>CM040400.1:55681798-56901798 GCA_022702515.1 Ilyophis sp. 1 JC-2022 | reverse complement strand
AACCGAAAAAGAACATCATGGTTTTTACTTTTTATGTTATGTTTCTATTGTTTTTTGCAAAAAGAAATGATACAAAAATTCTAACAGTTTATTTTCCTTTTTAAGCAGATTTTTATTTCAGTTCAAAACTTGTGCTGAACTGTAAACGTTCGATAGGCTGTATAGGTGACTGCAATGGTCTGGAAAGGTCTGGAGTGATTACGGTTGTGAAAAGCACAGGGCTGGAGGGGGGGGGGTGATAGTTTGTGTTGCAGCAGGGAGGCAGTGCAACGTACTCCTTAGGGAACGTGGGCTTCTAACTCCGGGCCTATTCCCAGGTGGGCCACTGCGGTTCTACCCTAGAGCAAGGTACTGCAAGGTCCCAGAATTGCTTCATTAAATAGCCGTAGATGTAACGTAAAAATGTAAGCTGTATACTGTAAATAGCATTGGATAAGCACACTTGCTAAGCAAAGATAATGTGCTGAAATAAAAATGCAGGCTGGCTGCATGCAAATCACTTAAATATAAGAGATTAAAGGTGGATATGCTGTCCGAAGGCTCGCTGCCTATAATCAAAGTGCTTAATGTTAGCTGTACCTGTATGTTTCACTTAGGGATGTAAGATACCTATTAGCACTGTGTTTTTATAATAGAACATTTATATCTGATGAAACTCCTCTTTGGGATTTATCTGGTCAGTAAGTGCCAGGGTTTTTTTGTTGTCAGCTTGCACGTGTCTGTGCCGTACTGATCTTTGCTCTCCTCCCCTCTGCCGGCAGGTACCCCCGAAAGCTTGGTGGAGAAGGAGCGGCAGCTCTCCGCCATGATCACGCAGCTGATCTGCCTGCGGGAGCAGCTCCTGGCCGCTCACGACGAGCAGAAGAAGCTGGCCGCCTCTCAGATGGAGAAGCAGCGGCAGCAGATGGAGCTGGCACGTCAGCAGCAGGAGCAGGTGAGCGCTACGCCGTGGGCCGCTGATCTGGGATCAGCCTTTACTGCCCAGCTTTAAGGACCAGGTGAGCGCAGTGCTGTGGGCCGCTGATCTGGGATCAGCCTTACCTGGACCCAGCTTTGAGGGAGTTAAAAAGAAGTTAAAAAAAACTCATTCAGTCAGCACTTGGGGCCACTTCAGTGCAATTACGCATTTAAGTGTATCAAAACAAAAAAAAAATTTTTTAAGTATTATATTTGATGTTTGATTTATTTATATTCATTCCACATACTTAAACCATTTTGATCTTTATTTATAACGTTCTCCTACATGTTAAAAGTACAGATATTTCTGCGTTTTAATGCATTTTTTCATATTTATGCACAGTGGGAGGGTGGGATATGAATGCATTTATTAGCTGTTTCATCGCTGCAGAGGGTATTTGAATGAAATGTTTTATTCAGTGTGGGCATCAGATAGTTATAAATACATATAAATAAATCCACATTAAAAATATTCTCTGCTTTGAATCAGTAGTAACTATCGAACAAATGAGGCATATGGCTCAAATCAGCAAATGAACACAGTCCTTGAATTGCGTTTATCCCTTAAACTGAATAAGGAAAGTCTGTACTAAACTGGAATGCTTTTATGACCAGCTCTCCTAATTGCAATCAATAATTCAACGGGATGGGATGCCGCTGGTGCAGTTACACTGGAATGGAGTCAAACTTGCTTTACATATCTCAAATTAATGTTCACTTTTAAAGGATGTGACATTATTATTGGGATTATTGCCGCGGTTAAACCGTGTTTTATGGCGAAGTGGCATATTGTATGCTCAGATGATTTTTAATGAATACTGATTGTGGATGTTTAATGTGCCTTAATATTTGCCAACATGTGTAAGAGTATAGACTTAGGTCTTCATGGAAAAGAAGATGGGGGAACAAAAAAAAAGCCCGAAGTTAGAATGTCATTTAGCCATCCAGACACGAAACAGTAATTAACTGTTGACACTCGTGAAGAATCCAGCACAAATTAATCCTGACACATTTGCAGACGAGTGATATCTTACAGTGAACACTTTGTAATTATATTTGAAAATGAAAATCAAATGACACTTAAAACTAGGTTGTCATGCTCAGTGATGCGAGCGTGTGGTTAGAGGGGCGGGTGTAACGGGGCCCGCCGTGCGGTTCCGTGCCAGTCAGCCGCGCGCGATAGGGCCTCTTTCAGACCCCCCCCCCCCCCCCAGGAAACGCGCGGGCCGTTGTCATGCCGCGAACATGTCAATCTCCCCCATAATACCCCACCCCCCACCTGTGCGTTCCTCAATAACAACGCATATCCCCCTGTCTGCCCTCTGAGTGCTATGGCCTGCTGTTGCCTTTGTGTAAAAGGTGCTGTCTAATGCAGGGTCTTATTGTGCATCATGGATAAATCCCATCCATTTGCATTCCACACTTCCTGACAGACAGAACAGCTGTATATCTTTATTCATGGTACATTTTAGTCCTCTGTATGTTCCTCTATTTTATTTATTTTTTTCCCCCCATTTTGGAATTGACAACTACACTAGCAGCCGTTGGGAATAGAGAGCTGTCAGACCGTCAGGCTACTGAGAGCTTTGTGGGCCATAGACAGGATAGTGCCGAGACCTTTTATGCACTCTTTCATTTAGCCTTGATTTCTCACCGTCACTATATCCCCCGTCTCATCCCCAGATCGCAAGACAACAGCAGCAACTTCTGCAGCAACAGCACAAAATCAACCTCCTGCAGCAACAGATTCAGGTGAGTGATGCGTTCATATCTTCACTCCTACCCCCCGTTCATCTCTACCCCCCCCCCCCCTCCCTCCATTGGCGCATGCAGGTTTTTACCACGCTCTTACAACGCCAATAGCTTTAAACTACAACGTTCCTCTGTGCGATTTGGGCGGTTTGCACCACGCACTAACCATGGCCTTGCCTTTAAACTACCAGCTCCATCTGTGTGATTTGGGGGCAGTTTGTACCACCCAAATAAAAATAACCTTTACACCTGTCACTCTAGCTGTCATATGTGCAGCGTCATTATCCCCACTTACAAGATAATTGGCTATTCATAATTGGAGAATAATTAGCACTTCCTAATTAACAAGAAAAAAGAACACGTATAACAACACCTAAGGAGCCATGTTTGCGCGGAAAGTGCCGGAGGGCATGCTATTTGAGAGCGGGTAGTAAATGCCCTCCTGGCATGGCATCTTAACGGTAAAGCCATAGCTCAACCATGGAAAAACAATGTTTGATCTCATTTGGGCATTTGAATGTGTTTCCAGTGGAACAATGTTCAATGAATAACATTGAAAAATGTAAAAAAATAAAATAAAACCTAGATAAAATTATTGATTCTATTTATCAATTTTATTGTTTCATTTTTTAAATAGGTCAATTTACATTGTATGCATGGTGTCAGGTTATCTTTGGAATAGTGACAGTAGACTTTCACAGTGCCAGTTTGCTCGATTAGTTCGATGCCACACTCAAAATAAGGAGCTTCGATGGGCTGAATGGCCCGCTTTCATCACTAAACCGTCTTATGGTCTTGTATTCTCTAGAGGAACTGCTTACTCCTTTCTCCTCAAGTGAAAATGGAGAACAGAAGCGAGCAGGGAGAGGTGGTGAGGGTGTGCCTGCATAAAGGGAAATTTTAAATAGCAGTAGGGAAATGGCTCAGATGGTCAGACGCTGTGTGTAGGTAAGGAGCTTTGCTGCGTGGCATAGTAAGGAGAGCCTCAGTGTGTGTTTGGTAAGGGGAGCGGCTGTCTGTGGAGCCCTGTGGTATTATTAGGCATCCTGTTGTATCACTGTAAGGGCTTTTCTCAGACCACCCAAGCTGAGTGCTGGAGATAGACGAGTCTCTGCGGTCAGGGTCGTCGCCCTGCCCAAACCTGCACCAAACATAAGGGTGACCCATGCCAGCGGGGGCCTCACACCCCCCGACAGCCTCGTTGCGTCGCTGACGCGGGGAACGAGGCCCGTCTGAGCTCCGCTCCCCGAGGCCTTCTCCGTGTGACATTTCCAACTCTTTTTCCGAATGTGACCGTTTAGAGGTTTTACTGGTCATTCTGAGGTCAGTGTGCCGTAGCACCGTGGCAGGAGACCGCGCGGCAAGGACGGACCCAACGAATCCACGATGCTCCGCATCGAGCTCAGCTCGTCTGATTTATGTGTCCTCCTGTGCGAGAGTGCGATTTAGCAGCGGCATGTGAAGTCTCTTTGGAGTACACTTCCTGTATGAGAAAGGGCCTCCTGTCTGGCTCTTGCTCTGTGATACAGTCACCCCTGTGTGCACTGAATGCTCTCCAACACCATACTCACACTGTCCCTACTGTGAGGAGCAAAGACTCTGATTGGCTGGGAGTGGGTACTCTCACTGAGAGTGAGGACTCTGATTGGCTGGGAGTGAGGACTCTGACTTGCTGCGAACGAGGACTCTGATTGGCTGGGAGAGAGGGCCTCGATTGGCTGAAATGGAGGGTGCAGCCGGCGTAAGAGCATATGGGGGCCCAGAAGAGTTGCATCTCTTTTTGACCTGCTGGTTCCAAGCCGTTCCCCCCCTCTTTCAGGAAAGCCATGTCTGCAGAAAGTGGGCCCCCCCTGCGTCGGGGTGACATCTCCCTGTGATCATCCAGCCTGCCAGAGCACTGTTTATCGGAATGTGACCCCTGCAATTAAACAAAAGACCCAGCGCACTTCCTCCATCTGCTCGCCTCAGTTGGAGACGTCTCGTTTACACCAGCACCACGCGTTAATCAGGGCGAGACTGCCAGGGGCCTTAAAGTACAGACCAAGCAGATAAAAGGCGACTGTGTCATTTGCCTGTCCAAAATTTTTTTTCTTCTTCTTTTCTTTTTCCTTTCTGACTCGCCAAACGTAAACGCTTCTCGGTCATCTCCAGAATTTTTGGTTTGGGGATTTACCTCGTGGCAAGTCTTTTCTCTGCGCTGTTATTTTTCTTTGTGACCTACTTTTACTGTGTCTTTGCCTACTCATGGCCTGTAAAGACAGTGAACCTAAAAGACACAGGGGAAGGAAGCTTTTTGTGGCAGGCCCTAAATGGACTCTCTGTGGGCTGGGAAGTTGTTATACACAGCAGTGGCGCTCTGTTTAAATTAGAGCTTTCCCTTTAAAAAGTGCCGGTCCTTTTAATAAACAACAAGTTGGAGTTCATTACTACTCCTAAGGAGTCTTTAGCCCTCCAGCAGTGAAGTTGTAAAACAGCAGCCCGGAGTGGGTCACGGGGGCTGTGTGTGTATGTGTGTGTGTGTGTGTGTGTGTGTGTGTGCGCGTGCGCGCGGCGTGCGTGTGTGTAGATCTGTATGTGTACTATTTTTAACATTAAAAACCTCAAAGTAATTTAGGTGCTATAATTTAGGCTTTAGGGACATTAGGCTAGGCTTTAACCAATCACATCCATTAGTTCCTAAAAACCAGAGAGCAAAGGTTCAAACGAGGCCAATAGAACTGTAAGACAAAACCCCTAATGACACCCTCCACACATTCAGTGGGTCACATGCTGCATTGGGGGGGGGGGGGGGGGGTGAGGAAGGACGGAAGGATCTGGAACACGCCACTGTCCGGTTTAACAGAGCCCTTTGAGTGGCCTTCTGTCCTTTCATCCATTCTAGTTTATTAGACGGGGGAGAGAGAGAGAGAGAGAGAGATTGAGTCTTTGTCCTTCAGGATTAGAGTGTTGCTTGTTTTTTGAGATAGCAGATGTTTTGATCTCTCCACTTGGAGCTTATCACAAGTTTAAGCTCAAGGTTTTCCTCTTGTTTATCCCCTCGCCGTTTGCTCTTGTTAAATTTCATACGGCGTGTACAGTATCTAATTCCACACCGGGGAAGGGATTGCACCGATTTTCATTTTAATACATTTAAATGCAAACTTACAGGGCCGATATAAATTTAGAGAGGAACTCGTGACATTAAGTGGCAACTGTTTAATGAAATGATCTACCACAGAAGTTTTTTTTATTTTTTATTTTGTGACAGCAGTTCATGCATAAGAGAGGTCCGTAAAACCCGTGAAGAGCTACTAACTTCCACAGACGAGCGAAAAATAGACACTCGCTGTGCCGTGGCAGGGCTGTGTCCTGTCAGTTTGTTTAGTTTCTGCCCCAGTCAACCAGAACGGCCGGCTCAGATTGGACTGTTTATGAAAAAAGGCCGTCTCCTTGACAATTACGCCCACCCCATATCTCTCACCCACCCCCCAATAGCAACAAATGAGGCTCATTTTAATGTTTGAGCTGGAGCTTCCTCTTTAATATGTTTTTTTCTAATTATAGAGTGGATGAATGGCAGCACGGCATATGCTAGCAACATGAGCAGCAGTCTATGAAATGAGTGTGAAGTTAATAAAATGATCTCCAGGCGTTGTTGGCCAAATGTTTAGTGCACATGTTTTGGAGAGTGATATTTCAACAGGCTTATAACTTGGCAGCGTTGCCGGGTGAAGAATAGATGAACGAAAATGACTCTGGATGGATTTATTCCACCATCTTTGGTTCACCTGAGTGCTGACACAGGCTTGCACGTTGTACTGTTTGATCAGGTTTTATTATTATTTTGCATAATATTGTTTTTAAATTACATGGACATATGGGCATGGTCCAGGTTGACTACTACTTTGGCCTCTTAAATATTTCAAGGTCAGTTATTTTTATTAAGAACATTTTATTACACATTATTACATTTTAGCATTTAGCTATCCTCTTTACCAGAGCGATTTTTTTTTATTTTTTATACATTATCCATTTACATTTACAGCTATATATATATATGACTGAATTCAGGTGAGTTAAGCTGCTTGGGGGGGGTACAACAGTCCTACTGGTGGGGACTCGAACCTGCGACCTTTCGGTTACAAACCCAGTTCCTTAACCACTGTACTACACTGCCGCCCTGAACAGAACACCCTGACGAAGGTATTTGTTTGCCAAAATGTTGGTTTATTTTTAATAATGAAGATATTTTTGTGCATCGAAGCTTGAGAGAGCAGCAGCTTTTTTTCCCCTGTCTTTTTCAGTTATTTTTTATTCAACCAAATAAAAGTTTTTATTGTGATCTCTGCCACAGGTATAAATGGATTTTGATGAAAGATAAATGGAATGTGTGTTTTTTTTTAATCCTTGTTTTTTTTTTAAATCCTTGAATGGCTCAAGGGCAGCTTTCTCCTGCAGACAGGGGTCTTTTCTGCCTCACAGGCAGGACATCTGGCTTCACAAACACACACGCACACACACGCACGCACGCACGCACGCGCACACACGCGCACACACACACACACACACACACTTGCATACACATGCGCACACACACACACACACACTCACACACACATGCGCACACATGCACACATTACCTCACACGCACACACCCGAACGCACCCACACCCACACACACACACACTCACATGCATACACACACTCACACACATATACTCACACACACGCACACACCCGCACGCACCCACACACACACACACACACACACACACACACACACACACGCACACACACACACGCATATGCCTCCACAGTCATTCGTTCACACTAATGCTGCCAACTGCATCTCCTACACAGAACAAGCAACACACACAGATAGGTGGAAGGAGTAGAATGTGTGATGTGTGTATTCTCTAACACGTTTTCTTCCTTACATTACACAGCTACAACTCGAATCGCAGAATACACCCTCAGCAAATAAACAGTAGATCGTCATCTTACTTAAATTGAATGACTTCATGAGTTTCAACAGTTCAGTGTAAGAAAAAAAAAAAATAGATCCCAATAATCTCATAGCCATTCATGTTTTTCTCTGTGGGCACAGCCACTTGGCTGGGATTATATGGAACAGTGATAACTCACTGCGTCTATGCGGCAGTTGATGGACAGAGAGGTTTATTATGCCTGGATGGCCGCGGGAGCAGGGCCTGTTTATTGTCAGTTTTGGTTCTTTGGCCTTCGACACCGTGTTGTTGTACAGGTCTGGTTCTACTTATCAAATCCAGATCTGCTTTTCTTCTGCTTGCTGTGTGAAGGGAACTCCACCTGGCTCTGATCTACTTGCCCCTCTCTCTTTCTCTCTTTCTCTGGCTCTCTCTCATGCTCTCACTCCGTTCAATTCAAATTTGAATTGAGTATGACAAACATACATCGGTATCGCCAAAGCACATGAACTCAAGCAAAAAGCATAATTCAGTATCACAAGTAAAACAATAAAATGAAAATAGTAAGTTCAACTACAAAGTCGTAAAAGGTCAGCCACTGTGGTCAGTCTCTCTCCCCCTCTATCTCTCTTTCTTTCTCTCCTGACCTATGCCCCTCACCCCCCTCCCGCCCCCGTGGCAGTTTATGTTGGGCGTTACCTCAGGTCATGAGATACCTGGGCTATCCGAAGCGCAATTTCATGGCGTTCCAGCAGATCTTCTGTGATTCCTGGTGATCATGGGGTGTGTAGGATTCTTGACTGTGGCACGGGGGATTTAAATCCATTCTGTGCGTGCGGGGGGAAAATAACTGCCGTGCCTTGGGGTTTACATTTGGACATGAGGGTAGGTCTTATCAGGAGTGCATGCGAACGGTATCCCTGAAGGAGGGCGGGAGAGAACCGCTCGCGAGGGCCCGCGCCACACCGTCGGCACACACTTCAAAGTAGCAAAGGTTTTCTAACATGTGGTTTTAAACAGTGTGGAGGAACAGCGGGGGACTTCCAAGGGTTAAATAATAGCTGCCAACAGCTCCCAGATTAAAGATACAGTTTAAATGCGCCAGCGTTAACCACCTCCACTGCACACACAGGCAGACTCCCATAATGCCACACAACAAAGCGGACAACACAAAGGGCGCGTGTGTGAGTTTATCTGTGCGCACGTACATGCGGGTGTATATGAGAGTATGTGTGTTTGTCAGTTCGTGTGTTTGACCATGTTTGTTTGTGTATGTGTGTGTGTGTAACTATATGTATATGTATGTACATTTGTGTGTGTGTGTGTAAGTTTATATGCGAGTGTGTGTGTGTTTGTCAGTGCATGTGTTTGACCATGTGAGTATGTTTGTGTGTGTGCGTTTGTGTGTGTGTGACTGCATATGTGTATGTACATGTGTGTAATTGTGTGTGTGTGACTGTATATGTGTATGTACATGTGTGTAATTGTGTGTGTGTGACTGTACATGTGTATGTACGTGAGTGCGTTTGTGTGTGAGTGTGACTGTATATGTGTATGTAAGTGTGTGTGTGAGTGTGTGTGTGTGTGTGTGACTGTATATGTGTATGTAAGTGTGTGTGTTTGTGTGTGAGTGTGTGTGACTGTATATGTGTATGTACGTGAGTGCGTTTGTGTGTGAGTGTGTGTGTGTGTGTGACTGTATATGTGTAGGTAAGTGTGTGTGTGTGTGTGTGTGTGTGTGTGTGACTGTATATGTGCATGTACGAGAGTGTGTGTGTGTGTGTGACTGTATATGTGCATGTACATGTGTGTAATTGTGTGTGTGCGACTGTACATGTGTATGTACGTGAGTGCGTTTGTGTTTGTGTGTGAGTGTGTGTGACTATATGTGTATGTACGTGAGTGAGTGTGTGTGTGTGTGTGTGTGTGTGTGTGTGTGTGTGTGTGTGACTGTATATGTGTATGTGTGTGTGTGTGTGTGTGTGTGACTGTATATGTGCATGTACGAGAGTGTGTGTGTGTCTGTGTGTGTGTGTGTGTGACTGTATATGTGCATGTACGAGAGTGTGTGTGTGTCTGTGTGTGTGTGTGTGTGTGTGACTGTATATGTGCATGTACGAGAGTGTGTGTGTGTGTGAGAGACAGCGAGCGGAGGAGATGATTTATTGGCTCTTATATCAGTGCGTAATGGGCAGGCAGAGCTAACAGAATGAGTGTCTGCCTGAGGGAGTCTGGGAGCCCAGGGGACAGGCCTTTGTTCCTCTGGACTTGACAGACATGTGTCTCTCCTAAACGAGGGCTTAATTCCTGTCATATGTGCACAATTTCCCCAGGCCCATAAAGGCCGCCAATACCGCTGCGAATGATCAGCCCCGGCAGCCCGAGGAAGCCTTCCTGGGGCAGGCCTGCATGGCACTAAAGGGCTAATGAATCGCTCCGCTCAAACACCTTCCCCTCTGCGCACGCGGACATTTCATCAGCTTTCTCATTCTACCTATCTCGCACCGCACAATGCTGTCCCCTATTCTGCACTGCACAACACTGTCCCCTTCTCTTCACTGCTAGCTCTTAAGGCGTAGAGTCAGTGGGACGTTAAGTGTGGTTTTAAGGTCTATAAACATTATTAAAACATGTACAATATTTCAAGTTTCAAATAATTTTATATTAATTTACAGTTTGTGCATTTCTGCACATTGCATTCTTGTTGCAATTTTACGGTAGTTTATGGCAAAGTTGTCTTGTGACCTTGGTGTAAAAGTTTTCATTTCCTATGTTTTGCCTCCTTTTAACACATTTGTGAATCACTGCTGTGCAGATGAGCTGGATGCTAATGCTAAGTTTTCCAAATGAATCGTTATTTTCATTTAAAAAATTCTGAAATAGAGAGGTAAAATGGAGAATAATGAGGGTTCTGTGCTCAGTGGCTGCCAAACTAAGGATCTGAGAGTTTTCAGCAAGAACACTCCATGTCCCAGTGTTGGAAGGCCGTGATAGAATTCACGGGAGAAGCTCAATAAAAATAGAGCCGTGTTTGTGCAGGTGAGCGTACCCCGCTCATTACACACAGCGGCCTTTTGCGCGTGTTTGTACTCAGACAGTATCAACAATCCCTCTTCCCCCCTCGAAAAATGCACACGCACACACACGCACACACACACACACACACACACACACACACACGCACACACACACACACACGCACACACACGCACACACACACGCACACACTACAAGCCTTTCAAGAGGGGCTCTAAACCGCAGACACGGCGCAGGTAAACCATGAGGGTCCTTCATAGTGAGCCCACCCCGCTCCCCTCTGTGGCCATTTGCCCGTTTGGCTTGAGAAAGCGCTCGGGGGGGGGGCAGTTTTTCAGTTAGCCCTTCTCAGAAGTGACCATTCTTTTCAAAGGTCCCTCAGAACGCCTCTTTAACAGGGCGCCTCTCTCGTTCGGTGTTTTCGTGTGAATGACCTCCAGGCTGTAACCCCTCTCTGTTAAGCTCAGAGAGCCGTGGCGCTGGGGCTCCCCCGCCCACCTGGCTGCCCTCCGAAATTAATTTTCTCATTGTTCGCAGCCATTTATTACGTGATTACGCGTCTCCGAACCGAATGTTACACCCGCCCCAGTACTCCGTTATCAGTCCGCAAGCAATCGCCCACGTCGTTTCAATCGTACCGCGTGACCTATAATTAAATCCAGTATTTTTGTTTGGTACACTTCTGTGCGAGACAAGTGTGTACAAATACACACCGAGCAGCAAACAAAATGCTGAATAATTTTCCTAATTAGCCTGAAATAAATGTATGGGTGGTTGCTAACTGAACAAAGAATTGCAGCTATGAGCTGTCTCCTGTTAGACGCTGTTGCTGTTGTTTTTTCCTACCCGCAAATTACATGTGAAGTGATAGACTCTTATTAATGCATTGCAAAGATGCCCGGAATAGACTTTGCTAATTGGGGTGCTTACATATTCTCTTTAACAGTCTTGGATACACAGCATCAGGAATATAATAGGGGGGAAAAAAACATGACTGTTTTCATTGCCAAGTATGGCATTCACAGCAATGGGCAAACATTCACAATTAGCTCCCCTGACTGCGTGGCCGCTGGTCCGGTAGAACCGCATTCAGACCCATCCGTTTACCTCAGGCCCAATCGGCTTCAGCTCCTGCTAAACGTGGCTGCGCGCCATATCGGGAAACCGTTAATCCGACGACGGAAGCCCCGCCCGCCCGCGCAAGGTTGAGGAGGAAAAGAAGGCGGTGACCTGACTCGTTAGCTCTTTGATTTAGTATATTGACACTTGAGTACAAATAATTCCATTTAGTGGCTTTTGCTGAGGGGGTAGTTAAGGAAGGGGCGGGGGGATCAATTTAATTAGTTATAATATGTGAGCTCTTGTCAGGATCCAGAAAGAAATGCTGACGTTAAATAAAGTCACACGCCAATTTGAACAATAAAGCTATCGGGGACCCGGTTAAAACTTAATGATGCACAAAAATGGCTTAATAGATACAACCTCAGCAATGGGCATGTTGGTTTGGAAATTAAGCTAAGTGGATGAATGGGGAACCATAATGTTGCCGGCCTGTTTAAACAAATTCATAAATTATGGATATAAACAGTGCGTGGCTATCTGGGTAGATTTGTCCGCTTGGCTTCGCCGGCTTAGGCCTGGAGAGGCCGCCACTGATGTTACTCTACCTCAGAGCTCCTCTCTGGCGTATTAATGCGTAGCCGCCATTTTAATCTAATGCTCACTGTAGACCCGGGTTAACGGGAGATGGATTTTTTCCCCCCATGTTGAATACAGAGTGGATCTATTCATTCTGTGGGACTGTTAGAAAAAAGCAAACATGGGCGCAGTTCAGCTGCCAATCCTGTCATTCTGATATCATACCCGGCGCAGAATCAGCAGCGCTGGCTAACGCGCACTGGCAAGGCGCTCTGCGTATGTATGTTATTGCCGTGAGACACATTTCCCCGCTTACACGACGTAATAGCTTCGCACAGCAGACTAGCGTAGCTCCAGAGGCAGGTCGAGACAAAGGCGCGCTTGTTTGGAACATATGCTAAGAATGCATGCGCCTGTTCTGTCGATGTAAGAATGTAGACAAACACAGGTCAAATTATCAATGTTAATTACGCACAGCCTCACATGCTCATAATCAGCGGCAGGGCGAGTCACCCAGGGTTTCTCTTTTGCCACATCGGTAGTTAAGGTGTATTAATTAGGAGGCTGTCACATGAACAGTTAGAGCGTGTGAAATCACACCTGAGTCTGTCATTAATTAGTTACCTGAGGGGATTCTTAAACCCACTCTGGGAGTTGGTTTATCTATAGCGGGGATGTTCAGCCTATACCGGGGCTCGTGCTAGACTTAAAGAGTGCTTAATCAGCAGGAATTTTAAATGTAGAATTGTGCATTATGGAAATTATATGCTTTTTCTCTGGTGCTGTAAAGGTAAAATACTCTTCATGTGTGTTCATGTAAATACTGCATAGTGTAGACGCTAGACAAAAAAAATACCACAAACTACCTGCTTGAATAGTAGGGCTCTGAGACGTCCTATATGAATTTTGTATTTACTGTAATTACAACGTGCCTGGTTGTAACTCCCAGTCTGGCTTGGTCTTCCATCAGAAGTCACAGATCTAGAAAGATCAGTTTGCGGTTTGCTCTCATCCAATCAGGTTTCTCTGTGCTTTACTTTCATCCAATCAGGACCCCCCCCCCTCCTCCCCCCCCCATGCTTCACTCTCAGTCAGCCAGGATCCCAGAGGGGGAGTATGGGTGGGCGACTGGAAGGTCTTCCAGTATGGCGTTGACCTTGTTTTCCATCCTTCCTGGCTGTGTTTTCCCCCGTTAATGTTGAGAAAACTGTTTGGTCTCCGCATCGGCTTTACCTCTGGCTGGGCCTCTATGGCTGGTGGGCGGGCACAGGGGTGAGGGGAGGGGAGGGGAGGGATGGGGGGCAGGGGGTGTAAATAGGCTCTAGTGTGCACGGCCAGCCAACAGTCAGAAAGGGGGCCCGTGTTTTCTTAGGGTGAGGGTGGCAAAGCGAACCATTCAGCCCACAGCGGCACCAAAAAAAGGCCTTTTTTGTTTTCGGGGGGCAGCGGAGAGTCCGAGCGTTCCCTAAGGAGCCCGATGAATGGGCTGTTTTGTCCCGTGCCGTTTTTTTTCCTCTTTTCATAGACGCGGAATTGTTTTTTTCCCCTTCTTCTTCTTCATAATTATTCTTGCCCGTCACTGGGTGTGCACATGACATGGGAGCGTGTTTCAAAACGTCTTAACGCACTCATGTGCCTGCAATAAAGTTTCCCTCGTAACAATCCCGCCTCTGTTGTTTTCCCGAGTCCCGGCAGCTGGGAGGCGATTGCGAAGACAACGGCTCGGTCTGTCGGCCGCCGACAGGAAGACGGGGTGATGCACCCCCGCCCCACCTCGGCGAGCCTCGTCATGGACAATGCTGCGATTAGATTACGGGTGGTCCCATTCCAGCCGGCCAGTCCTACCATTGGACACCGATATACTTTAAAAATAAAGTTCCTGGAGGCTCCGAATCAGTCCATACATTGTTTGGACATTGTTGTAGTTTTTGTGTGTATGTGCAGATCGAGACTACGGAAAACATTTGGTCAGCTGTTTTGCCTTTCGCATTCTTTCAAAACAAACAGATGTCCGGCAACCATGTTGATTCAGTGCGGTTTGAGATACAGGGAGGTAAACATGTTAAGGCAGTGTTTATACTCTCTGTTAAATGTTCAGTGAATTAGTACAGTGCAAAATACTTTTGGATAAAATATGGTAAAACCCAAAAGGAGATATCCATGGGAAGGTCAGGTTGAATTCATATTTTTAAAAATGCTTGCATGCTTTGCTTAATTTATTACGTATAAGTATGGTGTTCTTAAAGGCTTCAATCATTTGCTTGTTTCTTATTTGTTTTTTGTTTTTTTTTGTTTCCCAGACTTTGGGTCTCTCTGGATCATATCATTCACATTTTGCTGCTCTTTGAACATGAAGCTACTTCTGCTTTTTACGTTTTGCTACAGTTTTGCTGTTACAGTATTTCTGTTTTTATTTATTTATGTTTTAAATTGTAACATGCTGTACCCTTTGAAATACATGACGGTGACTGGTGACATTTTTTTTTTACTGAGAAAGTCATAGCATTACTCTATATCTTTCCTGTTTTTTTCTCTTTGCTTGTGAATGACTTTTCTTCAAGGCTAAGCTATAGTTTATTGTTAGGCTAGTTGCCACAAGCTTGCTAGTTGGCTGGCTACAGGTTGTCTAAATAAGTCAGTAACTATAACTATGCAACTATACACTATCGTGTAGATAACTATAACAATAACTATAGCTATTATATCTGGTCGTGAAAACTCTCACGGGTTACTATCCCAAACATAATAGCCACCAGCTACCAATATTTACCGAAAGAAGAAGTAATTTTTATTGCTTTTTAATGTATGAAGATAGAGACACTATCATGGTATTGTAGGTGTGTTAGTCTACCTGAAGCAGCCAACGTTCCATCAAACGCAAAGTTAAACCCCATACCTTTCATTATCATTCATTATTAATTATAAATATTTTTTTTAAATCCAGAAAATGATTTGAGCTAATTATTTATATGCAATTTAAAATAATTATTTGTACACTTGTAGACATGTTTATAAAGCTTGTTTGTGCCATCAGAATATTTTTTTTAATGAGTTGTACTGCCAATGGTGCATCAGTAATGCAGTATCTTTGCCTTGTTACGTTCTGCAGCAGAGAAGTGAGGCTGTCGAGATCCATCTCATGTATTGCAGCTCCATCGATTGGATAGGGATGAAGGACAGCCAGGCAGGTGTACCACACACGCACGCACACACACACACACACACACGTTGTGTCCTCAGCAGTGCAGTGACATCCTCATCCTCCCCGTTGAAATAGCAATGCCATGGTGCCATGTGACAGGTGAGGCACTGGATTTCCATTTGAGGTCAGATGCAGAGGCAGACAAGTGAGGAAGTGCTCACAGAAAGGCCAAAAGGCTCCAGCAGGCATAGAGCTTCAGCCCGGCGGCCATTACGGCTCTTCACGGGCTGAGGGTTTCCTTCTTCCCACGTCTGAGACGTATATCTGGGATGAAGACTTTTTTTTTTCTCACACTTTTTTTGGGGGTTTGTTTATATATCCATTCTTGTCATTGCTCATGCTGTTTGAGAGAGTCCTCATGGATTTTGCAAGTTTACTGCTAATGCTTTTCATTTTATTACCAGGTTCTGGCAGATTATGTTTTTCTTTCCCCCACCTCTTTTCTCCCTACCTCCCTCTCTCGCTCTCTTTTCCTTCTTTTCTCTCTCTCCTTCCTTCCCTCACTATCTATCTCCCTCTCTGCCTTTCCATGTCTCTCTCCCTCTCTCCATCTCCCTCTTTCCTTCTCCCTCCCTCCATCTCCTTCCTTCCCTCTCTCTCTCACCTTTTTCTCTCAATTACCCATTTTACTGCATCTCTGAAACAGCCTTCCACTTGTTGTGTGTTTAATTCACTTTTATTTATTTCTTCCCGTGGGGATATTTTTAGAGGGTATGGCTTAATCCGCCAATCCCCCCCCTGAAAGTTTGCATTACATGTACGTATAAGTACCGTGGCCAAGGCTGGTTAGCAACCATAAATAAGTCATCATTACATTTTTTTTGAAATACAAGGTCTTGCGCTGTTGAAAACATCGGTGCTCTACGTCGGTGATTTCTAAGATGTTGCTGAGGGAGGCAGGGGAGGGGGGAGGGGGGGTGTGGGGCGTGTCCTCCCTTCTTACAGCCCAAGATTTAATATAGACATATCGGAATGGCTGTTCTCCAAGAGAGCTTGTTTTACTCTGTAAGGAATTAGTGTAACAAGAAGTCATCTATTGGTTGTTGAGCCAGACGGCGACGGGCGGCGACCTAGCCGGCCGTGTCTGGTTCCTCCGGCCCATGCCCCGCGCTGCGGCAGATATAGTGCGCTAAATTGTTTGGTTTCCCGCCGGTCTCGGCGAAGGCCCGGCCTAGTCCTCCCCGTAGACGGACGGCGCAGCATAAACAAATGGGCCGCGTTGAGCTGGGGGGGGGAACCCTTGAACAAACACCTCGCTAACAAAGCGGAGATTGTGTTCCCGTGGCCCGTAGATGTTAATCTCTTACCTGTCAGCCCAAACAGGCCTTTCCTCAGGCTGAGAAACTCAGGAGGCGCAGCGCAGGGGTAAAGGGGGGGGGGGTCTGGACAAAGCAACGGTCAGACAAAGAGCCTTTGTGTGTACGACCTGTATATCTGTGGCCTCCTGGTTCCCCCTCCGTCACAGAATAGAAGAGACGAAGGAGAGGGCTTTTAGGCAGAGGTAGGGAGATGAGGGGGGGGTTCGAGCGGATGAAGGTCGGGCTTGGGGGTCATGCGGTGCACATGGGGGGGGGGGGGTTATCCATGGCTTTGATAACCAGGCTGAAGCAGCCCAGTGTGCTGGGTCACAGTTAAGGAAGGCTGTTTCCTACATGCGTATGGGAGAAACCGTGGCTGACTGTAGAACTACTTGTGATGTGGGAGTAATGTGTGAGCCGGGATCTCCGGGATTGTTTTATGAATTAACTTCACTGGAACAAAGAAACGCACAGACAGTGGAGCCCGGCAGAGATTTCATTCAACAACCCACCCCACGCTCTCCACACTTCCCATCCCCCTGCTCAGTTTATTCCCAGAAGGCTCACTTTTCACTTTTCAGGCACGATGAACAGTGTAGCAGGAGTCTAGTTGACACCGTCATTTGATTTCAGCGCTTTTAGCTGTACGTACGAATCGAGGCTGCTAGCAATTCCTAAATCGCTCTGTCCCCCCCTTCCTCCACCTCAAAGGTGGTTTGTCTCTGGCGACCATTTGATTTGAGAGTCAGTGGAGTGCAACAGGGAACAAAGTGTGAACTGTCACTATTGGCGGTAATAGCGGCCGCCGTCGCTCTCCCAGACTAAAATGAGATTTCCCGCAGTCTCCAGGAGAGAAGTGAACAGTGGGGAGCCGGGACCGCCGTTCCTAAAGCGACATCGAGGCTGGTCTGAGACGCGCTCGCGCCGGGTGGGTGGAGTCACTAGTCGCGCCGTGGAAACGCCGGGGCTCACCCTTTGAACTGCTCCGCGGAGCGGCCGCCAACGGCCTCCTCCATGTCTTATCCACAGGAGGTCCTCTTAAACACACACAAGTAAACATAAATTGAAAATGTTTCTGTGAAAAAAAAAAAAAAAGCACATTTAGGTCGCAGGCGGCCTGTGATGTGGCAATTACCTTTGCCTTTAACTCCTGCATTTTATGACTTAAAAAAGGAGTTTAAAGGGAGAGGCAGTATTTTTTTTCTTCTACTTGTACCACTCCTCCCCTCTATTGTGTTATCTCATCAACGCTGAAGGTATGTGGACGTGTTTAGACAGCTCCACTCTCTCCCTTTAAAAGTGAAAGTGGGTGAAATTGTGGAGTGACGTTTTCGCGAGATAAAACTCCATCTGGAGGCGGGTTACCGAAGGGCCGTCCCCCGGGCCTCGCGCGCAAGGAGGTGAAAGACAGCGAGGTGCATGGCCGCTGACAGGGGCCCTATTGGGCGCGGTGAAGACCTGTTTGTCTCAATTTCTGTCGCCGCGGCTACGGCTGTCGCCCGTGTTTGTGACAGCGGGAAAGCGGCAGGCCGCCGCGACGGCAGTGTCTGGCGCGCTGCCTTGCCTTACGCTCATCTCATCTGGGACAGTCCCACACATTTGATTTGTTTGTGCCACTCGACCCCGGGATTAGCAGGTCTTTAACAGCATTATTGGACCCCGGTGCTGACATCTGCGTTTCCGATATTGATATTGATGATTCCCCAGTTTTACACGTGCACTGCCGTTTTTAACTTCTTTTTTTTCTTAGTAGAGATCGTTTCAGGTGCAGATATTTAGAACACAGACACACTGACGCACTAACACTGACGCACACTGACCCACGCGCCCACACATACACACATTATAATGCATTAATTTAGCAATGATCGAATAGAACAGAACATAAGTGCAGATGAACTACAGTTCCACACCTGGCTAACAACATTCTCTTACACACACACATTGTAGCATGCTGTTTATTGTCTAATTGTAAACAGGTTCGAGTGCTGTTATTTGCAGCGGTGATGATGGTGCTGAAGAACACATAGTTTTTCAGAGCACAGGGCACTCCCGGCCTGTCTCATCTGCCCAAACTCCATTCCTGATCCACCACTGGACAGTCAGACCTCCTCAATGGACAGCAGGCCATGCGCCTTTAATTAAGTTTTTGTGTGGATGGAAACAAGTGTCCTTATCAGCCACATAGCACTCCTGAGACAGGAAGCCAAGCGCTGGCGTCACAATATGGCGGCGTCTTTACAAGGAGAGGGGTGGGGAGGGAAGACGAGTGGAGGAGAGGGCGAGAGAGGAGAGGCAGGGAGGAGGTGAAGGGGAAGGTGGCCTCACGTCTGCTCTAATTTACTCTTTGAGACTCCTCAAGTTCATCCTGCCTATTAAAACAATCTGGGCTTTCGGCCGACTGGCACATTAACCTGAGATTAACCCTTTCAGAGACCGGCAAAAGCTCGGAGAGCCGTGAGGGAGAGAGAGAGGGAATGAGAGAGGGAGGAAGAGGGAGAGAGGGAAAGAGCGAGTGAAGGACAAAGAAACGAATGCCTTTTGTCTGGAAGCCGATCTTTATTTCATCTGAATAGGTGTGAGACTAGGCCAGATAGGGCCAGCCATGTCTCATATTGAGTTGAACAGCAGTCAATGGGAAATTACAGTGATAATGTGAAGGGTACAAATACACTCTTCCGTCAGTTAATTGAGGATATAGGAGGGCGTTTAATGTTGAATCCACTGCAGTTCTACAGATTGGATCCCTTTCACTGAGGCGGGTGGTGTACAGTCATTTGAATTGTAACATGGTGCAGCCATTTACGTAAATGTCAGGGATTATTATCCAAAATAATCCTGCTCCAAAAATGCATCTGTTGATGTGGAATTAATCATCTGTGGAGTTTGCTTAATGCATTGTTTAGCATCTGCTTCTCTCTGTGCTATATTTTTTATTTTCTATTTTTTTTATATCAAATGTGCATAAAATACCAGCCTGTCAGTATTTCTTTTTCACGTTGTGTGTGAGGATGAAAAAAAGCACCCTTTATTCTTTAATAATTCTTAGTTCTATTGATGTTTGCAGTGAGAGATATTCTGCTTGGCAATATTTTGACTACAGCCGTTTTTAATACCTTGTCTGTACAAAGCGGTGAGTGAACTGCTGAATTCTTTAAAGGTTAATCACAGTAAGGTAAACCACTGGACTTCACAGATCATTAACGAGGAGCAAGTGAAATTAAAATGTTATAACATGTCCAGTGTGTCTACAAGGACGTGCTTGACACCGCAATCTCTCTCATGAAGAGTTTGCTGTACAAAACCAGTGATCAGTGGTAAATGCTTGAGCTTTGTGCTGCACTGTATGTGTACAGGAATCAGACCACGCTGAACTATTCTAAGGCTGTGTGGACAGAGACAGAGAGAAGTCGGCAGAATGAAAAGTGTACATTCTGTGCAGGTTTACCTCAGCTGCAGAGCGGCGGGAGTTAGCGGCCGCTCTGGACGGGTGGGTTTCATGCCTGGATACCGAGCCGGTAATTGCGCTGGGCCGTTCTTTTATTGCCAGACCATCTTTTTTTTTTGAGGACTAATTCAGCGAAACAAACTGTAAGGTGTTTATTTGCGGCGGGCGACCTTAATTAACCTCGTTTCCAGGCGGGGTCCCCTGAGGAGGGGGCGGGGGGTGGCAGGTTAACCCTCGCAGTGGCGCGGCTTCAGCTCTGCGTTCCGTCGGGTGGAGACAGGAAGAGGGGCACGACAGCGAGATGGGGCCCTGTTTTAGCTCTGCCCCCTTCCCCAGCCCAGCGGTGAAGGTGAACACGGGCAGATGGGTAGCGTTGAGTCAGTGACGAGGGCATAGTGTGTGATGTACCGCGTCACGCGTGATCTTATCTTAAGTGAGAATGGCCAAGGGGCCCCTTTCCAGGTTTTACACTGTCAAAATCAGGAATCAGGTGCTGTGAATCATTCCACTGCTTGGGATTTTATTCTCTGTATTAATGACCCCCTCCCCACACACACACACACACACACACACACAAAATGAAATATGTGACCCACCATCACTAGTGAAAGTGAATGTCATGCTGTTTGACTTTTCAGTAGTGCTAAAATACACAAAAAAATCAACCAAGATAGTAAAATAATTTTTTTTTATATTTAAAATATAAAAGACTTAATCTAAAAATGTATGCAATAATGCTAGTTTTCCATGATCTATACAGATATCCTCTTGCTTATACAACTGTCATCTGGCTATACAGGTGTTCATGGTGCAGCCATTGTTATCAAAATCTATTTTTGCATACCTATGTGAACAGCCATCGTCATTAGGTGTGGTTATACAGGTGGTCATGCTGTAATGGCCATTTTACTGCGCTTCTGCTTTTCTAAAGGCATGCCTGCTGGTTTCCATTGAAGATGTGTAGGAAAAAAGTTATTCAACAGCATTAAAAAGTATTGTTATCAAAATCTATTTTTGCATACCTATGAACAGCCATCGTCATTAGGTGTGGCTATACATGTATTACGTGCAGCTATTGTTATCAAACTCTAGTTTTGCATTCCTGTTTGAACAGCCATCGTCATTCAGTGTGGCTTTTAGTCTTGCATATCTATCCCTGGGAATTTTTTTACAATCTTGTTTCTTATGGTTTTATTTCATTAATATTTTATCTAAAGATTAGCTTTTATATTTATATATTTACCTTCTTCAGCACTGAATCAATCCTGCAGCATAGGACTATTATTGTGTGGCCATTTGACTTATCTTCTGCTTTTCTAAAGGCATGCCTATTGCTGATTTTCAATGAAAATGTGTAGGAAAACGTTATTCAACAGCATTAAAAAAAAGTATGCAATAATGAGATGGGAGTACATACTGTATCTTGACGCTTCTAGTCATTGTGAACGTGCTTACTAAGATGTATTAATGTTGACCAACCATTAACAATGTATTATATATAATGTGTTTATGGATACTTAATTAATTATTAAGCATTGATAACATCCCAGTATTTAAAAGTGTGTGATGATGTAAGTGTGTGAATGGGTGAGGATGTGACTGTGTGTAAGGATGTGAGTATGGGAGTTACACATTGGATGTGGTTGAGGTAAACTGCATTTCCCATAACTCTCGAGCAGGGGTAGGCAACCCTGGTCCTGGAGTGCCTGGTTTTTTGCTCCATCCAAACCTATAACTGCATACCTGGATTCATTTGAGTAGATCAGGTGTAATGAATGCAGGTGACCGTGTGCTGGAGGCACTCGGCAATTCACCTTTCGTAATATTCAGGCTCAGACTTTAAATCATCCATCAAACTCTTGCGATCAAGCTAAGATGGAACAAAAGCCATAATCGTCACTGGCGCTCCAGGACCAGGGTTGCCTACCCCTGCTCTAAAGCAAGTCACTATATAAGTGTAATTCTTTATCATAACGGTTATAGATGTGAGTGTTTACAGGAGTCTTATCCAAATGACTCTAAATATGCTCCACTCCCCTGTTTTGCAATGCAAAGCAGGCGAAACACATCCCCCCAGTCCAGGAACATGAGTATAATGCCCTCCTTATCCTGGCCCGCACCTTTGACACACAGGCCAGGACAATGAGAGCCGAGCTCTTTGAAGTGGTGATGTGAAACTGGCTGGGATTTGGCAGGGGCTGGTCGGGGCTGGGCTGGGGGGTGTGGGGGGGGCTTTGTGGCCAGCCACTCTGCAGACGCACCTGTCAAGACGCATTTGGCACCCATGTGATCTCTGCTCTCTTTGTGCTCGGCAGGTCCAAGGTCACATGCCTCCGCTCATGATCCCCATCTTTCCACACGACCAGCGCACTCTGGCAGCGGCTGCTGCAGCACAGCAGGGCTTCCTCTTCCCCCCGGGGATCACGTACAAGCCAGGTACTTCCTCTCTCTATCACTCTATCACTTTCTCTCACTCCGTAACTCTCTCTGTCCTATCACTCTCTCACTAACTTACCCTCTCAGTCTTTGTCACTCTGTCACACTCTCTGTCTCGCTCTGTCTTACTCTCACTCCGTCTCTCTCGCGTTCTCTCCGTATCGCTCTAACTCACTATCTATCACACTCTCTCTATTTCTCACTCTCTCATGCTCTCACTCTCTCTCCCTTCTTCTCCCTCTGTCCCTCCCCAAACGTGCTCTTTCTCCCTTTATTTTCACATCCCTTCTTCTCCCTCTGTCCCTCCCCAAACGTGCTCTTTCTCCCTTTATTTTCACATCCCTTCTTCTCCCTCTGTCCCTCCCCAAACGTGCTCTTTCTCCCTTTATTTTCACATCCCTTCTTCTCCCTCTGTCCCTCCCCAAACGTGCTCTTTCTCCCTTTATTTTCAAATCCCTTCTTCTCCCTCTGTCCCTCCCCAAACGTGCTCTTTCTCCCTTTATTTTCACATCCCTTCTTCTCCCTCTGTCCCTCCCCAAACGTGCTCTTTCTCCCTTTATTTTCAAATCCCTTCTTCTCCCTCTGTCCCTCCCCAAACGTGCTCTTTCTCCCTTTATTTTCACATCCCTTCTTCTCCCTCTGTCCCTCCCCAAACGTGCTCTTTCTCCCTTTATTTTCAAATCCCTTCTTCTCCCTCTGTCCCTCCCCAAACGTGCTCTTTCTCCCTTTATTTTCACATCCCTTCTTCTCCCTCTGTCCCTCCCCAAACGTGCTCTTTCTCCCTTTATTTTCACATCCCTTCTTCTCCCTCTGTCCCTCCCCAAACGTGCTCTTTCTCCCTTTATTTTCACATCCCTTCTTCTCCCTCTGTCCCTCCCCAAACGTGCTCTTTCTCCCTTTATTTTCACATCCCTTCTTCTCCCTCTGTCCCTCCCCAAACGTGCTCTTTCTCCCTTTATTTTCACATCCCTTCTTCTCCCTCTGTCCCTCCCCAAACGTGCTCTTTCTCCCTTTATTTTCACATCCCTTCTTCTCCCTCTGTCCCTCCCCAAACGTGCTCTTTCTCCCTTTATTTTCACATCCCTTCTTCTCCCTCTGTCCCTCCCCAAACGTGCTCTTTCTCCCTTTATTTTCACATCCCTTCTTCTCCCTCTGTCCCTCCCCAAACGTGCTCTTTCTCCCTTTATTTTCACATCCCTTCTTCTCAGTCACTCTTCCACTCTCTTTCTCTTTTACTCTCCCTCTCCTTTTTCCCCCTCTGTATATAGTTCTCCCTCTCTGTATTGTGCTCCCTCCCTCTGAATATTCAAGCAGGCTCAGTACTGCCAAAGCAATCATTTACAACAAAATGTGATTCAACACTATCAACAATGACCACACAAGAGACACTGTAAAATCTCTAAAATGGCTGTTCATTAATTAATTAATTAAAAAGATTCTCTGAGTTGGCTGCTATTCCCTCAGGCTGCCGTGCTCTCACTGGGCAAGAGGTGCTATGTTTCCCCAAAGTGACATTTCCTCCCTTTTGTCTGATTCTGGAATGCTGGAATTACATAGTAAATTACTTTAAACATAGTAAATGTAAATTCATCATCATCGTATACAAGTTTTTACTCTCTCACTCTTTCTCTCTTTCTCTCACACACACACACACACACACACACACACACACACACACACAAACTTGTTACAGTATTATCATTTTCTCTCGCTCAGACAAGACTGTAGTCTATACTGTGGAAACTGGCAGTTTAAGTTTGAATCGGCAGATCATTCAGTATCGTGCGTCTGCATCTGCACTATGTATTCCATCGCTTTGACTTAGCCATGTGGCTACATGCTCTTCCCTAACTCCTGGAGAGCAGGCTACCTCGTCAAAGCCATTCCCGCCCCGCCCAGCGCGAGCGCTAGCGGTACTTGCTATTGGCGAGCACCCAGTGCTCATTTATTTATGAAACGCTTGAAAAATATTTGATATCCCAATGCCACAAGTGTGCGTGGGTTTTTTTTTCTTTTGTTTTCCCGTTTCATCCCACGTTTTTGAGTGCGGACATGCAAATACATTAAGCGTTTGTCACCGACAGCTCTTGAGCAGTCTGCCCCTGTGCAGTAAAACCGTCTGTTATTGAGAGTGAGCCGGGGGGTGGGGGGGGCGAAGTCGCGGCTAATAACAGCGGGTCCCCCGGGAGCCTCGCGGCTCTCACAATAACGCCCTGATGGACTGACAAGACGTGAATGGATACGGCACGCCTAATTTATACATCAGCAAACAGCGGCACTCCCAACAGCCACTCAAACAAAACCGTGCAATTACAGATGTTGGCAGGGGTTGCGTAAGTGTGCTGGCTGGAGGAGGAGGAGGAGGAGGAGGAGGAGGAGGTGCGCCCCGCTCAGGGATGAAGGATGAAGAGCGTAGTTTCACCCCCAGGCGTAGGTCCCTGTACCTGTCCTGGCACGCTACAACCCCCCCCCCCCACCCCCACCCCTCCTCACACGCACCCCCTCGCCTTTCTTTGTGTAACTGGGAAGGTGAACCGCTCCTCACGCAAGCATTCCTCACCAAACTCATTTGGAAAAAAAAACTGCTACAGCTTGTCGACTGACTCCCTGCCAGGCCAGTCACCCCGAGCCCACATCTCCTCCCCTTATTGTTGAGAAAATTAAAAGAGGGAGTGGGGGCAGCTTTTTTCGGCTTCTGTAATAAAATAATTTGAGGCAAATTCCTGCCCCAGAGGATACCCGCGCAGGGAAAAAAACTGCCTGCTCCCCCTGTTTTTTTCTGTTTGACACATTGACTTTCGGTATCTGTAAAACCCCCAAAAAAAAGTGCCCACACAGAGATCCTCCGTCCTATCAGAAACATCAATAAGGCCTCTGGGAAATGACAAGAGCGGTTCAGTGGGAGAGGAGAACAGAGACCGAAGACGTCTGTGCATGAGTGAGGGAGAGAGCAAGAGAAAGAGAGGGAGAGAAGTAGAGAGAGAGAGGGGGAGAGAGAGAAAAAAGAAATGGGGGAGAGAGGGAGAAAGATTCATTATTCATTTATTTTATGTAATCTATTTCACTGCTACCTGCCTTGGCGATATTTTAACAAATGCAGTCATGCCAATAAAGCATTATTGAATTGAATAGAGAGAGAGAGAGAAAGTGAGTGTGCAAGGGAGATAAAGAGAGTGAGGGAGAGTGTGTGAAAGAGAGAGAGAGAGAGAGACTGAGATGAGAGATGAGAGAGAGTGATTGATAGGGAGCAAGAAGTTGATTCAGTCACTGTACACGCACTCCGTGGTGGTGGGGAAGGGATGAAAGTAGCTGGATATGTCTGGGTGTGGTGGTGCTGCAGGTAAATGAACTGTACTCTGAAAGGCCTCAGGCCTGACAGATGAAAACATGCCAGAAGGCACCCTCTTGCTGGCTTAATTTTCTATTATGTTTGACATGGAACGAGTTTGTAAGGAAGTACAAACCATTGCACAAACCGACCAAAGATTCTCCATTTTATAATACCCCTGGTAAATTGCATTTATTCTCCTCAAGATGTTTACGCGAGGCAGGCTTGTCGGTACCTCTGCTAACACACCTGCTCGCATTTCCATGCAACAGTAAGTGATTGACAGGCAGTTCAGACGGAGAAGTCAGGAGGCAATCAGTAGCAAGCCCCCCGGCTGTGTTGCCCAGATCCGGTCCGAGGACGTCAGCCTGTTTACGCAATACCTAACAGCCTGGCTGCGCCTTAGAACTGCGACACACACAAGTGTGAGGAGGGGGGGTGGGAGGTGTGTGTCGCCAGTCCTTTTATGATCAGGGAGACGGCGGTTACCGGTGTCAGAGACGCTGAACGGCTCCACCGCAATGCAAACGGCTCTCCGGCCTTCTCTGCTGCTGTAAAAGCTGGACCACAATGCACCAGGGGCATTCTGTAGGACTCACCGCACATCCACAATACTTTGCTTATTCAGACACTGGCCTTGAGACATCACACTTCTGCTCCGGCACAACAGCCTATCAGAGAGGCAGCTTTTGACCTCTGTGTTCTAGCAATCCACAGCTGCTTTCTTTTTAAGTTCAGACGTTTTTACCTGAAATAAAAAAAAAAAGGTTTTTAAAATGATTTTTTCTTATGATTAATGATTAATTCTTCCCAAGAAGTCTCGTCAGCCGACGGAATATTAAAAGCTGCATGCCGGAGGGAATTAGGTGGCCAAACGCGGAGAGTGCAGGGTGGAAGCGAGCACATGTGCCTCAGTTCTTCACGACACTCCTGCACCTTTTCATTACCGTGTAGTGGAGGCACTGGGGTCCTCGACCGCCATCCCGGGCCGTACCGCGGGGCACGAGGGCGTCCGACGCACCGCCCGACGGCTGAGCGCTTAATTTGTCCGCGTTCGTTTTTACGACATGACATCTGTCTGAATATGGATAAAGGACGAGGGCTGCTGCTATTATTATTTGAGGGAAAGTGCGTTTAGCGTTATTTAACAGGCCAGTGCTCTGTCGGGACTCTTACGGAGGTGTGAGAGGCAGGGGTGGAATTCGGGTTTGAAGCAGCAGCTGCTGTTAGGAGTTTTTGCCTTTGGATGTTAAGCTGAAGAGTGGCTTTTATAACACTGTTGTAATAATAAACTCAGGTTAACAGTGGTGTAATGAAAAACTCAACGTAGTTAAATTATGAAGCTGACAATCATTTTGAACTGAAATTCAAGGGTTTATGGTGTTTGAGAGCATGCAGAAGATCCTGTACTATACACACACACACACACACACACACACACAGTGCAGTCATGTACGCAGTTTTTTCTCTGCAACTCGATTCCCCTGCTTTGCCCCCGTGGACAGAAAAGGGGAACCTCTCTCCCCTCAGGACTAATACAGAATGCTGGGAAATGGACCTCACTCACCCGGGCCACACCATGCCGTCACCAGACCCCCACTCCCTGAAATAGGCCCAGTCCCAACCCCCTAGCCCCCCAGCCCCTGTCCCAGGCCAGTGTCCTCGTTTGGCTTCCATCCCACCCCGGTTTCACATAACCCCCCCCCCCCAAGCCTCACTATGATGGGGAAAATCACTTACTCCTGCAGCCAAGTAAGAGAGAGTGAGAGAGGGAGGAATGGAGAAGCATGCTGTTCCAGCACAGGAGCTGCAGTGTTTGAGCCGTAATGGCTTCCAGTAGCGACCGCTACACTACCCTTCCCTCGGCTCCGTTTGGAATCCTGCTCAATCGCACGATTTATTCCCCCGCCACATCAAACGGGGATCGGGTTTCCCGGCTCTGTTTCCGTGTGCTGCGCTGTCCGCATTTGTGAAGTGTGAGAGGGAGGGAGGGAGGGGGGAAGAGAAGGTCCATACATTTTACCCTCATGCCTCTGCCTTAATGGGCCTGTACGTAGAAGAGTGACAGGCAGAAGTGGGATCTGAACTGGGGTCAGCTCTTACCAAACACAGGCGGTGTTCGGGGCTAATGCCAGAGCCAGACCCACTGACCTCAGGTCAGCTCTCACACAGTATGTGTGCTGAGTCACACACTCACCACTGTCTGGCTATTCCGTCTTCTAAAAACACTTATTTCACATTGATGACATGGAGTATCACACTAAGGCAGTGTATGGACACAGTTAGAAACATGCATGTTTAATATCCTCCAGGTTCTGGGAAGGGGCTTCCTGGGTACATACAGAGCACTCAAAGACCATGAAATACTACATATGTTAAGGTTTTATACCACGAGGCAATATCAACATGCATGTACCTAAGTTTAGAAATTACGCAGGACAATCAAAAGGCTTAATATGGGCTAAAATCATGTTTTGTATATAAGGCTTAGGCCTTAGGATATTGTTCCAGCAGGCGTTGCATTCTCCCAGTGCATGGCATTGTAGTACTCATGCGCAACATGCTGAGGCCTAGCTGAAATCTTTTTTCTTCTTTATTTTATGCTCGCTTCATGACTGTCAATCTTAAGTAGTGTAAAAAATAAAAAAAATAAAAAAACAAACAAACAAAGAAGCGAGCTTGTCAGAATTTGTCCCTCCGATCTGAGTTCAGTTTGAAGCCACACCTTTGTCTCTTTGTGTGTCACTCTGTGAATTCCGCTGCAGAAATGACTCACTGAATGTGTAAAGTTTAGTCACACAGGGTAAAAAAGTACATATAATATAATTCAAATAAAAATCTTTACATTATGTACTTATTTGTCTTCTGCCACAGGCACTTGTTCTGAGCTGTTTTTAAACCCCCTTCGCCCATCCCCAACTTCAGAACTCTCACTCTGTTTGCGACATCGTGTCGAATCGAAGCAGCGCGTCGGCCGCAGCTTAATATAAAGTGCTCGGGCGATCACGAAACTTCCTTTCCAGGAACAACAAATTATCGCACTGATACGGCATTAAAAAGAAGCCAGATCTGCTGGCTTGTGCTCCAGCCATCATGGCCTTCACAGAGAGAGAGCGAGGGAGGGATAGCCAGAAGTACAGAGAGAGAAAGAGAAAGAGAGAGAGAGAGAGAGATACGTTCCTGAGTAATTTTGTGAAGAGTCCGCCCAGCTGAGCCTTTTGTTGGTGCAGATGTGTGGGCCGTGAGCCCGAGCCGGGGGGGTGGGGGGGGGGAGTGTAGACCGTGCTGCCACTTGCCTGGCCGCCGTGGGGCCGCTCATTGTCTCAACCTGTGCGCATTGTTCTCTCTCCTTGACAGGTGATAACTACCCCGTGCAGTTCATTCCATCGACAATGGCAGCTGCCGCCGCATCGGGACTCAGCCCCCTCCAGCTCCAGGTATGTGCGAAAAACAAAGAGCGCCCGGGACTCCCGCCAAGCCCTCGCCGCTAAATTGCTAACCAGCTGTATGCTAAATAAAGGGCTGCATGCTAAGTGATTCTGGAAAGGTCCTCCCCTGCTCGCTTAGCGCCTTCACGTTTTCACATTTCCATTCTTCCTCTCGTAACTGTGGCAGGAGGTATAAGAGTGATGATAATAATCATGCTCGCCGCCAATAAAAATCATTCTAATTCCTACTTCTCCTTCTGTTTAATCGAACGCGCGGTGGGTCCTCTGTCGCTCTGGCTGCCGCCGCGCTTAAATCTTTACCCGCTGCCTCTGTCTCTGTTCTACACCGTGCTGCAGTGCTATGCACTATATGCTCTTGGGGTTTTATACAGTACTTATGTGTATGTATACATATACAGTGGCCTCCATAATGTTTGGGACAAAGGCATATTTTGTCTCGATTTGGCTCTGTACTCCACAAGTTTAGATTTGTAAGCTTCCCAGTTTTTATTAAAGGGTACTTTTCATACATTTAGGCTTTGCCATGTTGAAATTGCAGCACTTTTTATACACAACCCCCCCATCCATTTCATCATATATATATATATATATATATATATAGAGAGAGAAAGAGAGAGAAAACGTGTATTTCAAAAGTGTATTTTGCTGTAGTCAGAAAGGGTTTTAATGTGCAGTGTACTGTAGTAGCGAGCGGGGGAATGTGAATGTAAATTGGTGCGGATCCTCAATTCTCCCGCCGTGTGAGATGAGGAGCGCCACTGTACCAAAGCCCTCAGGTGCGCCACTCGCGAATCCCTGTGAGCCACACTGCCACACAGCCACTTCCCGGGCTACTGTTTAATAAAGATAATCTCTATTAAAGATAATCATCTCTTTTCTGTTATTATCCCTGTTAGTGAAGCTCTCTGAAGGCCCGCGCAACGGTCTCTGTTTCCAAATTGGGGACATGTATTCCCCGGTTACCTTCGGCGAGGCGTATTTACATAACAAACACACAAACCCGCGCTGTGGAATTAGCCTAATGTTGTTACTCCCGCGCGCTTGGCCCCGCGGAGTTATCAAAGCCGCCCGGCGGGCCGGCGAAGTGTGGCGGGGAGCGGAGTCGTTTGAAACTGTGTAATCATAAATCTTTAAGTCTGTCTGAAACGACTTGAATAAGAATCCCAAATGTAAGGAGCAGCTCTTTACCGCTAGTCCTTTGAAACAAAAGGGGGGGAGAGAGAGAGAGAGAGAGAGACGATCTTCTGAGTCTAACCTCAAAAGCCGCTGTTATCTTGTCAACAGCGATGATAAGCGAACGATAGCACTGAGACATTAAACTCTGCAGTCATCCGAACCATTTCAAACAAAGACCAGATTTGGGGGGCAAGGGAGGGTGCGGGGCTGGGGAGGTGGGGGGGGGGGGGGAGGTGGGGGGGGGGGCGAGGGAGGGCGGGGTTTGGGTGCACTGCAACTTTTCCTCCTCTCTTCGTACGTGAGCTCAATTTGTCCTTCGGAGCTTATCGCTCTCAGCATTAATGAGCCTTGGCAAGTCCTGACGATACCGGCAGCTGTGGCTGGATGGATCCTCCTTCATCAGGCAGCTATGGGGAGGGACGGGCGGGGCGGTGGGGGGCAAGGAGGAGGGCTTTGTCACCTCAAGTCCCGCCAGGTACGCCATGGGCCACGGGCGACCCCTTCCGCGGGACCCCCGTGCCATCCCGTCGCCGAAGCGGGTGACGAAGGGCCGCAGGCACCGTGGGTGAGGTGCGCTGGGCGGTGGTGGGCGGAAGGGAGTTGGGGGCGGGTCTATTTTTAGCGGCAGATGGAGGCTGAGACGCTCGTATATCTGAAGGCTGATTGTGGGGTGGGGGTGACTACGACCATTAATTCTGTTAATGCATTTAGCCCTGGGAACGGGCTGAGACTGAGCCTAGAGGCTGACTTGGCTGACCTTTAGAGAACACAGTAAACAAGAAAAGTTGCCGCCCTCACCGCTGTATAAATGGCGGCAGTTATTTGCTCTGTGTGGATACTCCCACAAAATGGCAAACATGCCCTTTACACCGCTGCCGACATCACTGCATCACGTGACCACTCGCGCTCCGGCTGTGGAAAGCTGAGCAGGCCAGGCGGGTGGATTGAAACGAACAGTAATTTCCAGGCAAGGAACGGCGCTGGTTAAACTCCCCGTTCCGCTGTGTCTTTTCCCGCTGCGAGATTTTCCGCCTCACGCACACCAAAAAAAGGGGCTTCTAAGGACAAAAAAGGAACAGAAGAGAGGCTGGTTCGAAAAACAAGAATGACGACAGAGCGAATGAACTGGGAATGTTATTTTGTGGCGAGGCGAGATGAGGACCCGCTTTGTCTGTAAGTTAGGGAGCGCTGCGCCGCGGTCATGTTACCGCTGTCAGTGTCTCTGTCGCCTTCCGAGAGGAAAAGTGACAAATAGGCCCCTCCCTCACGCCTCCGTAAGGACGCTTACGTCCTCCCATTGTTCCCACGGTGGACTCTTGCGGCGCATGCCAATGTTTTCCGGTCCGCTGTTTTTACACCGTGCCGCTGGTCGTCATTCACGAAGAGAGCGTCCGCGCTTCAATTAACGTTAAGTGCTTCGAGCGTGACCCGCGTTAATGGCTGCGTCGCAAAAAGGAGCGGGTGGGACACGCCCTGCGGGGCGAGGCCGCCATCCCTCCGCCTGCAGGGGGTGCCGTTTCCTGCGCAGGAAGGACGGCTCCTCCCCCCTAGCCCAGCGCAGTTGGACGGCGGCTGCCTTCCCCATCTCCTGTAATTAAAATATCGCCCCTTGTCAGCATCCTTTGCCGGCTTATCATTTTAACCAATTTATTCTGTTTAGATTGTGAAATATATGAACCTTAAAAAAAATCATCTTATTGGAGGAATTAATTCCGGCGGTACCGTGGCGGTAATGTGTGCAGCCAGGCAGCCAGGAGCTGCCTGCTTACGCCAGTCTTAATGTCAGAGAAGCGCTTTAACAATTTCCAGTGTCATAACAGTCACAGGCTTGAATGCACCCTCCACCCCCTCCCGTTTTTAAAATGTATTTTTTAAAAGGAACGAGAAAAGGTTTTGGCCTGATCAGAGGAGGTGGGGGCCAGAGAGGGGGGGGGTGTTTGAGTGTTAGAAAGTGTAATTTGCTTGTCAATACGGCGGCAGGCAGCACACGCACACACGCCACACATACGCACACACACACACACGCACACGCGTGGCTGTCACTCGCCATTCCTGTACCGCCGAGTAATTTCACTCAATGCTTCCCTGACAGATCGCTCCCAGTCCACAAACTCACAGGAGAGAACATGTTTAAGCCATTTTGAGCGTCTGACTGAGTGCCTCTCTTCATTAGCCCACGTTCTGGGCCAGAAGGAGCCAGGGGTGGAGGGGAGGCAGGGAGGTGGGGGGTCAATGGCCTGTCCCAGGACCAGTACACTCTTATCCAAACTGAAGCCTCTCTGAGAAAGGTGTACCGAGGGCTTTTTACAGGCCCTTGTGTGTACCCTATATGGGACAGCAATGGCACATAGCCAAAATTATACCAGCGGCACATTGTAGAAACATCAGTCTCATGTCTAAGTAAAATGTACTACAAGGAGAAGTATACAGTTGGACACATTTCAGTTTTTATCAGGGCTGTCTTACTATCATTTTACAAACGTGTTTATTTGTAATTTAGCTACTTTTAAAGCTAGCACGGTTGGATAAAAGACAATGTCTGTGGCCCTCCCCTGAGCACTAATGCTAACGCTAAGGCTAAGGCTTTGGGACCTGTGGGCCGCCCACTCTCAAGGAAAGTCTGTCTCTCTCCGCTTTTTTCCGTCTTACCCTGTTTTAATTACCCGGCCTCGCCACATCCTTAAGCTTTAAAGCCCGGGATGTTAAATTGCCGGAGTGGTGACTTTACACTGCAATTACCATCCATCACTCTGAATACGGCATCAGTCAGAGCGTGCTCCATGTGCCACCCTCACAGCCACAGCCATGGAGATGCTCCCCAAGCTAACCTGGGGGAAAGGAAGTTCAGAGGTGTGTGTGTGTGTGTGTGTGTGTGTGTGTGTGTGTGCATGTGGGGGGTGTAACATCAGAATCAGTGAGTGTGACTGTGATGTAGCCCTAGAGTTCTCTCGAGCTGTAGCACTGGCTCTCTTGTTTTCATACAAATCTCCATCCTCTCTGCATTTGGAGATGTGGAGTTTGTGCTGCCGCCAGAATGCTTTGAACTTTGACTCTAAATTTAGAGTGAGAGGGAAAATGGAAAAGAGAGAGAGAGAGAAAGAGAGAGAGTAGATTCAGCTTTGACTCTGATTTTAGAAAGGGAAAGAGCAGCTGACTCTTGGTTTGACTATTTTCTTACAAACAGAAAAAGAAAAACCCAGCTTTAGAAAGCACGAGAAAAGACGAACGACGTTTGAGAGGCAGATGAACCGAGTTGCGCTTTGACTCTGACTTTAGAAGGAAAGAGAGCGGATGAACAGATGTTTTCTTGCGACTGGAAGACAGGGAGGAGAAAAACAAGGTGCCTGCGAGCTCAGAGAGAGGAGAGGAGAGGAGAGCGCAGCACTGGCACATTAAACCAGCGAACAGAGCTAATGAGAGAGACAGATGGACTGAAGGCAGGCAGGCAGCTGGATGGAGGGCTTGTTAGAGGGATAGATGGATGGAGAGAGGAATAGAGGGACGGTGAGAGAGAGGGGCTACCTCTCAGAGCTGCTGTTTGAGTCGGGCATTGTGAGCCGTGTGCTGGGCTCAGGGCCCGGTGGACCTGGCTGGGTACTGGCCACGATCAGAGCAGGCACAGAGGTGGAGTGTGTGTGTGTGTGTGTGTGCGCACACGTGTATCTGTGTACATGTATCTGTATGTATGTGTGTGTCTGCGCGTTTATCTGTGTGTATATGTGTGTGTGTGCATGTGTGTGTGTGTGTGTGCATGTGTATATGTGTGTGCGTGTGTGTGCATCTGTGTGTGTGTGCGTGTGCATGTGTGTGTGTGTATATGTGTGTGTGCATGTGTGTGTGCGTGTGTGTATGTGTGTGTATATGTGTGTGTGCATGTGTGTGTGCATGTGTGTGAGGAGCAGATTGAGCAGCAGCACAGACAGATGCTGAGCCATACTGTAAAGCATCGGTGCGCTGCATCAGGACTCTGATGCCCCTCCTCCCGACATCTGGGCCGCCCAGGGTCAACCGGGTCGCCGTGGGCAACGAGTGGGAGACGGGGGCGGAGCCGTGCTGCCTTTTAAGTGGTGCGTGCAGTGATCCAGCGGTAATGCAGCGTTCACCGCCCCAGTGCGCTGCAGCGGTAACACTGCCGGGGATGGGAGACACCCTGCTGCTTAACACAGACCCCATCCGGTTACCTTGGGAACAGCGGAACACACCGATAAACAACTGAAAAAGAGAAAGGATGAATATATCAGTCTGTCAGGGCATATTGCACAGAGCCGGTCCTGTGTGAGCCGCTAACCTTAGCGGCTGTCGGGCTGGGGGGGGGTGCTACTTCTAACCACGGCTGGAAGCACAGAAATCGCCCATACGCACCCAAAATCTGCCGCTACCGCCTCTCGCAACAACATCTGTCACGGAGAAGGTTTTCCTTTTTTCTCCTTCTTTTCAAGAACAAACAGGATGCTGGAACACATTGACCCCCCGCCCCATATGCCCAGATTACCGTGGCGACTCCAGAGCAATGCGATAACGTGCCAATGTTTCCGCGGTCCGCCCCGGTATCAGGGCGCGTGTTAGACTCCCTCCGTCTCCGTCTCCTCCCTGGTTACACTCTGATGCCTGTCAGACCAAATTAGAGAGAACTACTGCTCTTCTGCGCAGAATAGTTGGCTGAGAAAGAGAACATATTGGCTAAATAGCGAGATATTCTTTTTTTTAATTATCAGTCGAAGTTGCCAGCACATTCCGAAAATACGACTTCAATGAAATGAGCACGAGTTCCTTTAAAAAAACTTCCTATTCTATTTGTATTCGCTCTTCTATATTTTTGTATACGTTTCGTGATTATTTTGCTACTTGAAATTTGTATGTGTGTTTTATTTTTATTTTTTAAGGAGGTGCTAGCAGCGTTTTCTCTCACAGTTGCACGCTGTGACCTTGTTGTGCGAGTGTGTGCACGTGTGGGACATCATCTCCAGAGTGTGTAATCTCAGTGTAATGTTGTCGCAGGCAGAAAAGTGAACCCTCTGGTTTAACCTCTGTCGCCCTCTGAGGGGTGGCTTTTAATTACCAGAGGGTAACGGGCTGACCTCGGGCCAAAGCAAGACACTGCCATACCCACTCCCAGAGACACGCTGCGCACAAATGGAAAAGGAGAGAGAGGGAGGCTAAGAGGGAAGGAGGGAACGAGGTGCGGCGAGAGAGAAGGGGGCAGCGGCTGCTGTCATGGTGTTAGTAAAAGAAGGGATGTGGATACAGTGTATTTGAACGAATTTGAAAAATCCCGGTACTCTGGCTTTTCTCTCTTTTTATCTCTCTCTCTTTCTCTTTCTCTTTCTCTTTCTCTTTCTCTCTCTCGCTCTCGCTCTCTCTCACTAAGCGATATTTCAGCAAATCATCTAATGCTCAAATGGAGAAAAGTATTACCTCAGACATTGGGGGCCTTTTTTCTAATCTCCTGTAGAAGCCGTACAAGGAGAGTATCTCAGAATGGTGCCCCCCATTCACTTGCACACACGCACAGTACCACACCCTGAAAACACACAGTGAGATGAGGTAATTTGTGAGAGTCACAGTGTGTGTGTGTGTGTGTGTGTGTGTCTGTGTGTGTCTGTGTGTGTGTCTGTGTGTGTGTGTGCACATGCGTGTGTGTGTGTGACTGTGTTTGTGTGTGACTGTGTTTGTGTGTGTGTGTGTGTGTGTTTGTGTGTGTGTGTGTGTTTGTGTGTGTGTTTGTGTGTGTTTGTGTGTTTGTGTGTGTGTGTGTGTGTGTGTGTTTGTGTGTGTGTGTGAGTGTGTGAGTGTGTGTGTGTGTGCTCACAGAGCTTTATAGACTCTCTCAGTGTCTATGCTGCTTTTTGTTCTGTCTCTTTTGTTCATGTTCCTGTGATATGGCAGAAATAGTATCCCCCCGGTACCTCTACAATCACCCATTCCACAGACACACACCACATACACGCACCCACACATGCTACATGCACACAGACCACACACACACATGCACCCACACGCACCCACAAACACTGTTACACCATTACACATACGTTACAAAGCTATCGGTTAATACTTTCTTTTATACAGCCATTTCAGCATAATTTTTAAGCCCTTGTTTACAGTGTGCAGTACCCTAATAAACTGTGCATCCAAGCCTTGACAAAGCCACGGATGTAACCTAGCACCATAGTGTTTGCTTAGTAATTATAAGGCTACAGAATAACAGAATGACCCCCCCCCCCCCCCCCCCCCCCCCACACACACACACACACACACACACACACACACATCTGCAGATGAGAACACGCATTAAAGTGGAGTTTGGAGATGGCACAGAAGTGCGGGTCGGGGGCACGGAGCCAGCACATCCCAGCTCTCAGTCCTTCTGCACCCATTGACTTTCAGCCTGACCCTCATTACCACCGGAACCTTCTGCCGCAGCCGCCCCGAAAGATGGTGGAGGACGGGGGGTGGGGGGAGTTTGGGGGAGGCTGGGGGGTGGAGTGGCCTCGGAGAGGCGGGCAGATGTCCCCCTGTCCGGGATTGGTACATGTGTCCGGCCCCGAGACAACCCAAGGCCGCCAGGACCAGCCTCCTCGTTGGCTGCCAAGCCTCTGCCCTCTGGTGTGGCTCTTTTTCCAGTTTAACTCTTAACTTGTCATACTCTGGTTGCACTGTAACTCCCAGCCTCCTCTGCTCTGGTCTTGGCACAGCGCTCCACTTCCTGCGCTCTGTTGCTGGCGTGCAGCTCCACTTTCTGTGCTCTGATTCTGGCACAGAACTCCACTTCCTGTGCTCTGATCCTGGTGCAGTGTTACACTTCCTGTGCTCCGATTCTGACACAGTGCTCCACTTCATGTGCTCTGATTCAGACACAGTGCTCCACTTCATGTGCTCTGATTCAGACACAGCGCTCCACTTTCTGTACTCTGATCCTGGTGCAGTGTTACACTTCCTGTGCTCTGATTCAGACACAGCGCTCCACTTCATGTGCTCTGATTCAGACACAGCGCTCCACTTTCTGTGCTCTGATTCAGACACAGTGCTCCACTTCATGTGCTCTGATTCAGACACAGCGCTCCACTTTCTGTACTCTGATCCTGGTGCAGTGTTACACTTCCTGTGCTCTGATTCAGACACAGCGCTCCACTTCATGTGCTCTGATTCAGACACAGCGCTCCACTTTCTGTACTCTGATCCTGGTGCAGTGTTACACTTCCTGTGCTCTGATTCAGACACAGCGCTCCACTTCATGTGCTCTGATTCAGACACAGCGCTCCACTTCATGTGCTCTGATTCAGACACAGCGCTACACTTTCTGTACTCTGATCCTGGTGCTGTGCTACACTTCCTGTGCTCTGATTCTGGCACAGAACTCCACTTCCTGTACTCTGATCCTGGTGCTGTGCTACACTTCCTGTTCTCTGATTCTGGCACATAACTCCACTTCCTGTGCTCTGATCCTGGTGCAGTGCTACACTTCCTGTTCTCTGATTCTGGCAACGTGCTCCACTTTCTGTGCTCTGAGAGGTGTTTAGTTTCCAGCCTGGTTTCTCCATCCCAAGCTGTGACCCATTAATCAGGGCTCATCACCTCTAGTTTGGAGGAAAAACTCAATTACTGTCCATTGTAAACCTCTGGATCTGTCAACATCTGTCCAGTCAACAGCATCTGCACCCTACGGACCCACAAGACACCTGTAACCACACTGGGATATATACCCATTCCTCTCCCTCCTGTGAAATTCCTACCATACTACAATACTCCTACAATATTTTAATATGAACTACATTTCCAATGAGCAGTTTAGTAGGACTGAAAAATAAATAATCCAAATGATTTTCCCATTGAAGTCATGTAAAGAAGTAGATGTTGGCGTTTTGGGGTGGGAAGGGGAACAGAGGGACCCCGGATAATGAACCCATTTGTGTAGGCGAGGTGAAGTTGGGTGTGGTAGAAAGTACGTGTTTACATGAAATATGTCCGTCTGCGGACCCGCCCCCTCGTCTGCATCTGAATTGCAGAGGTGCGCCCGCCCGTCTGTGCAGCACCGGCTTTTCATCACCTTTTTAATAAACGAACCCTTGTGTTTCAAACGCGGTCAGGGAAACAAAGGTTGAAAGGAAAGGAAGGCTTCACAAATGCATGTGAAAGGCTCACGATGCTACCAGGAAAAGCTCACAGAAAGCAATGAAGCGTTTATAAAGAAGAAAGGGCAAAGGGTAAAAAAGCACAAGCCTTGTCTGATATGTTTGATATGATTTTGTAATATGTAGCGGGTTGGCGGGGCATTAGAACTTCAAAAACTTTCTTCAATCCAGTGTTAAGCTCTTAGTCATGGTCCAGAAACACTCATTATTCTTTATGGATTCGTAGCATTCGCTAGCTAACGGTTAGTTAGCACAACTTGTTTCCCGGCGGACTGATAAAACCCAATGCATCGCATCGTTCTGGAAATATGCACACGCCCCTGTGATTGACAGTGCTGCTAGCCAATGAGTGCTGACTGTCAGTTTCCCACAGTCCTACCCAGCTTATGCAAGCCTATGCATCAGGCGCTGCGTACAAAGTGCATCAGAACGGCTGAGGCTGAAACTAGCAGGGGATTGACCTGTCTGCTGGATTTAGTCAAATTTGCACAAGGAGTATTAAGCCCCTTGGGAGGGTGAAACGCTCAGGCGTTTTTTTGAGGGTTTTTTTTGGCCTGTTTGTCAATTTACCATTTAGGAGCTTTTAGTCCTATTCCCAGAAGGGACCTGAGAACAGTGGACATTTACCTTCCAGTCTATTCTACTTTGCATTTCCTCAATTGCTTACCCTCTGCCTAACATCTGATTACACTGCAGGTCCGGAAACTCAGCATTTCATTTGCTCCACACTGGTCTTGTAAAAACATCACCGTGCCCATTGTCACACTTTCGTTATGTGTAATGTGTAATGAGTAATGGTTTGATGAAGTGAGCGTCTATTGTAACATAATACCCCCACCCTCTGTCTGACAGCTTCTAGCACAAATCTGTATCCGAAGCTTTACCTGGAGTCATCGGGCTTAGCATGTCTAATGGTACAGCTGTAGACAAAAACCAAGGCTTTTGTTGTGTGGAAAAAACGATTGGCTGGGTTTTTTTGTTCATTAGTCGCTTAATTCCATAATTGAACAAAATGTTACAGTACGTTCTAGGAAGCGGACGGTCACAGGAAACCGTTTGGCACGCTAACTGCGTTGTGGCTGTGGAAAGAATAAGAAGCATCGCGGTTACACTGATGAAGTGTTCAGGCGAACACTGTGTACGGTGCTTATTACAGGGCAGGAGCCCCAGAACCAGGGGCACTGGGGAGAGTTTAGATCTAACAGCAGCCCCGCATTTGTGTTCAGCTGAGCTGAAATTCCCAGTTGCTCTGAAGAGAGAGAATGCTAAAATAAAACAACAAAAAAGCCCAGGCAGCTATACAAGAGACGGCGGTGTGCGGTTAGAGTGCTGCTGTCTCGTAGCTTTTAATGCACGGTTAAGATCTCTGATTCCACATTGGAAAAAGAGAGAGAGGCAGGGGGATGGGGGAAAGAGAGAGGAAGGGGGAGAGGGAGAGAGACTGCTTTTTTCCACTTTTTTAAGGCCTTATTTAATGTTGCATTAAACCAAGGGCATGGTGGAGAAAAAAAATGGGTATATATTATACTTTCAGCAAAACCAAAAAATAACAGAAATGAGCAAACCAGAACAAAAATATAATTGTGAACAAAAAAAAAAGAAAGCTAGAGAGAGGTGGGGGTGTGAGGTAGAGGCTTTGACCAGTGGGCTCCAGCCTCTAATGCCACCTGGGTCTCTTCCCGGCAGCAGTTGTATGCCGCGCAGCTCGCCAACATGCAGCTCTCACCCGGAGCCAAGATGACCTCTCTGCCCCAGCCCCTGAACTCCTCTGGCCCCGTTTCGCCTACCGGCCTCAAGGGGGAGAAGCGGCCCTCCAGCCCCCTCATCCAAGTCAAGGTACGTCCAGACGCCACCACCTTTCCCTTTCGTCTGTGCTGATTGGCCCATCCCAGCCCATTGTGCTAGTTGGTCTATCCTGCTCCCCTGTTCTGATTGGCCCATCCCAGCCCTTTGTGCAACTTGGTCTATCCTGCTCCCCTGTTCTGATTGGCCCATCCCAGCCCGTTGTGCTACTTGGTCTATCCTGCTCCCCTGTTCTGATTGGCCCAGTCCCCACACCAGTGCTAGTGCAGAAAGCCTGTTTTACCACCACTGCTGCTGGATGCACAGTGGCGCCCCATGATTAACCCCTTATAGGTCTTTAATCTTTAAAGCTGTAGTCCTGCACCTTGGTCTCAGAGAGCTGCTGCTTGTTTTTGTATTAAAATCAGCCACAAATTCAAACACAAGACACCAGGTAAGGTGAGTTAAGTGTGTAATTAATTCACATTTATTTACTGATTAATAAGGTGTTGAGTAAAGATGTAAACCAGCAGGACAGTGGTTGATGACCACTTTTTTTAAACCATCTGAAGACCCTTTCCTCCTCCCACCCATATTCTTGTCTTTATTTGTCTTTAACCCTGTCTGTATTTGTGAGACCTCTGTTGACTAAATCACATGACCCAAACACACTCGTATACATTTACAGGCCTCTGTGACCTTCACTTTGCCACTTTATCTTCGTACTTTAACTAAGACTGGTGCAGTTAAGATATTGTCCTTTTGAGCACACTGTAAAATTGCTACATTTTACAGAAACAGTAGTTTATTTATGTCTTTACATGTCTCCATTAAAAACAAAAAGCATAGCGGGCAATTATAAAGTGGGGACGGGCCGGTGATTAAATCAGACCATCACACGGGCGTGTTTGGCGTGCGAGGGTGTGATTAAAGTGGAAAATATCACTGGGACCTTTTTTCTTTGTTCTTTAATGGAAAAAAACAAGGGCCCACATTCCACGGCGGGCCTCCCTTGCTCGCTCACTTGCTGCTGTGTGGCAGCGATCCACCGCGCTTCACTCTCGAGTGCTGAGCGTATAGATCATCCGGCCAGGCCAGTAATGGGAAACATGCTTCCATTTGGAAATGTTTAAAGGAATATCACAATAGAAATCATGTCATTAAACGGTAGTGCGCTCTGCTGGGAACCCTCTTCAGCCACGCCTGCTGCTGACAGGCAAAGTGCCTCTCTCTCTCCTGGGATAGGATTCGGCTCTGTCTCTCCACGATCACTAAATTGAATCCATGTTGGTCAGCGTTTGCTGGAGGAGGGGTGCTGTCGAAATCAGACTTGAACGTCCTCTTGTGTCTATTTTAATACGCCTCTCTTTTAGTTTCTTCACTAGTTACTTTTTTAATTGACTTTGGGAGTCCTTGACAAATCACTATACGGTCATGAATTTCAGTGGTATGGAAAATTAGATGGGGTTGGGGGGGGGGACTGGCAATTTTTTGTAGTTTGAATTTTGAGCAACAATAGCTGTGTGAGTCCACTTTTAGCTTTACTGAATGACAAACAATAATTATGTCTGCACTATTTAGACTCATTGGATATCTGTCCCAGTTCATATGCTTTGCACAAGGAAATACTTTGAAACAGATTCAGTTAAATGCAGTACCCAAAACACTGCAGTGGAAAGACCTACTTCTACCAGTGGTCAGCAGATACTGCCATTGTTATCCAGCAATTTGGGACATCATTCCAGTGTTTGGGGCTTCATCCTTTTGTGGTACTAAAAATAATATCCATCCTGTGAGTGCCAAAGATGGTACCATGGGGGACACCGCGGCTCACATGTCATGATACACCATTACATTTTATTGTAATATATGAGGGTTTACAGTACCCCAGTGAATGTGGAGATAGATGTTTATTCTTGAAGCGTAACAGCTATTTGTGCGTAAATTCAATTTGTATTATGATTTGACAGTATTTCAAGCAGACAAGTCCACTAATCCTTCACTAATTTTCATGTTCAAAGGGCTAACGAGTTTACAGTGTATTTTTTTACTGAAATTGTTTCATCAAATCCATCACCCAGTAACAATTATCCTGGGCAGGTGAGCGCAGATGAAGCTGTACAGAAAGGGAGTGTCTTTGTTAATTAGCCTAGACAAAGCAGTATGGAGACTGTGGGAATATACCTGGTGGCTCGGCGCCATTGGCTGAATGAGTAGCAGTGGTCTTGGAGGAGTTGTGTAATTAGTGAGCTCTGCTATCAACAGACAGCATTGTCTCAGTTGGGAGGAGTGGGGAGGGGCTTGCCCCTTGACAATGGCTCAAATTAACTTCACCCTCTTTCTCCCCAATGGCTGCAGGATGAAGGGACGCAGCCCCTCAACCTGTCCGCCCGGCCCAAGACGGCCGAGCCGGTTAAGTCTCCCGTGTCCCCAACCCACAGCCTGTTCTCTGGCAGTAGGACCAGCCCTAACAGCCTGTCCAAGAGCAGCATCCCCAGCCCTATCGGAGCCAACCTGGGCCGAGCCTCTTCTCTGGGTAAGACCCGCCCGCACGCCCGCACGCATGCACGCACGCACGCACGCACAATAACTCACTCTTGCTCACACAAACACACACACACACACACAATAACTCACTCTCGTTCACACACACACACACACACACACATAATAACTCTCTCACACACACACTCACACACACAAACACACACCCAATAAAACTCTCTCACACACACAGTAACTCACTCTATCACACACACACACACACACACACACTTTCACACACATGCAAACACACACATTAACTCACTCTCTCTCACACATACACACACAATATCTCACTATCTCTCTCACACACACACAGTAACTCACTCTCTCACACACACACACACACACACACACACACACACAATAACTCACTCGCTCACATACACTTCCATACACACACACACACACACACACACACACACACCCACACGTACACACACATATACATGCAAACACATGCACACCCACCCACACACATGCACACAGCATGTGCAAACATGTGCACATTGCAAATGTGTGTACATGTTCACACCGAGAGATATTCGATGTCCCTCTGCTTCACACACACGTGTAGCTGATCACTGCACAGACACTAACACAAATTAGTCAAATGCGTGCAGTCCACTGCAGTCATTACCTTAAAAAGCCTTTATTTTATCCAAGTTATAGAGCTAGGACTAGAGAATACAAATGTGGTTTAGCTGATTAACCTGCCAAAGAAAAACGGAAAATAATTCTTTAGATTTTCCTGAAACTCTCATATCTGTCTGAGTTTCATTTCTGATGATAGTGGTACCGTGGAACTAGCCTGCCCCCTGCTATTTCTGATTTAACTAACAGCATGGAGCAAACAAAAGATTGCTTATCAGAGTGGAGTTCTTAATACGTTTATTTTTCTCCAAACATGTTTGTTTATTTTCAAGGTTCAGTTCAACAAAAGGGGAATTCGGAAATTCTTGATTTTGTCATTTTGTCGACATTTCAACTTGAACCAGTCTTGTGTTTTCCCACTGACTGGAGCTTGTTATCTGTCTGAGTGAAACACAAATTGAACGATATGTATTCCTTAATGACTGGCTGTTGATACAAATGTTTCTGTTTAATCTTTGTCAGACCCCCCCCTGTGTTTACGGCTGCGATAGCTGAGACGTGTGCAAGTAGAAACACTGCTATTTATTTTTTAAAAGCTTCCGCGTGCTATTGTCTCCCCATAAGCCGTTTTATTTAGCTGCTGTTATCCGTTAATTAAATGCAATCCCAAACCGCTAATTACACTAGAACAATTTAAATCCGTCTCCGCGCTCCTGCGTTTCCTCCCACCGATCCACACAGGGGCTTTGAACCCGGCCACCATGCTTGAATTTTCTATTTTATTTCCATGGTTTTTTAGCTGCCACACAGCCCAACATCTCAGTCTGACTAGCTAATTAGAAAAGGAAGTGCTACGCTGAGATTGCTAGTCATTTTCTAAAACACACACAGGCTCCTGTCCACACAAACACACTTACCGTGCGTACATGCTGGGGAAGGGCGGTTTTTGGAGAGAGCGGAATTAGGACCACGTTGAACCTTTCCGGTTTACACCCCCACCCCCGCTGTCGTTAAACACTATGGTTAGCCAATGGGGTGACACAGTGTCACGTGATCTCTGATCCCTGTGTCCCCGCCCACAGACATCCTGTCTAGCCTGAACTCCACGGCGCTGTTTGGGGACCAGGATGCGGTGATGAAGGCCATCCAGGAGGCAAGGAAGATGAGGGAGCAGATCCAGAGGGAGCAGTTGCAGCACCACCAGCAGGGCATGGAGGCCAAACTTTCCGCTCTTGGCAGCATGGGGCTCAACAACTGCAGGGCTGACAAGGTGAGCGCGACACGCCAGACGCCACATGTTACGCGCCACACGCTACGCGCCACACGCTACAAGCCACACAAACGCCCTGAGCAGCTGCGTAATAAATGCAGAGCCAAAAAGGTGAGTGACACGCCACAAATCACGCTTTAAACCTTACACCGTTCACCTCACGCTTCTCTCCCCTCTCAAGTGGCACGTACTAAAAAACTTCACTAACTCTGAAGGGATTTCTGCATCACTGTCTCTCACCACATCCAGGGGGCTCGCGTCTTACACACAGACACGCTTACACACACACACACACACGCACGCATACTCAGAAACGTCAAGCCTAGATAGACTGAATGAATGGCCTGCTCGACAATGTTCTTGTGTTCTCGTGATATTATGTTCCAACACTACTCACGTGCCCCTCCCTAAAGCAGCACACACAAGCACACACACACCCCATTCTCTGACATGACACTCTCACCGCACCGTGTGCTGCCTGTCACCAAACCAACAGACACGTCAGCCTCTCGCACCCCGTTGCTCTCTGTTCCTGGGAATGTGTTATTTCTCCTGTTAGTATCACAAAGAGAGCACCAGCCTTCCTCTTCTACGCTTCCACAATGATTATTTTGAGTGCTGGTACAGCCGATGCTCGTGTATGTTTATGTGAGAGAAAGTGCATGTGTGTGTGTGTGTGTGTGTGTGTGTGTGTGTGTGTGTGTGTAAGAGAAATTTTATGTGTGTTTGTGTGAGCACATATGACAAAATTGGTGCGTGTATGTGTGTGCGCGGGTGTGCGTGCGTGCACGCATATGCGTGTGTGAGTGAATGTGCGCGTGTGTGTATGCACGTTTGTCTGTGTGTGTATGCATGCATGCGCGTGTGTGTGTGTGCGCGCGCATGTGCGTGTGTGGGTGTGTGTGTATGCGTGCATGTATGTGTTGATTCGGAGGAAGGACAGTGTGGGCCCTTCGCTGCCCTGCACGGAACAAACTGTGATGTCTCTGCCCAATTAAAGCTGCCCTGTGCCCCTCTGCGCCTCGCCCTGTGCCTCCCCTTGCCCCGGTGTGGGACAGGGCCCTGCTTTATACCAAGAGCGCCTACACTCCCCGGGATACCCTTTAAAAATATCTTCAATCGATGAGTCAATCAAGGAATGAAAAAAATAAAAAAATAACCCTTCTCCAAGTGATTGATGCCATATTGCCAGTTGGCTGTGAAGGAAAGGAAGGAACTCGGAGCAAAGAGCCATTAATATTTCATAACCTGTTACTTTCAACCCACAGCCTCAACTAGGTCAATGTACATATATATAAAAAAGTCTCTGAGCATCTATTTAGATTTCCCTTTTTGATTTAGTATTAGTCTTATTACTGATTAAAAACTGGGCCTCTGTGAGCAGGGAGAGATGTGGCATTTGGATTCACAGAGGCTGTTCTTGGGCACCTGTGTGTTCATTCTGTATTGATTCTGACTGAGATCAACATAGCGCTACATTTGGTTTATTGCTCCAATCAAATACTCCTTAGGAAAAATGTTTAAAAAAAATTTTCCCTGCAAAGTGGTATTTTTTGATCTTCTCGTTGGTTGATATTTTTACCTCGCAAGATAGCCATCACATGTTTTCCTTGGTTCCAGTTTTACCTTTTTATATTTTCGGTATAGAGCATGTACAGTAATGTTGATTAAAAAAGTAAGTCACAGATACAGAATTAGAAGAGTAGACCCTTTAACTCAGAAGGTTGTACCACCTTTTTTTTACATTTACCTACACTTACATTTTACCATTGTCACAATGTACATTTTTTTATAAAAAGTTTATCATGGACTTGGATGTAACCTTTTTTTTTGAGCGAACATTTTTATCTATTTGACTGTGAGGGAGAGTATTTGTTGAATGTTTCTGTGCGTATTTGTGTGTGTGTGTCTGTGTGTATGTATGTCTGTGTGTGTGTGCGTGTTTGTGTGTGTGATCCCACGTGTGTGTGTGTCTGTGTGCATATGTGTGTCTGTGGCTGTGTGTGTGTGTGTGTGTGTGCGCGCGTGCACGTGGGTGCATGTAACCAGCGCTCAAACTGAGAAGCAAAAAGGCCTAAAGGTGGGGCCTCTGGGGGTTTCTGACATGGGAGGGGGGGGGCTGTGATGTGATGGTGGTGTGAGATGATGCCGTTGACAGGACCCGTGGAAGAGACAACAAATAATAATTAGGGGCCTCGTCAGTCTGGAAGCATGAGTGGCATGTTTGGGTTATCATGCTGCCGCGGGGGGCCGAGCACGCCGGCTCCTTTTTCAAAGGCAGGCAGACACCGTGCCCCGTCCCCCACCGCCCCCCCCCCCCCACCAACACCCCCCTCAACCCCCCGCCCTCCGGGATGAGAGGGCAGAATTTGCTGCCCCAGCTGGGGGCATCCGGTGTGCGTGTGGCTTGGCTATACGTACATAATCATTATTCGGGGAGAGCCACTGATCTGGGATCAGTAGGTTTGGGCAGTGCTGTGTGACACTCCCGTGTGTGTCTCAAGCCACTGACACACCCTGGTCTCCCTCCACCCCTATACAGTAAGGCTCGTCTGAGTCTGTGCAAGTTGTGAGAATTAGAAAGAGTTTCAACCCCAACTGTGTGAGCTTAGATGCAGCACAGCCAGAGGAGAGTGCGGACAGTCTGTGAGTCAATACCCAGCTAAGTATAGGCATTATAAATAACCGATCGACCATGGGAAATATGTTAGAGCCGTTAAAGCCAGCTGAGCTGAAGAAACTGCCTTTCACATGCTGGAGGGCGACGAAGGTGGTCGCCACCAGGCACAGGCACTGGCCCGGATCAATCGCCATTTACCCTAATCTTTGACTCAAAATTCAAAGCGAGCGTTCACCTTTTCCTTCACAAAGACAAGTTCAGTGACCCCTGCAAAAATGAACCCTGCACACTGTCCCCTGGCCGTACCCTCACGGCAAACACGGCTGCGAGAGAGAGGCCTGACGCAAGGCATGATGGGACAGTGGAGAGAGGAGCTCGGCCAGCGTGTAAACAGCCTTATCTCAGTGCCAGGAGAGACAGTGCCCGGCTCGCAGCAGCCTCCGATGCGTCCCGACAGTGTTTCCAACGCTCTGGATAAAAGCTTTCACTTTGGTCAGTTTCAGAATATTAATATTTCAGCAAACAGGCTCACCTGACATAAATACTCTGCGTTCCCTAACAGCCCCCGACCCCCCTCCCCCCATCCCCCCCAACCCCCACCCCTGCTCCCCCATCTCTGCCGGCTGTTTGGAAGTTTATCACTGTGAAAGCTTACATGAAGATTCTGGAAAGGTAACATAAATGGGATTAAGGAGAGGTTAAAATCATCTACTGGGGCTGTTGGTGGGGATATTAAATATTGATTTATCCTGGCGTATGACCCCAGCCTGAGAGTGGGGCTAAGTGCTGCTTACAGATGGATCAATTCACCTTTTAATACAAAGTGTGGGCCGTGGAGCACAATGGGAGAGCCTCCATACAGGCCTTAACATAGTGCGTGAGCCTCTCTCTCGCTCTCTTTCTCCCTCTCTCCCTCTCTCTCTCCGTCTTTCGCCCCTTTCTCTCTCTCTCTCTCTGGGGCAGACGAGAGTAGCATTTAGCATCCCCTGTCCTTAAGGTAAAACAGTGAAATATTCATGCTTTACAGCTGTTACAGCGCGTTTCCTTGTTTTCTGCTTGTCCTCTTACCCCACCCCCCTCTCCAAGTAAAAGAAACGCTTTTTCCAACCCATCACAATTCCGCCATTGTGAAATATTTATCTCCGAGGTATTATTGTCTGTCCAGAGAAATGATTTTATTCCATTATTTATTGGCCGGGGCGGGATGTCTGTGCGTGAGGCTGACTTGCGGAGCTGGCGGCTTCACGCATCTACACTCGGTAATGCTTTTATGCAGCGGGGGTTTGTACTGGCGCACACGAGCAGTTCGGTCAAAGGTTTCAACTCTGGGCTAAAATACAGAATGCTGTACTTTTCACCTGAGGACCCCCTGCATGACCATCCAGTGGCCCAGGGACTCACTTCAGTATAATGGTTATTGGTCACACCTTTATACAAAACCCACTAAAGACTACAGTGCGACGACTATTTAACACACAAGCACATTAAATCATGTCTAAATAGTGATGCCACTATCTATGTGCAGTAATTCATGTAGCTATGTGTTACCATGGATATGTAAACTAAACTAAACATAAAATAGCTAATTATCAGTAGTATCAATAAAATTGTCTTCAAACTGGAAAATATGTTATCCCACTTTGCTGTGAACCCCATGAGACTCCGTCATAGACCCCCAGGGATCCATTCATTGGGATTTCCAGCCCTAAGAACTACAATACCCTCCTGTCCTCCACAGATGTGTCTAAAACCCATGTACTACACAGTAGGCTCACTATAAAACCAGCCTGATAGCGCGGCACTGGGAGCAAAGCAAAGGCCATAACAGCACACGGCGGTCAGAACGGCATATATTTTTGTCATTCGATATTCCCCTCGCACTGGGGCGGACCTCTGTGTTTAAATGATCAAGCTGGGCCCATTGAAGTCTGTGTTGTGATAAATTGAAATGTATTCCTCTGCTGCCTGACGCCTCCCAAAACTGGAATCAAAAAGAAGAGGAGGGGTCAGCGTGTTAATCGAAAAACGCACTGCACCGCATCGATGTGCGCAGTGTTATCTTTAACTGCTGCAACAGAGTTTAGGCTCTGAACATATTCAGCTTTACTGCCAGTGCTGCCAATGCAGAGGTGGCCGTTAGCGTCTTATTCAGACTGTAACCTTGTCTGGTCTGTGGCTTTATAGATGTGCTCTATTTATATATGCATACGTATGACATACTGGTAACGCCCTTAAGTGCTGTTTTTCACGTCTTTCTGCCATAAAGGGGGTGTACCTTTTCAGGATATCCAGTTGCCTATACTGTAAGTTGATACACTTCGGACTCCAACTCCCATCATCCCATACAGGCCGAAGGTTCTGTAGTGCTTTAGCTTTTGAATGCACTCCATTCAATTTCTTTAATGGGACAACCATTGAATCACATTGTCCTGTTATATCCACTGTGTTTGCATCTGCTAATAACAGCATGTCAACAAAGTAACTGTCAGGAGGCTATTGTGTGTTAACTCGTATTCTTTGCCTGGTATTACAGATTCATTTCATTCTTTTATTCACTGGTGAATTGTTTCTCTCAAAAAAATTGCTTTAAATAACTAGCCTTAGTAGCCATACCTCTATTTTAATTTACATAGTGTTATATAATTCATTGAAATAGCTAAAAAGCAACAGTTCTCAGTGCAGAACAGCATTATGTTGCTTGTGGTCATTGTTGCACACAACAAAACCCAAGTGTCTGTATTTTAAGAGGAACAGCGCTCCCCCACGTTCAATGACAGATCGAGGCCTGCTAACATTAATGCTTTCTCCAATTGCTCTTGTCTGCCAAAGAACTATAAATATCTTCGGCAGTCTGCGTATGCGCGCGCGCGTGTTTGTGTGTGTGTGTTTGTGTGTGTGTGTTTGTGTGTGTGTGTGTGTGTGTGTGTGTGTGTGTGAGAGAGAGAGAGAGAGAGAGAGAGAGAGAGAGAGAGAGAGGGAGAGAATGAGTGTATCTGTGACAAAGACAGGGGCTGGGAGATGTAACAAAGTTAGGCTGCATCCCTACTCTGTAGACCAGCTGGGCGAGCGCGTGATTCTTCCTTCGACACAGGCGTAAAATCCTAAAGCTCAACTGCAGCCAGTAAAGTTTTCCCAAGCCTCAGGCTGCGGGCCTTCACAGTCACTCATATAGCAAGAGAACCAAAGGAAGAAAGAGGCCAGTCATAATAGCACATTGATACACGGCGGAAACGGGACAGAAACTTCCAGAAACGCCAAATGAAGACTTGTGTCTCTGTCAGGTCAGCTGTGCCTGATGGGTGGTGTTGATTGCTTTTTGTCTTTGTGATGTATTGTAATGGTAAGTTATTGTGGAGGTGGGCTGGACTCTTCCTGGAGGAGTTTGGTAAAACAGCTCAGAGCCTCTTAGATCTGGAATCCTTTGGTTAAGCAGGACATAATGATCTCCATACAACGGCTTGGGCTAAAGGCAAAATATGACCCTGGCAAAATTGGAAACACAGCCGCGCGTTTTATGAAAGTAAAAGGGATAGTTTACAAATGAGAGGAGAAGCGGTCCTCTTCCGTGGGAATTTGATTTTGTACGGTTTCTCCCGAATGAATAATACAGGGACGTGACAAGAGGCGGCGTGTTACATGTTTTAGCCCCGTTAATATGTGACGATAAGGTCATTAGACGCAAAAATCCAAATCGCTACTGTGTTGGCCGCATGCCCAGACTGGCCCTACGTCGTGTCTGCAGTTGGTTTTCATCGCCTGATTGAAGTAAGATGGTAGAAATGCGCTTCGCTCTAAGCCAGAGAGCCCAGGCTGGTGCCAAAGCCCAGGTGTGTGAGCTGAGCAGTGTCCTGGTCTCTCCGTATAGTATTCTCATCCTGTGCGGGGTTGGGAGTTTTACCCCACAACCAACTGTGCCTGCTCGCTTATTTCATTGCCTTTGTGCGCAAACGGAGCCTGTTTTTTGAATAAAGAGCTTGAGACCGCATGAAAGAAACTCTGGGGCTTACCGCACAACTGGATGTGCTTAGGGGCTAAAACGCCCCGTGCGCAACTCCCACTGCTGGGGAGATGGGGAATTATAAATAACGCCGCTGTCGGTTACAGCCGGGATTAGAAGCAGATGGGGGGATGTGACACATCGAGCCGAGAGGTGCTGTCGCTATCTATATTTGGTGTGGCGCAGACCCAGCAGTAGGACCTGAGGTTTGCCAAATCTCCACCCCCTTAGGGAAGGGGGTCACATGACCCTGAGGGCTGGGGTGCTCTTAGCTTTGGGTTGTGCTTTTTGGCTCTGGTCTGCCAGTGTTGTCCAACGTCAACAGTGGCTGTCCTTTCACCTGGCGTTAGCCTCCCGGTACGCACAGTAGCCACAGCACACACAGTGAGGGCCAGCTTCAGAGCCGGCAGCCAGTCCTGCATGGCGTCCGTCTGCTATTCAGCTTCCTTTCTTACTTTAAAAAAAAAAAAATGCTTTTGGAGCAGTCCTTCCGTGAACCTGGCCTTCACTGGCACGCATGTCAGCCGTTCCTGGTCACTTCCATCCGCCTCACTCAATTTGGCTGGCGTAGAAATTGCTTTTTTTCCTCCGCTGTTAAAAGCGGTTATCTAAGCAGCCCAACACAGGCGGGCAGGTCAGATGCTTCTTCCCCCGAAAAAGATTGCAAGTTTTCCGAGAGCACATTAATGCGACTTATCAGCGGCTGACAGTGGTCTAACTCAGATTTAGGCTCTATTTATGAAGGAGGGGGAAATTTTTTGGGTTACCGCCGGTAACACAATGCAGAAAGCAGCCCACCCCTCCCCCCCACCACCACTACCACCACACCGCCCCAAAATATGTCCTGTGGGTTGAGCGGCAGTCCTGAGGCGCACGGTCTGTGGCCACTCTGATTAAAGCCTTCGTTAAATCGCTGACGTCGGCGCTCCCTGGCTCCAGATGAAAAAAAAAAAAAAGTGAATAAATTCCAAAAGCGCTGCCATTGGCCTCCATGGCATTACTTCACCCGGCAACCGTCCTGCGTCCAACAAAACACGCCCGTAACCAAATCTCAGACGCAAAAAAAAAACCAGAGGAAAAAAAGAGGAGAGGAGAGGAGAGTGGATGGGATTATTGCGGGCACCTTTTTCCACTTGGGCGTAGAGCGTGCCGCTATAATTTTAGACCGGGGATTGAGTGCAGCATGCTGAACTCATTTAGGGAGCAGGCGCTGGCTAATCAGAGGCGCTGGGCAGGATGGGAGGGCTCCCAGTGTAATATTACATCTTGTGTATTGTCTTTCTCTCTCACCCCATCCACCCTACCTCCCTCTCTCTCTCTCTCTCTCTCCCTCCCTCCTTCCCTGTCTGTTTCTCTCAACCGTTCCTCCTCTCTTTCAATTTCACTTTAAATTTTAAATGCTTAACTGCCATGAAATATTTCTTGTGTTCAGTTAATAGAGTTTTGATAAACAGTTGAAAGAAAGTTCACAGTTAAAGGAAAATAACTATTAACTATTAATAATAATGTCTCCATAGTGTTCTCTCTTGCCTTAAAATACACATACGGTATATAAAATATAAATATGCTTTATATGAGCTGCTATTTACCAAAAAAGTGGGGGGTGAGCTGCCACCCTCCCCTTCAGGCTGGCTAATGTCCCACTGGGCCTCCTGTCCTTCCCTGCTCTTCAGAGGCAGAGTGATCAGTAAAAATTTAATGACACCATAAAATAATAAAAATGCCATTAATTTATCACTGCACTCCACGTAAGGGGTAGTAAATGGCATTTGTTCACTGAATCTTTTCAAGCCTTACAAGAAAAGCCTCGGATGTTACGCGTATAAATTACTTCCATAATTTTAAGCGTGATTCCGATGCTCGGACATAAATTATACAGGTTATAACCAATAAGTGTATAAAACATAGTATATAAAATGTAATGGAAATTCATTGTGCAGGGCTGTTAGGATGAGCTATGTTAGTTTAATGGTCATTAGCACATCCCTGTATAAATTTATCATTACTAGACAAAACTTTTAAAACTAAAGGATTCATATTTGAGTTGTCTTTTTCTCCCTGTACTTTTTAAAACAAATCTGCATTCGTTAAGGATCATGCTTGCTAAACAAATTTTAAAATGTGAATTAGGAATGCCTGGGAAAAATTACATTTTATCCACAGCATATTTTATCTGTTTGTTATCTATCGATACATTTATTTCTTATTTATCTCGGTCTTATATATGACTACGGGCTGTGCGCGGCTCACTCCATTTCTGCGACTCACTTTCTTCAAATTTTACCCTTGTCATCAACGACACGATTGTGCTCTGATCTGCGGTGAGTTTGTTATCTTCACTCTGACACTATGCTTAATTATCATGACTTTATAAAAAGGGGGTTGATTGATGGGGGTTGGCCTTCACATCACATGGGGCGGGATAGGGGGGGGGGGGGCTAATTTATTACAAAGTTATCCTACATGCCGTGACTTGATGGCAGAGCATCCAGGAGAGGGGGAGAGGGGGGCTAAAATGAACCACCCCCAAAAAAGCAGTCACGCATCCGTCCATTTGTCACCAGGCCACGCTGCTCTCTCATTAACCGTAATAATGTTGGCCGTGTGATGAATACAGTGGCGTGTAACGCCTTGCACATGGCTCACGCAGCGCTCTGGAAGACGCAGTCCACTCCATCTTACCCGCGCGCTGCGCCGTCTGCCCAGTGGGGCTGCCGCGTATATCATAATTAGAAAACACTTAAATAAGCAAAGCGCATTCAGATAGGCCAGGCCTTAATGACACGCCACGAGCAGGTAGTGGTTAATTGTACATCAGAATCACTCAGATGGCTGTAAATAATTATTGTTCCTTCAAGCATGGTGGTAAATTGAAGTGCTTTTCTGCGTGTGTGTGTCTCTTCCACGTTCTCTCCTTTTTGAGTAACGGTTATTGTATAAATAAGATAAGTGGGGAGAATCAGAGCTCTGTGAAAGATTTTAATGTGTAAACTGGAACTTTTTTATTTTTGACAGGCCGGCCTTATTGTGGATGGGGCATACAGTGATATTCTGAAAATATATATTTTAAATAATTACTTAAATAAAATGAATCGAAAGACTTTTTTCAAGTTTTTCCTAATGATGTCCATTTGCCGTCCCATCAAAAAAAACCTCTTACTTACAATAAAAACTATAAAAATCATGACAAATAAATATCTTAATAATTATAGATATTTATATAGGTGCATAACTGACTTATTATACAGTGGATGAACAAAGGGTTTAGTATCAGCAATTGCCTTTTGTGTGTGTGTGTGTGTGTGTGTGTGTGTGTGTGTGTGCGCGCGCGTGTGCATGTGTGCACACCTGTGTGTGTGCACAACACCCTCAGGAGATAGCAGGGTAAAAGCCAACAAACAAACGTGCACTGAAAGATTAATGTACACGTTGGTGTCGGTGTCTGTGTTTGTGGCAGGGGAGCTGTTAGCATTGTGTAAGGACCCCACCTGAGTGGCGCTCTCTGAAAACAGTGAGGAAGGAAGAGGAGGAGGAGTCGGAGGAGTCGGGGGGGTGTACGAGTGTGAGGGTAAAAGAAAGTGCACCTTTGGCAGAGATTGCTTAGATTGAATTCTCACCCAGGGAGTAAAACAAATGCTCTTTCTCTCTGAATCCCGCCGACACGCCGACTCTGAGTGCCTCCCAGCCTGCCGCCAGGAGAGGCAGAGAGAAAGAGAGAGAGAAAGAGAGAGAGAGAGGGAGAGGGAGAGATTATTTGTATCATACGGAGTCAAAGTGTCCATCCCCACTTCAGTCTTTAAAAGAAGAAGACAGCTCTCCGCTAATGCCCGCGCATTCACTGCAAGAACTAGGTCATTTAACAATGGGGGGAGAGGAGCAGTCAGCTCCCCGCTTCTACATAATACATTAAGTGTAATGTTCAGCGACTATTCAGCGGCCCCCCGAAAGCTGTTATTTTATTCTGTAAATGCACACGGACATGACATTTAATATTGTCGGCGAGCAGTGAGTGACGGGGTCTCATTGTGCGTCAAGTGCGACACCATGCCAAGTTTAATCTGAGCATAAAGCCACGTGACAAAAGGGAGGAAAACACGGAGGCTTCTCCAAAGCGTGAGCGCTGAATAAGTGATGAGCGGCGGAGCTTTGAGTTCCACGAGACGGGGAACACGCCGCCGAGATTAGGGGAAGGTCTGAGCACGTGCGGGAGGTCACCAGTACCGCCAGCTCATATGTTCAGATCGTCCTCTCTTTGCCGTATCAAAAACATCTTATCCCTCCACCATGTCCCGGTCGTCTTAAGAAGTCAAGCGTTTTCCCATGCAGGTTTAACAGATGATGTACCTCAAAGGGATAAAATCGGGAGGCTGGTCCCTTTAGCAGAACTTTCTGTACTTTAAATTAAGAATGATTAAATGTAGTTATTATAGAAAAGTTACTTATGGAATTTTTGGATGTAACTGTTGAAGGAAAGATATGGAAATGTGTCGTGTCGACTGCGTTCAGCATATTGTTGTGTTGCAGTTTAGATGCACTTTTGTAGCATCCATTGGGGTTCACTGTCTCCATCTGTAACGGGTGTTGTTCCCCCGTCCCACAGGAGAGGGCGCACTTCGAGAGCTTGGGGCACCACCTGGGAAAGCTGGGCGAGGATGGCAAGATGGGTCACCGGGTCATCGACCTCACCCGGCCTGAAGATATGGACGGTAAGACGAGTTATTTCACAGTCCATTCATCTTCCTCCTTCTCTTTCTTCTTCTTCCTTGAACTTTTACTTCCAAAGAATAAATCTTTTTTTCCCTCCCTCGATCGTCCATGTTGCCAAAGTCACCAATCAACAATCTGTTCTAATTTGGTATATACTTTCCGTCCTGGAATATCTTTGTAGAGACACGTTTTATGTTCATATCAGTAACACAGATTGATGTGTACGATAACGTCCATGCATAATCTCCAGTGACTTGAGCATTACTTTGGCTTTATTTAAAAATTATATTTAGATTTCAATATTTAGATCAATTATACTGAAATCCATTGTTGAAGCAGTAAAACTTCTGTAAGTTGATGAGCGACCAGTATTCCTGCCTGGTTTCAGCTGGATGAAATGCTAACTGGAAATAATGTTTTGCTCAGTGAAGCAAAGATTTTAAAAAGACAGTCAAGACCAAGAGGTGGATTGGAGTGTCAATATTAGAGTTTGTAAAATTAATACAGATTATTGAATAGCCATATTAACATTCAAAGAATTTGATTCCTGGACAAAAACAACCAGATTTTTTCAGAAATGTTTCTTAGCCAGTATCTAGTGAAGCTTCTATAAGTCCCATTGAGGAGCAGCAGGGCTGTGTGGGTGTCCACAGAATCGGTGTGAGGTGACATTGTTGGCGTAGTTGCGCCCTGGTTTCTCGCAGGTAGGTGCAGGGAGGTGAGGGGGTCGCAGGACAAAGCTGGATCTGTTCCAGGCCCCGCCCCTTTAGAGACTCGGCTCGTTTGAGGTCCCCGGCGGGATGGTGTAAATTCTCATCGCACTCGCCCCGGCAGGGCGCTAGCCCCCTCCGTGGCCCTGGAGTTTATACGGCTGGGCACGGACGCCCCTCTGCCCCGCTGTTTGCCACACATAAATATTTTGCAGCAGTTTCCATGGAACTTCAGGGGCTAGAGCAGAGAGGAAGGGAATCGGACCATCTTTAAATAGCCTCAATAGCGCTGAGGTGGAGCAGTAGGTATTTCTCGAGAGAACGTGACACCCTCACTGTTCTTAGGTTACCATTTGTCTTCGAGACAATTTGTGGGAAAAATAATCATGTAAAAACACAGTCAACATCACACCTGCTTCTTGCTTGAAATTTGCCTCTTTATAGAGGCTCCCTTCGTCTAAATTTGGTTCATCGCCGCTGGTATGAACTGAGATCCGAGAAGGGAGCAGCCAGGCTCCCACACCCAGATCCGCCCCATGTCTGTTTTGCATAGCCCCAAGAGTGGGAACTGACTTTGGGGGGTACTGTCGGCAGCTGCGGTTGCTTTGTCACTCAAAAGTCCTGAAAGACACCAGGGACAGCACACGTAGTTCGCGGAGACGGTCACCGTTTAATCTCTCCACCACCGCCAGCAAAACAAAGATGAGGTACGCATGTGCTCAGCAATTCACTGTACAGCAATGCGCCCACATTAAAATGCATCTCGGGACGAGGATGTATTTTTAACATCTGGAAACACGGTTGCTAGCTGGTTTTTAAGTGATATTGGAAGTGTTTCCGATTAACCGAAGAGAGAAAGATCTTCCACATGACCCGAAGAAGAACATAACATGGTCAACTGCTGTGGAGTAATCTCAGAAATCAGTAGAAGTGATCCAGGTGACATTAAATGGGAGCGGTTAAGAACCGGAACAAATCTTTTGCGATTTAAAGATTATAACGCAAATGCTCTGCAGCTTTTTCCTATGATTATGTTCATAACTGTTTCTGAGGGGTTTTTGGTCTAAAGCACGATGCTTGTAATTGTGGCTCAGTAAGCAGACCGCTAGCAATTCAACCTGAACAGCGTGGTGTGCACAGCGCAGCCGTTTCTTTGCTTTTCAACGAAGCATGAAGAAAATTAGAGAAGAGCCTCAGAGCATCCGCGATATTCGGGGGTCCGACTGGTCCCCCCGTCCCGTCCCATTCCGTCCGTCCCATCCCTGTTGTGCTTTGTGCGACCCGGGGTGCAGGACTACCCTGTCATCGCGCCGGCTCTCCGAAAGCTTTAGGTTGCTTAAACTAATATTTGTAGTGCGCGCAGCAACCAAATTAACAGCTGCCAAAGTTCTAAGGAGAGACCCAGGAGGACGGGAGGCCAGGCGAGGAGCCGAGGAGCGTTTCCCTCCATTCGCAAAAAAAGCCACGAGCCACATGCATCAGCTCGCCGCAGAGTCATTAGGCCTTTTTAAACTCAGATGCAAAACATTAACAAACGCCGCAAACGGCTTTAGCATGGCCCCTTTGTTCAATCATTCTCATGGCAGTTCATAAGTTCCACTCGTGCGCTTGTTAAACCGCCCCCCCACATCAGATGGAACCCCGCCAAAAACAAAAAAGGGGGCGGCGTGAGATGGCGGACAGGAAATGGGCTAATCCCAATGAGTTTCGCAAACAATACCATCCAAATAAAATGGGAGGGGTTCGTTAGCTAGCTATTAATGCTAAATGGATTCCAAATGGGCAGAACTACTGTATAGCTAAGATACTGCTACCCGTGCCTTGGCTTTCACTGTACTGTTATGAAGCAATGACTATGATTTTTTTCTTTCCTGTAGCCTACAGTAAGCCATGAGAATGTTCTGTCCTTTTCCTTCAAGGCTGCTGTGACAGGCACAACGGAACATTACATAAAAGAGAAAAATATAATTGTCAAACAAGGATAATATATTGTTGTTTTATTACAGCCATTCAGAATTCTTTTACAAAATTGCTCTTTATATTTCATTGTCCTCCTTGTTAAAAAAAGGTCAAACACTGATTGACAATTACATAATGCATTAAACGCATTAAAATACTTTTTTATTTTAAAGAATTTGAAGCGATTTAAAGCATTTTTTCAGCATTCTGTTTGTGCTTCTCGGGCCCTTTCGTCGTACTCTGGAGCTCTAGACACCACTGAGTTTGTTTTCCCGGCTCCTGTTAGAACACAAAGGGTAGTGTCACCGCAGGTCAGGATTTATTGTGGCGGTCTGAATGACTGGAGCTACGACAAGGAATTTAACACGGCACACTCAAATCTGGGAGGCATGCAAGGTGAGACGCGCAAAAAGGCACAAAAAAAAAAAACAGCCACAGCGGTAGCATGCAGGTGGTGACACCTTACAAGTTCAATCCCCACCTTACAAGTTGAATTCCGCTGTGAATTTCCAGCACAGCAGAAATTCAAAAACAGTGTGGAGAAGCGCGAAAGAGGGGGAAAGCACAGATCACCTGCTTAAATCATTTAGCAGTTTGTAATGTTTTAATTAGCAAAAATCTGAGCAGTGGCTTGAGGCGGTCGGACATTGCGTCACATCTGCTGATGTGTCTGTTCCTCTCTAGTATGGGAGCCCTATTGTTAGCTTCTAAGACCTCTGTAGAGGCTTATTATTCGAGATTTTGAATGGGCACAGGCAGGTTAGCGTGATGGCTGCTTACTTAGCGGGAGTGGGTCTTCTTTCGGGTTGTTACGAAACTGGGATTCTGGGACGAGACCCGCACACCTGGGCGAGTGCAGACCTGCAGCATACAGGTGTGGTGGTCTACCGGGCTGTGCCAACCCCCCGCACCTCTCTCACTCACTCACTCACTCACTCACTTTCTCCGTCTCTTAAATTTAAATTCAGATTGCCCTTTTGGCAAGCCCACACATCAGCATCATATTGCCAAAGCAATTGTACAAATAAAATGTACATTTACATATTAGAAATGGCAAGAAATATCAACAACAGCTAAACAAGCATAATTAGCAGTCTATAATTATAGTATCTCTGTTTTTCTTTCCCTCCATCCATAATGCAGGAACCCCCCCTCACTGTTTGCCCGACTGTCACAAGAGATATATTAAAAAGAGATTCACGCATCACTCTATCACACAAACTGGCTGGGCCTCATGAATCACAATAAAGCCTATTAAACTCCCCCATACACACACACACACACATGCCGGAGGGGCTGCCTATGTCAGCGCTAAACATCTGTATTTATTTACGCAATCACTCACCTAACCAGGCGCTTCCTAGCGTCTGGTGGATGGGGAAATGAAAAAAAGAATTAAATAAATTAATGCTAATTTGTAACTAATTTACACATTTCTGTTCACATCGTTTTCTTTTACTGTATTGTGATACGACAGAGCTCGGTGTAAATGCGTATTTCCTTTGAGGGGGGGGGTTTGGAAATGAAGGCATCGGTTGAGTCCCTCAGCTCGTAGGCTGGGTTTGATTAAAGGCCAATCGTGATGGCAGAACCCCGTCAGAGACCACCCGTGCCTCCACGCCGCCCCACGTCCCAGCCACTCCACCCCACCCTCAGCCTTACATATCACAGAAAATGGGGTTCGGTTGTGCGGTCTGTTTTTTTTTGGGGGGGGGGGGGGGGGGTGATTGATTGTCTTGGAGGGCCTGGATCCATTTAGTCCCACAACAAAAGGGTCAACCCAGTTACTTAAGGAGAGAGAGAGAGGTGGAAGGGTGTGGATATTTGGCTGTTACTGGCACAGGCTAGATTTGTCAGTTGCAGATTTAAAGAACTAGAAAAGGAACGCCTTAAAATACAAAAACATTTCAAATATACAGTATGCTCAGCTTCGTACCAAAAAAACTCTGGCCCCTGAATCAGAATTCAGGCCTTTTTTTAATGCGTTTTGTTAACAAATTGAACCTGCGTCTGATTGAAAGGCTGCGGTGATTTTGTTTGTGTTATGTTCACCTCTGCTCTTACATGTTGCGTGCCAGTATATAAATTGCTGAATCAGTGTCAGCCGCTAGAGTAATGGTGCGGGTGGGTAGGTGGAGTGGGGGGGTGGATACAGGGGCCTCGTAAATTAAAGCGAGCGATCGGCAAGAGCAGACAGTGGCTGTCGTGTCTGAACGAGCGTTTGGCTCCCGGCGTAATGGATGCCTTCATCTGGGCCGACAGGCAGCAGATTGCCCCGCGCTGATGGATACTGTCAGCCCCCTGCGCTACACTACATTTCACTGCACAATAAACATGGCTGTCAAAACCGCACAAAGTGAAATCAATTTATCCTGTACGGTTAGCGCGTGCTAAATGAAATTAATGTACTGTGGGGCGACGGTAGCGGAGAGGTAGTGTATTATCCCCACATCCTGACGGCTTGGGGGCAGACGGGCCCCGGCGCGGCACGGGGGGGAGACTGTCGGTGCCACGGTGGTCACCGGATCAAGAGGCTGTCTGTTCTCAGCCAACAAGTGCCAGACCACCGGAGCGCACGGTCCTGTGTAATCAGCAAAACGAGTGTGTGTGTGTGTGTGTGTCTCTCTGTGCATGTATGAACGTTTGTGTGTGTATTTGTGTATGTATGTGTGTGTGTGTGTGTGTGTGTGTGTGTATGTATGTGCATGCGTGCACTTGTGTGTGTGTTTGTTTTATGCCTATGTTCCTGTTTGTGAAATATTCTGATTACCCAATGGCTTTTTAAGTAGGATCCTCAGGTGAACTGTTAGTCCCAGTGAAAGGTATTGTGGATGGGTGTGCACTGCTGGCTGTTAGGACCCCTGGCTGAGGGCTGCCCTGCAGATGCCTGCACTGGGTGTAAAACAGAAGCCTGTGTTGCCTGTGATCCCCACACTGATTCTCCATGACGGTGTGAACGCACTGCCTTGCCACATAAAGAGAAGCCTTTATAGCTTATAAATATGTTGGTATGACGTGAACCATTGAGAACGGATTTACAGGCACCGATGCTCGGTACAGCACGGTTCCAGGGGAACGGCGCCTCCAGCTGGTCAGCCGGCGTCAGGGCTGTCTGTACACATGCCCCCCACGCACACACACACTCGCACACACACGCACACGCACACGCACACACACACACACACACACACCTAGCCCCCTTGCTGTATTCAGTGCAGTGCTCTCCCAGCCCGGGCCGGGGTGTTGGCGCTGCGAGCCGTGTAGTCGAGTCCCAGGAGGAGAGGAAAGACTCCAGGCAGCGTGATGTCTCTGTTTGCCTCAGCTCAGTTATTACAACCAGAACTTCAACATGTAACACATTGAGCTACTGCGTGGAATGCTTTACGCATCTATTATCACTTTAACACATTGGACAACACAATGTCAGTCAAACTGACTTTATTCTACAATATGAGCTATGGTAATGGAAAGAGTGAAAGTCTTTCCAAGCTTTCTATTCTGGCCATTGCCACATTAGCATTAGCCAGCAGCGTACAGAATGCTCTCGTCAAGGAAGCCTATGCACATGCCTGTGTCCATTTATTTTCAGTTTAATATTGTATGCTAAAAAAAGTTTTTGATTTCTGAATGGCGTTTCATGAGTATAATTTGATGTTTTTGTAAGATTTTGGTTATTGCATTTTTTTCCTGCACCCTCTGTGTTTTCTCCCCTGATGTGATTTGTCATTAAAATATACAAGTTCTTTTGGTTGGCATTGTTTACTTTTAGTTTTAGTTTAATTTTAGTTTATTTAGGTTGCCAGTTGAAACTTGAGACCTGTGAGGTGGGACACTGTGACAAAGTCCCTAAAAATATTCATACCGTGATTAAATGAATGGCTCTTCTCTTCTGTTTTTGGACAGACCCTCAGAAGGTGACAAACTCGTTCTCTATTTAGAAGAATGATTTAGTTGCTGTATTTAGCAGCATGGGCTGGGTGGCTTGCTCCGGCTCCTTTGGAAAGGGAGAACTTTCTTTTTACAGTGAAAACATAACATTGATCTTTATTTTGGGCGTGTTTTTTCCAGGAAAGAAGGTAATCAGTGGCTATGCAGATAATCCACAGCAGTGCTGTCTTTGGCCAGCAGGAGGCGCCAGCACTGCGGAGGCCAGGGTCTACAGGGAGGCGCGGGGACGCAACAGCAATGAACCCCACATCAAGCGGCCCATGAACGCCTTCATGGTGTGGGCCAAGGACGAGCGACGGAAAATCCTGCAGGCCTTCCCTGACATGCACAACTCCAACATCAGCAAAATCCTCGGTAAGAGAGCCCCGCCCCCACCACCATCCCATCAACTGGCCACACCCCCATCTCACAGATGGCCCCACCCCCTTTCATCACCAGGCCCCGCCCCTATCCCTCAGCTGGCTCTGGCATCATCATCAAAAAAATTATAATCTTAAAGGTGGAAATATCTTTCCAGATCACAAATTGTAAGCTATTTTAGAGCTGGGTTTGGTAAGTGTTGGTAGTTTTCATTGAACCCAAAGGAATTTGTTTGCAATAATAATAATAGAATAATAGTAGACAATGTTTAATGTCAACATAATTAAAATGAGCACATGATAAAAAAAGTACTCAGTTACCCAAACATATTTAATATTTTTAATGGTTTATATTTTTTTATGATTTATATCACACTTCTTCTACCTTGGGAATATACACGTTTATAGTTTTTTCACCAGTAATATATATATATTTAAATCGGTTTAACTAACCTAATGTGCGTCTCTTCTTCGTAAAATCTACATTCCTGAGTGTGTCCCGTCTACTGTGAAGGGCCTTTCAGCTGTGCATAAGCAGTTTGCTGTTTGGCTTTTGGCAATAGTGATAAACGTGTGGTGTTCAAAAGCACTATGTTATTAACAACAAGAAACAGAACGGCATTCATAAAGCACTGGAACACTGTACCAGTAAAATGGCTGGGTAGAAAAACTAAAGACCCGCACTGTTCGAAAACCAAACTGTGTACCAGTGTAATGTAGCTCTAAAAGCTAGAAGTAGAGTTTTGAATGAAAAAAAAAGGCTGACTCGACTGAGCGTTTGCATTGAAATCTGTTTTTCTACACGGAAAAAAAAAACACCACGATTGTGGCACTGCAGTGTAATTAATGGTAATTATGTCGTCTTAAAAACACAATAAAAATAAATACAATGCTTTGCTCCGCGTAAAAAGGCGGAATGTAGTCATTTTACAGCCATTTTAAGATAATTCAGATGTGTGTTCAATCAGTGTGCGCTTTCTCTGCTCGCCATTAAATGATTGCGGTTCCCACTGTACAGCTGCATGTATTTTAAAGCAGTATTCTAATGTAGACAGGGGTGGAGGGGATTTGTCACAGTGTGGGACCCCTGTACCACTGTACTTCAGTCAGACAGCCCCCGCCCATTCAGAAGGATTTACTGCCCGTCAGACAGGCGGTATACATTATGAAAAATGACACGGCTAAATGGGCCGCTTCCCTCTGCTCCGGGAGCCCGTAGATCACCGCCGCTAAAAGTCCCGTCACACTGTGGCAGGGCACCATGGATTTTCAAAATATTTACTGGCTTGTTGTGCTCTAATGCAGGAGAAGGCCGGGCAGGAAGGTGTTTGCTGCGTCAGTGAAATAGTACAGCTGGGTGGAGGGGAGGGGAGGGGAGGGGAGGGGCGGGGCGCGGGGGCGGGCTGGCTATGTTGCAGAAATAAATAAATAAAAATCTGATGGTTTTCTGAGTTGGTGGCTGAGAAAGCTTGGGACCGGCCTTGTGTTTGGCACTGAATGCACTGTGATGCAAGTGAGCAGATGTGTCCACTTTTCATTGCAATTACCCTGTATACACACACACACATGCAAACAAAAAAAAACACAATCATTGTACCGGATGTGAGTATTTCATTTCTAGAAAAACAGCTGTCGAATTTAATCGCTTTTAATCTCATAATATCCATGTTAATAATCCAACCTTGCAATTTTTCCTTTGGTTTCTATAAAGATTTTTTCATTATTAGAGACTCTGTAAACTGGGAGGGGGGATGAATATATATCGTAGATTTAACCCAGACTCTTGGCTGTGTTTACACTTTTAATCTGTCAAAAAACAAAGCTACACTTAATTCGCCGGGCCTGAACACCCTCGCTCAGTTAAGTCTTCTTTAACATCGTCTTCCTCCGCCTGTTCCCTGTTGCGGCGGTAGGCTCGCGCTGGAAGTCCATGACAAACCAGGAGAAGCAGCCGTTCTACGAGGAGCAGGCCCGCCTGAGCAAGATCCACCTGGAGAAGTACCCCAACTACAAGTACAAGCCCCGGCCCAAACGCACCTGCATCATCGACGGGAAGAAGCTGCGCATAGGCGAGTACAAGCAGATGATGCGCTCACGGAGGCAGGAGATGCGCCAGTTCTTCACTGTTGGGTAGGTGCATGGCCACAGGCCCGCAGAGTAGGGAAAATCACCAGGGAGACCACCTCACCACCTCGCCCCGTGGCATTTTGGGAGAAATTTAGTAGCACAAATCATAAATAGGAGTGAATGACATTGCCCGATGATTGCGTAAAGCGACACTTGTTTTTATCTATATATATGGAAGTGTGCAGGTCGAATTAAATACCCTGTGTTGAAGAAATAATTATAACCGCGCGGTCTAGATGCCTCTACCTTTGTGTGCATGGCCCCCTGAGGATGCTGGGAAATACATTTCACAATCCAGATTTTACAATAAATACTGTTATGCCTTAATTATTTGATCGCACTGTTGCAGACATTTAATTACATTAATGTGAACAGTGTTTTCCCAGAGAGTAGCTTGAATGGAGACACAAAAGGGCAGGGTCACAGTGCTTCCTCTCCCAAGTGAGCGTGTGTTGCATCTTGCACAAAGCCACTGGCCCTGTAATAGAGCTGATTACATTAATACCGCAGCTTGTTAAGTCCTATTTTCCCCTGATATACGACCCTCCCTCTCATGCAAACGCTAACGAACGGTCCCGTTAAACAATAACAAGTTGTCGTTTTTCACAAGTGTTTGTTACTCCCTCATTACACATCTAGGGACAGTGATGAAAAATGGTTGCAGCACTCCTATAAAAGACATTTGCGGTCCAGTTAAAATTAACTCCCGATGAGGTTGCGAGTGGTGCAGCTTTAATTTCCAGTGATTTTTTGAATACTCGTAATTTATCAAATTAAGACAATAGCGGTCTGAAGGCAGGGAGATTGGAGGCAGACATTATTACAGGATATAAAACAGAAGTATTAAGGAAGGGGAAGTTGGGAGAACCTCAAGTTTTACCCCATAATTTATTGTGCGCGGTCAGTGAGATGTCTACTCCAGGTGTTCCCGCTTCGCCGGACAGAAACACGATCTCTGGCGTTTCAGTCAGGCTGCAAATAACAGTGTGTGTGTGTGTGTGTGTGTGAGTGAGTGTGTCTGCGCGTGTGTGTGTGTGCGTGCATGTGTGTGCATGTGTGGTAGCTTCCAATTGGCTTCATATCACAAAACCACTTTCCCAGTTGAATTCAGAACTGTGCTGCCAAAACATCTCCCAAATCATTTTCGCAGGGAACTGCTAACTGAGAATATATTGCTCGAAAAGAAAAACTGAGGTTAATCTTCTCAATTACAGTGCTTAAAATGAAGGGCCTTGGGGGTTAAGATGACTGATATATGGCCTCAGTATTCTCTGTACATTTTTAATGTTTTGTTTGAAACCCGTTTCACACGTTCCTTATGGAACATTTGTGTGTCTGAAATGAATGTGACGAGAGGGTTAGAAAGGACAATTAAAACTAATCGAACATGGAAGGGGGGCCTGGAAACTCCTTAGTTTCTTGCTGCAAGTGCAGATTGGACACTGTATTCACAACATCACAGGCCTTGGGCTACGCCATTGGCCGACTATGACTGTGAGTCCACAGTGGCAAGACAATTTACTTCCAATCCTACAAGTGAGACACTGTTACTCGGGTTACCACTGATTTAGCTCCTCCCAGTAATGCACCACTGGGAGGAATGCGTACTGATGGGAAAATGTGGTTTCAAGAAACCCCATACTGGGTGGAGCAACAATTAACTTTCATTCATGTACTTTTTTTAACCAATCAAAAGAGATCTCCACAGCAAAGATGATGATTGGGTCAAGTCAGTGGAGCCGATTTACACATTTTGTCCCATTAAGGATCACATATATTTGATCATTGTAAATGCTCCAATCTGATTCAATGTTTAAAAGAAAATTCAAGAGGTGGTTAAGAAACAACTGACATTACAGAAAGTGAGAAGCAAGTGCGGCTAAGACTAGGTCTAGACTCAGTATTACATTTAGCCAGTGTAGCAGTTGGTCGAGTGATCCTAGATCTGCCAAGGGTCTATAGAGCTTTGCCTGTCTCTGAACTCTGTTCCTTACTCCTCTCTCTCTCTCCATCTTCTATCTGTCTGTCTGTATGTCTGTGCCCCATGCAGGCAGCAACCACAAATTCCCATCAGCACCAGCGGGGGCGTGGTCTACCCCGGTGCCATCACCATGGCTACCGCCACACCCTCTCCGCAGATGACGTCAGACTGCTCCAGCGCCTCAGCCAGCCCGGAGCCCGCCATCCCTGTCATCCAGAGCACCTACGGCCTCAAGCTGGAGCCCGGGGTCCCCATGGTGAGCAGGCACACCGTCAACGGCAACGACGAGATGGACATGTACGAGGACTTCGAGGACGAGCCCAAATCGGACTACAGCAGCGACACCGAGACCAGGGCGCCCGTTAGCGCCAACTGAGTCCGCTCTACAACTGACGACCCTGCCCCTGCCCCCTTCCCCCCCAATCCCACGGCCAAACCCAGCAACAAATCAACAGATTCATACTGGAGAGAACCAGAATGAGAGAGGGAGAGAGAGAGAGAGAGAAAGAAAGAGGGAAGGTGAAATACAAAGGCAAAGAAGAGTAATGATTAAGGGAAAAAAACGACAAATTAAGAACAAAGCTCCGTGTCTGAACATGTACTTCATCAGAGCTTGCATGCACATGTGGCTCAGCCCACATTGGTTGGTCTTTAATGTTTCTTAAAGCGTGAAGCAGTATGTTTGTTTTCCTTTTTCCCATTTCATTTTTTTCTTTTTGTTCATGGACATTTCGACACAGGTTTTTTTTGTTTTTTTTTGTCTGTTCAGGACTTGAAATTTAACATTTAATATGAATCCATAGCTCTCACAGTCTTACATTGTTTCCTTACGAATATATTCACATATATTTTCTTTTGAATGCTTTTACCAGCTTAATTTACTGTTTTGATTGGGTAATATATTCTCACTCAGGTATGCTGTGCCAGCCAACAGCTTGTGAATGTGTTTTTAACCTGAACTATTTAAGAAAAAATACAGAGAAAGAGAAACGTATTCTGAAATTTCGTAAAGATAAAACACAGAAATCAGTCCACAAGTGTGCTAACAAACACAGAGAGAATGCATTAGACTCCCTGATATTACTATTATTATTATTATTATTATTATTATTATTATTAAGTAGTTGTTCGTATTTTCCAGCATTAACTCAAGACGTGCCAAACTGTTCATAACCTTCCATCACATATATCTTAAAATGTGTAAGTCTTAAAGCAGGCACTGCAAGAGTCTTAGACAATCTTAATGAAACGACGTAAAGAAAAAGCAGTTACTTTTCACAGTCCTAGTTAAAGGTACTCAGGAATGTGGATGCAGATGCAGTCGCATTTTTCCTTGTTTTTGTGGGGGGGGGGGGGGGGGCAGGGTCACTGCAATGCTGCACCACTCTAGCCTGTCTGTGTGTGCCACAAGCCCTTTCCAGTTATCCGGGAAGTCCAGTACAGTGATCATACAGTCGTTACTAATCCGCCTTCCCAGTCCAGTCTTACCCACTGAGGTCTTAATGGGAGCGATCGTAATCGGTCCAGAATGCCGAGGGGCCGAGCGCGTTCCAGTCCGCGGAATTGGAAGAGCGGGAAAAGGCAGCTTTGGCGGCATTGCAATCGCTGACTGCCGCAGTCCAGCATCGCGCCGCGCGTTCCTTACGAACACTTTAGCCCCTCAGCGGGCTGTGCAGTCTTAAATTCCCTGATCTTACAGGAGTGTTTCTTCCCTCCTTGTTCTTAAGTCCGTGCGGACACTGTACGTCTTAATCAACTTCTGCGTCTTAAAAGCTAAGCTCCCCAAGGGGGCTTCATTGTGGCGGCATCCTTAAGTCTTAAGAGAAACTCGCTTTGTCCAAATAGAACGGCCAGCTACGCTCCCCAGAGAAAATGGGTAAACACCAGAGGTTACTACCAGAAACCAGGACAGCATCACTCATTTTTACAATAAACAATCCTTAAGGGTGGGCAACAGCTTGCCTAATTTCATCCGTTGTGTTCACGAGAAATACAATAGAAGTTATATTAAGTGTAACTTTTATCTAAAATCAATTCTGACCCACTCAGCAACAACATAGCTTACCTAAAATTCATCTGTTGTGTCCCGGAGAAATTAAATTTAACTTCACTCACTTCCAATCCACTGGGTAAACAGACTGTAATATTGCATTAATAATTAATATTAATGAGGGGGTAATTCATAGGTTATATCAAAATGAAACCCACATCCCTGCCAAACAGACCTGAAGGTGCAGCATTCCTTTTTATCTCCTGAAGGGCGCAAGGCCATCCCTTTGTGGCTTTTACCTGGACCAGCCATCCAGCAGAGGTGGTCAGCGGTCAACGGTGAGGTGGTCAGCGGTCAAGGCTGTGCTGTTTGGCATAGGGAGCTGTGCTACCGCCACCACCTGTGTAGCTGGGCCAGTCCAACAAACAGTTCCATCCTCATCCAGCCCCCACATCCGCCCGTGCCCACGGCAACCCCTGCCCCAAGGGGCAGCCATCTGCTTGGAGGAGCAGGAGTTTGGGGCTCTCGGGCACGCTGTTTTATTGTGCTCCTCCTCAGATGGGCTTTGACTGGGCCCAGGCCTGGCCGGGCCAGCGAGATGCCGGCGAGCAGATGGAACAAGTACATCAAGCTGTGGGGGATTATTAAAATGACGGACGAGTGGGTATCGGCTCAAATACGCCATTATTAATGTATGATTCCCGTTATTTTCCCTACGCCCTTGAGCAGCCCCTCCCCCCAGAAACAGAGTCATTAGGAGATGCGTTTACCTGCCGCGGCTGGCACTGATGATCACTGTACGATTTCTTGCATTTAAAAAAAAAAAAAAAACGAATGGCACTGACGGCTTTCTCTTTTCTTTGTTTTCTAGTCTCCACTCGCTTAAGAGCTTGTCAATCAAATTTTAAAACAGCCCCACTTTTGTAAACGGGATAATCAGTTCCATATCAATTCCATTTCCATGTTTTTATTTATTTTTTATTTTTTAGGGAAAAGATGATGATTTGTTTCGCTCTCTGAACAAACGGAATTTTCTCCCCCCCCCCACACAGGCCAACAGTTCTAGGTGTGGTAGGTTGTGTTTAATCTGTTTGCCGGTCGATAGGTACGTGATTCGTGTGCTCTTCGTGGCCATGCCAGGCTGGAGGTTTGAGGAAAATGACCTTTTTCGTGGGGCTGAAACTTGATTGCGCTTGTATTACAAACAAACAATAAACAAACAAAAAAATAAGAAAAAAAATGTTAACTCTCACAGAGACATTGTTTGATAAGTGTTATAAGCACTGGATATAAATGGTATTTTTTATCAATTCTGACTAATGTGAAGCTGTTGTGTGCGAGAAAGAGAGAGAGAGAGGGAAAAAACAGCATGAACAAAGTCACCAGTTTGGACTCACGTGGGCTTGTCTCACAATTGCCAGATTTTGACTTGTTTTTTTCTGTCTAGTTATTTTGTTTATTTATGCAACAAAAAAAAAACACGTTATAAATGGACACTTTGTTTTAGCTCCACTGCTACCAGAGGGAAACTGTTCAGAAAACTCGCCTAAAGGCTAACATAGCTGGTCAACTGAGATACACCGGACTCCAGAAATGCATTTTTATTGGTCAAGTATGTTTGTGTTGTATGTTGTATTTGAAGCTATATAGTGCATATAGACATTTTATTGTATTTATTAGCCAGTGGTGGCTCTAAAAAGTGTCAATACAGCATAATTAAAGGACAATCAGAAAATAAAGAAGAAAAACAGTGAGAACTGAACCCGATTTGGAGCTGAAAACAAAGTTTCTTTTTTTGGTTTTGCATTTTTCTTCTAGAATTTACCATCTCATTGTAGAATTGTTTTGAAATTGTAAATATAACATAGGAAAATAGAATTCTATTTTTGTTCATGAATACTTAGTGAAGTATAAGTTATGTATTTGACTGTTTTTTTTCTTCTTTTTTTTTTTTTTTTACATCAGTGTATGTTGGTCTGTGTTATAGAAAAAAAACTGACAAGTCACTGTACCTCATGTAGATGCTGAATTTAGAAATATGATGACAGAGAGCAGTATTGGACCTGTAGCTGAGATGGCTCGGCACCTCACTTGTTTGTGTTTCAATGATGTATCTTACACATGGTCATTTACTGGCTTAAGACAATATTAGACTCCCAAGTAATGTACCCCCTATACCAGACTCTCGCTAATGCAAATTAAAGGTATAGCATCTTCTGGTCTGACTTTATTCAGTGCAATTTTGCAACAATGCAATTACTGTTTCACCTATATGCATCAGGAGTGTTTGATCTTCCTTGCATTGGCTGGTGTACAAAACAAGCACTTAATGTTTCAAATATGTCTGTTTGTCTATCTATCTATCTATCTATCTATCTAGTCACATATACATAGAGTATGTGTTTTAACAGTGAACACATGTTGAAACATTACTTAATTTAATTTACTAAAATGGTCTAGTTGCATTTCAACCCACAATTAAAATGCCTTTGGTAGCTGTAACATTGTGCCAAATGGGGGAATAGGGGACAATTGGGGGGAACAGTAGATAACATAAAGATAGAAATACATTTGGCTCCTGGAGGTGCATGCATTATTATTATTATTTTCATAGCAGAAATTGCGTGGGTAACAAGTCTTTTTAAACAGCCATTTTATTGAAAGCACAAGTGAGGTTCTTGGTGAGCTTAGTTTATAGGGGACGTGCAAATATTTATTAGTTTGTGTGTGCTGCACATTGCAGAGAGTTAGTGTGCATTCCCTGTCTGTCTGGTTTTGCTTTTCCTATTTGGCTTATGTTTTATTAAAAAAAAAAAAAACCTAAATGTTTAAATAAGTTAGCCCACCCAGTTTATGACGAGCTTAGTCTGCTTTGCATTTCTGTGAACTCATGAGCGATCTTTGCTGTTTAATATCACAGTAGATACAGAAGATAAGCCCATGAGCTCTTACTACATAACTTATAATACTGTAACTATTTTTTTTTTTTTCCTAACATTGGAATTTATGGTGTACATTGTGTGATTGGTCTGATTGTTTTTTGTGTTAATTTAATCAGCACAATTCACTGACATGCTGGACTGGTATGCTAGCTGCTGTTCACAAGCATCGATTTTGCTGTTGGGGGGGCAATCCCCCCACCCTGCCCTCTGCTGTTGTCTCAATGGTACTTTACTTCCTTGTTTAATTGTTATGTTATGTTTTCCAAGCGTGTGGCTCCTCTGTCAAGGTAGGGGCTGCTGTCTTTTTTTTAAACTCTGCTTGCAGGCTCCTACAAGAAAGTTATCTTTGTAGAAATACCTTTCTCAGCAGGGCAGTGTGCCCACGGCAGATATTGTTAGGGCGTTACTAGAGATAATAAAATAGTGTCTGTTGCTGCTTTGAAGAAAAAAAAAAGTTTTACGTCTGAAAATGTAAATAGTTTATCAGAATATCTTGTACAGTCCAGTGTAAAGTTTTTAATTGAACTTAAAAGGTTGCCATCACATTTGTGTTCACATTCTTTTTACAGTACAAAAAAAGACAGCTATTTGCTAAGGTTTATTATTGTTTAAAAAAACAAGAGAAAAAAGGGTACTAAAAAAAAAAATGCATTTTTAATTTTAATTATTTTTTTTGGATGTTTTTTTTTGCTTCGCTTCAAAATGTAAACCAGCAGAGTCATTGGTTTCCATGTGCAGTATTGATGTGAGCTATAAAAAAAACTAAAGCTAAAATAATTTTACAGTGGTACATGCAGAGACCAGTCTTCTCTGTTTTTGGTAGTATTAATAAATCAATTACGATACACTGGTTGACTGACAAAACCTGATGTATTTAGGCACCTTAGTCATATGTACAAATCCTTTGGTATTTCCCCCCACAGGAATGATATATATATGTTTTTTTTGTTGGCATATTGTAATGTAGCATCATTCGTTGGTGTACCTAACATGGTGGGGGGGGGGAGGGGGGCAGGTGTGGGGAGGGTTTGTTTGACTGCCTGTTAAAGCTCATTTACCTCAAGTTTCCTCCTTTTCCTACAAAGAAAAACACAGAACGACAAACAAACAAACAAACAACACAATTGTCTCACCATCACTCCATCTTTTGTACTGCTGTTGACACTTACAAAATTAAAGAGAAATTTTGTTTTAAGGTTTTGGTGGTTGTTTGTCCCTGCACATTGTTAGTAAAGTTCATGTGTGTACGTGTGATTTGAATAAATCAATAAAATCAATACAAGACTGTGGTCTGGATTCAATCAACGGTTGTCCTTAAGTTGGACTCTGAATTAAATGTAAGCTTTAATTTTTTTTCCCTTAATAAATCAAGTTTGGCGAGTTCAGCAATCACCAAAGGGAATTTAAAAACATTTATTGTGTTGACAAAAACTAACACTTGCATTTGTTTGCAAGTTAAAATTTAGGACGAAGAATGATTGAATCCAGGCCTAGAAAACATTAAGGCAGTCTCTGGCCACTTTGAACATTATAGTACCTTTTTGTAATTTAATAATAGTTTAATCCTGCCACTTTACATTTTTGACAAAAGAATATTACAGTAAATTCAAACCCCATGAAGCTGAATGAGACTGATTTGCATGCATATGGACAGACTGCCATCGGGAGACCAGGACTATAAGAGAAATGCAAATCTCAAACTTCTCAAATGTAAAATGGCGGGCCTGGTGGAACATTAACTTGAGACACTCGCTTCTTATACAGCTCCTACTCTACGACTGCTATGTCACACAGCCAGAACAATGTTAAGAATAAAGTAATTGCTCACATAATTTATTCCCCTGGCAGAGTAAATATTTCTATTAAACACAGCATACACAATTTAAATAATTCTATGGAAACTTATGAAAACTAACCTTATTTTATAATAAATTTTGAGGCAATATCTGGCACATCCTATGTGTAATGTGTTTTTTTGGGGGCCTTATTAAACATATTTTATCCATAGCCTCTGCATGTGTTTTTAGAATAAAGCATACAGTTGCCTAGATAAGGCTATGCTAATGTAATATTTTAGGTTGAAATTTTAATCAAATGCTGAATGTATGCTCACTATTACACGTGCACACAGGTACACGTAACATATTCCAACACACCCACACAGATGGAACAGAATCTTGAATAATATTTCATACCAATCTCCTTTCATTTAAACTATATACATGATTTATTTATAATAATGTCTGCCATTTTTAATGTACTGACTGAGTCTGAAATGTAAATAATTGTAGGTATCTTGCCAGGTAGGAAAATTGAAGTGGATCTTCAGCATATTTTGTTTATCGTGTAACAGATGGTATCATAGAAACATTAATTAATCTACCAAATCAGCTGTTATAAAGACTCAGATATGAATCCCGAAATTACACAATCGTCCTATAAACATGCAGCATTAGTGTAAGTAACTTGTCATTTTTGGTGGGCTATATAATCTCATATAGTGAAAGTTATTTTAAAATAATCTGCTTAATCATACCTGAGAAATGGGCATACAAATTAAGTCTTGGCAGTTTTAGCGCATTAAACTTGGGTGTGTAAGCATAACCTACATTTAGGGTGTGTCCAGGTTAGTCTGAGATGAGCAGATTGAGACTACTTGAGGTAAGCATGTTTTGTCCACGTCCATTTTGTATACAAAAGGTACAATATATTATACGCCTCATTGGGGAATGTTGCCGAATTACACCTTTTTTATTTATTTTTATTTCAAATCAAATTCTGCTATATATCCTCCATAGTGTTTGGGAGAAAGACAGATTTTTTTCATGATTTGGCTCTGTACTCCACAATTTTGGATTTGTAATCAAACAATTCATATGTGGTTAAAGTGCAGATTCTCAGCTTTTATTTAAGGGTGTTCTTTATTTTTTATACATTTTGTTTTCACTACGTAGAAATTACAGCACTTTTTATACATAGACCCCCATATTTCAGGGCACCATAATGTTTGGGAGACATGGATTCACAGGTGTTTCTGATTAGTCAGTTGTGTTCAATTGCATCCTTAGTGCAGGCATAAGAGAGCTTTCAGTATCTAGTTTTGATTCTAGGTTTTTGGGATCAGGTGGGATCAGAACAAGTCACGCCAATGAGGACCAATAAAATGAGTACTACTATAAATGCAAAAAAAGAAAAGACAGGAAACAAATTCCTTGTAGCTAAACAGCCAAATGAAAATCAACCCACAAAAATAGGGCGAACTCTAATATACGAGAGAACGAAACAAACTAAATCTTCCGAGCTCAATACTGGAGCTAAACCGGGAAACTTAGAAAAGAACAGAACACCTTCAGCACGTAAGCTAAGATGGCCAGAGAATGCAAAACCAAAACGAAACCACAAAGAAAAACTGTCTCAGTGAGAACAGCAAAGGAAAAAATAAATAGCGCAGAAAACGCTAACAGGAGGAACAAAAACTATACTTGAGAATAACACTAAAGCAAGTCCCTCGTGAACATAAAGTTTAATATCACAAGGTCGCTAATAACTGGCTCAATGTAATGTTGAATGACAAAGAAGCACCGGGGAAGCGGAAGTGAGGAACTTAAATACCCCGCAGGTAGAAACACAGATGAAAAGAATAACGTGTAAGGGGAAGCAAAACCCCGGAACGGAACGTGGAAAAAAATCTGACAGATTCTCAATCAGGAAACCAGGACGAGAACCGCAACGGAAAAGAAAACAATAACCCACGAACCATGACAATGCCTGCAAGCTCATTGGACGGCGCTTCATCCTACAGCAAGACAATGATCCCAAACATACTGCTAAAGCAACAGAGGAGTCAAAAACTTGAAAATGTATTGACTGGCCAAGTCAGTCACCCGATCTGAATCCACCTGTGTTTCATATGCTGAAGTATAGCATGCTTCAACCCCTGAAACAAGCAGGAGCTGATCAATCGATCGTACAGGCCTGGCAGACCATCACCAGAGAAGATACTCAGCACCTGATGATGTCTATGGGTCAAAGACTTCAAGCAGTCATTGCATGCAAAGAATATGCAACAAAGTACGAAGCACTAATTTACTTTAGACTATAACATTGATATGTCTCAAACATTATGGTGCCCTCAAATGGGGCTGTAATTTCTACATGGTGAGACCAAAAGTGCAGGTATATTAACGGCTTTTCTAAGATGGCGTGCAGCTTCATTGTTTAAATGATCCATTTTCCCACCCGTTTTAAAACAGAAGGGCTGCATCCCAATATTCTTCACTTCCCACCTTCTTTCCTCCACTCCTCTCCTATCCAGAAGTATGCAAAACTGCCTTAACGTTTTGAGTACAAAGTAGTTGCATGTACAGTACAAGTACAATGTACTTCACATTGCTGTTTGCGTCGAGCCATTAATCAATTTGTAACTAGTTGTAAGTAATATGTAGCCAAATCAGCAACATTAGATTATGACACAAAGATCGGTTTCCGGGCGCATTTTTCGAGTATTGGGACGCACCCAAGCATTCTTAGGGGAGGGGGAACCTACTGTTATATTGTCTATGGAGGGAACTCATGATTAGAGGCTGCGTCCCAATATTCTTCATTCTCCACCTTCTCTCCTACCCGGAAGTATGAAAAACTGCCTGAACGTTTTGAGTAGGCTACTGACTACAAGTAGGCTAGTTGCATGTACAGTATACAATGTAGGACATTGCGGTTTGCGTCGAGACATTAATTAATATGTGACCATTAATACGTATTAAGATGTAATCAGCAACATTAGATTAAAACACAAAGATCGGTTTCCGGGGCACGGAGGAGAGGAGGTGGTAGGCTAGTGGAGGAAAGGAGTGTGCATCCTTCGAGTATCGAGACGCCAGGCCTGTGGCTACTTCAGCTCCGGCTGCTAGTATCGCCGACACTGCAGTGCACTGCATGTGAAATTCCAGTGCCAGTATTTTTGTACAACCGTGGGCGTGTGCAAATTTCAATTTTTCTAGTGCGTGGCGTGCAAAATAGCCTGGTGACCGGCATGTGCGCAAGGCACGTCTGAACACTGCATAGAAAACACATTTAGCACAAACAAAAAAAACGTAAGCAGGTTTTTAAACTATAGCTACAGGTCTGAATAGGGCCCGATGTGAACGTATTTTTAGGCCTTTTCTATGCAGTGAAATAGGCTATGCAACTTCCGGCGAGCCGCTACGGAGTGAACGCATGCAGCCTAGGCTACTGTGGTCATATCATTTTTTTCTACATCAGGAATTTTACTTACCGATTGGTTATTTTAACCGTCTATCAGTGGTTGACACCCCATTTGTTGTTGTTGGCTATTTCGTGATCGGGTTGCAACCGAAAGTTCCGAAACGGCTTTTCTTTTCTCAATGCCAACGGAAAGGGGTCGTCTTCAGGTAGGCTGTAGACAGTGCTTGCAAACCTTCCAAATGGTCCCGTAAACGGACCTTCATAGTAATCCAAAACCTTAAAATGCTTTTAAAAGCAAAGCACCTTTGGATATTGTCTAGCTCTAGCCTCCGTTAGCCTATTTATCGTCCACAGTGCTGCACGTTTGCCAATATAGTTTGCTTTGCTAGCTGAATGTTGCTTGTTGAAAGTGCATTCAAGAGCACTGAAAGGTTGAGCACATTCAAGAGCACTGAAACGTATGCCGGTGACATTTTTAAACAAAAATGGGACCATCCGCATCATCCAGTTGGCGACAGAAATATTGCAACTGTGTGCGGCCTTTATGCGGTTACCATTATAACGTTACACTTTAACTCGCTGCAGTAAGCCTAGCCTACGCGACCACACCACCATTTTAGCGGAGGCAACGTTGTCGCCCCACCACACGCACATGGAACGTCGCTTGAGAGGTGTTGCGAAACGTAGCAAACTTCAGGGTTCATTAGACGGAATTACGTCGAAATGCCGATCACTCCTGTTCTAAAATAAGTCGACAAGAAACTTACTCTGGTTATATTATTTTGCATACAATCGATGTAGCTGGATATCCACTGAAGCAATTCAGGCTAAATGCCTTGCTAATAGGCTAGTCTATAACGGCATTGCCCCACCTGGGATTGGGAATTTAACTTTGGAGTCACAATATAGCTACATTGCTGTCCGACTCAAGGTTATGAAAAAATTCTGAAAAAGAACCAGGAAAAAACCTTGGCCAAACGTTTCTTACTGTCTCATTTCAGCCTGTCATAGCCTACTGCAAATGAATCAAACACGTGATTAGAAACCCTGTAAAGCTATACTGTAGGTAACCATGTTTTTTTGTTTTTTTTAAACATACGTGCGAATCTTGCAATACAGTATTGTTTTCTGACTTTCTTCCGTGTACTTCAGTGCTGCATTCACAAATAAGAGCAACAAAAGTGTTATTGCAGGCCAACATTCTGCAGAGGCCAACAGAGGATCATTAAACCAAACAGCTCTCGGGACTTTGTGAGGCCACGTTCATATTTTATTGCAATGATGTAGCCTACTGGACTTTTGTTTTAGTCCTTCCTTGATTTTGGGAGAACGAACCTTGAAAGGACTTCATGCATATAAGTGTGGGAACTGTGCTTGTAGATGGGCACAGTTAACTACGTCACAGGAAGGTGAAGTGGAATTCATTACAGGAACAGTTGGCGAATATTAAATTGCTCTTTAATATTGGTTGACTGTTGTTTTATTGACCTGTAAACTACACCAACACATAGTTAGGCATAATTGATGTTCAGAATAAAACAGTAGGTGTGCAATTACTGTGGCTTATTTAATGTGTGCAACATGGGAAGTTCCTATTGGATAGGGAAAACAACTGTATTCATTTACTGAAAAGTGACTGCTAAGAGATTTGTCAGGCAAATAACCTTTTTTGATTAGATTTAACATTGGTATGTTCACAAACGATCAGACGACTAAGTAGTCACTTGTGATAAGCCACCAAGAATGAAGGAAACGGCCCAGGATATTTGGCAAGACACAAGAATAACATTGACTATACAAATCTTTGTCATATTTAAGAGTGCTTAGGAGACGGTGAGCAGACGTTACATTTCAGAGAGAAGGGCGGAAGAAACAGGTGAAAAACCAATCTTCAGCTCTCAAATCCTGTCTCCTGCCAGCTGCGCAGTAGTCTACAGGGTGCAGTTTGTTCCGTTTTGATGAGTAGTTCTCAAAATATACGAGAAGGCAATGGAAAAAGATAGACGTGATATGATTTAGTTTCCAGACCGAAGCCAGTGTATTCAGTTCCGTTGGAATTGTCTTTGGGTTCATTGTAAAACACGTTCTGTTACTATTTTTCTTAAGATTCACCCATGTAATTCTTTCACACAACAAACATCACTTGATTGACCTTCAAAATCATTTGTCATTATCTTTCTTGTTTGATACGTTCACAGAGGCAGGTGTATTGCTGCCAGTCACTAGTTTCCTCATTGTGAAGCAGCCCTTTTGAAACAGCTCTGTGATACAGCAGACCCTCAGCGATGGGGACCTCAAAATTATGAACTGATCAGTCAGTTGAATGGAGTATGAACCCCAGGGATGATAAAATGGAGATAGGACAATTCTGGCGCCACCTTACTGGTGGAAAACACACAAGTTACACCAATGACAGAGTACATTATTAACAAATAGAACTACTCTAACAGTAATTTCGTGGATACTTTTTAGAAAGGTCCAATCAAAGGATTACACTTTTTTTTTTCGTATTGTGATGTCACTTTCAAAGTTGAAAAATTTCAGGGTTTAAATGACCTCCATTTCAGATGTTTGTATCTTAGAAGCTATACGAATGTCCTTAACTGAATTTAATTGTCCTTCAGGTAATTAAAAAGCGTGTTTTCATTTTGGAATGTACTTAATTATTTATACATATTTATCTATAATCCTTTTCTCTGCCATGTCTGTGGTTCTACCATGCAGTGCACACGTGTGACATGGATTTCGGAGTCCCCACCCACCAGCCCCCTTTCCCAGCTGCCTCTCGTGCCCCTCTCACCCCGTGGAGTTCATCTGGGACCCCCCATGGACAGGCCACGCCCGGCGTACAGAGGGGACGGCTCAGCCCAGGTGCTCCGGGGAGTGAGGAGCCACGACCTACAGCAGGTAAAGGAGCAGATCCTGGAACCCAGAGTGTCCTGGCCGCTGCTGCCATGACGACGACGGAAAATGAAAGGCTGTGAAACAGTGGGCATTTACTCATCTCTCAGACTTTGACCAACCCCTCCCCCCCACAATGTCCCATCACTGCTGATACTGCTGCCATAATCTTTCAGCTACACTGCTGGGCTTGGGACTTCAAGAGCAATGCCTTTTCAAGTTAGCCTCTAGATAAAGCGACAAAGAGTGAGACTGCAACCATTTTTTTATTTAATAAAAAACTAAATAACAATATTAGTTTAAGAAAATAATAGATTGAATGGATATACAGTCTTTCACAGTTTCAGAGTGCTAATGATTTACCCATTTGATCAGATTAGGAGGTCAAGCTGGACTGGTGTTGTGGTTTTGAAGACTCGTATTGGTGGGTCGTGTTTGGGGTTGATGAATGATTTGTCTTTTATAAATTAAGACAGTTGGCATTCTAACCTCCGTTTCCAAATGTTCTCTAATGGGACTCTGCCATTTTAATGGCTTTTGTTCTTTTCAACAGTCATTTGTTTTGTTTTTTTTGCTCTAGCATGTGCAGTAAGCTGCTTCACTTCAGATCTCATGAGCATGTGGCAAAAAAAAGAAGAAAAACAGATTTTAACTGCAGTGTGTAGGCTACTATAATAGGCGCCTGTGTTCGCTCGGTCCAGCCCAAGCTCCATGCAGTTGATAGAAAATGAGACGTACTGTATGCTGGCGTTGCACCGTAAATCTTATCTCAATTCACAAAGCAACAGCATTGACAGCGGCAGGCCCTGCCAAACGAGTGGAATATACTTCCCTGTTTTTATGCGTTGTAGCTACGGTGCGTTTACGTTACTTGTGCCGCTGTCGTTTTAATCCTGTGAAATAAGTCAGAATTTACGTGTTGCATTTTTATATTTTGTTTTATTTTCACATCGCTAACTAACACACTGCTGTCGCATTTGCTGGAAAGATGATGTTCCCGGTGAATGATGGTGCAAATTTAAGCCGGCTCTGTTTCGGATGAGCTGTCATCGTTGTTATAGCAGAAAGACTTGAGGTGTTTTGGGCCGAGGGTAATAATTAATACGCCATTGCCGCGTGCCCTATTTCGGCGGCCCTTATGGATAAACATAGGGAGGGAGTTTCGCAGAACAATATTTCACTGTTGTGGAGCCCCCGCCTGCGTCTGATCTCTGCGCCATTGCCAGAATCTAATGAATCAGTCAGAGAGAGCTGTCCTCCTGAACCCAACTGCCATTCATCTGATTTTCTCATTAGGCTTGACTCACGACTTTATTGTACAGCATTTGGCAACGGTACAGTATTGCGCTTTAGAGCAGTGCTTAAACAGGCTCACTACAGTTTTAATGTGGCTTCTGTGTGCCTATGGCTCAGTGTTTCACACACTTCAGATGGCTGTAAATAAATAAATAAACTGGCTAAATTGTGAACTGAATGTAGGCTATCTGTAATTACTGGAGCAGTTTTTTTATTAAACATTTTTGAGAGGAAAATAACATTTTATTATAATGTATGACTACAATGCATATTAACGAGAACATTTCTGCTATTACATGCATCTCCTTGGCTTTTTGGCACTCTTGATAACATTTTAACTGTTTTTTTTACGTGGATTACCACATATGAAGTGTTGGCACGATGGAACATGAGATTTATGTAAACCAAGGGCGTATGCTTTCTGTGTTTGATTGAGGCCCAAACAGGCTTGTTAGCTATAACAATCACACAATATTGCAGAAGAGAGAAGACTCTGTAACTTTAGCCTCTCGGAATGTGCGATACAGGTGTGTGAGTCTCCTGCATTGGCAGCAGTACGAGGAAATGTTTTCGGGAAATGTTAACTTGAGATCTTGGATGGGTAACGGCTTTGAGATATTGGACAAGTACAACAGCGCGCATATATAAAGCTGGCTGGGGCCCAGAGCCATTTTTTAATCCGTTGAGGTGAAGGACTTAAGGAATCTGGCTATTTTCACAGATGGTTTAAAATAGATTAGTGTGGAGCACCAGCTCCCGGAGACGAGAGGGCCCACCAGGAACTCTGTCCTTCTGCCAGCACTCTTAGCCGTGACGCTGAAGTGCCTTCCAAAAGTCCTGCAAGGTTAAACTCAAACTTTATAATCCTAAAACACCCCCTCTCCCCAGCCTTCCGTTCCCCGCCCCTCCCCTCCGTATTCTTCTAAGTGCGTCTCGTCGGCCAGGATTCCATCAACATCTGTCTTTAACTTTTACTAAAACCAAGTGTTGCCTCTTTTTATTTTTTTTTATTCTTTCACAAACACAGTTTGGCAAAAATGTACCTTGTCAATCTGTTTGTAAAGAAAACACAGTATCGCTTGCATTTAACAGTAATTCAATAAGTCCAGGAGAAATGTTGTCTGAATCCAGGCCACTGGCCTCGTGAGGCTCGTACGTTTCTGTTATTTCAGTGCTTTATTATGTCATGGGCCTTCCCAGAATTCACCTTAAATTTGCTTTCTGATTTCCTGTTACCACTATGTTCAGGAAAACATGAAATTGGCTTTTTAAAATTTAGCTTTTCCTGGGACTGCGCTCAATCCCAACAGCCCACTCCCGCCACCCTACGGAAGGATATCATCCCTACCGAAAGGATTTATTTATTTATTTATTTATTTTTTGAAAGCCTATCCCCTGTCATTTTCTGGAACGTTTTCCAGATTGTTCAGGTGGTTTACGTGTCGAGATGGCGTTTTGTAAGAGGGCTTCTTATCAGAAACAAAATTCCTCTCTATCTTTCTCTCTCTCTCTCTTTCTCTCTCGAGTTTTTTTACAATCTCCAACAACAGCGCCACTGTCACAGGGAGAGCCAGCCAGCTGGCTCACAAGGCCGTCTTCTCATTGTCTAATTCAGGCCCACCTCAACATCGGTTAGTCGGCACGGAGCGCCGCGAAGCTAGGCGACGGAAGTAAAAGGGTGAAAAGAGATGATGAACAACTGAGGGATCGGCGCAGCATACGGTGCGAGCCAAAGCCCCGCCTCAGAACCACGGCGCGCCAGAGACAAGCCTGTTGGGAGGCTGAATGGTTCCACCTTTGAGTTAATGTGGTGACACAAAGGGTGGGGTTGGATGGGGGGCGGGGGGTTAGTCAAGAGATTTTTAACAGCAAAAATATTAAATTTTTTCTTCTTCAAAAGTGACACATCCTCCGGCTTGGGGCCAAGCCCTCCTGGATGCAACCCACCGTAAGCTGCTGTCCAAATAAAGTGATGTCAGTGCGCAACAGGATGCCGTTTATCACATTTTCTGCCATTGATGAACAGTGCAGTCTCCATGGTCAACATAATCTTTATTTTATTGAGCGGTCTAAAATGTGCACTGCAGAGACTCAGAAAGTATGGTTATACTACATGGTCCTTGTAGCAAAATAATTTCCGGGGGGGGGGGGGGGGGTTGAAAGTGGCAGTTTGCGGTGGAGTAGTCGCTGCCACTGCTTGGTTCTAGTCTAGGTCCAGGATGGTTTGGATCGGAGAGCCTCTGAACACGTTTATAAAATGGAAGGTGTGCCAATGAGAAAAGCTGCTTTGAGGTGCCGCCATAACAATGTTCTTGGAGCAATGCTTTCAGTGTTTGCATTTTATATTGATCTTATTGTGTATAGCTGGGTTATCATGGTTTATTCTTTAGATTTTCCTTGCTCCTTTTAAAAACGCAACATAAAACATTTGTGAAGCTAAACAAAAGAAAAATAGGAAAAATACATCTAAGCCTAATATCAGATTAGCTGCATTTGTTTATTGTGAAAACCATCTTGTAGTCGTCTTCCCTCCTATTGTTGACTGCAGGCCGGATGAACGATGGGGACGTTGCGATGCTTATTAGTTCCGTTTCCGTGTCTGTCACATAATGGAGAGAGTTCAAGGTGAGTGTTTGTACGAAGACTGCTGTTTTTTGGGGGTTTATTTGTTGGAACAGCCATTGTGAGATTTTGTCGTTGTGGAAACAATCGCGTTTTCTGTCTCTTAATTCAGCCGTATGTTGAAAATACTGAGGCAGGTGACACACGAGATTGCTAAATACACATTTTTTTAATTCACTCGGGGTATATATACAGTCCATAAGTATTTGGACAGTGTACTCATCTGAGTCCCAAAACAACAAAAATTGTGTCACACTAGCAGACTCTGTGTGTGTATGTATGTTTATATATATATATATATATATATATATATATATATATAGTATATATTACAGAAAATGTAATTTTCCATATTGTTTCACCTCATTGCTTGTCCTTGGTGTATTTATCTCTCAAAGCCTTCAGCTGCATTTTCAGGGTGGAAGAATGAATGCTTAATGGACGTTTAAAAGCACGTTGACTCTCCCCCAGGCTTTTCGAATTTAACTAAATAAAGGTGCCGACACAGGCGTGTAATCCTCTCGAACCCACTGCTCAGATTTCTCATGCGTGTGCCGATTACTCAACCGCACCTTTATGAATATGTAAATATTGCTAGAATGGCTCATTTATTTAGTTATCCCTGCATTTTTCAGGAATCCAGGATGTTGCTAGCGTGGATAGGCTCTTCGATAGATCAGTAGTCTGTAGACAGAGAGAAATGGAAGTCATCGCCCAAAAAGACAGCTGTTTCAAATTAATCTCTCAACAGTGTTTGCTTCTACCTTGTTATTTGAGAATTTCACACCGCAGACACCGTTTAAAAGTCTTCCAGAGTGAGTGCTTCTGTTGTAACTCCAGGAAAAGTGTTTGATTCCCTGCACCACGCATCTATGAATCTGCCTTTTTAATTTCCATTTGCTTGGTGTGTAACATGCTTTCAAATAAACTCCTTCATTGGGATACATTCATTTATATATAAAATATTGCAAATGTTTATTTTATTGAAAATGTAAGCTTTCAGTAATGTTGAAGTGAGGTTTAAAGGTGCAGTAGGCAAGTTTTGTTTTCGATAGAATTTTGGCTAAATTATAAAATGTACTCATTACATTCCACCAGCTATCAATAAATCAAGTGTTCTGGGAAATAATCTGGTTTCTGTGAGTGTCCTGGGCTCTGTATTAGGATGTAAAAAAAATCTCACCCCAGTCTTACAAAAATCAGGGCTAGCTATGTAGCTACCAAACCAAGGGCAACTATCTACACGCAAAAAAACCTCCCTGTAGAATAAACCCCTCCCTGTCTGCCTGTCTCCACAAGTGCACTGGTGCATCATTTGGTGGGAGGGGCTTAGGGGAGAGATAGGAGGGAGGAGAGAAAAAGGGGGAAGTCTTTTTGCCTTGCATATTTTCAAACTTGCCTAATGCAGCTTTAAGTCATGAGCCCAAGGTGTTCTTAGAACCAATGCATTTGTGTCCACGCTCTTCCCATGAGCCTTTCACTGCAAAAAAGTCTGTCTTAACAAGTGTTTTGGTCTTGCAGGGAGACTTGAAATATTATTATTTATTTAACTTAAGTAGAAAATATTATCTTGTTTTAAATTACTGTTTGCTTGTGAAGTTGTCTTATGCCGTCGGCAAATATTGAAATGAGTCAAACTGTCTCGCCTCATTGGCAATCTTTTTTATTTATTTAGTAAAAAAGTGATAGAAATAATATCTTAAGTGTAAAAATGAGACTAAAATACTTAGTGAGCGTGTGAGTGAGCGTGTTCAGTTCAGTCTAATAGTTCAGTAAGGCTACAGTGGGTGGACTGGAGATTTGGGGAACAAGGCCTTTTGGGAACCTGTGAGCTTTAGTGTCAGGCCAGAGCACGGCTCGCAAATTCGACACTGATCCCCCTCCTAGCTGAACTGCTTAATATTACAGAAAGCAACATCTGCTCTGTGTTTGCTCTTGCATTTGCCACATCTGTGGGCCAATCTCCTCTTCCTTTTTTTTTCTTCATGCCTCTCCATGGGCAGCCCTTGTACAGATATGCATTTATAATGCGTTATATACTTATATGTATTGAATTAATTATCTTTGATAATGAATCACGTTCAACAGCTGCCATCGGCTTCGGGGGGACCGACGAGGGGCACCTTGCCGGCACACTGGCCGTTGGACCGGCAGTTTCCCCCAGGTATGCCGTCAAACTCCTGATCTGTTGATCTGGGGTGTTGGGGGGAGGTAGGAGAAGTGTTCTATGGATTTTTAATTTGCCCCTTATTAAATCACTTCCATTTCTGGATGCCTACCACATAGGCTATAGTTTTCTGGCAGAGGCACATTCCAGGACCATGAATTTAACATGAAAGAGAGCGCCGAAAGTCGCCCTTCTGGGGAATGGAGGCGCGCTGTGGTACCTCCAGGAATCCCGCCACACTTTGTCCCCCCCTGTGTTTGCTTTTTATTAATGTAAGTGGCATTGGGACGCCTTCACTGTAAACACATGCCTTTGCTCAAGGGGAAATTGTCTGGGGACCTAGCAAGCTGTAGATACAAAGATGAGGCGTTAAAAATAAAGTAAATGATAATGATAACGTCATAATAATGTGCAACTGCTTTTCTGTTGAAAAGCGCTATATTTAATCATTCAGCTACCAATATTTTAATAAAGTGGTATTTGTTTTGTATAATGCGGCGAGCAGGGCTGTGGCTGGTTTAAACACTGTAATTAACCGTGCCACACTCGGGGCCAGCGTGGCGTTGCAGCTGAGCCATCCTGACACCCCAGACGTGTCAGAGAGGAGAGCAATGTACAGAAGCGGCTTTGCTTTTTCCCCGTTTCCGCTTTCGAACGATCGCTGTCATTCATTATGAAGTCACGTTTATTCTTTTCATCACCAGATTCAGCTAAACAGCCGATACGGCACTCCTCGCCCTCTCCTTTTTGTGTGCGCACAGACAGCTGTGCATTTTATTTAAGAATGCCGCTGTGATCACGGGGAGGGAGGCGGCGCCCTGTGAGGCCGTGGCCTACCTCCGGCCCTGACGGGGTTCGGGGGGTTGTATAGTGGTGGTGGTCTTGCTAGGGGGGCATGGGGGAGGGGGAAATAGAGTAGAATAGGGGTTCAAACTAAACTAAATTGGGAGAAAAAAAAAAAAAAAAGAAAAAAAAAAAAAAATAAAATAAAAAAAATAAAAAGAATGCCGCTGTGATCACCTTTGGTTTTCTCTCACCTTTGTGTTTAAGTAGAGAGAATGTGAAAGATTAACAATGAACATGCACCGCGTATGTATAAGTGGCCAGCAGCTGCACCTGGTAAATGTGAAATATTGCTATCTACTGTAGGTAATGAGCTATGGAAAACATACACGCTTACAGTCAGTCTCTGCACCGACAGGACCTGTTGTGAAAGTTTGTTAGAGAGTCCGTTCTCTTGCAGACCTGGCAGCGTGGTGAAACATCACAAACGCACAAAAACTCATGACATCTGTCCTGAGCATCCATGCTGCAAGTTCAACATGTTCTTGACTTAACAAAATGTAAAAATGTCTTCTATTCAAGCACATTTATCAAGTAGTTAGATTTGGATAATCATCATGCGGACATACAGATTACATATTTATGAGAGAGAGAGAGAGAGAGAGCAGGTAGAGAAAAAAGAGTGATATTACAGGTTTTTCTTTACTTAAGCCAGAAAGCTGTGGTATTTTATTTGTGTCTGTGGGTAACAAGGTAAGGGCAGGGTTGGAGAACCGACAGTGTTGATGGAGAACAGTGGCACAAAGGAACCAATATTTGTCAACTTTATTGGGATTCTGGACAAGCAGCTCATTGCCTTTCTGTCCTGTTCTCTCTCCATATTTCTCTCCTCTTCCTCCTTTCTCGTTCTCTCTTTCTCTCTCCCCATCTTTCTCTTCCTCCTCTCTCGTTCTCTTTCTCTCTCCCCATCTTTCTCTTCCTCCTCTCTCGTTCTCTTTCTCTCTCCCCATCTTTCTCTTCCTCCTCTCTCGTTCTCTTTCTCTCTCGGTCTCTGCCTCAGACCGCAGTTAGAAAGATTGACACACTAATAAACTGATGTTAATTAGACTTACTTTGAAATTCCACTTTTCTGTTCCCTGCACATAGGCGTTGTGGAACTGGTGGCTTATTAAATCATTTGCTGCTCTTGGGTGATCTCCGTTTGAAAACAGAGCCTGACCCTCAGGGCACAATTTATTTTTATTTCAAAAATGATTTTTACCAGCAAATTTTGCTTTAGTTCAAGAGAATTATAAATCATAATTACACAGACAGACACTTCAAACATTTTGTTTTAGAAAAAGCATCTCTTGCTCGATGAGGCATGAAAGGAGATCAGTCTGATGATTGTAATACTGGCTTGCATCCATTAATACATTAAAGTTTGGCATGCTAATATTATTAAAATGCCTCTTAAACTGAGATAAATGTCATTATAAGGCTTTGTTACAACCAGAAGCAAGCACACGGTCCATATTGTATTTACCCCCATTAATATTTACTCCATTTTGTATACTAATGGGATGAATAAGAGATGTTTTGTAATCGTATGGAAACTTAAAGTAATTGATTTACCTCATGCTTGCAAAAGTAAATGAATAATTGTATTATATAATTGTATATAAGGGAAATGTGACGGTGAAATGTATATATTTTTTATAAAATTAAAGCATTTTTAAATGAAAATTTATATTGGTTGTATTCCACTTTGTACACGTCTGAACAGCATGGAATCATCAGTGGAGTCATTCTTTCACTTTTTTTATGGATATATTTGTCCCTTTATGAATGGTCATTAATGTAATAGTTCAGATGCCTCAAGTTAGTGTTCTTTGTGTTGCCATAAAAAAGATCACACGCTTAAAATGTTTGGACAAAGTTTGCGAGGAAAACCAACATGCTGTTTTATTAGCGAGACAGGCTTCCAGTTCAGACTCCGGCCTTTCTCTGAAAGACATACAGAATTCTGTAGTTAAATTAGATTTTTTATTTAATTAAATTTCAAAAGGTGAGATTTGCATTCAAATCTAAAGAAAAAAGATAAATGGAAAAAGCCCATTCGCCGCTTGCTTCTAAAAGGCCTTGGTTTTTTTTAATGATCTGGCTTTCAATTAAATTTCACATGTTGAACAAATGATGTACCATAGATAAATTGTCAGATTGTCTGCCTCAAAGGCGTCATGGCAACCTTGATCAGAGTAATTGTGCGGTACTGTAGTTCTTTAGAATCGCATTGTCCAAGTCTTATAAGGGCCTGTGGATATGATCCAGTATACAAAAAAAAACTGGTCCCGACATCAATTACTATTGTACAATTACATAGCCTTGTCTCTCAAGCTCATTTAACAGAAAATGAAAATAGATTGCGGTGATTCTATTACCACCCAACCAGGGGTGTCAATGGCTTTGACAGCCCTGCTACTCAAATGCATAGTGTCATTTAGATTTTCCCAACTAATGTCATCTTCCCCACAGTATATGTTTATTAGTTAAGTCTATAATAGGCTACCCACATGGTACATAATAGCTCAGTGTGTCCTATTGCTACAGAAATCAAAGCAAGCACAGGGACTGAATGTCCTTTGTTGCATGCACTCATTTAAATCTACACAATATTTATCTGGGCACACAGGATGATGTTCGAACTAGCACACTATCATTTCACATTGAGCTCTGTTCAGTAGTGAAAATGAGCTGGATTTGTATATATACACTGTGTTATAGTGAGTGTCCATGACGGAAGCAATTCTTTCAATTAAGGTCAATGGAAAAAAGTTCCGAAAAGTTTTTACTTTAAGATTATATTATATGCAGCATAGCTTGGGTAGTTGGGGGTGTATGTGCAATATGGACATTCGTAAGTTTAGTTATAAAAACGATTGTCTTTGTTGAGCACTATTTTCATATTAAAAATGGCCATGTACGCTTTGGCTTGTCAGACACAGGGGGTTCGGTAATATGAAACAATACTCCCTATTTAGAGAACAGCAAGCTTTTTGGGGGTGGGGTCGTAGAATTGATTCAAATCCAGTTGTTCTACCACGGCTCTCAAAAACCAGGGTGCCAGAGATTTGGCCTCTTTTTCAACTCGCAGCCTAATTTTCACTTCTGGAAGTTAAACTAAACACTGGAGTCTGTTTCTTATTAAGCCTTTTGATTGAAAAAGCTTTCAAGTAGTCGACTAAATAATAATGCAATTTTTCCGAAACCCCTTTTTTTTTGCAGTATGTACTTGATTCAGTGTTTTTTAGAGGGTGTAATGGTCTGGTTTGAATTATAAAAGTCCCCCGTCGAAAGGGTTTTCAGCATTATGGTTAATTCTTATCTGGTTTCCCAGCTCACAAGCATGGCCATTATTGCCGTTCCTCCTCTAGATTGCTTGGTTTGGAGCAATGGGGGAGGCTTAAGCGTGCTTCGCTCACTAAATGTGCAACGATGTGATTTATCGGCTGCTGCACACTGTTTTATTGGGATTATTATTTACCCTCAATTCTGATATGAAAGTGTGTTAACATGAAACCTTTAAATGTTTTTGATTAGCTTTTTTAAAGATTTTGTGGATGGGGATTTTTAAAAAAGGGTTTGGAAGTTCTATAAACAAAAGACGCTTCATTTTTAAACATGCAGTGTAGCATACACAGTTACGCCTTACCAATATAAAGTGCTTTATTATTATACTGATGCAAATTCAAGCATTAAACAAAAAGGATTTAAAACCAAATACTATAAATGTGAGATAAAGAGGTATGCCTTAGCAATATTGCTGAAAATCACAATTTTGGAAAATCAACAGTGAATTTTTAAGAATTTCAACAAGAAGGAACAGAACAAATGGAAAAGGTTTGCAAAAGAAGCAAAGGGACATATGTATAAAAAAAGCACTACTGGTAAAGTTAAGCTTTATATCAAGGAATGTTTATACTTATATTTTTCGTTAGCATAGTCTGTTAAACAGGGCTACGGAATATAAAATGAATTTCAATTCCAGTCAATAAACTTTTTAAAATGGCAGATTATGTCTCCGAGCTAAGCATTCACTTTCCATTTCTAGCAGGCTAACTTCAAAATTCCATATTGAATGGTGCTTCGTTGGAATTTAATGATTTGATGATTCCATATCATTTAAAAATGAAAGAACAATGCCTAACACAGTTAGTTCAACTAACAGGAACCATACATTTTTCAGGCATTATTAGTAATGACGACTATATTTTTTACAAAACGAGAAATGTTTTTTTCCTCAGACATCAATGGGAAAGCTGAGCTCATGTAAATATGATACTGTACATTCTCATTGTGTAAAACTATGGTTCTGCTTTTAGATTGGGCCCTTATTTTTTATGGAGCTTAATATTGAATTTGCCTGAAAATAACCCTCTTAAGGGTTTACAATAGTCTTTTATTATTGTGGTGGTAAGCTGCCCACTCAAATAAGGAAACAATTACAGGACATTGGCTTGGCTATCAACTCAGTTTGCCAAATAAGTTTATCTTGATTTTCATTTTCATTGTGGTTAAAACAATCTGGAGAGCTTTAGCCAAGCTATTAAACCAAAATGCACTTTAGGTTAACATTTTTTTAAAGCCGTTTTCTCAAATCCTACCAAGCAAAGTTTTTGCCACAAGCCGGTGAATCGTTTTCTCTGTGTCTGCCTAATTGTTTCACCTTTCAATACATACCTTTGAAACAGGCTAAACTTAATTCATGTTATTTCGTATATATGATCCATTTCATCAATAGAATGATGTGTTCTCCGTTATCAGCATAGAATATAAAGCATTTTTGACCTGAAATGGTTCATTTTGTGAGCAGAAGTTGTAAAGCAGTCGGCCGTAAAGCAGTTTAACGTACAATTTCTACGCATGGCTTATAATGAAAGTAGTGGAAGTTCCATTATCCAATGTTCGGGTTTCATGAAGTGTGTGATCATCACAATACATCACAATGGCTTGTCCTGATAATATCGGCCGTATGGTGCTTTTCCTTCCATAGTGTCCCATTTGTGACTTATTCTGCCCAAGGGAAGGAAGGTGCATGGTCCAAAAGGCCTCTGTGAACGTGCAGTGCTGGCCCGTACTACAGAAAAATAGAAATGATTCAGTACACAGGAGATAGAGGTCTTCCCCCAGTTTCATGGGAATTATATGAAAAGGCAATTAGAGGACAAGGGGAGACATTTATTTGGAATTCACTGGGAAATGCATTCACCTGCTGTGTCAGCTATACATTTGCATTGCGGATGAATTGTATACAGTCGCTGAATTATTAAAAATCCTGCTACCGCTGGCATTGAGCTGCTGCTTGTCACCCACACGTCACTTTGTGTCAAAAGGGCTGTTAGAGCCATATTACTGCGGGTAAGTCTTTTTACACCAGGGAAGGTTTCTTTTTATGTGTATGTTCGTGTTAAGGTACTATATACTTTTATTTAAATTATTATTTTATAACATACATGTGACATGGTGCCTTTGTGCATGCGTCTGGCATTCCATGGGGATAAAAAAGCATTATTTAAAGGCATCGAGACATTGATAAGAATAGTTGCATGTTCAAGCAGTTAAGAAGTGATTATGGCATTCTGATTCACGCTGTTCCTATTCATAGGGGGGGGGTGGATTAATAAGGTGACTGAAGTGAAATGTTAAGGTGGGATTTGGGTAAATGTCTGATGAAAGAGAAGATTGGGTTGAATGATGGAATGATTAAACAAGAGGAGATGCAGCCCACAGGAAACGGGTGGTAGCACAACAGACACTTAAACACAGCGGACTGTGACGGCTCACTTCAGAAGCAAGAGAAAATAACTGTAATGTAAAAGCACAGTAAAACTGAATAGCAAGGTTATGGCAAAGCATGGTGAGCTGTCCTTACACCCCAAAGTTTCACATTACCAAAGGCTCGGAGACCTTGATTGGGACCATTGGTTTCAGGGGATTTTGAAAATAAGAAATGACAGTGTTTACTCATTAAGCAAAATATGAAGATTATTGCTTGGTGATCAATGTGAGACGATGTGAGATTTAGGCATTTTCCTCTTTTTTCAATTGTATCACTTCTGCTGTGCACACCCAATGCAATGGCAAAAAAAAGACATAAATACCAACCTCGGTGTTAATGTCCTTGGATAGCTCTGCACTCAGTCTGCCCTTGTAACAGCTGTGTGTACACTAGTGGGGAGCTGTGTACGTGTGTACATACAGTACCTGTGCACAAACAAACCCATTTTACTTATAGTTTTTCTTTAGCACTGTGGATGTGATATAACATCCATACAATTCTCCATTCTCTTAAAGTCTCATTAGCTGAAATAGAGGAATGCGCAAAAGTATATCATTATTATGATTAAGTGAAATGAATGATTAAATAATTAAAGCTTTTTTTAACGAGCCTCGTGAATTTGAGTGTCCAGTGTGAATGAAATTTAATTCACCGCTGTTCCCTGCTTGGTGAAACCCTTTGATGTAGAGTTCCTATGTTAAAAATGGTTAGACAACTGTTTCTCTTGTCTGAAGGAACTGGTTATAAACTGCGAAGAGTACTGAAGCAGATGTTGGTTTATAACCCCAATAACCCTAGGAATAATAATCTGGCTAGGTTCCCATCGGAGTTCTTCCTGCGCCCTCCATTGTAAGAATTCCTTTGATGTTTTAATTTGGTGGACAGTTTCAAAACCCCAAAACTGTATTTAACCAATAAGAATTATTTCCTGTGATGTCATAGGTTTGTCTATTTAATGAATTACTCAACGGAAATCAGGGTTCTGTCTGATCAGCTGCTTTGACTGATAGCACCCTTCTGCAGAAGTTTACTTAAATGAATAAACGAACAATCTTTTGTAAATGGCTTAACCTAACCTCGTGGTTGATCACTCTTATTTCTTAAAATCTAAATTTAGCAAACTTAGATTGGAAATTCCTTAACAATATTGGCGACGAGAAATTAAAGGTTACTAATTCATTATTGATAGTACCTTTTGGGACAACTGCGGTATTTCAACAGCTGGTGGGGAGAACAGCACGGACGCGTGGTGCTTTGAAGCTCGGAATTAGTTTTCTAAACTGCGGCTGTACACGGCTCGGTGATTTCGGAAAACTCCCTGTTATTCTTGCTGGTGGTTGAATTACGGTACGTTGTATTAAGACCCACGTTGGTTTTAAGTGATCTTAAACTTGGTTTTGTTTTGCTATGTTACTGGATTGGTTTGTGACCATTCATGGCCTTCGTCACATGCTGAGCTTACGAGAATAGTGGCTTTTCCTGATATTCATTGAGGATTAGTGTTGAATGTTGGGTTTTTGTCTTGTCTGTTGTCGGATGTGGCAGGAGATAGCGGTTGGCGCTGTCTGTTGAACTAGCTAGTACCTGACCCAGGTTTACGGTACTTTTCTATTGCACCAGGTACGCCCTGAGAAAAGTGATTGTAATTCGGTTTTTACATAACTTTGTCCTGCACAAAGGTACGCCCTGGCAAATGTGTTTGTAAATTACCTGGGGTCAGTCTGATACAGTTTTACAGTACTTTTCTATTGCACCAGGTACGCCCTGAGAAAAGTGATTGTAATTCGGTTTTTACATAACTTTGTCCTGCACAAAGGTACGCCCTGGCAAATGTGTTTGTAAATTACCTGTTATCAGTCCATGCATGGCATTAATCCGGCTTTTACATAACTTTGTCCTGCACAAAGGTACGCCCTGGCAAATGTGCTTGTAATTTAGCCCGTTAATGGACATAGCGCTATATTTTTGTTGTTTGTCTCTGGTTTCTTAGTTAAAACTCTGTTTAACTGAAACTACAGTTTAATTTTTGTTTGTCTATTTTTGTTGTTTCTGTTACTGTTTGTGTGTTTGTTCCTTCATGTTAAGTGTTTGTTACCGGTAGATCTGTACAGTTTTTGGTTAATTATATTCTTATAATAATATAATAACTTTATTTGTATAGCACCTTTCTAATGAAAGGATACAAGGTGCTTTGACAGGCAAAGGAAAAATTACAAAATATATAACAAACAGAAGAACAAGAACAATAAGTATACAGAAATACAAGATAATAAAAAGAGAAGAATAAATAAATAAATAAATAATACTTTTAAGTTAAAGCTAGTTTATAAAGGTGAGTTTTCAGGTTATTTTTGAAAGTGCATACTGAGTTTGCAGTTCTTGTTCATTGTAGTTCTGTTAAACTAGGACAAGGTGCAGCCTTGTACAGAGGGACTGATCACCACGTGATTGCACGTTCCGGGTCATATTTCTCTTGGTACCATCGGCTAGGTGATTGTGTAAGCGTGTCTGTTCTTTTTGATTACTGTATTTTGATAACGCGTTTTTGCTTTGATTTTAAACGGATTCGTAATTATTTTTCTCTTTTGCATTTTATTTTGAACCATTATTCGCTATGGGTGCTAATGGTAGCTCGTCTCCTTTGGAGGATATGGTATTTTCTGGTCCTGCTAAGATAATGGCTATGAAGTGTTCTCCTGGTATTTGTAAGCAAATTCCATTGTGGTCTAACCTTCACACAACACCATCTGCAGACCCAACTATTACTGTGACTGTAAATGGTGAACAACTTGTTTTTTAGCTGACACTGGCGCTCATTCATCTGTGCTCAGTGCTGCTAATATGAGGGTACTACCTAAATTAACAAATGAAATTGCTAAAACTGTGGGTGCTTCAGGTGTTGTGAAATTAGAGAAAATAACTGTGCCATTGGATGTTGTGATGGATGATACTCACTTAACACACAAATTTATTTTGAGTGAATGCTGTCCAGTCCATCTCTGTGGACGTGACCTATTATGTAAATTAGGTTTCCAGATGTGCTGCTCTCCAGAAGGTGTTACCATAATTAGACCACCACAGGTAATGTCTCCAGACGTGGCCATCATGTACAACGACATGCCCACAGATTAGTCTTATAATTGGTATGTTGACAATAGTGCTCATACATCCCACCAACTGGCGCAGCTATTTTAAAAAATTTAAACTTGTTATAGTTATGACACCCCACTCACACCTCACGCAACACTACACTGTACTGCATCCACATCTCTTTTAGCACAGGACCATGATTTTGAGAACACCTGGTTACCACCTCAAATGTGTGAAACATTAACATGTGATATGTTGTATGTTGGATCTGATCATGCAGCTCTCTCTGTTTGCCTAAATGACGCACAGAAACAGCTGTATGGTGAACACCCTATTCCTCATGTTTCACTTGCTACTTCTGAGTTTGTTAACAGAGAGGATGCTGGTGCGTGGCTGAAGGACGTAATGGCGGTGACAGACTGGGTTGGAGATCCACACCAAGTGAGATACTCCGTAAAGGCAGGGAGTGAAGGCAACCATTCCTGACGCAAGAGAGGGGTTTCTGCATCGCCTCCAACCAGGCCATTGGGTTGTGGTTCGAGACCTCAGGCGGAAGGCGTGGAACAGTGTCCGGTGGCGTGGACCCTATCAGATCCTGCTTACCACACAGACGGCGATTAAGGTAGCTGAAAGGGAGTCGTGGATCCATGCGAGCCACTGCAGGCGTGTTCCAGGTCCAGGAGAAGAAAGTGACCCACCAAGGGGCCCCAACGGCCAAGATGATCAACCAGCTGCCTCTACAACTAGAGCGAAAGCTCACAATCTGGTCTCCTCAGATGAGGAGTCAGGGGAGGAGTGATCTGTACTACATTGCCAAGATTGTTGTTATAACAACTTTGAGCACAGCAGCCACTGCCTCACATACACATGCACCACACACTCTGGAGCTGAACTCGAACTCAAGTCATTCATTTCCGGAAGATAAGACATTGGGATTGCGACCGAAAAGATGAAATTTGTCAACCACAATAGTGTATAATTTGTAATAATTGTAAAATGTCTTGCAAGGTGTTTAAACAATGTTACTGATTTGCCTATTACTGCATTGATGTTGAATGACAAAGTTGAATCAGATAACCAGTCAGTTAATTATCTTGATGAAATTTGTGCCATTCGTGATGAGGATTTAAAATGTTTTGAGACATGAGCTGGTACATGTTTCCAGATTTGAATGTATGGATTTTTCCTCTCATAAGAGAAGAGGTTTTTTTTCCACCTTCAGAAAATACCTGGAAAAGATTGTTAGATTAGTAAATCATGCCATCTTTTACCTAGCTTCCGTCAAATTGAGGCTAGGAGGTTTGGTGTTCATGGTTTTACATGTGGAGTAAAATTTATCCCAAAATTTTTAAATAGAAATTCAAACATCTAATTAGATGTAGTTTTTAAAATCTGACTCCACCTAGTGGATCAAGGAAAAAGGGATAACTTCTTTTCCATGTGTTTAGATTAGGGTTTTTATGCAGGAACAAATAATTTTTTCTCATTATGTTTGGTTTTATATCTAAATTTCTTTTAAATTACATTTTGTTATGTGGATGTCGAATCCACAAAACCGGGGGATTGTGAATGAAATTTAATTCACCACTGTTCCCTGCTTGGTGAAACCCTTTGATGTAGAGTTCCTATGTTAAAAATGGTTAGACAACTGTTTCTCTTGTCTGAAGGAACTGGTTATAAACTGCGAAGAGTACTGAAGCAGATGTTGGTTTATAACCCCAATAACCCTAGGAATAATAATCTGGCTAGGTTCCCATCGGAGTTCTTCCTGCGCCCTCCATTGTAAGAATTCCTTTGATGTTTTAATTTGGTGGACAGTTTCAAAACCCCAAAACTGTATTTAACCAATAAGAATTATTTCCTGTGATGTCATAGGTTTGTCTATTTAATGAATTACTCAACGGAAATCAGGGTTCTGTCTGATCAGCTGCTTTGACTGATAGCACCCTTCTGCAGAAGTTTACTTAAATGAATAAACGAACAATCTTTTGTAAATGGCTTAACCTAACCTCGTGGTTGATCACTCTTATTTCTTAAAATCTAAATTTAGCAAACTTAGATTGGAAATTCCTTAACACCAGTCATCCTACTTTTATCTCAGAAAATCAGGCCAGACCAAGAGGGAGAGATGCCCAAGAGCTGCATTTAAAGATGCACTCTTTCTCCATTGGAAGCATGCAGTCTGCTTGCCTTTATACTGTAGCCTACTGCCGTAATGGAGAGAGACCAATATCACTCTGTCATGTGATTCTGCTATGCCTTCCCCCATTGGCTAGGTAATTTTATAATATAAAACATACAGACAGGCAGGCAGCCAGCCATGTGGACAAGACTGCTAACAGTATATATGATGAACACCGACAGACAGACAGACTCCCAGCTGAATGAAAAAAAAGATCTTGTCAGTGCTTTTTGATTTATCATTATTTTATAAGGATATCCTTAGTTATGAGCAAGATTCCGTTTGGTAGAAAATAGAAGCTGTGGATAAATCTCTGAAGTCGACAAAAGCTTTTGTCTTGAAGAAATGAAAAAATGGAGGGGGTTATGCAGTATCACCTCGCTTGGTGTTTCATGGTAGCATTTCATTCTTGTCCCGGTTATTCCAAGTTGACAAGCAGGAAAATCACACACACAAAAATGTCCGTAGATTCTTTGCACTTTACTGTATATCAAGTAATTTACGAGATTGCGAGTTCATTTAATTCAGATTAACGGTAACTTCCTAGAAACCCGGTATGCAGTGAGTGACGGTGAAGAAAAAGGCAGCTGTTTCCATGTGGGTCTGCGTTTAGGAACAATTTCATGAATCGAATCATAAACAGCTTAGTCATACCTGCCCAGCTGTGTCTGTGTACAATGGTTGAGAAATCAATTATGTTTTTTTTAAACACTATCACTTTGAACATCCGCTTTGAACAGATGGTAGCAGATGCTGTGAAATGCCCTTTTCCATTGACCATATTCCTAATGTTAGTAATTAAGCAGTCTTTATTTTGTGGCCTTTTATGTTTGTCTTTGGTTTTATCCTTGCCCTTGATCCTAATAACAACAAAAAAAGCAATTTTATTAACCAATTGTTCACCTCCTCTCACCTCAAATTTAGAAATGTATCACCTCTGTTTTCTTGTGCATGAATAAAGGTCATGCTGTGTATTTGTGTTTACTTTCTTAAACTCTAAAGCAGTGCTTCTCAACCTTGGTCCTGGAGGGCCGCAGGGTATGCTGGTTTTCATTGTTACTCGGTACTTAATTGATCAATTAAAGCAGCCGATAACGCAGTTAATTCACCACACCTGGTTTATTGGGTCTGAATTGGTTGCCGATATTAAGGCAAAAACAAATACCAGCATAACCCGTAGCCCTCCAGGACCAGGCTTGAGAAACACTGCTCTAAAGGAAGACTGGCATTGTAACCAAGGTACACAGTGTTCTAAGGAGACCGTGCTGCACTGTTACCTGATCAACAGAACTAGAGTTGTCTACCACTGAATAAATATATACTTTAGATGCTATATTAATCAATAAATCTTTACTGTCCCATTCTTGTCCAGTTGGTTTTGTATGTAAAAATTCTCTATCAAAATAAAGCATGAATGGGTAAAAAAATATATTTTGGAATAAAAATGGAAATATAACCATAAATCAATAACTGATTAGGTACATTTAATATATATATATTATTAAATTAAATTAAATCTATAAATAGTCTTAATATATTTATAATTTATTCTTCATTTATTAAATTTGTTATTGTATTTAATTACGTTTAATTAAATACGTTTAATTAAATTTAATTAAGTTTGCAACATGCAATTTAATAGGTGTAAATCAATGCTTAGGTTGGCACATGCCATTATCTTCTACCAGGATAGGCAGACGTAAACAACTGAGTGATGACCGGTCATTTGCAGTGCATGTTCCTGACTACTTTTTGATCAGAAGAAGAGGAGGGAGGCAGATATATTTTTTGGCAGGGGCTCATTCAGAAAAGTACTTTGAAAAGATTTTCAGAAATTAGCAGTGGCAGTATTATTTTGGAAGAGATCTGTTGCTAGCATTAGCTAATATGACAGCTAGCTACCTCACTTGTAGCTAGCCTTAGACGGCTATCTAGATGCTGCTTGCTGTCTGGGTATTATAACTAGGTCAAAAATATATATACTATGAGCACCCTGCTTCAGCTGTCAAACTAGTTAAAATTTGTTAGCTTGCTATCGTTAAGAACATATAGCATAGCAAGCAGTGATTTTTATTGCTGATGCAAGCTGCCACAGATTATGTACAGTTAAAGGGGTAGTTCACCCTAAAAATCAATGTCATTCATACATTTTCTTAATGTCTTTTGACCATACAATGACAGCTGTCTTTACTCTGTAGTGTTTTAATTTCACATTTGATTAGTCCATCAGAAAGGCTTCACGAGGCCTCATTTCCAAAATAAATGGAAGTATATGGCTCAAAAAGATCCAGCTTGAGGCTCTGCTTTAAAGGGTAACAAAGTACTAAAATAACTTATTTTAGATGATAACTGATACATTTGTTTTTTTCTAATTGATCCTGGTCCAAATCTTGACAAATTACTGCAGTCAGTGCAAAAAAGCATAAACTTTAAGAATCTGGCTCAAAAGTGTCTCTAGTGGTAAAACGTTAGGTACTGCACATTAAATTTGTGATTGGCCAGAAATTTCCTCCAGCTAACGTATTCCTCCCGGTGAGAAACCTGTACAGCTACGCCCATCGATAGTTCGGTGGCTACACCCTCAAGTTTTGAAGCGAGGGCGGGCAGCGCAGCGGTTTAAAAAAAATTAATATATAGGCTACTTTATTACAAATAAATATATAGTATAAAGCATATGAAAACTGCGTATCTGACAGGGACATGGAGAGCTACTCTCTGCGTTGCATGCATGGTGTGGATATTACCTGTATTTTTATGTTAAAACAAAACAGAATTTTACGTTCTGCCAAAGGTAAGTAAAGTATCAATTGTTTACTTTGTTCACACTGTGCCCTTGCTGGCCTGTTTATGTTTAATATTTTTTGTAAACAAACTATTACTCGCATTGCAGGACACCGTTCAGTGTGAGCTGCAGTGCTGACTGTGGACGAGAGCATTTATTTACATTTTGTTGGTTACACTTTTAAAAAATATTGTTGAATTTATATTTTAGGGTATAGTATTGCTATATGTGGTATTTTCTGCAGAAAGGGGGGATTTGGGTCAAATAGTTGAGCCATGAGTTGTAGTATATGCATGCTACACGTTTAGCTTTGCAACGTACGTCCCTAACAGAGTGGAATAAAGCAGCCACTGTCAGTGCCGTTTAGAGTAGAAATTAGCTTTTGGCTACTCGTGAAAAAATATTGCTGGGGCGTGGTTTGATACCTGGAGCACAGCCCCTATATTATTACCTTATCACGCCCAGATTTAGGCATTTTTCAAATTTAAAAAGGGGGACGGGGTCTAGCGAAACCAGCATGTTTTGTTACCTTTTAAAATCTTTTTGAAGTTCCAAAAATAATAAATCAATAAGATTGTGTGTGAAAATGAGGCATTTGTAGGCTGTATGTGCAGTTATATCCATAAACATAAAACCTATTCAATAATCATATTTCTATAAGAAACATGCTAACATGTGACAGTTGCTAAGCAATCACAAATGCTTGACTATAGAGGTAGGCTGGACTCTTGATGCTCTTGAATTAGGGACTGGACCTTTTAAGCTATAATTTGAAGAACACTGAGTAGTTAGTTTAAAATCACTCTACCCTGAATTATTATCTGTTTATACAGTGAGGTATGGTTTTCCTGCCTGACACTTACGTTTTTGAGTATATAACATTGAGCAAAAAGTTTGATAGGCATTGGTTCTAAGGCTCCCAACCAACATATGAAAGAATAGCTCTGGAACAGGAGTTTATTAACACAACAGTTAAGACTCCTTTAGATGAGTGTATATAAATGAGAGTAATTGATGAGGCTTTTTTTTCTGTCTCATTTTTGTTAATTGCCATATCTTGGACAACTTGATCAAGTATTCTAAATTAAACTGCAATAAGCAGTCGTGTCTTTCAACACAAAATCAAAAGAACCTGGCACTGTAATCTAATCTCCAACTTGTCAAATACAGGAGACATTGAAGTAGAAAAAAGGTCTATAAATTTAAAAGGGGCAGGAGGTGGTGACAGGGAAAGTTGAGGGGGGGGGTAAAGTTTTTCCATTCTTCTGGGGCGATCCTCTCCATTGTTGCTGACATTTGGCTTTGATTAAGGCGGGGGCTGCCTCAGGCGTCTCTTGGCCCGGGAGGGAGCCAGCGGTAATTTGGTTTATAGAGATCATATGGCAAGGAAACGGGGCTTGAAAGACACAACTCCGACTGCCATACTTGATGAATTTCCTATGATTTGAGCCTGGGCTTATTCTTTCCTGTTGTGGAACAGACACCCCACAGCACACGCGCCAGAGCTGGGGTGGAGAGGGGAGCTTACAGGCGACAGGGAGGGCCCAATTAAACTACAATATACACACTGTTTTCGCACGTCCCATATCACGTTTCCTATCGGGGGACAGGAGAGCGGGCCTCTTAAAAACCGTACAGAAACCAAATGGAGTGAAGGTCGCAATTGTCATTAACATTTAATGTAAGCGCCATGGGCCCGGGCAGGGTTTCTGCTGAATGTCTGCTCCCGTGTTTGGGAGGAAGGGGGAGAAAGCGTCGGGGGGTGAATCGAATCGCAGTTGCGGTCTCCCAGAAACCCGGAGCTGTGACAGAATACCCGCGCACCCCCACCCCGCCCTGCCCCTGCGTGTGGTTTCCGCGGAGAAGCGGCACGGGCGATGCTTTATTTTCAGTTTTGAAAGTTTACCTTCTCTGTCTCGCCTGACTAAATGATAGCGTGAGCAGTCATCTACAGACATTCACCCCACCCCGGACCCCCCTACCACCCCCCCCGGACACGCATTCTCATACCCCACACACACACACACACACACACACAATGTGCCAGTCTTCATTAACATGACCAAAATGTCATCAAGTAGTTTAATGCCCCTTAATATCGTTGTATCGTTTACGCTCCAGAACAGAGTGGAAATGAATCCCATCTGGAGATTTTTGGAAACCTTAAAAAAAAAAAAGTGGGTGGGAGAGGGGGGAAGGGATGAGGGAGGGGGGAAAAAATTTGACAGTCTATTTAGACGTGCGGCTTCACTTTGCATTAGAGTGTACAATATCAGGAGCAGGCCGCCAAAGTAGGAGCCGGATTTCAGCCGCGGCTCGCCGGGCCTGCAGCTTCGGATCGCTTACCTCCGGAAATCAAAGTCAAATCGCGGCACGGGCGTATCTGCCCCAGAGACGAGCCTGCCAGCACCCCGAGAAAAGTGTAAAACCTGTATAAAAGAGAGAGTTAAGGCTCCTCGAGAAAAAAAACCCCATCACCACTCAAGGAGCTGGCGAGCGTGAATAGAGCTGTCTTGTTAAATACAGCAGCTGATAAAAACAGCACTTGGGCTGCAGGGATTGCCTGGCCGGCGGTGACACCAGACAGAGAGAGGGGTTATTGATGGCGGGAAATGTTCCGAGACTCGTCGCATTCCACCGGCGTGCCCCACAGCAACCCTCTACCCCCCCTCTCCCCTCCCTGTTCTGGCACCGGTTATGTTTGTATGGGGAGAGATGCTGCCTAAAACCAGGTACATGTTTGAATTCCCTCTGCTCTTCTGCTTTTCAGCTTTAAATAAGGCATGCAGCAATCTACGGTGTAACACATGAACATACGTTCGCTCGATCCGCCCAGTCCCCTAGTGCATGAGTAGTAGACAAATAGACATTTTTCATCTCTGTCTTTCAGCCAAGACAAACAAATTTATCGCAGTCTGAAGTAAGGTTTAAACAGTCTTTTTTTTTCTTTGAATCTTCCTGTTTCTAAATGATTTCAGTGGTATTAATGAGTTATCTGTTCCACTGAGTTAACTGATTCCACGGGCCCTTTTCATTATACCGCTCGGGTCCGTGGAGTCGTCTTTTTGGAAAATGATAATTTTTTTAATGTTCATATTGCAAGTAAGTTTGAGCAACATTGAGATTAAAAAAAAAACTTTGGTGGGATCCCCGGTGATAATACATTTTGGGTTGTAAGCCATTCAATAGCTGTTGAAAGTCAGCCATTTTATTAAACTGCATGGGAGCTAGCTGTGGTGGAATGTGCCGACCCGCTTACAATTTGTCTTGATCATCGTAAATCAATGCTTTTTAAAAATGTTATTAAAAGATTTTTTTAATTCAATTTGTGCTGCGCGCGTCCAATTCCCACCCTAATTTGGGTTGTCCAACTATCTGCAACCGCAGCCATGTAAATGCGCAAATGCCATTGCCGATTCTGGACAGTGTAGACATCCACGACTTTCCTCTGAAATGCGTGGTGTCCGCCATCTGCTTCTTTTCACACCGGAGTGGAGTCAGAGGAAGACCTTCTATATGTGGCTTTAACATGCAGTCCAAGATTCCACCAGCAGGGGTTGCTGGAGAGTGATGAAACGCAGACACCTAACCAACTCGACCCTCCCATACCCTGGGCGGTCGCCAATTGCGCATTGCCATTTGGAGCTACCGGCCACAGTCAGCCCTGGCACGCGCTGGGTTCGATGCATTCGAACATTTCTGATGCTCCACAGTGGTCGTGCCTTAACCGAATGAGCCACCCAGCAAGCCCCATCAAGGCTTTTATAAAATATTTTCCCCCGACAACCTTCAGTGTGACATTCATATGTTAGTGTTGTGTGGGAAGCAAACAAAGTGTCTGGAAGTATGGCGCTTCTTCGTTTCTGTGGAGATGCGAGAGAAATGGCATCGGATACACACTCCACCTGCTTCAAGACCTGACCTTTTAAGCTTCTTCAGTATCTTAGGCTGGCAGGAGCCACTGCGGGCTAGTGGCTAATGCGCTCAGATTTAATATTTCTTAAACCTCTTCTTTCCATGTGCGTTTCCTGCTGTGGGTTTGGACCCCTGACTGTAGTCAAAGCAAACATCAAATCTGTCATTTGGGACAATACAATCTGCCATTATTTATTTATTTTTTATGAATTTTCATCAGTGAAGAATAAATTGAATCATTCATATTTTGATTTGATTCATTCAGAAGTTAAAAAGCTAAAGATTTTACCCAAATACATTGCTGTTTGATATATATAGTAGGTGTCCAAAGTAAAAAAAAAAAATTAAAAATAAAAAAATATATTTCACAGCTAGGTAATTCACATTTACTTTGGGGGAAATCAAGCTAATGACATCATCATGATATACCCTCCCCCTTTAAGGCATAAGTAAGAATTTATTGATTTCTAAAAACCATGTCCCATGTAAACCATTTACTGCTCAATTGAGGTATTGATATTGCTTTACATTTTAGTTTCACTTACAATTCAGATTTCACACTCACGTAAGCACAGTTTCTCACACATAGCAGACAACTAGGGTACACCTTTGTAATGGTAATAATTATAATTTTGTTTGAAAAGATCACTTGCCTGGATTCAGAAAATTACCTGAACTAAGTTATGAAACCAAATTTCACCATTTCACAGGTCTGCATATTATTTGGTCATTTCCATAGACCAAAATAAGAGCCTTGCGATATGAATACATGCATACATCGTGAACGCAAAGAAGATTTTTTTTATTTTTGGTAAAGTTTACTCAAGTTATGCTCATAAAGCAGTGTTGCATTAAATTATTTAGGCCAAGTGAGCAAGAATGTCATGCATTCAGCCTAATGAAGTAGCGCCTTAATTTCTTAAACATGCTCAAAGTAAATAGTAATTCTTCCATGAGTTATGTATTTTCCACTCTTATTTCTCTGTGGTTAACAGTGTTCATAAACCCTCTAATGAATTCCATTCAGACGGCTGCTCTGTGGCTCCGTGATAAAATGACTGTTATATTTGATAATCGAATAATTGCGGGACTGAAACGTTGATGCGTTTTCATTTTTGGCAAAGTTCTGCCACAGTTGTCTTCTTCCCCACCTCCCCAGCGGCTCTTCCGGCCCCTTGGTGATAAACGCAAGCCTCTGGTAGAGATGTCATTAGCCAGATGTAAAACAGAGACAGCCAGGCAGCAGGGTGCCGTCGGGAAAAGGAGAAAGCGTTCTGCGGAGGCAGCGGTGGGGTGAAGGTGACGCGGTGGAGCCTCCGCGTTTGGCCCTTGCCACAGGGAAGCTTCTCTGCGCATTCTGCAGAGGCAGCGGTGGGGTGAAGGTGACGCGGTGGACCCTCTGCGTTTGGCCCTTGCCACAGTACGTCCCGGCGTCCCTTGACTAGCTCAGCCAGGGCTTGATAAAGAACCAGACGCTTCCGTTGTTTCTGTAGAGGCTGCAGAGTTTTCGGGAGACGCTAGCACAGAGTCTTGTCTTTTATTTGGTACTATATCATCGCCCGCTCTTGGAAAGGTTTCCCACTTTAATCAGTGTCATATGCTGAAGTGACTTTTTTATTGTATTTATCTTTTCTTGATGGCTTTGTTGGAGCGTGCGTTTCATTGTGGTGAAATGAAAGCCTCTGGGACACACCAAGTGATCTGGTTTGATGATTCACCCCGAGCAGTGGAATTCCACACATCCACTGAGGAACCCCGGGGCGTGCGTGCGTGCGTGTATGGGGGGGGGGCTTGTTTTTAACAGAGATTATGATCTCGTAAATGATTCCTCATACTGTGCATTAAATTAAATCCAGTTCTTCTACTATTCACTTGTCAAGCCATACTATTACAGACTATGAGTCTGACAATTTTTACATTTCAGTGATTACCCCCCCCAAAAAAAACTGGACATTTACTTCATCTGATGAAAGATGATCTTGTGTACAATATGTGCGGTTCCAATTGGAGGTGGTGATTGAAGTCACCTTTACTGTACCATAATGCTGACTAAAACTTGGTAGAATCAATCAAATTGGCAGAAATGGAAACTTTCCTTTTGGGTTCTTCAGACTACTTATATTTTGCTTTGATAGATCGGCACAAAGCAACTGCATTCAAGAGTAACTCTGATGAAATTGCTGCAGTCTGGTTTCTGTCGAGAGGACTTTACTTGAAAAAAGTGATGTAATAACTGCTTTGTGATGCGATTCATATGAATTAAGTGGCCAGTGCCCCAGAACCTAATCTAATCCCACACACACTTGAATGTCACTAAAGCCTGATTTAAATCTGAAATGCATTATTGCTGTGCTTATTCATTTTCATACTTTTTTTGGGGTTTTGGCTGCATGCAAGTTATTTCAAAGGAAAACACTTTATCATCATTTATATGCCATTTGAAGACATTGCCATACCACTCCGATCACTCAGACAATTCAATCCATTGTGTGTGCGGTAATAAAAACAGTTTTGGAAAAGAGCAACGTGACTCGCGCTTCCAAAGAATGAAAATTGTTCTTAAAACCAAATGAAAACTTGGCGAGTGACCACAGCTGCTGAGGTTCCAAATCGCTTTTACGTCAAGCCCACCGAAATATATACAGTGGAAGAACTTCAATCAGCATTTGTGTGTGCAGAGCAATAACTTCAAGAAAAACATTGTGAGAGCCAGAGCTTTGTTGCTGGGTATTGGTGTCTGTCATATTTTTGGTTTCTTACTGGCCTTAAGTGTGGAGTTTCTCCTGCAAGCGTCAACATTTCCAAAGCCACAAATATTCTGCCATCTTTGTAATCTGCAGTCAAATTAATTAAATGTGTGTGCATGCATGTTGTTAACCATTAAAACTGGTCATTTATATGTATATTAACATATTTCCATATATGAGCATGTATTATTACCTTAATAAATTTCAGTTTTAGTGTAACATTTTGTTGTAACTTATTTTTCCAGAGTTCCTGGTAGTTGGTGCATCTTCAGGTGAACAGATATATTTTGTGTTGTTGAGAATTGTACAAAGTTGTTTTTTGAGATATAATCCAAATATAGGACTGTACTAAATTGTTATAGTCTGGCTTTCCTACTGTTGGTATTTCATTTTTATTAAACTGCTGGCTGCTTTCCCTCACTTCCTCTGGTGATAATTTGTTAAAACAGGGCTGTTCTCTTACTATAAAATGACTACATAATCCTCTGTCCTAGACACATCCCAAGCAAGCTTCAAATTTAGTACAAAATTGTAAATATAGGCACATCAGAATATAAGTGTAAGTGCTGCTGGCAGGAGTTGGTGGATTGGTAGCTCTGACCATTTTTCGGCTTTATTAGCCGCTGGATCAGCACACAGACATTGGAGGGAGAGCAGCCGTAATTTGAAACAGTCGGCCGGGCCGTCCGTCCAAGAATAACAAGGCCCACTGTGTACAACCGGCGGCAGTGCAGTCGCACAACAACCAGCTCTTGTGTTTTCTGCCAGGAAGCCAAAGAATGGAAAGAAAAGCCCAGAGGAGCAGCCGGCCAGAGAAACGGGAGGCGCATTAAAATATTAAAATATCAAAATATGTTTTAAAAGACTGGGCTAGACCCTGGCTGCCCTGCAGAATCTCTGTCCATGTTCTCTCCTGCGCCCGGTGTTTGTCTGTGTCTGGTGTACGTGTCTCAGTATCTCATTTGCATCCAGTTTTCCCCTCATTTTCACTTCTCGATTAATTAAAAATACTGTTTATGAAGATAATTTATGCAAAAATCTGCTATTTGTATTTTTATTTAACGTACACATTAACTGCAGAAAAGTGAACTTCAGGGAAGCGATATGGACTAATGAGCTTTAGATGAGAATAGTGTCAAGTCTCGATATCCTCGTGCGCATATTTTAATCGACTTTTCTTTTTTTTTTAAGTGCAAAATATACAGAAGCACACAGATGCTGACGTGTGGAATCTCTGTTTCCTCAGCAACTTAAATTTGAAACCAAAAATGAAACCATAGAGCTCCTGCAACAGATGGTATCCATATTTAGAGGACCGTCCAGAATGGACCAATGAAACCACATTTACCGCTCTTTTCTGAGTACTAAAGAGTATCATTTATTTTACCTTTTTTCTTTCTTTTTTTTTTTTTTTTTTTACTAAAGTGGGAACTGTGAAAACCACATACTTTTCTTTAGGTACTCAGCGGAAAGTCCTAGAGCTCAGAAATCGCAAAATTGTTCTTTTCAGGCAATTTTCCAAAAAATAAATCTCACATTTTACTTGTAAGGCTATGTATGGAGAACTTTTTGTCACTTTTTTTAAAAAGTAGTTTTTCGGTAGTTGGAAAGAACAGAAAAACTTTTCGTTTCGGTGCCAGTTTCCAGCTTTGGGATGCCAACTTTTAGCAGTGTCACGTTTCGACTCTTACACTGGTGGTGTCCTGTTGGAAGAGCTCGCCAAGAGCATGGGGTGTCGAGTCTAATGCAGGGTCTCAAACGACTCCTGGAAAACATTCACTGTTATTTATTCACATTGTATGGCCCTCACAATGGGGCCTGCGCACACTACTTCTTTGGCGGTATCTCTGTCGCCGTATGTAATTTCACTTAACCGCGACAATCTCTAAAGCCCTAGCCCCTCCCTCTCCCGACTCACCAGATGTTGCAGCTACAGTATTTATTTCAGTAAACAGGAATTGACAATGGGATTTGGACCTGCTGCGAGCCGAGTGGATGTCTGATGGTTATGGGTCGAGTCCTGGCAAACCTATTCTGCCCCGAAAAAAAAAGGCCTGCGCTTAAAATCATTTCATAACCGCAGTAATGCGCGAATCGCTGCCAAGGAAATAACTCACCTGCTCCAGGGCAGCACGTTAATGGGAAACTCTCTCTCCGGGGAGGACGGCCTGCCAGCGCAGACAGGAGGACTCGCTCTAATGCTCCCCAGGGATGTTTGGGTTATATATCGATGGTGCAGACATAACGGACACTGGCAGGAATCACCTGCCATCTGGGGGGGGGGAGGGTTTACAGGTATGGGAATGGTGTACTGCAGAGAGATGTCTTTTAACAAACATGTTTATTTGGTTTTGTAAGGTTGACAAGAGACACAAAGGATAATTCTGTAAAATATGTTTGCCGGCTTCCGGGAAAGTTGACTCTAAAAAGACAACGACAATCTCACTGGTCAGACTTTGTGAAAAGATATTTACCAAATTTTTTTGGAGAAACTCGGGTGTCTAACCTTTTATACATGTGAATGTTTTTACACATGTTTTTTTTGCACATTTTTTACACACTATATCATTCTATTTCTGCTAAAGTTTATTTTTAATGGAAAGTTATCAAGTACATAAGCTTGCTCATGTGTATTACGAGCTATCCAGCTAATGTGCTCCGTAGGTGTTAGGAAATACGTGCTTTTTTATCGTCTTTGTACAGTAAAACTTAACACTTTCTGACCTTGTAGTTTTTTTTGGCCCTCACAAGTTATACAGTGAGATCTTCTGTTGGTTCTGCCGATTTGCACAGCACCACTGATCTTTATATTATCTGTCATATTGTGGACACCAATGATATGATATATCATCCATATAAAACAGATTATTTTCATAGATTCCAGACAACAGTTTTACAATAATAGAAACGTTCTGTATATCTTATTTAGGCTGCTTCTGTTGACCCTGAAGCTTCACATACAATGTGGCTTTTAAGATTATCACTTCATTTTGTACAATTTATGGTAATGGGTGTATGCAGTAGTTCATTCTGTTTTCTAGGAGGCTTGATCTTAATTTTTCTACTCAATTGTACTGTGTTGGCAGCTATAAAGCAAAATGAATTCATAGCCATTACCATGGTACGGTCAACCACTCCTGTTTTTATTGACTTTGCGGCCTCTGTTGCATTCACTTTGCCCCTCCGGTTGCCAGATCACACCAGAAAAAGGTGTAAATTGGTGAAAATGACAAAAGTTCTGAATAAAATAAAAGTTCAATTTCATGCTGCCATTTCCGCATTTCCGCATTTCCGCATTTCCGCAGTGCGTTTGTGCAGCCTGTTAGGCCGCACTGATGCACATGCACCCGCATTCTGAGCCTTCCTTCCCTGTTCCACTGCCATGGCTCTGACAGGATGGGTTAAGGCATTATGAGTGTAACTCATTCGTACTCTGAGGTTTGATGCAGTAAATGTTATTTTTTCCCCATTGTGCTTTTTGCTCTCAAGTTTGTAGATGACAATAACTAGACGTGAAGTTTCTTTAAACTTGCGAGTTTTAAATATTAAATCAAACTGCGATGGGTTTATGACATTGATTGAGCGCAAGGTATTATGTCATTTAAGCAACATTTTAAAATGAAGCAGGTTTTTTTCTGCCCTATTTCTCATGAGGTAATTTGAGAAGCTGCTGAGGTCATAAGAGTCTGCAGTACGCAATCCTGTCTCCTGTACCACCCGCTCCCATGCAGGGAGCACGGCAGCTGTAGTGTGTGCATTCCTCTGGTGCACTGTCCCATGATCCAGGGAATGTTTCTCACACAGCGAGCCACACAACAAAACTGTCTGTCTGGGGAGGAGCTTATGTAGTGTTAGGAGAATGAAACCAAAACTCGGTGGAGCTGTCAAATGTTATCACGTGACAGATCTGAACCAATCATGGTGTTTTGCTTCGTGGAGCAAAACCTTTGGGTTTGGGTTCATGCTATCTCACTCTCCCATCATTATGTTTATGTACTGGTAACCTGTGTAACCTTGGTGACTGAATTTGGCCCTACCCCACCTGGAATTAATTCTATCCAATTTCTTGATTGTTTAAATGGGGTCATTATTTTGACAAGGAAATCAGATCACCTGACCTTACAGGTGTAAATCAGTGGTTAATTTAAAAGGTTATGCAATTCTCTAGCCTTTTGAGGACTGGGATTGCCTTCACCAGCATTCGCTTGTAAGAAAAGTTTAAACAAGGGCTGTCATATATTATTATTTATGTGCATTTTTTGTGATTATTAAAACCAGCATGCGAGTCCGTTCTGGAGCTGTGTTTCTTTTTGACTTTAGGAAAACTCCAGAATGTCAAAAATAAATCACTGACTTATCCAGGAAAGTTTCTGCTGTTGGTCTTTACCGTTTACCAGAAATTGGTCACAGTCAGAAACCAAAAGCTGGGGGTAAAAACACAGTTGACCCCGAGAGCGAATAAAAGAAAGTGGGGGGGGGTGGGGTGGGGGGGGGGACGTGGAATCCGTTTAACGTCAAAGTTCATTGTCAGCGGTTAAAGGTCTGGAGAGCAAGGAAATATCACAATCCTGCACCTGTTATTTATTAAGAAAGTAAACTTTCCATGTCCCAGTGTGAGATGGAGCAACTGGAGCTATTTATCTTGAGAATTGATGGATGGTCTGCAGGAAGAAAACGGCCCCCTCTCTGGTCACAAGTGAGCCTGGCTCTACTGTAAGCACATCTTACAATAACATCAATCACAGATGCACCAGACACAATGTTTCTATGAAGTTTCATTGATGTTCTTAAACCAGAATCAGACCGGCAGTTAATAGTAACAAACGTGGATTCCTGCCACATAAATACACTACGGTGTTGATTACTTGTCTTCTTCTTTTTTTTTTTCTTTTTTTTTTGAGAATGGCGGAAATTTTTATCAAGGTGGATGGAATGGAAGACTCCAAAATGTTGCACGTTTTTTGTCGTCGTGATTGGTGGGAAAATTCCACTGCTGTTGAACCACACTCCATTTTGAAGATGGGAATCACAGATACCATGGTGTTAGGTGGCCACTTAAAGTGAGGCCTTTTGAAGCGAAACACAGGAACTGCGCAAATGCTACAAAAGGGGGGTCTGTGTGTATTTCACCTTTTATATCACATAGGGACCCTCTCACATGCTATAACATAATTAGCAGAGGAAAACGGACGCCAGGAACAGAACTGTGATAAATATGTTAAAATTTGATTTGGCCTGGCACTTCACCAGCTCTCTGTGTGTATACGAACCTGACATTAATGAGCGGCACTGTACGAGGCGCCGTGATTTAGATGCACAGCAACCAACCACCCGAACCATAAGAGGAAGGAGGGGAAAAAATGGAAAATAATAGATCTCTAGGCAACAATTAAGAGACTTGTGATTAAACAATATGGTCATAATAATGTAATTTAGCTGCAGGGGGAACACAGCCAGCCAGTCATGTCGAGAGGTGTGATTGTAGCTTTGCCGCGGAGTCGCTAGGGCGAGCTGTGCGGCAGCTCCGCGGAAACCTGTTGTCACCTGAGAGCGAAGGGGCGCGGCCTGGTGCTACGGCAACAGAGCGGCTTTGTGCCACAGGCACAGAGTCGTGTGCCTCACCTTTCCCTAATTGTACACCTGAGGTTTATTAGCCTGGCTTAATACAATTACAGCCATTGTAAAACAGCTCATTTGTGTGGCAAAATAAATACTAACTCGGCACAGCGTGCAATTGATAAGCGGGCCTACATATTTATGAGGAGAAGCAAGCAGACTGTTTGGGGAGGGGAGTGGAATAAAAAGGGTGGGAAGGCAGTGCCTGGCAGGCTTCTCAGAACCAAACACATCACAGTTACTGTAGTAATTCTAGAAAAAAAACCTACTTGAAATGAATAATTTTGTGATGTTTACTCTAATACCACCTGGACAATTTTTCCAGGCATCCAAATTGGGACTTGAGTTTAAGACCCATCTTTGCTGGTGCATGAAGACAAAGACTTTTATTTTACTGATCAATCAAAGGATTATAGAATATCTAAAAAAATCTAACTCTACATTATTAATCAGGAGTTACAGAGTTTTGTAAATACTAAGCTTTTTCCATGCCATTGAGTTTACATATGGTACTAATATTGTATGCTTTCTAAATAGTGTGTTGATATGCCCGTACGGCTGCGTGCATTATGTCCGTTGCTGAATATCATGTGAGCGCACATTTGACATTTATGCTTTTTCTGAACATATGACAGGGACAATGTGAAATCATCGGATAGGCTACCACATATTTAATTTCTCCGTTTTTTTTAAGCTTTTTAAAATATATATAATTAGAAGAAACATTTGAGATTTGAGATAAATGTTAAGGATAAAAAAATACCCTAAACCAAAAACACTTCCAATCAGTGAAACTGCATGCCGATCTGAATGTGAATGGTTCCACATCCATGAACTTTGATCACCTACAATCTCCTGAATGTGTTGTCACTCAGGTCCAAAACACTATGGCCTTTTTAACTGCATTCAAACACTGATGTGAGAGTAAACAATTTTTTACTAGAAAATTATGTATTAGAAATGAATAAATAATAAATAAATATTTAGTCCAGAGTAAATATGGAAGACTGGCTCTAGTCTTCTTCCTTTAGATGTAACCTCGATTATATTTGCTTTTAAAATTCATATTTGTCTTTTTCTGTGAAGGATAGGCTTATGTAGGTTAGGTCTGCTAACCTGCCCAGTATCCTATATGCTAATATCACCGTATATCCATGCAGTGCGTTCATTCACAGGATTACGGACAGAGATTTTCTGTACCCAACTGCGACTGGATTAATGCATTTGCCTGCTCGGTTGTGCACATGCATCAGGCGCAGAGGATGCGCGAGCGATAATGGATCTGCGAGGAGACAAAAGACATCACAGAACAACACGAAAGTGGTTCAAAACCCAGCGGCCCGAGGGACCCTCCCGGTTGATCTGTACATTGTAACTTTCCGCCACATTTACCTTTATAAACGCTGGCGCTCGCGCCCTTGCCGCTACGCTCACAATTCATTATGCCAGCGTTGCAACCAGATCATCACAATGCTGCCCGGAACATCTGCACCCTGTCATACAGAATCCCATTCATTTCTAGTTAATTTGATCCTAATATCGGCTTACACGAGGAGCCAGATGTTGCGATAGACTGAGGCACAGAAAGTTTTGTTTAAAAGCATGTTCGTTGAGAGTGAATTTCACCCTGGCTGCCTCTGCTGTCTAGGGCAGGAGCACACTGTGGTTGCTCGTGCTCAGTAATATGTATAATAGTTTCATGATTTTTAATATTGGTGTTTGTTTTTTCTATTGCCATAATACATTGACATAGTCCCACTAGGCAGAACTGACGTTTTTGATCATTATTAATAATTAATTCCAAAAGACATGTTTACATGATGAATTCATCCTGCATAAATATTGACAACAAACAGGAAGGACCCAGTGTGTGTGTTGAAATCAGACTCTACCAGGCATGAAAAGTGGATGTAGAATAAATATCTTCATTACAACCATTTGCATTCACTACTAAATCGTTCTAACAGTTTATTTGTATTTTTTTAAGTTAAACTGAACAAATCATCCATTACACAATGTATTGTGTATTATTGTATTGTGGTAGTTTGTCAATTGGCATGTGACCTCTTGAGTGTACTGCTAATTACAGTGCAACACCATGTAAATGGCCATGACCCGGCCTTATGTTATATTGCAGTGATTTCACTGTATATTTGTGTCCTGTGTTTTTATAAAATGTCAGAGACGGAGCAAGACGGTAAAGACAGGCCATTTTCAGCTCTCATCTGAAATGAATCCCAAGCAGAACATACTTTTGGCTATGTGCCGTGAAGCATGCCAACACAGAAATATTCATTGACATTCTGGAAGCCACTGTTAGCTCATTTAGTGTTTTTGCAAAGCATGCGACTCAGTAAGCAATGTCCTGAACGTTGAGGAAAGCTCGTCTGATACTGTGTTTTTACCATAGTGTAATCCAGTACAGTTGTATCTCTTTATCTGGTACAGCTGTATCAATGTTTCTTTCAGTGCTCGCACACATGCTGTGTATACAGTACTGGAAGTGCTGACTTTTATGTACTTCCACATGTTTGTCTGTGAGCTCCATTTTCCTGCATTGTTTTTGGAGATCTCGATGTAATTTTGCAGGACTGTCTCTGCTTCATTTAACTGTTAAACAGCTGCAAAATGAGTGAAAAGTAGGTTTGAAATGGAAAGAATCCGATACATGCAGCAGCTCATTGCAGGATATGGAGATATATTTCAGCATTGCATCTCTTGTAACTCCAGCAGTTGGCCAGAAGTTTTTAAAACATGTCCAAGAACATCTGCTGCCTCAACATGACCTAAAACAACCCCCCCCCAACCCACCCATCTGGGTGGACACTGTAGCCTGTCACCCCACCAGTAGAGCTGTGATAGTGTTGGGTGAAGACCCTGTTGCCCCACCAGTACAAATGGGATAGTGTTGGATGAAGACCCTGTCACCCCACCAGTAGAGCTGTGCTAGTGTTGGGTGAAGAGAAGACCCTGGCGCCCAATGAGTAGAGTTGGGATAGTGTTGGGTGAAGACCCCACTGCCCCACCAGTAGATCTGGGCTGTGGAATCTTTCTTCTATTATGGGATGTTTTTAATCAGTGGAATGTTTCTCCATTGCTTATTACAGCCATTATCAAACTCTCCTGTCCTTTTTCATATCACCAATTATAACATAATTGCTTAAACTGGATGTTTTCAGTATCACACACTGCATTGAGCCAGGATTAGCTCTTCATTAAGGAACCATTTTAGTGCCTTTAATGCAATTTATGTACAGGATGAAGTAGATATGCAAGAGGAGGGGTGCATTAATGTTAAGCAGTTGGGTTTGTTATAGGACCAGAGTGAAATTAGACTTGTGTAAACACTGAGGAGCAACGAGCCGGCGCTTGATTTTTGGGCTGGCGTTTATCTGTCCTGGGTCATGGGGGGTCAATTGCTCTGTGTTCCTGATGGGTTGCTGAGGAAATACAGGCTGCTTTCAGGATCATGGGTCACGTAGTCTGGCGGGGGCTCCCTGAAACACACACCCGCCTGTCTAATGGGGCATCTGCTCATATTTAACCCCCAAGTCTACCCCTTTTCTGTACGCTTTAATCAGAATAACCACTGCTGTTGGTCCTGTTTCAGATAACAAAGAGTTCTGCTATTGGACCTGTCCTCATTAACAAAGAGATATGCTATTGGCCCTCTCCCTGTTAACAAAGGGTTTGACTATTGGCCCTCTCCCCATTAACAAAGAGATATGCTATTAGTCCTCTCCCTGTCAACAAAGGGTTTGACTATTGGTCCTCTCCCCATTAACAAAGAGATATGCTATTGGCCCTCTCCCTGTTAACAAAGGGTTTGACTATTGGCCCTCTCCCCATTAACAAAGAGTTCTGCTATTAGTCCTCTCCCCGTTAACAAAGAGTTCTGCTATTGGCCCTCTCCCGATTAACAAAGAGATATGCTATTGGCCCTCTCCCCATTAACAAAGAGTTCTGCTATTGGCCCTCTCCCGATTAACAAAGAGATATGCTATTGGCCCTCTCCCTGTTAACAAAGGGTTTGACTATTGGCCCTCTCCCCATTAACAAAGAGTTCTGCTATTAGTCCTCTCCCCGTTAACAAAGAGTTATGCTATTAGTCCTCTCCCCGTTAACAAAGAGTTATGCTATTGGCCCTCTCCCCATTAACAAAGAGTTCTGCTATTAGTCCTCTCCCCGTTAACAAAGAGTTATGCTATTGGCCCTCTCCCCATTAACAAAGAGTTTCAGAAAGAGGTTCAGTCCCTATTACAAAGAATTTGTTTCAGGTTGGGTATGGAAGAAACAGCTGGATTTTAACTGTGGGGTGTGTCGGCCATCACCACTGGCACTGATAGTGTGGAAAGTGGGGGTGTGCTTGGCGTGTGGCATGCTGTAGTGTTGGGATTAATCAGTCACAGTGTATGAGTTGGGGTGGTATTGGGTTTAATCAGTCACAGAGTTGGGTTCTTCTAGGTTAAATCTGTCAAATTGTGGAAGAGGATTGAGATTGGACTAGATCATTCATGATGTGGAAGATGGAAGTGTGCTTGTGCTAATCATTGACAGTTTGTAAAATGGGGGTTTTAGGGGCATTGGATAGTGCTCTATGCAGACAGCATGGATGTATTTGTTGGATGAAAGCACAACAATGTGATTTATGTCTGAAGAAAGCCTAGCAGTGATCTGAGGAGACATACTCTCACTGACAGCCACTGGTAGCCTGTGGGTGCCTGACGCATTGCTGTGAGGAGCTAATGCAGTGGAACCCTGTCCAACTGAAATCCACCATACCCCTGGGGGGATGTAGCCAATTATAGCAGGACCCCTAGTCACAGGCCTGGATTCAATCAGAATCTGATCTTCACATGTCTTAACTAAAGGCAAGTTTAACTTCTTTTGTTAAAATACAGTCTTGGGAGTTCATTTTGATGACTGCTGAACTCACCAAACCCTTGCATTGAACTGCGGGTCAAACCCAAGGGCAACGATTGAAGCTACAATACGGCTACAGTTGCGTACTGATAGCCCCGGCACTGTCATTAACCTGTGTCTAGGTTAAATAGCCCTGCCGTGCGCGCTCACAGAGCGCGCTTTTACCATCCGAGCCACTCGAGAGCGCCTTAACTAGCGTTCCTGTCTGGGGAGAAGGGGCTCCTCTGGAAGGGCTCATCACGGTTTCATACACCGCTCCCGCACCAGGCCAGTAAAAGCTTTGACCCCTCGGGCCAAATGGAGGCTGACAGGCTTTGTTCCGAGGGACGTTATCTCCTCTTTTTGATGTGCAGGATTTCTGACGCTTGCCGGGGAACGTAAGTGATGTAACATCCTGCAGCTTGTAGCTCTTAATGGTTTGTGGCATCTCTACTCTTATGTCAGGGCAGGGTTTTGTCAAGATGAATCGAGGAAGGAAAAGGAGAACAATGTATTTCATCTGCTTTGACAATCGCGCCGTGCGCGCATTGTCTCTGTGTCATGTTTAAAAAGCCTCCTTTCTTTTAACTAAATGGAGCAATATACAGTAGATATGTCATACGCACATACTTCCTTCACATTGTTTGCGTAACATGCTATGTTCTGTCTTAATCCTGAAAAGATTTACGTCAGGTCCTCTCACATGTTGTTAATATCAAAGTGAATAATTTGTAAAGTGTAACTTTTAAAACAATATTATTACCGCAATACTGAAATTACATTATGATTGACGATAACCGATGTCTAAATTACATTTTGTTCCAGTTGACGGAGAGCAGAAATTGAATTTTTACTGTTTCTTACAATAATCACAGATATTACAGATTCACCTGCCGTTTCAGAAAATGTGGAATGAAAGTACAATTTCCAGGCCGAAAGCCTGATAATCTCCCACTAAACTGCACTTGTGCATCTTTTCAGCTTCCTCCGGGGGTCAGAGGAACAACCGTTATTCTATTCAATAAAATCTCCTTTTTTTATAATGGATCTTGTTACGGCACATCCTGCATCTCCCTTTGCCTTCGTACATTAATGATACGCTCTCGCAACTCCTCAAATAAATAATTCACAATAAATTCCAGCCCATAGAGTCCCTTGAAACCCTACATTTGGGACATTTTTTAGGGGGGAGTGATTTTTGTGTTGGTGCTCGATTGTGCCAGAGGGGTGCTTGGGCTCGGGGTGGGGGGTGGGGGGAGGGGGAGCCGGGCCGGCGCTGGGCCATTTCTGAAAGCTGTCATTCTGCCCGTCTCTTATTCCTGAGGAGCGTAATGCCAGCACGCTCGCGCACAAACGGGAAAGGCAGAGAGACAAGTGCAAATGGAAACAGAAAAGCTGAAGAAAGGAGGGAGGGCTAAAATGACGGATACTGGAATATAAATGTCTGAAATGGTCATTATTATTTCATATAAATGCCTTTTTCTTCGCTTAAAAGATTTAAGCCGCAGTGGCAGCGACCGGCCCTGCGTTTGTTCGAGGGAAGCCAAGGGCCACCGCAGATGATCTCACTCGGGGAGGAGAACGCTGCGAAGACCACATGTTGCAACAGCTAGCCGTAAACAGTAAATATGTGGTATCTTGGCGGGACATGACACATCCTGGAGAGTGCGCCCTTTTTTTCTGTGAACAAAGAGAAGGTAGTCTTTATTTATTTTAACGCTCTCCCTTTGCCGTGCACAGACGGAACCATTCCTCATTCCATAAACCTCTGCTTTAATTGAACACACAAACGGACTCTTTTTTTAATTTTAGGAACAATGAATATTAAGTGAACGGGGCCTAGTGTGCCATCGTGCCGATTGGCCTGTGAAACCCACATAAAGAGCAGAACTTTACGCAGATGCTAAGTGCGTTCCCAAACACGAGTGTATTTTCGCTGAAATGTTATGTGTGCCCTTTTGTAGGCTCTCTCTCTTTCTCTCTCTTTTAATCAGCGGTAACCTTTACTTTCCCCCCCCTCAACATTTGGATTCTTCACCTCTTCCCATGAAATGACAGTGGATATGAAAAATGGGTAAATGACACTGCGATATAATTTATGTATATAAATCTGTAACGTTAGCGCTTAGATATTGGCCATCTATCTGGTAAACAGTGAGGCAGAAGGGCAGGTGGGAAACATCATCATCGTCGTGCATTTGTATGCTCTTTTCTTACAGGTCTAATGTTCAAATGCATGCCTAGGGGAGGCTTTTCTTCGTATTAATTTCACACCCGTGTCGTATCCGGTACGTCCGTCTATTGCAGCACTGAAGCTTCAATTTTAGCTACATCTGGTGAGTTTTTCACCGTCGGATATGTGGCTTAATAAGTCAATGCTGCAGAAAATGGTGGAGGTTTGCTACGTGTTACGCAGGTCCGCAATGGGAACAGGCGGCTTGGACATGTGGCAGCTAGTGAGAACTGTTCTTATGGTGGTAGCAAACGCTATGGAAAAAAGCAGGAAACATTCCTGTTGTCCAAGGCAATGGCACTGCTGGAGTTTGCATCTTTCCTCGCTGGAGAACAGGCCTTAAAACTAAAGCTGGTTCAGGCTATAACAGGACTACGCCTGCTTCTTGACCAGATTGTGCTCAACAAGCTTTGCCATTCCTGTGACAGGACCGGTAATCGACACTTGGTCCAGCTCGGCACCTCACGCTGCAAAACCCAAGTTATATCTTAAACTGTTGGCCAAACTCCCCTATCGCACCACAAACCCGAATCAAATCGCACTGCCAACTTAAACGTAAAATCTAAATGTAAGCTGATGAGGTCACACTGATCAGATTTGAAAATGAAAATAACCCTGATTCCACCATTTTGATGAGATGTACTGCAGTACCGCTTCATTTATAGTCCACATTAATTGCCTTTCCCAGCAAAATCACACTGCACTTATTTCCCTCTCCCAGTGCTCATAAATGCAAATTCACATTAAACTATCACTTATTATATGACAAAAAAGAAAATCCACATTGCCAAAGTCCTGCAATTGATCATCATTATATTAAAAATAAATAAAATGGAACAAAAAATAAATAAAGGCCTTATAGGAAATCACAGAGTAGACATGCCTTTGATGTACACTGGGTGATATTTTTGGGGGCTGTAGTGACCACGTTGCTCTGTGATGTGCGGGATTAATTAGGTGGAATGGGCATGTACCCGTTAAAATCATAACGCTAATTTAGCCAGCGCTCCGTGGCGTCGCCGTGGGTGGCAGTGCCAGGGCCCAGATTTGAGGGTGAAAAAGCCCTGCCTCACTAACACACCAACTCATACAGTCAACACAAAAATAAATTGAAAGGCTGGGAAACCACATGGTGGGTTCAGACCAAAGTAATTAACGATAATGAAATAAATGTCTGTGTGTGAAACTCTTGGGGGCGGGGGGGCTTCTCCATCAGAGCAGAAACGAGACATGTTACTCCATCAACATACATGTTGCCGTTTCCCCCCTGATACGCGCCGTGACAAATAGATGAGTTAATTGTTTAGACACAGAGCTGAGTTTCCCCAAGCAATTCACCAGAAAGTTCCGTCACCCTAATTATACATCTGTGAGTCCTAATTAGACGGAACTGACAATGTTTTATTCTCCCTCTCAGATACACTTTGAACTCGGTTCAACTACAATCAACATCACCATTGAGACTGTTCTCTCACTACAGTGACATTTTGCCCATCAACAAATCAACAACAAAGGTCCTATTTGTAATTAGTTGTTGGCATGTACTATTACTGTAAAAGCCGGGATAAACATGAACTGAACCCGCGTTGCCTCAGTGAGCACGCGCCTGTATAAACGTAAGTGATGTAGTGCAGGGTGAGCCAGACGTGGGAGTCTGCGGAGTACAGAAATGGTGATAAACACATGGGTAAGCATCAGGATTGTGCAGCAGACTGTTTTGTTGTAAATTAAGAAAATTTGTTCCGCGCAGAATAGCAGAATCGCAAAAACACGAACCGCGTGGCAATAGATCCATTCCGAATCCATTTTGAAGCGACACGCAGTCATTTGGATTAATGGCGAGCGTGGCGCCGGGGCCCGGGAAAGCCGCCGTTTGGGTAGCGTGCGTAATGTGGCGGTTTTATGGCGTGCGTCCTCAACAGTTAAACGGTTTCGGTCCACGGGGGCTTGTGTTTCTCGGCGGAAATGGCCGCATGAATCAAGCAGAGAGGCTCGGTAAAAGGCACCTGGAACGGGCTGTGTAAGCATTGTTTCTGTCCCCGTTGCTATTCAAATCATTTTTTTATGTCTTGAAAATAAATAAATAAATAAACGGACATTCTTAAACACTGTTATAGCCATTTATTCAGGAGGAACAAACAGTTGGGGGAAAGTATTTTGCGCACAGTTGTCTTTGTAATTTAGTGGGGCCCGGTGGGACCCGCACAATAAAAACGGAGAAGACGGGGGTTTCCTGTTTACAGGAGCGACAGACGCCTCTCTCCCTTCTGCACTTCTTTCTGTGGCTAACCGCCTCTCTCATCCACCCTTTTCCACTCTTTTTCCGAGTTTTTAATTCCGGTATCTCCGGGCTCTTCTACTGTTAACAGGTTTGCCGTTAAAAACAAATGGAAGTGTATTTCTGTTCACGATAACGGGGAGAGAGATGGTAGATTACCGCTCGAATCACAAATGCCTTCAAGAGGAACAATGCACCCTCCAAAGCTATTTAAGTCTGCAACTGTAAATATCTCTCCTGAAATATTCCAGTTACGCATGTAAATGTTACAGTAAGGACTACAGGTTTTTTCTTACTATGGTTTACTTTAATGAGCAGCGGGGCCGTGCAGCAGATAGAGTTTCTGTTCGTACAGTAACTCAGAGACTGCAGGTTATACAGGCAGGCGCATTGCGGGGATACTGTACCCTTGGGCAAGAACATGATCTGCCTCAGTAAATATGTAACTGTATAAATGGACACATCACTCTAGATAAGGGCGTCTGCGACAAGACCGAATAATGGAATGCAAAAGGATAATGGATTCCTTATGTTATAATATCCTCAATCAAGTCCGCCAGAGGTGCAGCGGAGGTCATGTTCGCCCTTCGCGTTCAGACAACATTCTCTACATACTATAAGTTAAGCAAGATGCTGTCATCTCAAATTCATAAAGACGCACTCGGACACCGTGATTGCTTTTAGCGTTTAGTGAGTGACAGTGGCCAATGTTCCTGTGTCCAGTGTTGTAAACGCACAGGGTTTAAATGAGCCGGAGTGTCGCCTGACCCCCTGTCTTCATCCTTATTCTCAATTACAGTATGTCTGTGAAGCGGCAGGAGCTGCGTATACTGCCTGTCCTGAGTGCTCAACCAAACACATCCTCGCCCTCACTCACACACACGCGCGCGCTCGCATACACACACGTGCACACACACACACACAAGCAGAATGCCCGCCTTCAAAACCCCCCCCACTATAGGCTCTCACTGTGCTTTGTTGCTAAACAACGTCACACTCACGTGCTTAAACACACTCACACACACACACACACACACATATATATACAGTGCCCTTCGCTATTATTGGCACCCCTGGTAAAGATTAGTAAAAAGGGTGAATTAGCTTAATCTCACACTGAAAAAATGAGAAAAATCCAACCTTTAATTGAAGTTAATTTATTATGAGAAAAAAAATCCCTCACCAAGAAAAAAATATTTTTAACAAAACCACGTGTGCCACAATTATTGGCACCCCTGCATTTATATATAGAATAAGGTAATCATTTTAAATATTTGGTCGCATATTCTTTGCTTGCCATGACTACCTGATGTCTGTGACCCACCAACATCAAAAGACTCTTGATATTTTATTTTCTGGTACTCTGGTATAGTATAAGCGATACTATAACCTCTCTACATTTGAATGGATCTCTATGGGAATTGGGGGGTGGGACTAGATTTAGCTGTAAATTACACTGGAACAGTATGCTAAATGGTTCTAAGTTATCAAGGGTCTGACATATCAAACAAGCCTTAAACCATCACTCTGCTGCCAGAAATACAGTAGATATGGATGGATAATTGAAGGGTTTCTTCTCCTGAATTATTTTTTCATAGTGTTCAAGAGGAAAATTTGTCAGGAGAAACAACCCTTAAAGTGATCCATCCATATCTACTGCATATAAAGATATGCGACCAAATATTAAAAATGATTACTTTATTCTATATATAAATGCAGGGGTGCCAATAATTGTGGCACACATGGTTTTGTTAAAAATAATTATTTCTTGATGAGGGATGTTTGTTCCTCATAATATATTTACTTCTCTTAAAGGTTGGATTTTTTCTAATTTTTTCAGTGTGACATTAAGCTAATTCACCAAACGGTGAATTTTTTATAACCCTTTTAACTCATCTTTACCAGGCGTGCCAATAATAGTGGAGGGCACTGTATATACTGTGTATATACACACACATTATCTCACTGGCAGAACAGGAAAAGGACACATCCTAGACTTCATGCAGTATGCAGAGATTATGCAGTATGCAGATATTAATGTAACAGTAACCCTTTAAATTAACTCTAAAAGAGCAAGCCATTCCAAATCTAATCTTAAAGGGATTCTACACCAGCGCTTAAAATTGTGTGTGTGTGTGTGTGTGTGTGTGTGTGTGTGTGTGTGTGTGTGTGTGTGTGTGTGTGTGTGTGTGAATTGGTGGCAGGTTTTTTGAATGCATGAAGTCCATGAAGGCCTGTCCATCTAGTGCTTTCTTGGCTCCTCTTCTTTATCTTAGAGATGCTGTCGCCCCCGGTTACTGAACACAGGAAACAATTAACTCTTAACCCCTGTGACACCCTGTGATTAAAAAAAAAAAATAAATGACAAAAGAGTCAGCTTTCTGTAAACTCCAGTTTTTTATTTTTGACCATAAAATAGGATGGGATGTTAAATTAATAAACCGATAATACTGAAATATTTACCTCATAGATTTTTCTTATAATTGTGTTGTACACCAATTCTTTATTTCGGCCTTCCCCGCTCCCAGGGGGCTCGGCTTCCATTGAAACTACAGCATGTTCTGATAAGCATCGAGCATCTGATAACGTATTTTCTGCATTACTCTTTTATGACTGCCCACCCCTTTCTGTATGTCTCACTGGTTATCCATTCGTCGCAAATATAGAAATGCACATTCTTCACATTATGCCTTTTCAAATATCATAATATCAGAATATTTGAGCAGATGTCCTGTTCAAACACACATTTCATGAATGTGCGAATTATCGGTAATATATTAATCTTATGGATAATAATGATTATTATTATTGCTTTTAATTTTTATTATTAATCGCTATTAGTTGCTGTAGCAAATTTATAGAAGTAATTTTATTCCATTCTTACGGGTATGGATTATGATGCTATTTTACTTATTTTGTTAGGGAATCTTCATTTAAAGTATTTACTGTCATATTTACAACAGCAGATACAATATCAAGCTAATTTTGTAGGACAATACCGTATACCGTATTATAATTTAAGGAAATGACCATATTACCGTTTCTGCTAAAGGAAGTATAAGCATTCTAAAATGCCATGCCTTGAAGGAAGCAGGTTTATAAATTTAAATTGCTAACTGAAAGTGTAGAAATATTGTGTGAGGGGGAAATGCAGAAGAACAGTGTAAAGAGAGGTACCTTTAGGAAGCACAAAGGATAATGGGAGACCGACATGCTGACGTTGACAGGCTGTTCTGCTCTGCACAGGGGAGGCTGAGAAGGCAATGATTTTGTTAATGGTGGAATGTTAAAAGCAGAAATCGTTGGGCACGGGGGGAAATGCATTTGACATTTTATCACAACCTGCTCCTGCAAAATAAAATTTATTCTGCGTGAGGATTCGGGATGAAATGGCTGTTTTTCAAAAATATTTCCCATCTATTTTTCACATCTTAAAATAATAAAACAAGTTGTAGTAAAATAAACGCGGACTCTTTCCCCAGTATGAAATCATGTCTCAGTAGTTTACAGTGGTCTTTAGAAGCTGATGAATTTATATAATTTAATTAATGTCGGCAAGATAAATTCTGTATTCTACTTAATTAATCCAATCCATCCGCATCCAGTCTTTTAATATATATTTTAATGGTGGCTTTAATCTTGTGGTTATATGGTTTTGTGGATTTGTGTTCATTTATAATGCCAGAACGCCAATGCCACTTTGATACTTAATAGCAATAATGTTCTTTCTTCTGTAAGCACCCATATTATGGTAATGTTGGATAAATAAATCATAAGATGCTCACAATTATGAATTAATGGCAACTGCTTAATTAAAAGAAAAGTAATAATTGCCTGAGTTCATATGGAACTCTACCGCAGAGAGTCAGATATCATTTGTGGATATGCTTGTGAACTGAAAAGAATAATTGTCTGGTGAAAGAGCATCGGATAAAGTTATACATTAAAAAAAGAGGCATACTTATTTCATCATACTGGTATTTAATATGATTTGATATTCATCTGAAATGCCCTCTCGTGTTATGCATGTTCCAATGCCAATGGACAGCACTGTTCTAGATAGACTTTCCTTCTATGTTCCCATTGGCTTTTTGCTGGCAACACTATGAATATTACAATACACATGTGCTTGCCTCAGTAAGGGAAAAGGCACACCCTGCGTGGGCAAGTGCGTAAAATTGTACAGAGAAGAGCTAATGTTGAATGTCAGGGATAAGTGCGTTGAGTGTAAGTTAGCATTGTGTCTGAGGTGGCCTAATCTATTGCGAGCATATTATCGGCGTGGGTTTAAATGATCAGCGTTCAGGGGCGGCTGGCCAAGAGGATCGTCCCATGAAGGTGGCTCCCGCTCCACATGCCTACAGGGCTGGACTGATACGGGCTTACTTGCGGCATGCTAGATCAAACGCTTCCTTTGCCGCAGACCGTTACCGCGTAACGGACTCAGCGATCGTAAAGGATCCCTAAATGCTACAAAGCCAGGGAAGAAGCTCTCAGTTTTAAACTGACATTCTCCCATACAGGTGAAAGATTTAAGAGCTAATGTCCCTATTATTAATAGATTTCAGGGATTTCTATATTTATTTAGTGATCTGCAGTTTTCCTGAGAGGAATGGACTGGGCGAACGCCCGCACAGGCAACAGGAGAAATTCCAGTATACGGACACGACCAGTGACTTTCTATTAGCACATCAGTCATAGAATGGCTTATCATGAAATTGGCACCCACCCCCGATAATGGATGTATGTATACATATGCACAGACAAAAACAAAAAACATACATGTATTAACACTCACATGCACACACAAACATGCCCACACACACACAAAGACACACACACACACACTTAGAGGTGACCACAGATAGCCACAAAGAAAAAACATACATGTATTAACACACTCACATGCTCACGCAAACATGCACACAGACACACACATTACAGGCATTTAGCAGACGCTCTTATCCAGAGCGACTTACACAGCATATTTGCATTTATACATAGTATCCATTGATACAGCTGGATATATACTGAAGCAATGCAGGTGAAGTACCTTGCTCAAGGGTACAACGGCAGTGTCCGACCTGGGAATCTAACCTGCAACCTTTCAGTCACAAACCCAGTTCCTTAACCATTATACTACACTGTCGCCCTGACACGCAAGCACACACAGACACACACGCACACGCACACGCATACATGCCAGCCTTCAAAAACCACCCACTATAGGCTCTTACTGTGTTTCTTTGTCGCTGAACCAAATATAGCTCATATTGTCCATCCTGTGTTGAATGGCAACATATTGGATCACTGGGTCTGGGGCTGAATGCGGCCTGTTTTCTGCCCCGGGTCGCTAATGCTATCTCAGAGTCTCAGTTCACACCACACACACACACTGCTCTCACATCCCCAACACACGCACACACACACACACACACACACACACACACACATGCACACACACAGCCCACACTCTGGGGACAACGGCAGCACAATTGATAGAAAGTTCTTTTTTAACATTTTCTTCTTTTCAACTTTTTTAGCCGTAGGCTCCCACCAGCATGTCACTGACCGTTTCTTGGGGCCAAAGAACACAAAGGCCTTTGAAAGCTATGAAGCTGCCAGCTGTGATTGTTGCTGTGATGGTGCACGCTGACTGGAATAATCTGTTTTTATTTTTTTATTCCGTCTCTTTCACATGTGGAGCCATGCAAAGTTTCACCGCCCCTAGCTACCGCCATCCCCCCTGTCTACAGTACTGCAGCCTGACGTCAGGGACCGTCGACAGCAGCCGCGCTCGGCACTCTGAGCCTCAACTGCGCTGGTTCACTTGCTCAAACCAAAGTAGCTCTGAATTAATCTCTCCCCCCTTTTAAAGATATTAGATGGCAGGGATTCCAGATATCAGTAATAGATCCTTTTTTGGACACGAAATGTGTTGAGCCGTGAAAAAAAGGAAAATATAACAGCACCGTTATAATGAGAAACTGTTCCAATGCTAAATCAGCTACCTATATGATATCTATAAATCATAATCTTTGTGTATTTAAAGCCTGGCATTGTGCTGCTTTGAAGTAGTGTTTTTAATTTCTTTTTTTTTAAAATATAAAATATTGACATTAGCTTTTTGTACAGGTGTTTGCTTGAAGTATATATACAGTATGTCTGTGTGTATGTAGCTATGTATGTATATATATGTATATATATATATATACATGTTCATAAAATAGTGGAATAATTCATAATTATGATATTAAATATCAAATATGTTTAGTATGTTAAATATGTTTTGCCCTCTTTTTTTGTATGAGCAGAAAACAATCTACTGTTCTTTTCATTAAAGAGCAATTTCAACACGCGTGTGACACTTCAAGATAGGAATTAGTGGAAATACCTTTTTATTTATATACCTAATAATTTTTTATTTATATACCTAATAATTTTCACAATATTCAATATTTTTAAATATTAGTGCGGGTTTTCAGTGTGTCTTTTTTAAATAAATGTGTGATTTACTATAATATATCAGCAACCAAAATAAAGGAACATCTACTTTTGACCTCCCAGATTGGATGAGGTCATTTTGCAAGAGAATGGGCGGCAGTGTAGTATAATGTTTACAGAGCTGGCCTTGAAACCTAAAGTTTGCAGGTTAGATTCCCAGTTAAGACACTGCTGTTGCAAGGTACATAACCTGCATTGGTTCAGTATCTATCCAACTGTATTAATGGACACTATGCAAAACAAATGCAAAAGCAGTGTAAGCCGCTCTGGATAAGAACATCTACTAAATGCCAGTAATGCAATGAAAGTGTTTTTTTCAGTCAGTGGGAATCAGCAGTGGTACCTGATACTGCTGTTTACTGTCCACACTGTGTGGCTCACAGACATGCTGTTAACTCATCCTGTGACAGGCATGGCTCACAGGTGGGGTCTGGGGAAGGCTTCTCCTCTCCTGTCCTCTCCCCTCCCCTCTCTGTGCTCAGTAGCCACAGTCCCCCTTTGCTCGCATTATCACAGCAACAGCACCAGTCCTGCCATGCTCCACTAATGAGTGAGGCGTCGTGTTGAGGGGAATAAGCACCTGCTTCTGTTCTCCCCGAGCTTCGGCCTTTTCACACAGTCGAGTGTGTGTGTGTGTGTGTGTGTGTGTGTGTGTGTGTGTGTGTGTGCGCGCACATCAGTTCAAATACTTTAGAACTTGATGCATCACTATGAACAGTGTGTGAATAAACATACATTTTGGTGCTTTTGCTAAATAAAATAATTTGACTTAAATGAATATGCAATAGAAAACTGATTTTAGTGTTTCATTGTGATCACATACTGTACAAATTGTAATCCAAATTTAAAAGTATGTCTAAGCAGCTTTTAATGCTTGTTTCCCTGAATAAAAACAAACCTGGAATAAAGCTTGTATAGGCCCCTATGCTTGCACTCGGCCTGAGATTATCCGGTGAGGATAATCTTTTTTAAATAAAGTTTTCTTCACAGTTGTTGTACAGGCATTTTGAAGAAGAGGAGATTTGAAGCAAATACTGACATTTGCCTGGGTAAGAATCCCACAGTAAAATAAAAACAATAAATGTTCATAATGAAGTTTCCCTCTTCCACTCTTGATGATAATGTCTTTTTCTATTTTCCAAATTCATTGTACCACTTTGAAGAGCACATTTGTATTGATCAGTTGCAGGTATTATTGCATGTTGGGATTTAGCTGCTTATTTTTGGTCACTTCATTAGTGCAATTCACTGTAAATCATTGGAAGTTTTTGAAATGGAGTAATGAAGTTCTGAAAATACTGCACAATTTCTCAAGTCTTTGTTTTTTTTTACTAACAAAGTATAAAAATCGTGTTTTCTTTGGCATTGACTTATTTATTTTTAGATTTTATTTATATTCAAATTTTGTTTATTGGCATTGCAATTAAAATTAATTTCTTTTTTTTTAAGTTTCCATGTCAGTGAATTTTTATTTTTCCCAAAGAGGTATTCTGTGTTAAGTCAGTGTAGTAGAATGTATGGTTTTATTGTAACCGGTTCTAGGAAAGCAAGGTTGCCACAAAAGAATACATTTTATGTCCAACAATTTGAAGGTTTCCGTGTGGAGAAGCGTCACAATCTTGCGCCATCTACCGAAACCACCAGTGAACTGCAACTCCTCTGTCAAAAAAGTATTTAACCAGCATCCTGTAAATTTCATGTTCGCTTCGTGGGTATTATTGACTAAAAATCCGATACCAGGCTTTGGGCAAATACACTTTTTACCTATCATAATATAGACATCTGTGAAAAGGACATTTATACTTATTCGGCCCGATATTAAGTAGCATAACAAAAGACAGATTATAATGCACACGTTCTGTGAGCTGTTGCATCATTTCCCTGTTTCACTCTTAAACTATGGTCGGAAAAACGCGTTCTGTGTTAATTTTACTTCTCGAGGCAAAAACTGAACTACATTCACTTAAAATAAATACTAGCATACATTTAATAAAAACATAGCTGCGTTTTTGTTCATTAGTTAATTATTGACACGTTTCCAGTTGTAGACACTAGGGATATTGTACGCTACGATAAACCAGTTTTACCATAGATAAACGGCATGCAGTTTATATAAAACAAGTAAGCTATCTGATACACTTGCTTTTGTGCGCGTGTGAGGGACAGACTGACATCCTGGCACCGATATGCAGCGTGGGATAATTGTCTTTTTCTCAATTGTAGGCTACCACAGTCACCAAAAGACGAATAGACCATAGTTTGCACCCTGCTCGTCTGGTTCAAAAGGCCATCATTATCGTGTACATGACAACCAAAAAAAAAAAAAAACACTCAGCAGTGAACGATTTCACGAGGCATCTGTGAGAGCAAAATGGAAAATCTTGCATCTGCGCTTTTCTTAATTGAGTTAATTTTCTAATTCCAGGGATATTACTTCTGCGTCGCTGAATTTGTGCATGTATAGCTTCTTTCCTTATGTTCAGTAAACAGCAATGCGATTAATTCAACCAAGAAATTTGAAAGCTGAAATGCGAAGCACAGGGGGGCATTAATAAAGAAAAGTTCGCTGTAAGAACGGCGCTTTTAAAAACAGCTGGCAATCTTCCTTCTGACTGCCATTTATACTTCATTCAAGAAGGGAGAACGTTTGAAAAAATACCCTACGTATTTGTTTTACACTGTAAACATTGTCAGTTATTTGTCACACTTTTCTTTTATAATAATGATTTATTTACCTACTTCTTCCACATTTTTTACATTAGCTACGTCCTTAGAGCGCTGCGAATTAGTCCGCGATTTAACATTTGAAGAATGGCATCTTGGACATCAATACATTTAGTTATAATTGGGCTTCGTGTTCACTGCGGATCAAAAGTGATGGTTTTCCCTTATTGTTACATATTATGCATTCTGCTTAGCATTATAGATTTTTACAGCCTCGCGCTCCCCGGACCGTTAGGAACAGCGGACGGGTGAAATAAACTGCCGTCACCATTGTGTAGTCTGAGTCTTCTTGGGCCCGGGTGTCCAATGTATCTCGTAAAGGGCTGGTCTGCCCTCACACTGCCCGAAGGCTGTTTCCATAATCATGTTAATGAGAGCAGATACATGAACATTTGCAGCAGGAGTGAAATCTAAATGCAAAGAAAAGTGGTATTTACACTATACCTATACTAATCTCATGGCCTTGATCAAGGTATAGTAAATAAACCCCAAGGCCTCTATTGATCAACCTTGAATCTGCTTCTCTTTTTTTTTTAACGTGGCATCTTGTCTGCTTGGTTTATGGCAAATGTTAGAGTTTGTTCAATGAATTATTTCATCAAAAGCAGGGCTGCATTAAGTATTCATTTTGGAATTAAGTCTTTCAAAGGGAGAGACCAGGGAGAGGTGGCTTTGTGTGTGTGTTCCTGATCGTTCTGGCAAGGTGAGGCTGAAACAACATAGATTGGTGTGTGTGTGTGTGTGTGTTGAGGGGGGTAGGCTATATATACACACATATTTAAGTAATGTTACCAATCAATAATGAAACATCTGACCCTAAGAAAACATTGTCACAGTTGAAGATTTTTGAGTTAGGGAATTCCTTCAGTGCCCTCGTTTTTTCTATTAAGCTGTGCATTTCCTGGAGGAGGTTTTGAACGCGAGGCTTTGTAAAGGTCAATGTAAAATCAATTGTTTTGCATTGAATTTTAGTTTGTACTACTGGGACATGTACAATCTTTTACATGCTGTAATTGTACATGACTTATGCATTAGCAAATGTATTCACTGCACTGTTTAACACTGTTTAACAAATATTGCGAACCTGAATACTGGAAGAAAAACGGGGAATATAGAGAGAGGTATCATGTTGAACATGAAATCAAGGGCCCTGGTATATTCATGTTCCATTAATGCCAAAAATAATTAAATGAAATAATTGCCTGTGGTGTCCCAGGTGTAAGTTATTTTCTATATGTTTAGTAATGCATTCTCTGTGCTACTTTATTACACAAAACTGAGCCTTTGCCCGGGAGGCTTGCAGCTCTCCCAGGGCCTTGTTTTAGTTTAATGGATGGCCTTTGCTGTTGCTAATTGCCCTAGCTTCCCTGAACACAAAGAAAGCATGAAATTGTTTTATGTGTCTGTTAACTAATGAGCTAAAACAGATACACACTTTATTCCGGCTTGTCAGGAGTTCCTGTTCCAGCATTAGTATGTCAGAGTAGCTCTTTAAGTAAATACAAGTGAACATTTCACTGATAAGGCAAGGCATTCAAAGAAATATTTGAAAGCCTGTCCTTTGTAGAATCTGGAAGTAACCTTTGACCTCTGATCCTGGATTCTGGCGGCTCACTATAATTACTGCTACTCACTCCGGTGTAATATATGCAGCTGATTGCTCTCTAGCCCTTATTATGGATATAATGCTGTGTGTAGTACAGATTACATAAAAAAGACATTATCATCAAGAGTGGAAGAGGGAAACTTCATTCTGAACATGTATTCTTTAATTTTACTGTGGGATTCTTACCCAGGCAAATGTCAGTATTTGCTTAAAATCGCCTCTTCTTCAAAATGCCTGTACAACAAGTGTGAAGAAAACTTTATTTTAATTTAGACTCTGTATTTATTTCCGCATTTGAAGTTGAGTGGTAAAGCGTAAAACATCATGCCCCCCTGACCTCCCAGTGACCTCCCTGATGCCCTCCCAACTCATACACACAGTCTCTCACCCAATCTCTCATACACACCCTCTCTCACCTCCAGCACTGTGGACCAATGGCCTGTTTTCCCCCACTGTGTTTGACCAGAGTTTGGAGGTGTTGTTCAGGAAGCCTCAGGTCCTCTTTCCCTCACTGCGGTCATGTAAACAAGTGACCCCCGAATAAAGGGGGGTCACCCCTGCCGTTCATTCCTCTCTCCTCTCCTCGTGCAAGCTGGTGTACAGGTCGAACCACTCGGGACAGTTCAATGAGTGGGTGACAGCACGTAGGAGACGGATGCTTTTATTCTCCCCACCACCTACCTCGACCTCCCTGCATAGTTTTTATTGATTAAAGTTTATAAAGTTTAATTCGAATTAGGGCTTTTCCAGCTTTTTTATTGGACAGCACAGTGTAGAGATACAGGAATCATAGGGAGCAAGAGCGAGGGAGCGACATGTGACAAAGGACGCGCAGAGGGATTCGAACCGCCAACGTTGCGGCTTGCAATGAGCATGAGAATAGTGCTCTACCGGCTTAGTCACGAGACGCCCCAACCCCCTGCACAGTTTTAACTGTAAAACCAAAGCAAAAAGTCAATCAATTCAAACAAAATGCTGAAAACCTTTTAATAAAAGAAAATCTGGAAAATACCATTTTGGTGATTAATTTGGACTGTCCATAGTTGGTTTCAGAAATTGTTCTTGCAGCACTAATATGACTCACAAACAGAATAAATCAGATATCAGGTACCACACAAAACATCAAGGTAAAAATTTACAGTATAATGTAGTCAATTAAAAAAACGAATGACATTCTGAATACTGAATGTACTAAAACATAACTTGCAGAGAACAGCAAAACAGGTCTGTAAATATTATATATAATACGGACCAGAATATTAAAAGTAGAACTGTCAGCAGTATTAATTATGAATCATATTAAGAATGAATAATGAATTGCATTTATATAGCACCTTTCCTTATTTTTAAAGTGCTCTACAGTGCAGGGTGGAAGTTCACCTCAACCACCACCAATACGTAGCAACTACCTGTGTAATGCGTGGTGGCCATTTTGTAACGAAACATTCACTATTCCGTACACATCAGCTTGCTGGGTGATGATTAAGTGGCCAGGTTGGAAAAAATAGCCAAGACACCAGGGGAATCCCCATCTCTTTGTTCGATGCCATGGCCCCATTAATGAGGGTCACAGTCTCTGTCAGCACACAGAGCAGGGTTTAATAAGGCAAATTATAACACCACAGCCAATGCCAGGGAGATAGATTCAATATTTAACTCATATGGCAGTGGCACATACCAAAGAAACAAAGCACCTCTCTGAAGATTTACAATACTGCTGTAATAAGATCTCTTTTCAGCTCAGAAAGACTACTCTGTAAACACAAGAAAAGCATCAAGCCATAGGCTATATTTAAACATGGGAAAGTCCTGCCCTTTAACCACTTTTGAATTCAAACCCTAATATTTTAAAATGGAAGTACAGTTCATAGATATTTATGAGCAATTTTCTTTTGTGGTTCTTTTTTTTTTTTGTGAGTTCAATTTGCAACTCAAAGCCTCGTGATTTACAACAGGAAGACTTGCGTAATCTCGTTGGCTAAACCAAACCCGAAGCTCTCTCCGTCTTCCAAAGCCACGGCAGACAAAACGCAGTCTCCGAGATGACGATGGGAGACGTGGCCCTGCTGCTTGCCCTGTTTCGTTTCCCCTCGGCCTGATAGCCCGGCCGTAGGAGCGACTGGAGCATGTGACTCTGGTCTCTCGCGCTGGCGACAAGATAATGACCACGAGTGCGAGCATGACCTCATCTCGAGAAGAACAGAGGAAAACATCGGCTGCCCTCTTCCTGAGAACCGAGTCCTCGGAATGCTTTCACAGGGCTCTGCTCTACGTCAGGCCGTGCACCCCTCGCTCCGGCTGCAAATAGACCGGCTGGGTTCGGGCAAATGGAAGCGAAATGCTTTCCGGGCCCCAGACCCCATGATGAGGGGGTTCTTTCCCATGGTCTTTAGTCACTGGTTACTTCAGTATCCTGAGTACATTGGACCGATACCAGCATTACTTGGAGGATAAAAGGAAAAGGAATGGTAATGATAAGAATAATATGACAGTAAGATTCAGCTTCGCAGAAATTCCACGCACAAAGACAGCTTTTCTCTAACCCCCCCCCCCTCAGACCCCCCTCCAGAACCCCCAGACTCTCCCCCACACTGTTACGTCATTGCGGACATTATTATACATGTGAAGGCTTTGAAATGGAGCGATGACAACTCCATTAGGTCAAAGATGTGACTTTAAGCGCAGTGAATGAGATCAGGGGCGTGTAGTGCGGTTGCGCTGAGTAAAGGTTGCACCTTTGATTCCCAGATGGGCCTACCTGTATTTCTGCTGCAAGATATCACATATTACAACTGCATAACAAGTACCGACCTGTGGAAAGGTGATTGCAGCACAAATGGACCCTGTGACAAATCATTTTGTAACTTTGTTTCTGAGCTCTGTTTACTTTTTTCTTCTCTTCGGTTGATTTTTGTCTTCCAGAATAGACTTCAGGAATTAATAGATTAGATTAGAAAGATGGCATAGAATAAATCAGAAGAAATGGAAGCTCAGGGCAGCCTTGACCAATGATTAGCTCATGATACTCAAGCGCCGGTGAGTTCCTGCCTGTCCGGTGGTGGGCCCGGTGGAGCCAGATTTGTGAAAAGGTCATTTCGTCAGGAATGCAATCGACAAAGGAGCGGAGCACGCTCCTGTCCAACTCCTTGGGTAGAATTACTTCAATGTGTCAATGTGCAGTAAGACCAAGGCAGCTTAAAAGCTCTGTATGAGATCTCTGCCTGAGGGCATTGTGTTAACAGTTAACTCTCAAAGCCAGACTCTCTGATCTGTGTGTGTGAGGCTTATCTACGGAGGACGTGTTTTAAGCCACACATTGCCTAACAAACCACACACCACGACATGCTTTATGGCGCACGTTATGTGATGCGTTGGTGTGAGGTCATCACGCTGTAAGTAACGCACTGTAATTTAGTTCAAAACTCCACACGGCGTGATGACAAAAACGTTAATTGTGTAGCAAACGTATCCATGTCTCCAAAATGCATGTTCATGGTTGGATTCTTCACGCATGAGTATTCCTTTGTATACCATTCTTTCTCTTTCTTTTTCTCAGTTCGGTCAGGACAACTCACGTATTCAAATAACATGTTTAATGAATGTGCTACAATAATATTTTGGTTTGGCGCTGAATGGACCCGCTTTATTACTACTCTGGAGCACGGGCACCCCCCCCCCCCCCCCGCTTTTAACACAAACCGTAAGCAAACAAAGAGCAGCGCATCAGCGTTTAAGCTGCACAGAGAACTTGGCTTAAAAAGGGCACTCCATTAGAGGTGCGTGCATGTCATTGGTTGAGCATGAGACGCGTGGTTGCTTGCCGATCATGGTCGGCAATGATAAGAGTTTCTTGACTGAACTTGCTATGCGCACGTAAAAACGTTCGTTCCGCTCATTGCATGTCTCTCACTACTCCTGCTCCTTACAGATTAATATTTTATTAGGGGGCCTTGTGTGTTTCTTCAGAATGACACGTCCACCAGATTGAGTGGCATCACTCCCTGTCCTGCACCTGAAACCACATGCATAGGTGTAAATTCCAGGAGTCCTGCCATGTTTTTCTTCCACCCGTGAACTCAGCCAGCTGATTCAGGTGATTGGAACAAAATACTGGGGTGGACTTTTACTTTCTGAACCTAGATTTTACACCTCTGACAACATGTGTGCATTTTACCCACATTTTTCAACCTGTATCTTTGTGGGGTGGGGAAAAAAACAACCCCCCCCCCGGATATTTCAATACCCAAAAGTGACTGTCAGATAGCTTCTGGCATTCAAATAAGTATCAAAGGGTTTATCCGTATCAGATGTGAAAGCTTAAAGTGGGTCATGGGCCTTGTCCGCTGTTCTACCACAGCGAAAATTCACCAGCTCATCATTATTTAATCACCTTCTAATGGAACGGATCCCCACCCTAAGAAAGGGCAGGCTTCCAAACTGAATTATTCTCTAATATGTTAACAGCTGTAATTGTACGGTCACGTGTGTCGGGCTTGGCGAGCATCATGCATCAAAAAGCGCCGTTATGTTTAGTCGCTCACCATACAAGCATTAATTGCTAATTATATTCATTAGGATTCTGATGACTGTAATTTATGGGAAAAAGATTTTTGAGAAACTTTCTTTTTAGTCTCTGAATTTGTTTGATCCTTCAGAACGTTGAAGGGTGCAAATATGTGCGTGCGTGCGTGTGTGTGTGTGTGCGTTGCTTACTGTACACATCCCCAATGTTCCAGTGAATTCTATTAAGTGTTACATTGAGGGAAAAACATTTTTGTTAAGTAAATGCAGATCTACTGTAACACCGTACCCAAACGGGGGTATACAGGCGTGCAAGATGGAGTGCACGTTGCGAATATACATATGGAGGAAATGGCTAACAGAAACAGACTCATCTAACTGGTGCTAAGTACATGCACTATCTGATTAGTATTGAAAGGACGTCTGGCATGAAGTGGTCATTTATCAGCGTGCAGATTGCTTTAATCCCATGAAGGCTGCAGAAAACATATCGGTGTTTTAATGTCTCTGTGCTTTCTCCAGCAGACTGCTGCGGAATGGAGGGCTTCACACTCAGCAGCCTTATACGTTTCGACCAAGCAGTTCCCAGGACTACCAAGCCGTGACCCTCTCATTGACCCAATGCAGTTTCTCTGACCCCCCCCCTTTATTAAGACGTAGTCCATCATATTTTGATATATAGTTTTTTTTTATACTTGTACAAAAACAAATTCATGCGCTCTTCAGCCAGTGCCGTGAATGTACGGAGTGCAGTCTATCGTTGCATTTTGCTGGTGGCTGTGTCTATGAAGTCGGTCATACGCAGCGTTTTTTCACTTGCATTTAGCGACCAAGCTCAGCCCCTCCCCGGATCCAGCGGTTGTGTCGCCACAATTTCATAACCACTGTTTTAAAGTGCTTCCGAATGATTAACTATTTACGGTTCTCTTGTACTCCTATAATACTATATTTACAAACTCTGGTTGCACTAGAGCAAATGTCATTGTCCTGACATTTGATTAACTATTTATAATAGAGAGTTACCTCAGCAAGTAGGCCTATGCTACCTACAAGTCCTCTTTCCATGATTGTGCAGTACTTATAATACTGTGTAATATCATTCTATATATTATATAAAAGCCCGCTTAAACCTTACTTAAGCCCCACTGTATAATAGCAGTTATGATGGATGTCTCAGGGGTTGCACCCTGTACTGTGCTGTACTACCTATTGTTATGTCCTGTAGGCAAACCAAAACCAAGAGAAATAACTTTTCTAACGCTCTATGCCCCGATCCAGCGCTCCTTGGAGCTATCCTATGACATTACTGTATTTCTAACGGCAATGACAAATCACGTGAATACATATAATCAATATTAGCTACAGCAAGACAGCAAGCCCAACAAGAAGAACACAGGCTTAACATAAACACAAACCAACAATGCAACAACCCTCCCACTGGTGACAGGCCCTGCTTATTATCCCTTATTATACTGAATTAAAATCGGACGGCTGATATGTAGGCCTACGTGACAAAGTCGAGGGAAAAACAAGACCATCACACTTAAAACCCCATACCATCAAGCATCAATATAACAAGCCCTGGCACAGGCAGAAACACATCATCTATACAATTTTAAGGCCAACAGTTTTTGTAAAATTTAATTAATTTATTTACTTACTTACGACACCTCTAAAAGTGATAAGTGATATTAACAACCTGTTAAATTCCAAGACAGCACCTTTAGTGACCACATTATAGTAACATTGCCACGGCAGGCATGAAAAATGTAGCTTAGCTATAATCCTACCATTGCTGGCTTGTTGCGGAGGTGCCAAGTCAAGTAGTTTAGCCGTGCTATTCATTGACAGTGGCACCGCCAAGGGGTGGCCAGGGGGGGCCACGGACACCCTGATACAATCGCTGGCCCCCCCACTGGCCCCCCCTCGCGAGTCGCATATGCATAATATGCTGCTATCTGATATTTTACATTAGGTATTATCCATTTAAATCAATAATTATATTTTTCATAATAGTTCATGCATGTGAAAGAAATTAACAAATGCATAGCCAGCCAGCCGCTTATGACCGTCCCGCTCTCGCCCTCCATTGACTTGACATGTTGGTGCCTTCTTGTCATTTCGATCCGTTAGCTAACAGCATAAAAATACCTAAAAGTTTTTGTTTGGTGGGATGCACTACAAACAAGGCAAAAAACCCAGAATTGCGGTTTTATAAGATTCCGAACCGCAAAACGGAGCTCATAAGATGAGAAAAGTGGATCCGAGCAATAAGACGTGAGGCGTCGGTGGGAAGAAAGGGAAAAACGTGGGACCCTGAAACTCCACATGCTTATGTGTGCAGCAGGCATTGTTTCACAGGTAGCCGAAGTCAAATAAGTTATCCAATTGTCCATTTATGGCTAACTAATATTGCTGTAAGAAACGCTAAAACATTTTGACCATATGCAAATCGTTTGTAGTGGAATGTGGATAAATCGGAGTGGTATAACGTTATAGTATTATAACTGCGCTACGGTTAACCACAGAAAGCAATTCTAGCTTTTAGTCCTTCAAGCTAGCTAGCTAACGTTAGAAAAAAGTATTTAAAAGCAGAGCTGTGTGCTACTGCTGGCTAACGTTATATGACAACGTCTGGAGACAAGGCTGCACGTTTGGAGGGAATTATGGGACATTGAGTTTTTAAACAGTTCCAGCACTGATATAATCACAAGAAAATACTGAAACATAAAATATACTTGAAGCTGGTCCAGAAAAACGACATAGTTTGCAAACGGGCGTTATATTTAACAATCCGGGAAATTGACGGTAAGTTATAATCAGTAGAAATGGTTTAAAAGTAAGTTTTAGTTAAAGTCTATGCTCTAAATGAATGGGGAATTTACTTCCGAAACCAGCGTGACATAGTCACTTGAGTACTCTATACCGGGCATACCTAGGCCTACCCGTGGCTACGCCAATTCGCGCATATAGACAATCCAATACATTTACCCCTTACCCCACCATTTCAACGGGCCCCTGTCAAGCTAGGGCCCTGGTGCAATTGCAGACGTTGCATACCCCCTAGCACCGGCCCTGGTGTTCACACTATACAGTGAGCTGCTTTGTAGGTAGATGCTTGTGCTGTAGGTAGATGCTTGTGCTCACACTATACAGTGAGCTGCTTTGTAGGTAGATGCTTGTGCTCACACTATACAGTGAGCTGCTTTGTAGGTAGATGCTTGTGCTCACACTATACAGTGAGCTGCTTTGTAGGCAGATGCTTGTGCTCACACTATACAGTGAGCTGCTTTCTAGGTAGATGCATTTATAGTTGTATTGGGTTTTTATGTTGTACTGTCCCCCTTTCCACCAAGGGCTAGTTACATTTTTCAAAGTCAGAATACAGTAAAGTCAACAGCAGAAGGAGTGATGTGATCTACGTGAAAGCCACCATGTTCCCTGCACTGTCTGACTGTGACCGTAACCGTGGTTCTACTAGCTGAGGTCACGTTGCGTTTTTTGTCTATCCTGAACCGCCAGCTCTGGATCAGTGACCCCCATGTTTCTGTTCCTCTCTGAGCTTCCAGCCTTTTTTTCCTCTTCTCTTCTGAGTCCAGTTTTTAAAATTTTCATGTAACAGATCTTTATTGCATTCATGGCCAGATCAAAGTGCTCTGTGTTTGAAGTTTTTTCTATTTGAAGTTGCTTCCAGACAGTGTGTAAAACAAAAGTTTACATATATCCTTTCACTTTTTTGTGCTGTGATGTGTTATATGTTTATGGATTATTGATTGCGCTGCTGAAAGAGGACAGTAGGAGAGTGCTGCTGGAGCCAGTGGGCTTACAGCTGCATCGTAATGCCAGTTTCACATAGAATCAGCAGAAAGTGCAAAAAGCCATTCAGTGAGGACATGCTTAGAGATCTCTTACTCACAAGAAAGTGGGCCTTCTTACAGACATACAGAGAGCAATTTCCGCAGCATCTTACAGACCTACAGAAAGGAATGTCCACAGCCATCTTACAGATATGCAGAGAGCAATTTCCACAGCCATTTTACAGATATAAAATGCAGAAAGCAATGTCCAGAGCATCTTACAGACATACAGAAAGCAATGTCCACAACCATCTTGCAGATATACAGAGAGCAATTTCCACAGCCATCTTACAGACATACAGAGAGTAATGTCCACAGCCAGCTTACAGATATACAGAGAGTAATGTCCACAGCCATCTTACAGATATACAGAAAGCAATGTCCACAGAATCTTAGACATACAGAAAGCAATGTCCACAGAATCTTAGACATACAGAAAGCAATGTCCACAGCATCTTACAGACACACAGAAAGCAATGTCCACAGCATCTTACAGACATACAGAGAGCAATGTCCACAACAGAGAGCAATTTCCACAGCATCTTACAGACATGTCCACAGCATCTTACAGACATGCAGAGAGCAATGTCCACAGTATCTTACAGACACACAGAGAGCAATGTCCACAGCATCTTACAGACACACAGAGAGCAATGTCCACAGCATCTTACAGACACACAGAGAGCAATGTCCACAGCATCTTACAGACACACAGAGAGCAATGTCCACAGCATATTACAGACACACAGAGAGCAATGTCCACAGCATCTTACAGACACACAGAGAGCAATGTCCAGAGCCAATTTAGTGGGGGACACCTACGATTCTGGCAAGTTATGTGCACATGCTTGAGCAAGCTCCTCTCAGGATAAACCGGAAAATGCATCAGTAATATTATATTCTTTGATCAACTTAAAATGAGATGTGATAAGAATACTCAACTGAACCGATGGGCTCTATGGCATCCTCACAAGGGCATTTGAAACTGCAGAATTCAGCAGCAATCAGCCGTTCACCTTCACGTCATCCAGTGAGACCAAGGAAGCGCTAATGAAGCTGTGAACATCCGGCTGCATTCTAAACAGGAAGTGGAAACCTTGCTCCCAATGCAGCTCCAGCTTTTACCCTCCCCCCCCCCCCACCCCCTTCTGTAATTCCAGGGTTTGAGTGACAGCAGGGTGTAGACCCCAGGGGAAGAGCTGTTCAGGAGTCAGGGGGGACATGTCGCACGTGAGCGATCCCCGCACCCTGATGGATGCGCGTGGTAATGGGAGTGTGCTGGTGGCGGGATTGACAGGCGTTTTTTTTTTGGCCAGCCCAATGAAAGTGGTCATGCATTAGAGCCGGCGTGAGTGAGGAGCTGCGTTTGGGGGGACGGACATGAGAACGTGAGGTGAGGACACTGACAGCCAAATTACAGGCAGCGGGGAGATGGAGGGAAAGTGAAGATCCTGCTATTGTACATGTGATCAGTGTCCGTCGCCTTGAGTTGTGTGCGTGTGTCTGTGCATGTGTGTTGCGCATGCGTGTGTGTGTGCGCGCCTGCGTCTGTGTGTGTGTGTGTGTCTGTGCTTGCGTGCCTGCCCCTGAGTGTGTATGTGTCTGTATTTGTGTGTGTGTGCGTGCATGTCTTTCTGAGTGTGTGTGCGTCTGTGTGTGTGTGTGTGTGCGCACGCCTGTGTGTGTGTGCGTCTGTTTGTTTGTGTGTGTGTGTGTGTGTCTGTGTTTGTGTGTGTGTGTGTCTGTCTCTGTTTGTTTGTGTGTGTGTGTGTGTCACTGTGGTTTTAGCATGTTGAGATGCACAGTGTATACTCCCAGTCAGCATATGTAAAGCCATTCACTTGAGTTTCGAGGCAGTACCTGCCATCATTCGCCAATCCCGGACTGTGCCCCGGCAGGACGTTTTCCAAGGGGTTGTCGTTCCGACGCGCCCTCTCGGGCAAAGCAAGATGTTCCTCCTATTAGGAAAAAAAAGCAGAGAAAAATAAATAAATAAAATTGAGAAGACAAGCTGGGACACCACATTGACATTGAAATACTGGCAGCCTTTTATGTGCACATCAGAGAGCTCAAGGAGAAAAACAATTAGCACCGGAGCTAGAATTGTGTCCTCACCAGTACAGACTGGCTGCCGTAAATCCAAATGTTGACATGAATTATCGGTGGAGGATGTTTTGTACTTGGAAGTGTATGTTTGCAGTGCCTGTCATGGAAATCCCCTGTTCAATTGGTCCAGACTCATCACTAATTATTACAGTGGTGCATCTTCTGGTCGGACAGGAAGCAGTTTAAAGTCACCAAGCTGTGCCCTTCATGTAAGTGGAAAGGGGAAATCATGTGGTTTTAATTGCGTCTCTTCTTGAGAAAAAAATATGTTCGGTGGAAAAAAATAAATCCACACTGTAAAGTCCAAATAGTGAGTCATCTGCTCCTCTGCATTCACCCAGTGTTTTTAGAGGAACACAGCTGTATGAGGTTTTCCTCTATTCATTTATGTGAATAACAGCCAGGTCGGCATATCCCTTTGGCCTTGTTGGCACACTGTCATTTGAAACTACTCATATATGTGAATCACAACTGTGGAAAATGTACCTGCTATAAACGTGCAAGCAAATTTGCAAATTATCGCAATCAACAATCAAAAATGCTTAAAAATAGATTACACACAGCAGCTCATGCAGTGGGTTACCCAGTATATCACACACTACCCATTACTGTTTACAACCAACAATACTGCACTGAACTTTATTTTAAGAAGTAAATACATTTTATTTTAAAAGTTAAAAACTAAATATACATGTAGTATTTGCACATGTAAAGTACTGATATTCAAATATCTGACAGCAGCTGACAAAAGTATAGAAGTGAATATACCTAAAACAATAGCTTAGAGTCATGCGCAGAACAGCAGCCAGGCCAGGTTTTTCAAATTGCTTTGTTAGGGAGGAGTTGTGATTTTGAGCGATTGCTGTTTTTTTTTTTTTACTGCAGCCAAGGCGCTGGAGAGTCCGGCCAGCTTTGACTTTTTTTCGGCCAATCTGGCTGAATTGCCAGTTGTATCACACACATTGTTCCCTTTGGGCTTTTTCTTTTCTTGGACCAGTCCTCATATTCAGCCTTGCTCTGATTAATGACAACATAGGTACTTAACAAACAGTACAGTCACTCCAACAACTCCCTTTCTCTGTCATCGGTAATTAGTTTAAAATATTTAATCCGTTAGCAAAGTCTGTATACATATTTTTTCCTTTAGAAAACATAGCAATGCACTTCTTTTGACATGGATATGGATGTAAGTTACATTGACTGAAACACTGGAAGACCTGTGTAAAACATCGAAAGACAAACCATCCTTACAAGGTTCGCATACTGAACCGGAATTGGGCAGTGAGTTCCTTGCCCTGGTAATGAATGTGTCCCTTTGAGAGGGTCTGTTCATTGGGCGCACATGCAGGGTGTTTTTCGTGTGCATCTTGTTGAACAGAGCGTGCATTCTTCCACCCTCCCCTCGCCCACCCCACTTCCCCCCCACCCCTGAGGGTGTTGTTCCAGATCAGGTGTCTCATGGCTCCGGGCCTGTCCCCCCATGTTCCCTGTTCTCTAGTGTGTGCCATAATTGTCATCAACGTTTTCATTTTTTATCAATTGGCTCTATCAGAGGTGACAACTTAAAAAAATAACTAATAAACTAAAGTACTGTTGATTTAAGACTCTCTGCAGGAATGGATTATGTGTGTGTGTGCTGTGTTGGAGACACACAGAAGCCTGGGGATCTTTCACTTACAATAAAAATGTTAATTAAATTTAAAATAAATATATATTAGCTTTCTTCTGTCAGCCTACTTGAACAGCCTCTTTCTTACTTTAGCTGTGTATGCTGGGCTTCACGTGTGCTTTATGTTACCAAAGTGCTCCAATGTGCGAACACTGGTCACATGTTCTTCCCGGCAGCCCAAAAAGAAGGAAATGACATGTGATGTTAGCAAAGAAGTGGGGAAGCTGGTCCACACATACGAGGGGTGGGAGGTGTTTGGGGGGGGTCGTGCACAGTAATCTGCTTCACCATCCGCACCCAGGGGTTTTGGTCCATGCAGCCAAATTAAAAGCGTTAAGTATCTATTATATAGTGCTTCACACAGGGCTAGACACTCTCTAGACACTACTGGTGGGTGAAGAAAGCTTTATCAAACAAAAATGTGTGAAAATATCATAACTATAAGTGACGCTTTGATTTTAACCAATCGTTTTGCTTTGGCCTGACACAGTGTGGTTTTTATGCATTTTACAAAAATGTACAAAAATACGATATGACCACATTGAGTGCAGCATAAGTTATACACTGTGATTCCTGTGGTACTGGGCAGTAGCCGTGAGGTGAAGACCCTATTTAAGCGTTCTCCAACACAAACAGTTCTGCACATGCCTACTGACGCATCAGGTCTGCAGAGCTAATTCAGTAAACCAGTGGAGTTAAATGTCTGACCGCTGTACTCATACATCCTTAGCTTGCACTTCCTCCATATCCACACGTCCACCATACTCTTGCCCTTTAACTAGGTCATTTCTGTCTGTATAGTAACTTTGTAATGTTATTGCATAATAATAGTCGCACTTATGACACAGTGACTTCCTTCAGTCAGGCTGACTAAAAATGGCGGAACTCCTCGTTTCCTGATGTGTATTATTGTAAATCCACGGTGAGTTTTTATTATAAATTTTTTTGTTTAAACCAGTCAGCAACATCTTGCGTTAAGTAGAGGGAATTGTTTGTGTCCCTTGTGTCCCAGGTAATGTTTTCTGATGACCGCCCCTCGCAGTCCAAATTCATTATCCGTGCATTTACCATTCGGCACGTGGTTGCTTATTTTCAAATATTTGAAGTTGTGCAATGCAGCACCCTTTCATCTATTATCAGAAGAGTTGAGTGAAGTCCTGTGGTACAGCCCCCCCCAATAATGTTTAACTTAGGAAATAGACCTTGAGCACAGTGAACTATTCCACTGGGGCCTTCGGCATATGCACACAGAAAATCAGTGAGATAATCAAAGGGGGGGAAATGTGCTCAAGCCTTACACACACGCACACACACACACACACAAACACTGTTTTTTATGTGCACATGTTACTTATAATACCGCAATAGAGCGTGTTATTGTGGAGTCAGGCAAATCCTTGCATTTGAAGTGATTCAGTCTCCTCCTCGCGACTCCTCAGGAAAAAGGGTGGGGGGGAGGGAGAAAACGGAAACATCCGGAACAATGTCTCTTCAGTAATAATTAAGCTGATGGCCTATTATGTTGTATTGCAAATCAATAAGTGCGTTATTTCGGCAGCACTCAAAAGCGGTGGAGGCTTGGCGGCAGGCCAAGGCCCGTCTCTGCTCAGAGCGTGAGCAGATGCAGGTGCGTCGCGAGACCCGCCGTTGTGTTTGTCGGGCTAAGGAGAGAGAGAGAGAGAATGGCTCGGTAACAATCGCAGCCAGCCTCTTCAGCGTAATTGTGCCCAAGTGCTCCTTTAGGAGCACTCTCTTTGTTGGGCAGGTGTTGTCTCTCCGCGGTCTTCCTCGGTGGGGGCAGCGGACAGGGGAGGGGTGAGGGGAAGGGGGGCGCGGGGCGCATCTGTTTGTGGGAGGCCCCCTAGTCCCCTTATCGTGACTCTGTCCTACCGTTTACGTACCGTATGACCATTCCTTAAAACATCCGCTCACTCGTTAATAGCTTCTCACTTGAGAAATATACAAAGCAGAGTTTAAAAAAATGTTTTGCGACCTTCGCTGCTATTTTAATATCTTGTCCTCCCGGGGAAAACATGCATTTCTCTCCTCCCTCCAAATTATTTTTTTCCAAGAACGATGAGTCCTCCACCTTCATACCTTTCAAGAAGATGAATGGTGTATTGAGTGGCATGTGGGTCCACAGTTTTTGGACTAATTCCTTGATTTGTTTGTGCATTTTTCCCCTTTGTAAACCGGCAGTGTTTGAGTGTATTTGACGATAATGGCCGCGTCATTCCCACTGAAATGAGGGCGATGATACTTTGTAAAGTCAGTTATGGAATCACCATAACATGACAGTGTCACATCAGGATTCAAAGGAATATGCACTTCTTTCATCCTAAATGAAAGCAGGAACACTTTTGGTGTTTAATATGTAAAATGATTCGCTATTTGTTTTCTTCATTGCATGGGGCTCACAACATCCAGTGAGTTTTGTATTCTCACCACCACAGTCACATGCAAAACCACTACTCTATTTCTCTGCTAAAATAACACTGATCACCTGATTCCCGCAATAGTCCCAAAACATAGCATTAATATTTACAATATTTCCATGGCATATTTTACATGGTATATTTGCAATCTGGCCTTGTGTTTATCCATTGATTGTTTAGTTTCACGGTTCTGTTTACCGTTAATTAATTCTGTATTTTTCAGCCTTTCGGAGTCAGATGTTGTGTAGCTGTCGTCGAAAAAAAAGGCCTCTCTCGATCAAAAAGTTCTTGTGTCTTGAAGGAGAGATGAATATCAGCATTAAAAATTTAGGGCATATTGCAAAAACATCACTTGATAGATTTGGAGCAGTGTGTAAGGAGCAGATGTTCCTTCAGTGATCTGTAAATAAGTGGGAGCCGTAGATAAAGACTCTGAGGAGGTCGTTAGCTAGGCAGGAAGCGCCAGGGCCCGCTTTCAAACCACTGCAGGAAATTGTGAGAAAAACAGAAGCTTTAAAAAAAAAAACAGCTGAAATGTTAATGCACATTTTTATTTTGGTGTTGACTTCATTTTTCAGATTCACCCCCAATACCACAACCCCCCCCCCCCCCCTGTTTTTTCTGTCCGTGTCTGGTTGGTGGTGAACTCGTAGCATGATGCCGTCCATATTAAGAAGACCAGCTGAGTAGGTAATTGTTGCTTTTTTTTCTTTTAATATTGAGCAAGAATGAAGAGGAACGTGAAGAGCAACCTTTTTTTTGGCAAGCGAGGGCTGTGCGTTGATTTAATTTGCTGCTGATTGATAAAAAGACACTGCCCGGAAAGGTAGCCCCCTGCATGTGTTACATATTTAATGAAATTTATAACAATTGTTCTTCAATCAGATTAAGTGCTTGTTTAAAATGCAAATATGTTCTTTTCCATGACATGCTGTAATTAAACAGAACAATGCTGTATTTTTTCCCCTCCGGTGTTGCATGGTACTCATCAAGGGCTTTGAAAACAGAACAATGATTGACCACCTGGTCTTGTTACTGTAGTTAAATTTATTAAACTCTCTGTCTCTATAGAAAATCAATGCGTAATTACATGGGTGGCATGGGTCAGACATGTTTTTCTATGGAGAATGCAATTAGCTCGACCTAAATGCTACGTATGTTGATGACAATTCTATATATTTTTAATAGCCATGTCTTTGGGCTATCTCTGCATTCTGTCGCTCCCCAGTGATTAAAAAATGTGAAAGTTTTAAACATTCACACGCTGTAGAAAGATTACTCTGCATATTATCTGATAGTTGAGCGAAAAGGATTTATCGGTTTGTAGAATGAAAGGTGTGGGACTGGCGTTCAGTTTATCTGCATTCCCTGAGGTCTTCACCCCCCAGCCCCACCCTCACCCAGTTCATTTTCATATATTTCAATATTTGTAAATATTAATACAACTAACAGTACGGTTTTGTTTAAGTTTCATGAGGCCTGACGGCAAAGCACCATGGAGATTTTGGGATCTTAATATGGATGATGGATTCCTGTAGCCATACCACTCAAGCATTAGCAGGATGAAAGCTATACGACAGACGTATTAAACATGTTTTTTTGGCAGTTCTCTATAGCACCAAATCTGTGTGTTTTGTTCTGTTTCACAATCTTTCTCTGGTTTTCCATAAGAGGATAAAGGTGACTCTGTTTCTGTCAGCAAAATAGGCTATTTTCAAGCTTATTTCCAGCATAAATATATCAGTCATCTTGCGGCATCTCATCAGGTATTCTGTCACAGTTTAGCCCACTTGAATAGTTGAATACTTGTTGGGGCAAAAACCATTTATCAATGCTTCAACCGGTACATAATTAATTTATGGTGCCATGTGTTTATTTGAACGCTATCACACGAGAGGAGTTTGAATATTTTCTTTTGCTCTTTAATTTGTTACATTTGGATGGTTTCGGCATTCGTCTCAAGTCGCCTTTATAGAAGCCCGCTTTCACAGCGGCGCAGTGAATTCTGATCATAAAACTGTGACATTTTATCACACAATTCAGTGGGCAAAGTGGAGTCAGGGGTGTATTCCGGCGCTGTTTTACCGTGATTAACACAAACAGACCATTTCTGGGAAGAATAGGTCCCTGAGAAACGAACAACGTCTTCTCTCCAGAGTCAGTTTATAATTATTATTTTGTGTCTCAATTTAACTTAATCAGAGCGCTCTCACAGTACACATATGCACCCGGGCCATTTGGGAAGCTGCCTGATGAATTTATCTCATTCTGCTGCTCAGATAAATTAATTGGATTACATTTTTGATTTTGCCGGTTTCTTTGTGCACCCAACCTTGCGTTTTCCCTATTTGCTTGGTCTTTGCCATTCCAAGTGCCTCCATGATTTTGCAGGCTAGTGAGGTGTCTTATCTGTTGTGTTGAATCATTTTCATGATCACTTTCCTCTAATGAAATAGTTAATATCAGACTGACAGCCATCATTTTTGCGGAGGGTATCCAATATCTGTTACTCCAACATGATGAATGTGTAATTACATGGTTTGACAGACCTTGGTTATTTTATTTTATTTATTTTTTCTCCCTTTGTGCGCGCATGTGTGTGTGTGTGTGTGTGTGTGTGTGTGTGTGTGTGAGAGAGAGAGAGAGAGAGAGATTGCATGTCCTTGTGCATGTGTGTATGTTTGTAAGCATGTTTATGTGTGCTGTACATTGCATTAATATATTGCTGCACACCAGAAAAATAGTGTCGATGGGAAGGAGAGATGATCACAAGGGAATAATTACCCAGAGTTCCTCTCCACAGTGCTGCTAATTCAAAAGTAGATTATGAGTTTTGAATGGATCGACTCAGTTATTCATAATAATTGTTTTTTTACTCCCCGTTTTTCCTCAGTTTGGATTGTCAGTTTGTGATTGTAGGCCTATCTCGTCAGTTCAAGGCTACACTATTATGTGTGTCTTCTCAAGTCATGGATTGAGCCACCGATTGGATTGATTCTGCATTCCAGTCAACTGAGCTGCACGTTTATTGGTCTGAAGGACTGCAAAACCAACACAGCTGGTGCTGGCGGGTCACAGCCAGCCAATTAAGCAGAGCAGTCGCTATAGAGCTATGAGGTGAGGAATACCCTGTCTACTGGAACCCTCCAGCTCTGGATAGTATTACCGACTCTGCTCCACCTCGCAGGGATAGCGACCACAGTGGGTCATTGCCAATTCATTACATTACATTGCCAATAATTACATTATTGCCATTTAGGTACTCTTGCACATTTTTCATGAAGCCATTCAGACTACTGTGTATTTCAGAGCTCTGTGCCGAAATACACAACATCAGTAAGGCACTTGAGATTCAAAACCAGGACCTTCTAAATGCAGCACAGCTTACAGGAACCTCCTTTGTATTTCTACCTCATAATATCTAGGGCCACCAGTTTGTTTCCATCACGTGACCTGTACGAATTTAAACTTGTATTTCAATGGTTATCCTCTAGGGGTCCCCATAGACACTCCAACAGCACAGTCAAGTGATTAATCTCGTAATTGAGTTTTTAAATGAGACGTTTATAAAAACAGTTGGTTGATCTAACATGGGAAGAGTCAGAGGAAGGAAAGTGAACATGGATGGAAGTGTAAATGCTACAAAAAGCAGAGCTGCATTGGGATCTACATTTTATGCTTTTTTCTGTCATTCCCTTCCCTTGCTTCAAGGGGAGGAATCCCCAAAATGAAAGAACCGGGATGGAGTAATTAAATTCCCTCACATGTTTAGCCTCCCTTCCACCAAGGTATAAAATTCAAGTTTCCAGCAACAAGGGAATCCCACAATGCAATGCTCCACACTTAAAAACCGGGCGGTCACGTTTCAACTATATGGGGTCGCACTTCCTATATCAGTTGCGAGGGCCGTTCAGTTTCGCTTTCGCTTGTTCCTCATCTCGACTCCGTTGCAGAGCACCTGTTAATTTCACTTGTTGCATGTCACAGTTTTTGTCACAAAATAGCTCACTTGAGGAAAGAGAGCAAGAGAAGGGAATGTGGTAAATAGGATCCGAATGCAGTCCATGTCTGTGAGTGAACAAGTGAAGCAGTATCCACTTTGTACACTGTACTGCACAACTTGCAATTTAACAATAAATTACAAAGAAGATAACAACAGAACTACATTTAAAAACTAAGAAATATCACAGAAGATACTGTTAAACAACTGCCCATGATTTAATCAGAGTTTTCATGTGAACTTTGTACATGACATTCACTTTTATTTAATTTATCTTTTTTGTGCAAACTATGCAAACTATTTTCTTATTGCTAATATTTTTTAATTAATTTTTTTATTTTGTCAATGTTATAAAACTGATCTAATTTTTAATGTGGGCATTTCCCACTACTTCTAACAAAAACGAACGTGTCCCTCCTGTACAACATTTTAAAATACTGCAGCATGTCCGCAGTAGTAAGTAGGACAACAACCTGATGGCCCTTCTCATAACCTTTCTATTCCATGCTGTACAGCAATAGAGATCCATTCAAATGCAGAGAGGTTATAGTATCGCTTGTAAGAGTACCGGAAAATAAGGCATCAAGAGTATTTTGATGTAGTTGGGTCACATCAGAAAGTCATGGCATGCAAAGGATATGCAACTAAATATTAAATATGATGACTTTATTTAAGTTTATGTTAATTTGTCTAATTAATTTCCGTCTCCTAAAATGGGGGGGGCTATAATTGCAACCCGGTTCACCCGATATGGACGTAAAACCCCTGAAATTAAAGCTGAAAGTCTGCACTTTAACCTGATATGTCCCATTTCAAATCCAATATTCTGGAGTACAGAGCCAAAACAACAAAAATTGTGTCACTACCCCAATACTTTCTGTCTCCACTGTATATTTTACAGGCTCTTCAATGCACATTGTTCTTATGGTAAAGAGCACTGAGTAGACGGTCATAATTTGTATAATATTAAACATTTCAGACATGTAGCCTATCTAGTAGAAATCTTTCAGACAATTTCTGGAAGTCATTATTTGAATATCACTCCCAGGGAAAGCCTCACCAGATTAACTGAGAAAAAATGCTAGTAAAGCAGTACAATTATATTTACTTATTCATATATTTGCATAGTCTGTGTATAGGCTATTACAGTACAATACCTAATAATACTATTACCTTTATTAGTTGTATTCATATACTATATTAAATGGTTATAACCAGGACTAGGCTGTAGTGCAATTATTTAAATATGTTATTAGTGTGAGAGTGTCATCTCACAATTTAAAGAAATATGCAGTATTATCCTAAATTAAAGAGGAACACTTATGTATTCAATGATTTACTCTTAATTATCTGTTCTTTTCTGCACAAGGTCATATAGCATCCAGCGATTTTTTCTTACTTCAGTCCTTTGACTTCTCACTTCACTCAACCCCACACCCTTCCTTTACACGTTGCGCTTATTATGTTTTACCGGTTCTAACATGCTTTAGTACGAGGCCCAATTTCCAGCGAATCCGTTCTACAAAGAATCGAGGCACTGGCATTACAGCGAGTCGGGGGGGAAAAAAATTCGAAAATGAAGACCCGTGAACTTTTGATTGGTATGAACAATTGCTAGGGGGAATGTAAATGAGCCGCACGCATGCAGGAGCGCCGAGGGAAAGTGAAGTCGTGTTGACGGATCACAGCTATTCGCACCTGCAAACCTCCTGAAACGGCTCACGAGATGCCCGTTCCTCGTCTGCACTCATTCACAGCTTCGCTAATCGCATGCAAATTAATTTCCTCCTTACCCTCGGATCAGGTCTCTCACACTATCGCATAATGCCACTTTGTCGCTCTCTTTCCTCTCCCTGTATTTTTTTAAAACCACGTTTCATTCGAGTTTGAGAAAAGAGTTTCATTTAGGCTTTTAATAATTCTTATGTTCAAAGTAAAAACGTTTAATTACATTTTATTAAATAAAAATTGTACTTAAAAAAAACAAAAAAACATGTTAGTTTTGAAATCACTGATTCTGCAGGGCATCTCAGGGTGCACAAAATGATTTAACCTACACCAGATAAAGTGTTACAAATTTAAAGTGAGCTGCGTGCCTCCTAGCATGATAATGCCATGGTCTTGAAGATTTTTGGAACTAAATATTTAACTTTTTATTCAAATTCACGCACTGTGACTTGCTATACATTTTTATACCGTGTTCACCGGTAAAAGTGGTGGCACTTCGAATTCTAGTCTTTCAGCCTCAGTAAAACAATTTGCTTGTGCCTCACACACAGGCATACTCTCCAATGATAAGTGAGATTTTTTTTCATTTGTATGAAACGGGAGCATATCCATTATAAGTATGTAGAAAAAATAAGTATGAAATTCAGTTGTGCAGCAAAGATTCCTGGGAAAAGTGACCCTCGTGTGAAGGGCTTTGAGCGTCACCTGCTACCGCACTCCGCACACTGTCTGTCAGCCTCCAACCCACTCCTACTCTGCTGCTACCGCACTCCGCACACTGTCTGTCAGCCTCCAACCCACTCCTACTCTGCTGCTACCGCACTCCGCACACTGTCTGTCAGCCTCCAACCCACTCCTACTCTGCTAAAACAAAGGCAGCTGGGCCTTGGTGCAGTTTTTAAATAAACAATCTATTGATTTCTCAGCGATTTGCTTACAACTGCACCATCGTTTATCCGTGTGCTTGTCAAAATGGCCTTTTATACAGGTGGCATACCTCCATATATATAGAGTACTGTGCAAAAGTCTTTGGCACGTGTAAAAATTGAAAAAGAAATTCTGTTACGCAAAGATGCTTTCAGAAATAATGAAATTAAAAGTTTATAAATATAAAACAATTGACTGTAAAGAGCAGTAAATGGTAAAAAAACTCAATCAAATCAATATTTGGCGTGACCATCTTTTGTCTTCAAAACTGCATCAATTATCTTCGGTACACTGCAGTTTTATTAGAAAATCAGCCGGTAGGTTGTTCCAAGCATCTTGGAGAACTTGCCACAGTTCATCTGCAGACTTTGGCTGTCTCAATTTGCTCTTTTCTACTGACACACGAATGCAGAAGACAAAAAATAAACATCTAAGAAAATATTTATATAAAAAAATCTAGGGCGCCTAACACTTTTTCACAGTACTGAGCCTTTTAACGACTTTGCAGACCTGGTACCGTGCTGTAAATGAGGACCGGAAACTAGCAATGGAAACTGTTACCCCAGTGTAAGAGATACACACTGAAAACTTTAGGTTAAACGTACAGGTTGTGCAGTGCCACTTCTCCCACAATTAAAGTATCATTTTGTTGCCTTTCGATACAATACGCGACACATCCAAAGAATAGTTCTTCTCAAATGCACTTTCTACATGAACCTACATCCACCAATGTTATCATAGGTATCCAGATGGGAGTCGTCTATGTACCTACATGTTGCCTGCTTGAAATTGCATGCCAAAGTTACCTCCCAGAAACTCCCAACCAAGTTGCTGAGCCATGTGGTTCATTTGGAAATTGCACTGACATATATATATATATATATACAGGTTAACCTTTTTATGTAGTTTTTCAATTTTCACCTCACAGCCTTTCTACTCGTGATGTTACTTTTGAAAAATCATATGGTATTGGGAGTTATTCTAGTTGGCCTGCAGTACATTTATATTCAGGCCTCAACAGAATTCAATGTCATTCCTAAGCATTTTCTTTGGAGAATTGCTCCTTTCTCTGTAATTTCCATAGAAATTTTGTGTGCAAATGCAGTAATAGACACATTTATAACATCAAAAGGATTCAATTTTCTTTTCAATCACACAACAGTATGAATGGCTTCTTCCTTCGAACCTAACAATGAGAGGCCATTACCGCCAGCTTGTGGATGGGGTGCCTTCACTTTGCTTGTATGAAAGTATGTCAAACAGTTTGCGGTATCTCACATTTGTTCTAAGCCAGCAGGCTTGTCAGGCAGGTTTGTTTCTCGTTTTCTGTCATGGTGAATGCTGTTTTTATTTCATCTGGGCAGAGTAATCACCAGTGATGCATAGAGGTTTTAATGCCGACTGTTAGTCTCTTTAATACATTAACTCTGCATTTCCAAGAGCTCACAAGACCCAGAAATGACAACTACAGTCAGTTAATTGCAGTTTGTAAATTATTTCGAAAAGAGTGACATGCATAGCAAAGTAGGTGATCACTGTGCATTTAAGGGTTGATGGCTGTTTTATATAAAAAGCTGAGAAAACTGAGCATTTTTACCTCACTCTAATGGCTTTCTGGCAACACTTTTTTGTTGTTGAAAGGTTATGGGAAAAGACTTGAATGTGTAAAGCCTGTGAGATTTATATCACATTTTGCCCCAGTGGAATGCTTTTACTTCGTAATCTTAATCAAAATTAATTGAATGAACAATTTATTCCCGATTTATTGGTGGACACTGTCGCCTAAAACGGCGTGCTCAGTTTTTCAATGTTATTCTTTCCTATTTATTTTTACGTAAATATTTTGCGTTGAGGAAACCTTTTGTGCTTTATTATCTCATTAATATACTTGGGTGGAATAATGGTTAGGGAACTGGGCTTTTAACTCTGAGGTTGCAGGTTCAATTCCCAAGTATAGAACACAGCTGTTGTACCATTGAGCTGTTTAAGTTGCGGGTACGAGCGTTTACTAAATTATAAATATGTAACAATATGGATGTATGTTAAGTAATAGGCACCAACATGACATCAACCTTTGGGGGGAACTAACAAATAGTTTTAATAGTTATATGCTTTGCTATAACGACATGATCAGAGACAGCATTATTTCATCCTAAAGGTTACATTAACTAACACTTTTGATACCTCTAATGACTTCTACCATGATTTACACTCTATAAAAATGCTCTGTGGTACAGAGTCAGTTTCAAAGTAGGATTACTAGGCTAGTTTGATGGTTAGATGTTATTCAGCACACGAGTCTCTGAGCTGAGTGACAGTCTAGATTGTCTGGTGGTCACAGTCTTGAAGAATCTCTCGGTTCAGTTACAATTGTCCAGAGACTGTGTTCTGCCACAGTCATCCATACTCCCTGCACACGATTGTCTTCCAGAAAGATAAAAGAGGTCCAGCACAGCATCATTGACAGGTAGAAGTCTTCCACAATGTAAGCCAGCAGATCAATGCTATGTGCTCACAGGCCTCGGTGGAGGTGCGCAGATATCGAAAGCACTGGCAGCCAGCTCCAGCGCTTGTCTATGTAAGTATTTAACGCTTGGTAAAATCCATACCTGTTTATGTACACAGTCGGCTACTGCACTGAGATATTATGCTGTACGTTGAGTCGCTCTGCATTGCACTCGGCAGACAGACCAGGCCGTAAACATTCTCATATTGAATAATTCTGAGATTAGCACCAGTGTCTATCGATCTTTCTTCTCCCTCTCACCCCTTGTATCCACTGATGTGGATTGACGTGCGGTTGTTCCAGGTGGACTTTTACGCAACTGGCAAAAATCAAACGTGCGAGTGAGCGAGCTGCGCAGGTAGCGGGTTACCTGTAAGGGATGGGACAGCGCAGGTAGGGGGTTACCTGTAAGGGATCGGACAGCGCAGGTAGCGGGTTACCTGTAAGGGATCGGACAGCGCAGGTAGCGGGTTACCTGTAAGGGATGGGACAGCGCAGGTAGGGGGTTACCTGTAAGGGATGGGGCAGCGCAGGTAGCGGGTTACCTGTAAGGGATGGGACAGCGCAGGTTGGGGGTTACCTGTAAGGGATGGGACAGCGCAGGTAGGGGGTTACCTGTAAGGGATCGGACAGCGCAGGTAGCGGGTTACCTGTAAGGGATGGGACAGCGCAGGTAGGGGGTTACCTGTAAGGGATGGGACAGCGCAGGTAGCGGGTTACCTGTAAGGGATGGGACAGCGCAGGTAGGGGGTTACCTGTAAGGGATCGGACAGCGCAGGTAGCGGGTTACCTGTAAGGGATCGGACAGCGCAGGCAGCGGGTTACCTGTAAGGGATGGGACAGCGCAGCTAGGGGGTTACCTGTAAGGGATGGGACAATGCAGGTAGCGGGTTACCTGTAAGGGATCGGACAGCGCAGGTAGCGGGTTACCTGTAAGGGATGGGACAGCACAGGTAGGGGGTTACCTGTAAGGGATGGGACAGCGCAGGTAGCGGGTTACCTGTAAGGGATGGGACAGCGCAGGTAGCGGGTTACCTGTAAGGGATCAGACAGCGCAGGTAGGGGGTTACCTTTAAGCGATGGGACAGCACAGGTAGGTGGTTACCTGTAAGGGATGGGACAGCGCAGGTAGGGGGTTACCTGTAAGGGATGGGACAGCGCAGGTAGCGGGTTACCTGTAAGGGATGGGACAGCGCAGGTAGGGGGTTACCTGTAAGGGATGGGATAGCGCAGGTAGCGGGTTACCTGTAAGGGATGGGACAGCGCAGGTAGGGGGTTACCTGTAAGGGATCGGACAGCGCAGGTAGCGGGTTACCTGTAAGGGATCGGACAGCGCAGGCAGCGGGTTACCTGTAAGGGATGGGACAGCGCAGCTAGGGGGTTACCTGTAAGGGATGGGACAATGCAGGTAGCGGGTTACCTGTAAGGGATCGGACAGCGCAGGTAGCGGGTTACCTGTAAGGGATGGGACAGCACAGGTAGGGGGTTACCTGTAAGGGATGGGACAGCGCAGGTAGCGGGTTACCTGTAAGGGATGGGACAGCGCAGGTAGCGGGTTACCTGTAAGGGATCAGACAGCGCAGGTAGGGGGTTACCTTTAAGCGATGGGACAGCACAGGTAGGTGGTTACCTGTAAGGGATGGGACAGCGCAGGTAGGGGGTTACCTGTAAGGGATGGGACAGCGCAGGTAGCGGGTTACCTGTAAGGGATGGGACAGCGCAGGTAGGGGGTTACCTGTAAGGGATGGGACAGCGCAGGTAGCGGGTTACCTGTAAGGGATGGGACAGCGCAGGTAGGGGGTTACCTGTAAGGGATGGGACAGCGCAGGTAGCGGGTTACCTGTAAGGGATCAGACAGCGCAGGTAGGGGGTTACCTTTAAGCGATGGGACAGCGCAGGTAGGTGGTTACCTGTAAGGGATGGGACAGCGCAGGGGAAATATTGCTGCATCACTCCGTCACATTACTCAGCATGCCTGCACGCGGCCACGTTATACGGTTAATTCTGATCAAAACTGTTTCTCAACCCTAAGGATAATGCCCCTCTTGTTCCGTCCCTTACGGGGGGATTCGTCCATCAGAAACGAGGTGCCAACTGACAGGATTCATTATTTTTCTTGGCTTGGTGAGACGCTGTGCCTGTCTATAATTCCATTCATAGGGGGAATATTTATTTTTGAGTGTGTAATTATGTCATATAAAATATGTAAGTGTGTGTAGAAACGGACATATGACATAACCCAAGTGTAGCAGATACACACTGTAGTTGATTAAATGATTGCTTAGCCAGTTCACTTGGTTTGGCCCAATTGCTTGTTGCTCAAGCTGCTGATAAATGTGTTGCCTGTCTGGAGAGCACAGGTTTCATCTCGGGAGTGTAAATGCGTTCTTCGGAAGGCACTACACTGCTGTTCATCTCCTCCCCTTGAGGGGAATGTTTTTTTTAGTTGTTGCACCAGTGCCTTGTTTACTTGCAGGGAAGAAATATCACTAGCGTTGTACCTGACAGCCTGGTCACTCTTAAATGTATTTCAGTGACAGGTGAGGTTCTCCAGGGCAGGTAATTATATCCCAGGTCAGTGTGCACAGAGGCCATTAATGATTCAGGTGCCGCAGAATGAGGTCCTTGTAAATGTATAAAAATACACTTAAAAGTCCGTTCTCCATTACTGAAATCACAGCTCAATCTGCTTTTGTCACCCCCCCCTCATGGCCAGCTTTGCTTTTAAGGGTTTTGGCAGCCAGGATGCAATCCGTATTTAGAAGACTTGACAAACCCTGACAGTAATGCGGTTGTCTTGGCTTTTTATTTTCTACATGGGATCCGTTGTGAAAAGCGGTGGCGTATTAGAACGGAGTGCTCTTTTAGTGATACCGGCTCCCCCTCCCATCCTACCAAAGCAGACAGACATGCACACACACACACACACACACACACACACACACACACACACACACACACACACACACACACACACACACACAGAAACCTGATTGTTTCTTTATTAGATATTTTGATAAACAATTGAGGGCTACGGCTGTATTGTTGAAAAAAAAGGACAGATGTTGAAGGTGAAAACACACACCTGAGCACATGCATTTATACACATGCACACACACACACACAACTACACAAACAAATGTGGATCTGTGCATGGTTGCAGACAAGCTCAGCTATATTACCTCCATGTACAGAGGAGAGACAAAGGGCTGTGCTGACTCGTGTGCCACACACACTTAAGCCCAGAGCGTAAGCGATCACCCCCTTCATGCTCGCGGTGCAGGATAACCACACGCCTTCCACCATTTCAAAAGATGAGAACTGAAAATAGAAACAGCGGAGATTAAAATCTGGGTATCCCAACTGCTCTTGATATGTTCCATTCAGGATCCTTTTTTTAACAAGTTTAAAATTACGAGAGGCTTTAGTGGCCTGTGTTCCCTACCATTCCCTGTAATTTCTGGTGGTGGCATTGTATATTGTTCACCATTGTAACTACACCCAAACCGCACAAAATGAAGTCACCTCCACTGGGCCTGCCAGAGTAATTATAGCCGCCAAAGTTGAAAGGCTTCACCCGCTACATGGACATAAATGTCTATCCTGCCTGACAGCTGTTCTCTTCTACAGTCAATTATCATGATACCAGTGAAAAATAACAGAATATTCTGAACCCACAGCTGGAAATATTTATGACGGCAAGACTGCCCTAGCCTTGCGCACACTATTAAAATGAGCAGTTTGAATCTGGCCCTGTCTTTTATTTGCTCATAAAACTGTATAATTCCTGATTTGATTTTCAAACTTTAGAACGATAAAGAGTCTAAGTAGTCATTTCCTTTTGCTGTAAATGTTAACACTGGCGGAGGGAAAAGAAGTGTCATGAATCTCATGGCTTTACTGACTTGGCCAGTAAGGGGTGTCAAAATCATTTGTTAGCATGCCAACCATGTAAATATCATTTAAATATATGTTGTGATCCCCATTTAAAATGTAATAGCTTTAGAATTGGGAGCTTTGCCACTGCATGGTCAAAGATGTCTCATTGGGAAATTCACGCTCTTCTTGGGATAGCAAAGATGTGGAAAAAATGGTAAGGGTCCAAAATGTCTTGGTGTTTCAACTATTGCCTGATTTTCTCCAAAACCAGATAGTATACGAAAGAAAGAGTTTGGTTATGAGGACTTGCGCAGAGATTGGCGGATGGCCTGGATACACAAATAGGAAATGGATGGATTTTCTCCATATTGCACATGCTGTTGGGACAGAGACCAAAGCTTCCTGAATTGACAGGAAGTGGAACACGTGCGGCTTGTGTGCTCGGTTTGGGTTGCCGAGTGCACAGGAAAGAGGTTGAATGATGTAGGAGAGACGGACTTGGCAGGCTGAGAGGACCGCTTTGTGAGAGGAGGCACTCGATGTGTGGAGCTCAGGCCGGCCATTCATCCCCACCAGCACAGTTGCCATCTCTGTGATTACGATTGTCTTCCATTACAAACACTAATACCAGATGTGCAGTGTGCTTATTACCCACCAGAAAAAAAAGAGCCATTTCACCGATGCAATCTTTCTCTCTTTTGGTTGTTGCTACTACTTTTTTGTTGGTTTCTTTCAGGTCAACGTTGAGAGAGGACGCAAGAATGTGCCTTTTGGTGTTGTTTGGTTTGCACACTATGCACAGATCTGGTGGAAAATCACTGATGTGTAGATTCAGAATATTCAAAATCACCTCACTAAGATCCGTCTACCCTAGCAGATCGCCTGCCCTGACCAGTTCATGAATCCATTAGTGATGCAAACGACTTCATGCAACCTCATCTGTCTGTCCAAAATGGAAGCATAGAGATTTTGAAGAGAAAGGCTTTCTGTCTGTCTGTCTTTCTCTATCTCTCTATCTCTCTATCTCTCTTTCTCTCTCTCTCTCTCTCTCTCACTCTCGCTCTCTCTCTCTCTCTTTCTCTTTCTCTTGCTCTCTCAGTGAAAACTCAACATTAAGGCCCTAATAACAGAAGCTATCCCGTGTTGCTGACATGCCATGGTGCATCTGCAAGCCCCAAGCCCCTGACGTGATACAGGAGGACAGGGGAACTATTAAATATCCATCATGCCATGCCACATCAGTCTTAATGCAATCAGAAACACATGGCTACACCAGCTAAGCCCTCTCCATCCACAATGATTAACTAAGTCCTTAATTTTCCAGACAAATAAAAAATGCAGGATCATTTTATCATAAATGTAAATGGCCTGTCTGTTCGAATGACATTTTGGTGGGCTGGGCGGCGATGCTAAAAGAGGACTCTGTATACTTCAGAGAGCAGGGAGGCCGGCCAGCGTCTTTTGACTGTATTATTATTTTAATGAGGCAGCATACGCTCGCGGTCGTATGGCTGTCTTTTGATCTGTCACTTTCGAGCGCTCGAGGTCGCCGAACAAACGGAGGTGTCCGTGCGGATAAAGGTGATTGCGTCCGCGCCATTGTTAAAGTCCTGCCGTTGTTGACTGGGCCAATTAGAGCCCGGAAACGATCCGCTTTCAGATGCACGTAATTGAGGGATGTTCTGAATAAAGACGGGCCTCTGTGAAGCCTGAGAAGCTTTTTAAATTTAATATGTGGTTTTACATTGCCTCTAAGTAAAAGGAATACCCGCTAACAATTACAAGGGCTATTCCCACCTGAACATTCATATTAAATATATCAACTCATTTATCCTCTCTTTACAAAATTAAAACTTGCCATACTTTTTTTTTTTTTTTTTAAATGTATAGTGGACAGTCTACTCTTATTTTTTCACTTTATTCAGATGGGGCAAAGTAGAGCGGGTTGTGGATAGATATAGGATCACAATACAGAAAGGGGCATGGTGGAGAATGAAGGACTGCATCACCCAGTCTCCCTCACTCACCATAGTTTTGAAGAGAGATTTTCTTAGCACCATTTTTTTCCTGTATTGAATTATGAATTCCAGTCTTTATTTCATTACTTTGTGCCTGTCTGAGAATTTTTGCTTTTGACCTGTTCAGTTAAAGCATTTTACGCTCAAATTAGTTTTCGCCTACTTGCTTATATTTAAATGTAACTGTCTAGAATGACAAAACTCCAAGGTGATAATTCATTAAGTCTGTTGACTGTTTTTTTTAAGAGGGATACCGAAATGAAATTGCTGTCACTCCTTATTTTTGTTGTTGCAGAATGCAAATGGCTCCACCATGTTTGCCCATACTTTGCTTGATATGAATCTCTTTTAACTGTAAACTCAGCGATGCAGTCTAAAAATAAATAACCAATCAAACCAACCGGCAGTCAAAAAACATACCAATAGCCAAATGGCCAATCAACAAACACCAAGTGTATTTCAGCCTGGAGGTCATGAGTGGCTCAGCCAGTCAAATGCCAAGGCTAGCACAAGCTGGGCTGTATAGATACAGGTTCCAGCCACACCCCGCATTTTAACATTACCCAGCCGTGACCAGGATTTCACTGGTCACAGCAGATACCTACCAAGGATAGGGTGGTTATAAGTCAGCCATTAGTAAGACATGCCTTTCCTCCAATCTGCACTAGCTGCTCATTAGTAGTGTTCGGTCATGGTAATGTAATGGCCTGTCATGCGTAAAAGAGTAAGAACGAAGGGATATGTGTTTGTCACTATTTCAAAACAGTAAATTTATGGCACATTTAGCTTCAGAGAATCGGAAGCTAAATTAAAGTGGTAAACTTCACACTTAAGAACTGTAATATATGAACCATTACTGCATAGCATAATCTGTGGCATACTGAATTATGGTACCCTGTGGTAACCTTAGAAGTTTAAGCTGAACTTCGATGTAGCCTTAAAGCAAAAGAAGTGAAGTCGCAGGTTATGTGATTTCTGGAAAATTCCATTTGCCTCTTGTTTATTTGTGAAACATCACAGGGTTGTGCCTTTCCTCAGGGCATGTGCATTCACAGGTATAGCTCATCTGAGTCAAATGAAGTGAACAGTCTCTGGAGAATTAGCTTTAAAATGGAGTGGGGTTTCCTGTCTCTCGTGGCATGTGGAGGGTGAGTGGTGGCGGTGTGTGAGGTTTGATATGAGATGTGCTCAGTGTGTGCCGGAGCAGACAGGCACTCCCACTCTCTCTCATCCTCATGTTTATGTAGAGATCAGTGCAAAATCAAAAGACATCAAGTTGAAGTCTGCAGAAGACACTCCGGAAGACTGGCAGCCTTATATGACAGCGTTCCACAAGTTCAGAGATTCATTAATCGCCCGCGTGAATTTAAGTACGCACCCCACAGGGGGCGCTCTTGTGTCAGTAACAAGGCCTTTTTGCTGCTGTCCTTGCACTACCTAAGAACCGGCTCTGGCTTTTCGGGTTGTGTTGCAAGATTTCTCCAAGCTTTTTGACATGTTCGAAGGTTCTGTCACTGACAGATGGAAGGGTTTGGGATGTCTTTTTTGTTGCTCGAAGAAGACGTGACTTATTCCCATGGCTTGAGTGAATGTAAACATATTTAAAAGTGTGACTTTGGCAATCAGCACATCAGGGATCAGCGGAGCGCCTTGTCATGGTTCCCACAGTTTTTGTTTATTCAGCTTGGCATGGTGTTTGCTGTTTGTGTGAATGCATGTCTTTGATAAGACCCCCCAGCCACAACCCCACTCTATTATCATTCATCTCAAGAGTTGCCCAGTCCTTACAAATGCTCACCACCCCCCCCCCAAAAAAATAGTCCATTCTAATTTTTTTGGTCCATTCAATATGTGTAATCCTTGAGTATGCATGTGAATTTTACAAAAGGGATTGCTTGTAAATTTGAAGTTGGTAATGGTTAGCACGGATTTGCCGTGCGGTTCTGTGGCTGTGAAATAAGCAGGCTAGCGCGATGTAATTCCTCAGGACGACGAATGCACCCTGTGGTGACTCTCCAGTGCTGTGGTTGACACAAATTTATTTACAAATGCTGTAATTTATATTTATTTCTCAATATGTGCCATACACCGTGCGTGAAAATGCTATCTGTACCGCTTCAATGCTAGTGAATATATTGTGAAAGTGGAATTAAGGTGCTTACCGGTGGAATTGTGGCGGTTTCTAATGCAGAGGTGACACACTGCAAGACGCCTCATCAGTCAGAACAATAAGCGTCCCAAAACCCCTCCTACCCCCCCCATCTCTCTCTACTGCCAGTGCCCTGTGCCATGTAAACCTACAGAGCTTGCCACGAGCGGAAAAAAACGTTAGCATGACGAGCTCGGAAGGGTTTGGAAGAGCAATGGAGATAAATGGCAATTCGTTCAGGGGGTGAGTCACACTCAATGACATATTCACTGGCTGTTCCTACAGCTCATTTCATAATGCCCTCTCTCTGTGCCATTCATTTCTCTGAGAGATGAAAGCTAGGACCAAGGCAGATCTCATCTGCTCACTGAGGCAAGCGGATAGAATCCAGTATTAATGCCAAAGCAAAGGGGCGGGAAGTCTAAGCTTCCTGATTCATTTGCGGATTCTTGGCCGCCGGCAAAAAAAGGCACGGGGACGAGACCCGCCTTTTACAAGCGGCCGTCCAATCCGACGTTAGCGCATCATCATTTGCATTATAATGAAACGCCGTGTTATTGGGCTGGCGGGATCTAGGCAGACCTGCGTCCGGAGGTGAAGCCGCCCACATTCATACTCAAAACGGATGGCGTGAACAACAGGAAGAGTTCTTTCTCTCTTTCTGAATGGAAGTTCCCTCTAGGTTTGTACAGACCGGGGTTTTTGTACATTTCAATTATTAACTTAAATTTTTTTACTTTTTGTCGATTGGACCAGTCGATTTCTGAGTCAGTCAGTGAGGGCAAAGGTCAAAAGGGCAATATACAGCTGGTACATCCTGCTAAAGTACTGTTTTTAGTGTATTCCTGCACCCCGCAATCTGGTATTGAATGCTGTCTGTACTAGATCATAATTCGCTGTGCCATTGCCAAGGGAGGGACTAGTAAATTAAGAATGGACTTTTTGCTGTACGTGGGTATTCCATATTGGGAAAAATATAAATCACTACCTACTCCCACAATTGGGAATATCAGTCTCTGGCTCGACACAAACTTCAGGATTCTGTTGTGCTGAGAGAGCAGCAGAAACGGGGCCATAACCAGACCAACATTTTTACAGAGGTCATCAGAAACAGCGGTCATCTGATGAGCATGGTCACCGTGAAAAGCAAGGCACTCCAATCAAAACATGTAAAACAGAGAATACTCCATTTTGTCAGTATTCTATGTGTCAAAATGCATCTTTGATATTGGGGTGAAAAGTAAATATGTGTGCTGCATTATGAAGGCACGAGTATATTGATTGTGACATCCAATATAGTTTTGAGTTGAGAGATTGCAAAACCTGCAAGGATTTGTAATATCCTGAGTGAGGCCTCCAATCAGCTGTAAAAGCGATTCATGGCTGGCATTAACTTAATACAATGTGCGCACAAAATAGAATGATATCTCTGACCGCCTACAACAAGAGCGATGATGTTCACAGCTGATTTCAAGTTGTACAGTTTTCAGTTTTGACTGTGAGCCTGTACGCAAAACAAGCACATTCATCAGAAAGCTGAACACTTAGTCAGCGGCAGGTAGACGATGTTACCTTGTCTGAATTTTTCTCACCAAATTGGGAAACTTTGAAGATTAACCAGCGGGTGAAAAAATCAAAGCCGCGCGCGGGCTGTTGTTTTCGCATTACGTTTGAAATGGACCACGGGCGCGATCAGAGGCAGTCTACGCACCTGCGTGTATAAATAAGAAATTATTTACCCATGAAAATCAGATCAGAAACTTGTAATGGAAGTATTGGAAAACCTGTCAGATTGCCACGTTTATTAGCACATCAGTTCACCACGGGTTGTAATTTGATTAATGTCATTCAAAGCTTTAAAAGGTATTGGCAAAAATATCGCCTTTTACCTGCCCATGTCCAATTAGTTTGTGTATTGCATATAAAACGCTTTGATTAACTGTATCCGGTGTCTGATTTATTCACTGATAACTATTAGGCTAATTATGTCATACAGTTTCAAGCATTGTGTTACTGAAAATACTTGATTTCTGAAGGCTTGTGTGTGTCCACTGTAGCCTATTATTGTTCACAAATAAACTAATGTTAGTTGAACTGTACCAAAATAAGAGCAGCTATGTCATAAATTATCATTAGCGTTAGCTAGCTTCTATAGCATAGACTTACATACAATGAGTGACACAGCTAAAACAACTGAATTATGGTACATAACATACAAAAACTCTTTACAGTTTAACAATAAATATAGTACATAATCTTATAATATAAAGTTATATAAAAGATTAATTGCATGGCCATTGAGCAAATATTTGCTTGCTCTGAATCACAGAATAGTAAAGCAGACACTTTTGACCCTTGCAAATTTCCTTTATGGTGTCCTCTATGGTAGTTATGGCGATGGGCGGGAGGTGTCCCAGGTATTTAGCTCCTGCCATCTCTAGGCTCTGTGGGTTTAGATGAGGTGGAGGACATTTGGTGAGTCACAAGTGGAAAGAGAAGCATCATTTATAGAGAAGGCCACAGGCCTGAATATCTCAAGTAGCAAAAAAATTAAAAAGGCACTTTTAAGTTTCTTCTAGCTTAGGGTTCCATAGTACTGGCACTGCCTCCCCCACAGCCTTTTTAATTTCTGTCACGATCTCAGGGTAGGTTGTGATTCTCAGCCTGTTTGCTTTGCAGCACTTAGAGGTCTACACGATGACACTGTTTGCATATACCTTGGGACTTTTTGATCAGTTCAAGGAAAAAATATCAATTATCTTGTACTGTTCATCTCTTACGCACCGTTATTTCTTGAAACTGTTGCCGCTTAAAATCAATATTTATGCTTTAAATTTGTGTTTGTCACATTTGCATATATTATGAAAGTGCACTAAAGCTGTTAGGACTCTTAGCGATTAACATTGCAGATCCAACACTGGTTGGCAATTATGTCTTTCTGTTTCATAATTCACCATTAACATGAGGGTAATTTTAGCAATATTTGATCCTTTCAAATACTGCACCAGTGATTTATTCTAGCAGGATGCATTTGAAAGCATTAATTTTGACCGCATGTTGCAAGCTCATTTGAGTATGCAAATGCAATCAAAGACACTTGTTTGATCTGCCTACGAAAGTTTCTGATGGGATACCAGCCTCGTCAAGTACCACCGCATGACACTTGTTTACCGTGAGCATTCTAGTTACTGCGCCCCAAAAAACTCATAACAGGGAGACAATCACTTGAAAAAAACTGACCAATCAGCCCCTATCCCTTCTTTGCACGAAGAACCAATCGAATGTGTACAGGGTTTTTTTTTTTTCTTCAGCGAAAGCATTCTGCAGGTAAAAACAACCTGTCATCAAATATGTTTTGATTGATCTTTTCCCTTTCATTTAAAAAGTGGAAAGACTCCGATAGCTATGTTCTGTTCAGGCATTTTGTCAGTTTGGAGTTTCAGTTAGCAGGACATCCCTCATCTCATTGCACAAACACAAGTCCTCTGATCGACTTACACAGTCAAATTTTCAGTGTTAAATCAACTCTTACAGAGTTGAGAGATTGTATGGATAAGTGGATGCTGGCTACAGGGGGGGTTGGGTGATTTGTGTGCCCATCTACACTCTCTTGAATTGATGGAGCGAAGTTGCAGCTGTAAAAATATGATTTGTGAATGGGGAGAAAAAGAAAATGTGGACCTAAAAAGATAAAAGTAGAAATAGATAAAAACTAGCGAGCTAGTTCAGATGCTAACACAATTGGATTTTGTCCCCCACACAAGAGGTAGAATGATTGTGGTGACTGCGTCTCCTAGTGTATCATTTAAACTTGGATTGTAGTGATACCAGGGCAGGAACCCAAAATCCTCCAGACCTGAAATTGACAAATAAACAGAAAACATAGGAACACTTTTAGAAAGAGGGAAAGGAATAGCACACTCCTAGTCATACAGTAGCAAACCACTGAAACCAGGAGTCATAGCTCAGACCGCCGCTCTCCACGCGTGAGATTTCAGAATCGCCTACAAATTTGTGAAAATACAATTTGTTGGCTTTCAATTCTTAAGTTATTTTGTATGCTGTGTTTTTATGAGCCATGATAAGTTGTATGAGATATTTTATAAGCTAAAATCTTCATTGACCTCATTGAGTGTATTCAGCGTAGAGGCACCATATCGGCTACACTATTGAAAGGCTACATTACTGTATTGTCTTACAGCTTTACTCTGTAAGAAGATATATGTCTTGAACAAGCTTAGCCTGCTGTACTGCTCTCTCTGTAAGGAGACGGGTGGGCCTAAGGCCTGCTTTGGCCTGCCATCTATGGGCTTTGGGGATCTGAAAACAAGCGTCACCTCATTCTCACAGAAAACCTGCTTCAGGCCATAAATTGATGCTGTATAGGACCACTGCCCCCTAATTTTCTCTATTTGTCACCGCTTTGTTAACGGCACCAAGGTAATGCCTGCTGTCACACCACCAGTCTGCCCGCTGTCCATCTCTGAGGCTGGCGACTCCCACAAAGTGCCCTGCAGTATTATAATAGACTTGTGTATTTGGACCAGCATACAATGAATGTCGATGTAATTTCTGCTGTCACAAGGCAATGAATTTGAATTTTTTTTATTTTATTTTTTTTATTTTGCTTGTTGCCTATGTACGCGGTGAGCAATTTACATGGAGACATTAATGTGACTGTCATGTTCCACCCCAGGGCAGCGATGCAGAACTGCTCGACGACAGCGTCTCCCCAGTATTGATGCTGATGGCATGAAGGAGCCCAAGTAGCAATGTAAACTTAATGGAATTTAGTAAAGAATTCCTTCAATTTACAACAGCAAAGTAAAAAAAAAAAATTAAGTAAGCACTGGTTTGGAAATAAATGGCAAAATAAAACGTTTAGCGTCTGAAAAAAACGGTTTGTTTCTGCTGCTGAGGTTGAGAGCAGGAGAGATACATCAGTGAAATATGAACGGGTGTTTGAAGTTTCAGCCTTAGAGATCTTTTATTTTACAGGGTGTGCGAAAGGATTTCACCAGAAATGGTCATGCTGGGTATACTGTTGTTGCACCCAATGAAGATGGAGTACATCAAATATTTAATTTAACTTTAATTAGTTTTATTTTATTTTATTGTCACTGCTTTTCTCTGACACGTTTGCTGAAGGATTGTACGACAGTAGGTGTGGCCTAGCAAGCTCTGTTTGTCCATTTCCATTGCTGTTAAAATGTTTTTTTTCTCTGCTTTTCCCCACTGTAAATGGAAGCAGATTTGGGCCTAGAGGTGAAACTGATGAGTTGAGTGTCTGTTATCCGAATAGCTGTCCCTCAGGATGTTGTTGTTTCTATTTAGTTGAATGGTCGCCCCTGCAACACAGATATTCTCTAAAGACACTAGACACCTGAAATGTGCCTCACTGTCTACGAGCCAGATTCGTCAGGGACAGCTACTCGACTGGAGCAGCAGATTTCCACTTTAGAGTTTAGAAATAGGAGGCCAAACCGTGATTGGAGTGTGGATAGAAGTAATTTTGTTCGAGCCCTTTCTATACGTAGTCACCTCTAAACAACACGTCCTCCAAGCAGAGATAACAGACTGTTTCACAATATTAGTAATTCAACTCTTCTGTGAGATAAATGTTTCTTCTTGTACTTTTTTTAAAACCAAAAACACAGTCTATTTTTTAGCTCGATACTTGTTAGTGTTGTTCTCTAGAAAAGAGAGTTGTGCAGAGTTAGTTTTTTTTAAGGAACTCTATTTGTTTATAGATGGTTCCAGTGTGCAAATTCCAGCTTTGCGCTGTTTTACCCCAGAGCAAGGTACTTTTTCAGAACTGCTCCTGTGAATATCTAAGTGGAGAAATAGGCATTTTTAAAACATTATGCAGGTTGTCCTCTAGAGGGGGTGAATTTAAAAACATGCTTTTTAAAAAAACACTGTCATAGAGCTCTACCAAAGGAGATTTAGAGACGATTACGTGCTAATTTGGACATTTTGAAGTCAAATGAATATCTCTAGTGTGAAGCATTGTGGAAAACCGCATCCTCGTCCGCGGACTGTGCAGAATTGCCCAGTGAGACCAGGAACTGCCATGTGCTAATGTTTTTTTTAGTTTTTTCCTGGAGAAGATGTGCCATTCAAATGCTGTATCTGTATCTGTGGTGTAGAGAAAGTGATAGAAAGAGAGAGAGAGAGAGAGAGAGAGAGAGAGAAAGAGAGAGAGAGTGTGTGTGTGTGTGTGTGTGTGTGTGTGTGTGTGTGTGTGTGTGTGTGTGTGTGTGTGTGTTGGGGGGTGGGGTGCAGCAATATTTGCAGTGTGGAATATGCTTACAGGCTTAGGTATTTGAAATAGTTATTTTTTTTTTTTACTTAATAACAGCCTGTCATCTATTAATGTATTAAATTTAGAGATAACTGACACAGCATGTCATTATAGCCCGAGTCATCCGGTACAGTGTGGATTTGGGTTTGATTGGAATGAATAAAATTATAAATCCTTTGTGCTATTAACAACAGGCCAGTGAAATGGCATACAGACTGTGTGAGGTGTTCATCAATATTTTTGAGGCAAAAAATATTTTTTTTCACATATTATTTCTATCAACATGTTTATTCAGTAAAATAATATTGTCCTCTATGCATCTTGCTGAGTACAGTTTGCAGAATTGCTAAATTGTATTCTTTATAGATATATTTGAATAGATATACGCTACTTCTACAGAAGAAAGTCTCTCTTAAGAACGTACAATGTGTAGAAAGGCATGATTACAATTAATTTCTCATTAATAATTGATGAATACCCTCTTAATTAATTTATAATAGTTTGCAGAGCATGATCTTAATTGCCTCCAATGAGTCAGATTTGGATCGCAGCCGGTCGTCAATTAATCCATTTCTGCCAGCCTGCAAGAGCTATTATAAAGTGACACGGAGCATAACCGCATGCATTTGAAGGGGCAAAGATTTTTGGCAAATAATGAATCGCCTGATTCTATCTGGTGAGCAATGGTTATCCGAATGATGAAGAGCAAGTTATTCTTCTCTGTGAGTGGAGGGGAGGGTGGGGGTATGGGGTGGGGTGTGGGTGGGGGTGGGGCTGACATGAGCTGTTTCCTGCCCGTAATGAACAGTATCAGTCTGGGGATGTGTGTGATTCATCAGGAAGAGCGCGGCTGCAGAACTGCGTAGGGGCTCCATAAAGGATTACGTGGAGAGCAACCAGCTGCATTTTGTGTCAACCCATGGCTCTCAGTGCGAGTGATCAAAACTGGAGAGCGGCGCTCTCTAAAGCCGGCTGGAGTGTAGGCAGAGGGGTGGGGGGAAAGGGGGGTTGCAGACGGACCTGTTATATTAAAATGTACGTACCCCAGGGGATCCCCGCGGGCATCTTTGTATTAGATTTCTGGGGTCAACTTCTCCCCAAGAATGGGCCAAATGGCTGTTTACTTTCAGCTCTCTGTCTGATTAACCCTGGTGATTGCCAACATATATCCACCCCCCCCCCCCCCCCCCCACACCTGTGCGCTCTCAGGAACGGTCTCATCGCGTATGCGATATCCCCACAGCCACCGATTCAAGTGCGGGCCAGCAGATGCACTGATCTTAGTCTGTCTCAGAGATGCTTCTCTAAACTGTTATTTATATTCTGAACGGCACAATTAATGCTAGATATATACTACCGTTACAAGTCTAAAAGTGTATTGTTGTACTATATTGTCTGAAAATAGACAGCGAATCAGCTTTTCATAAACAAAATAAATGCAGCATGATAGAACATAATTATTTCAATTGTGTGTATTATTAAGTGACACAATTGAGCAGTGGTACAGAATGCCGGGGGCCCAATCCAGGCCTTCTAACCTTTTTTGTCCGGCCTGCTGCTCATGCTGAAAATCTCAAAAAAAAATTTTTTGACTGCAGACAGCAAACTAATGAGCCTTGTACACATGCACTCGGTGAGCATGCGAGGTCATGGCTACAGCTTAAATTATCAAAGGGCAATGATACAGCTGCAATATGATTCTGTATTTCTGAATCGGAAAATGTGATAAATTATTGGTTACAGAAAAACATTGCTTATCCGAATGTTCTTTGGTGCAAGAAACAACTGGCATGAACAAGACATAGTTAGCATGTCTGTATCTCTAGGCACCAAAAAAAACAAGTCCAAATCGCAACAGAAAATAGTTTCATCCTAAGTCCAAGGTGAGTGCAAGTTTGTACATGACCCTGTGCTGAAAACGTTTGGACACCCTCTGTAGAGGTCAACCGGCATGACGCCGCAATGCCGGGCGCCGTGACCCTGCTAGACCCCTAACGAATGCAACACAGCACGTGCCTCGTGGCTGTGGCGCAGTTGTTACGACGTTATGGAAACGCCGTCACATTAACTCTTTATCACTCTGAGCAGGTCAAGCCCTCGGGGGAACTCTACGCGCACTCATGTTTAATTAAACCCCCATAACTGTTTAAACAAGGCGTGTGTCACGGGCGCTTCATACGGCAGTCCTCCAGATTGTTTGGCTGGCTGTTTTTGAAGATCCTCATTGATTGCCGCGCCGCCACTCGTCTCCCATTAGACTATTTTAGACCGCGCTCTCATCCTGCAGCGTTCGTTCCCCATAGAGGGAAAGTCGTCGCTTCAGAAGTGCAAGACGTCGCATCTCGCAAGCAGTCATTATATAAGCACAAATCAGACCCAAGTTGGGGAACAAATATTGGTAATGATGAAAAAGCCCTACAGGCACAAGGTTGTTTTGAGATTCTTTACGACAAAAAAAAAAAAAAAGACTGACTTCAGTTTATCCGACGCGTGTATTAGGGTGTATGCGCCGCTAATTACCGACGAGTATCGCCACATAATGCGCCCCAGTCATTCAGCGGTCCTGTAATTACGTCTGTGTTTAATAAGCGCCGCTGAATCCCCATCTGTACAAATCACTCCTCGGTTCTTACATTAATCCGCGCTGTTTCCGTGCCCCGATACCGATAGGACACGCTCAGTTTAAGCGGAAAAGTGCGGGAAGGGGGGGATGGAGAAAGAGACACCCACCACTCTTTTAAGTGTGCTGCTTTGAACACATCACTTAAGTGTAATCTGCTGTTTTAGACGAGATTTATTCAGAATTGTGCATAGTAAACAAAGCATGCTTCCCTGCGCATTCCAATAAACCCAGAGTAGGCCACATGTCACTTCCCCCTCTCTGACAAATCCCGACTTCAATAAGCATCATGTCGGCAAAGAACGAACGGATACATATATAAATAAATAAAGGGAGTCTGATTATGAAGATGCCTGGCTCATGTCTCTGAGTGTATGTATAGCAGGCTGCATTCCCCTCCGCTAATTAACCATTTCTCAGCGACGCTACGAAGCCGTCTCCCCTCCGAGCTGTTCTCGGCGAGGAACACTGATGTTAATATGGCAAGAGTGTTTATATTGAAAATTGATTTTGAAGGTGTGGAGAATATATTTGATACGTTCCCAATTTCAAAGCTTTGGCCCCCGTTTCCCTTTGATTATGGGATGGTTGTGGCGGCAATGGGGAGAGGCATCCCGAGGAGTCATTATGGTAATACAATTTGGGTGTGTAATCCGCTCTCTCTAAATTGTTTAACACAGAGATAATCGGGTATTATATATTGCTTTTCATCATGTGACAGGTTACATTTTATTTTGAGCCTGAAGTATTTTTTTTATTATAGGTTTACAAATGCTATTACCACATATTTAACAATAATACTGCTTAGACCTTGCCTTGCCTTGGCACTTAATGAGATTGGTAGAGATGGGCGCATATGAGCCAACTTAAGCAGATGAGTAACCTGCAGAACACCAATCATATATGATTGCCCAAACCCTCCAGAAAGAGGTTGCTTTGCTGTTGTTTAAATATCTTTGACCCCTGAGAGAGGATTCTACGAGCGCAATGCCGCATACTGCACACTGCTGCTGTCGTTTTAAGACAGAGCGCACTGTACCCCCTGCAGGTCGAAGGCGGTAAGGCAGGTTGGCCTGTTCACCCATTCAAAAAAAAAGAAAAGAAAACATGCTTCTGAGTGACATAACATTTCCAGGGGGCATCACTCAAAGCCCTGGGGGCTTCGGCCACAATGCAGCCTGTGCAAACGCACAGGTGGAGATCGTTTGCTTTTGTCTTCAGGCTTTAATTCAGCCCCAGCCAGCTGCAGGTAAAGCTTCAGCAAATTATAGCCTCGGGGTATACTTTTTGCTGCGGTGCTCAATGCTGTTTGAAGTTGCCTGACTGGAATTTATGAAATTCACTGTATCACAGAAGGGGTTTGTTTTCCCCCATTAACTCCTTGGTACTATCTGCATCACGAAAGCATTCGCATGAAAAATAGATTTTAGTTGACACTTTCCATATGTTATTTTTGGAAACGCACACAGCATTGTTGCTGTGCTGACTAAGGAATACCCCCCAGCAGTATTGAATCTGCGTCGCTTGTTCAGTACTTATTTTGTACTTGTTACAGCAATATCAATTAAACATACTGTTGTGCTCATTTTGTTTAGTTTGTTTTATGAAGCCTTGCGTCTCGTATTAAAATTCTCTTTTTAAAAACCGTGCTAATGACTTCAAAGGATTTTGTAAGAACATTAAAAACATTTATTTTTAATGGAACTATACATTCATTTTTTACTTTGCTTTTAAATGCACGTTTGATGAGACAAAGTTATGCTGGGATTCAGTTGGTTTAGTTCTTATGCCGCATATAATTTGCTCATCTGGCAGCTGCGGTAACGCTTCATAATCATGATTATCAGTCCAGAGTTTTCAAAGTTTTACGGCAGAAGACACAGAAAATGACGATGGTCTCATTTGACGTAAAACTCTGGTGATGTCTTTATGGCTAGTATTCATTCATTAGACCTGCGTAAGTAGCATCCTCAACTGAACCAAATAAATAATGAATTAATAACTGGGCAAGATAAGTTTCTGCTCCAGGACTTTTAACCACTGATGGTTTAGTGCAGAGATCCTTCTGAAGGAGGTGGCGCAGGATGTGTCTCTGTTATGAAATATATTACTGGAGTAGTTTGTCTGCTTTTGGTACCTTTATAATTGAAGCCCTTATTTTAATGTATTCATTGTTAATTGAGCCATTGCTGCATCACCCCTCTGTCTATTAAAATGGCTGCAGACAGGCCGTCGCTTCTTTTCCACTGCAGATTTCTCGCTGGGGAATGCCGCACCTGTGCAGGTGGTGCAGGCAGGCTGCAAGCACCCGATTGGCCGGAGTCGTGGCTAACGCGGGATGAGATGGAGAATTCCCTGCCAACCGAAAGCCTCTCTCCGTGCGTGATGCTACAGCCAATCCTGCATCACCCTGTCAGACCAAAGGCCACTGTCAGTACAGGCCTTATAGCAGGGAACCTCACCACTGAGCTGAGCTGGATATGCCCACCCCCCAACAGCCTCCACCTCCCAACAGCCTCCACCCCCCAACAGCCTCCACCCTCCAATAGCCTCCACCCCCCCAACAACCTTCACCCCCAACAGCCTCCACTCCTAACAGCCTCCACCCCCAACAGCCTCCACTCCTAACAGCCTCCACCCTCCAACAGCCTCCACTCCTAACAGCCTCCACCCCCAACAGCCTCCACTCCTAACAGCCTCCACCCCCCCAACAACCTCCACCCCCAACAGCCTCCACTCCTAACAGCCTCCACCCCCAACAGCCTCCACTCCGAACAGCCTCCACCCCCCCAACAGCCTCCACCCTCCAACAGCCTCCACCCTCCAACAGCCTCCACCCCACCCCCATTTTGATGGGTAGGTCTTCAGAGATCAAGCCACTTGGACACATTCAGTTTTTTTTGTCTTGGCATCTTATAATTTTTTGTAAATCATAAATTGTATCAAATTCATCAGGACCTGTAGGTGAATGGCGTGTCTGGTCTCGGTCAAATAACCAACTTGCCGTTGTCATGGCCTATTGTCCGTGTCATCAGATAATGACAGGCAGTAGTACAGTAAATGCAATGTCTCTCCGACTCTCTGCAGTTGAATACGCACGTGCATCACAGACCCTCTTTGTTGAAAGAGCTGGTGGTTGTAAGTGAGAGCAGAGACCGGGACAGAGTAATGATGGTGGGCAGCTGTGGCAGAGAGGGACAATGTTTGTGCAATCTGGGGCTGGCTATCCACTAATCCAGGGCTAATTTTGGGCCGCTGGTTGTTGCGGATCTGTTTGACATTCTCCCCGCTGCAGGCTTCCGCTGGCTGTAGCTCACCACCCTCCCAACGGGGCAGGCGCTTTCCACTAACAAAATGCAAAATACAAAATTAATAAAAACACCCTTTGAAACTGACAAATACGCCTCAGGCAAACTATCGGCCCGCCGGCTGCTTAAAATTTAATCAGTATTTTATTTATTTATATATTTACTTATTTTCCACAGCCACGCTCTTCTTTTTTAATAACACGGTGCAGAAGGCTGAGCGTGTGTATGTGTGTGTATGTTTGTGTGCGTGTGCCTGTGTATTTGTGTGTGTGTGTGTGCTTGTGTATATATATGTGTGTGTGTGTGTGTGTGTGTGTGTGTGTGTGTGTGTGCGTATTATAAGGGTGTGTGTGTGCCTGTGTATATATGTGTGTGTGTGTGTGTGTGTGCGTATGTATGGGTGTGTGTGTGCCTGTGTATATATATGTGTTTGTGCGTGTGTCTGTGTATATATATGTGTGTATGTGTGTGTGTGTGCGCCTGTGTATATATGTGTGTGCGTGTGCTTGTGTATATGTGCGTGTGCCTGTGTATATGCGTGTGTATATGTGTGTGTGCGTGTGCATGTGCTTGTGGATATGTGCGTGTGCTTGTGTATACTGTGCCTGTGCCTGTGTATATGTGTGTGTGTGTGTGTGCGTGTGACTGTGTATATATGTGTGTGTGTGAATGTGCCTGTGTATATGTGCGTGTGTGTGTGTGTGTGCGTGTGCGTGTGCTTGTGTATATGTGCGTGTGCCTGTGTATATGCATGTGTATATGTGTGTGTGCGTGTGTATGTGTGTGCAGGCATGCAAAGTTACTCTCCATCAAGAATTACATGTTTAATGGGACCTGACAGGTCATGGACTCTGTTTCTCTCAAGGGCTCCTGGCTATTAAAACAAACACACATTTTTTTTACCTTCTCACCTTCTTCCTTGTTCTTTGATAATGTGCACGGGGCCGAGTGTCTGTTGCCCAGCTTTCTGTACCCTTCGCAGTGCATTGCAGATTTAGACAGTACACCTTTATTCAATGCCATGGACAGCAGTTATATATCCAAGGCTTTAGTCAGATGATTCTGGAACTCTGCAGGAGCAGCATTCCTTAGCATGATGTGTCAGAATGTGTCAAAAAACAGGGATGTGTGGAATTCTGTGTTTGTTTCCCATGGAGACTGGTCACAGCAAAGATGTCTACTGGGAGGGTGGGGTGGCTACATCTATGCAGGCCCCATCTATGATTTAGTGTTAATTACCGTAAAACCTCCAATTAACGGCGGTCTCAAATAAGCGCTAGTCTCCAATAACGTTGGTTGCCTTTGATACAGCTGCCAATAAAAACTCTGGTCACACACCAAGAGGCATCATGCAGACAAACATTTTAAGAAAAAAAAAATGTAGCTCAGACCACACACAGACCCTGTAAAGTACACCCATATCAGGCTATCTGAACAACCAGTATATGACGTGAAAGAAAGCAAAATAGCCTACAGTATGTATGTGTGATCTGATCATATTATTGCTAATGGATGCTTCCTTGATATGATTTCAACTAGGCAGTTAGCTATTTAGCCATTTCAACTGGACAAGGGAGACCTAGCTAGCTAAAAAGCTCTGCCAGCTAGAGGTTGCGATTGACTCTTTTCCATTAGCACCACCTCAGTCATTTAAGTTGATAAAATAATTGCCAGTAATTAAGCACAGAAGATTATTAACGGCAGTTTTTACAAGCGACACTGATGTGTAAAATTCAGGTCGATTACTTACTACCATGGACATGATGCAGTATTTTTAAATGTTGTACAAGGGCATGTTTGTTTTAGTTGGAAGCAGAGGGAAATGCCCACTTTAAAAATGAGAGCAGTTACATAACATTTAACTTACTAAAAAAAGTTAAATACATGTATTGTATTAGTAATACAAAATTGTTTGCAGCTGAGGTATATTCAAACAAATGAGAAATGAAATAAAAGTGGTGAATTGTGCTAATTTACAAAATGAAAAAGAAAACTGTGTATAAAAAATGTATTTTATCATGGGCAGTTTTTTTATTTCTATTGCGATCTCTCCGTCTATTGTTCACCAAAACGAAGTCAGTTTTATGAAGTCAAAGTTTTTGTCGAAAGACATGCACATCAAGGCACATCAAAACACTATCTTAATGAAATCAGAGATATCAAAAATATGTGCGGGAATGTGACGTTTATTCTGATCTATTTCTTAATTTTTTATTCCTAGCACCATGGAAAAAGACTAAAACAGTGTGTGAGCTGACCATCTGAAAGATGTTTTATACTATGCTATGAAAATATCACGGTCTTTTTATCACTTATTTTGGAGGAAGTGGCTTAGCATTAAGATATGAATACAAAACTAGTTTGTTTTAATAAAAATGATAATAAGAAGAAAGTAATTACAAGTACACAAATCAAACTATAATTAAAAACAAAAATATGACTTGCATAACATCTAATCTAGGCGTACATATGTATTTTTCATTCTTATTTACATAACCAGATAAGGTGTTATTTGTTTGAAATTGATAGTCTGTTTGTTTTCAACATTCTTTCAATATGAATACCTTTCTATTATCAAATTTTCGCTTGTATCTATATACGTTTCAATATAAAAATGTAAAAGTTCTAACATGAAAAGATTTTATTTGATATAAATCTTTCTCTTTTGTTAACTGTCACTGCTATTCTCATCCTGGTAAAAGAATCCAGTTTCGTACGACTTTTTCCTGTCAGCTCTTTTTCTTGAGATCCTGAGGATTACAACACTCGGCAGCAAATTATTGCAGTGAACCCAAGAATAAGAATTTGAGGTTTTTGGCCATAAATATTAACTGACAATATATTATGCATATCATTCTTTAAATACCACAGAAAATGTCTCTTTTTTTTTGCTAGGGATCTTAATTTTGCATATGCTTTTAAGTATCCCACATGAAATAATAATTACCATTAAATCAACGGCAGCAGCAGCAGCCACCACAGTGGCAGCAGACTCCATTTTGTCAATCAAGCCGGTGCAAATCCTCAGTGACGTTCCCGCCTCTCTTCACTTAGTGGTGAAGAGGCATCGCTGTCCAGTAGCGCAGCTATGCAGGGGGAAAGGGGAATGTTACACACCGCATTGCTTGCTGCGTCTGTGTATGGTGGGGGAACGGTGGTCGCGTTGCACAGGGAGTGGGAACAGCTAGCGTGTGAGCATTTTTTTTTTGTTCCACAGAGAAAGCCTGCCTCCTATCTCAGGGGGTTAGTTTAGTTTGTAGAAGGTTGTGTGGCAGTATGGAGAAAGCTGAAATTTTAAAGCTTGCAATAGAGTGGCTCTGGCTGTACTCCCTCATGTCTTGTTCTGCTGTATGCTACCGGGTGGCCCCCACTTAAAACCATTATATCTGGTGGGGTTTTTTTTCCACATGTGAAAAATCTGTAAGGCCCTAAAGTCAGGCAACTTCTCCGGTGCTCCAAACTGAGCTGACCTCAGCAGGTATTCTACCAGCACCAACACTGTAGCACGGCTAATTGTGACCACACTGTGAAAGCTCTTGACATAGAAAAAATACTGAATGTTAAAAATTATTATTTTAATTGGGGGAGGGGGGGTTACTGCTTAGAAATGAAAATAATGGTGTGTGCTGTGTAAAATATGTGTCTTAATGTTGTTTTGCCAAAACAACTCTCAGATTTGTAGTTATGGATTAAATTTACAGGCGTCCTGAGCTAATACTACGCGTGGCCCGACGTCCTGCAGAGCAAAGCATAATTGGCCTTAGTGTCACCCAGTGAGAGGAGAGTTCATTCTGCATGTTACAGCGCAGTGAATAAAGGCTGTGGCTAGTAGCACGGTTTGGACGATGCCTAGACTGTGCTCCCGTGAATCGAGGTAGTGTTGGGACAGGCTTACAGGTGCCATTGGGACTCAACAAAGAAAACAGAGAATAAGCAGATGTTCTGAGAACAAAGAATGCCACTGTGAAGAAATACGTCAAGGGAGTGAGTCTTTGCACATCAGTATTTAACCAGTTTTACTCTCATAACTGTAGACCGATAGATGCCCAAATCCAACACTGCGCTTCTGGGAAAATGTGACTGGGAACAAATGTGCAGTGGGAACAGGGACAGATATCGACTTGAATGGAATAATTATCAAACAGGATAAAACATGTCTGTCTTCACAGCTTGGATGAATGCAGCACAATAGCAGGCATCAAAAACCTGAGGCAGGAAGATGAGTGCTGACATTTCCTAGCCTTGTGCCACGTCCTCTGTTAACCCAGCCCTCAGCGTCTCCTGTAGGCAGATGGAACGGGAATTTCGTGCTTCTGTGGATTTAATGTTCTTTTCAGGCTTGGGAGTCTTTAAAGGAAGGAGTCTTTACACAGGACTAATTACCGCAGCAGAATGACAGCCAAGTGTAATAGTGCATTTATCCTCTGATCCGAGAGCGATTCTGATATTCGGCATCTGATACACCTCACAGAATGTCTTTCCGTAATAAGATAAGATAAGATAAGATAGACTTTATTGTCCCAAAGGAAATTTGTCCTGGACATTCCAGTGTCTGCCGCATAAAAAACATACATACGTACAAAAAATAAATAAACACAAAAGTCATTACAGTCAATTGCACATTGCCCATCCTAAAAATGCAGCATACATACGGTAACAACATATAACAGTGAACAACAATACAAGACGCTACTAATACAGAAAGCCGAGGTGGAGTTTAGTGCCTTAATGGACAGGGGGATAAATTAGTATTTAAAGCGGTTGAGCCTGCTGTAAGGGACCCTGTATCGTCTGCCAGAAGGGAGAAGCTGCTAATACTAATACTAAGAACGAAAGACGCCTCACGTTAGAACGTAAAAACAACCATGCGTAGTCATTTACCCCCTACGTTTCATGTTTTTCAGGAGAGATAGAACATCTGTAAGTGAATGTATGAGTACAGCTGCAAGGGTAGAGGAAGGTTACTTGACTCTTGGGATGGCAGGCACAGACAGGGCAACCTGATGTAATGGGAGCCTTCCTGGAGAAATTCTGTCCTGTGCTTTCATGCGGTGAAGGTTGTATGAGCACACGCTGGAATTACACCAGCCAAATAAGTTTTCACCTGAGCATCAGTAGGTCTCACTTGCTATGCGTTATTAGCCTTGCTAAGTGCACTTGGCTACTGTTCTTTAGCAGTTTCTGCTAAGTTAGCTTTCAGCACATTAGCCTGCTGCCTCTGGATTCCTCCAGTGTTCTGCTGTGGGCCCACTTCTGCTTCTTCCCTCAGGACACACCTTCTGGATCTTCCTTGCTGCTTTTCCCAGGCGGTCTCCTGTAGATATACTAACCAGGCACGACCCTGGTTAGTTTTGTAAAACAGACGAGATCTCGTATATTCAGGGCGGTCACTTTTGTGTAGTTAATACATGCAGTTTCTCTCTTTTGCCTGTTCTGTCCACTATTACTCAGATATTACCATCATTTAATCTAGAATGCTTCTGCTGTCTGGAACCTGATGGATTCCACTCTTCTTTTGGTCCAGATTCATCTCCTCTCTCCATTTTTTCCTTCTATTCAGAAACCTGCGAGCTACTCTAGATTCCACATTGTCCTCTCTTTTTACCTCAATGTTAATTCTTGTTGTGCCTCTCAGTGATTTTCATAGATTTCAGCTGTGTCCAAGGAACCACAGGCTTTCAGCAATGTACTGCCTCTCTCTGTCCTCACGGTGAACCCCTTAGCACGGGGTCCTCCAAAAAAAATCTACTATAAAGTATATTATATTATAGCACTTTTGTTATAGTCATAAAAAAGCCAGAAGAAGAGACATTGTTGTCTTCATTGCAGCTTTTTCAGAATTCCTGTTCTGGTAAAAAAAAATATTACAAAACCAGAGATGTAATTTCCAATGTTGGAACCACCACCGTAAATGTTTTATGCGAAACAAAGCTCTTTTTTTTTGTTGAACAAAGGAAAAACAGATTTTTTTGGGGGGGTTTTCCATTGAGGCCTGGTTATTAAGCTAGCTCTGTTTCGCCTCATGCATTAGTATCACATTAATTTTGTAATCACACTCCTCTTTGACTTCAAATAATGAGTATTTAATTATTGACAGCAGATTAATTTTTAACAAAGGCACAGGGGTTTCTCATGGTTGGACTCTGATGGAAAGGCATTAGGGACGATGCGGAGTGCCTTTGACCTAGAAACTTCCCTTCTCCTGGAGCTGCTACCCCGACTACCCAGCATGCCTCTGACCATGTAAGCGGGGGCACGCAGGTGCGCGGCAGCCCACGCGGCGAGCCTGACTCCGCCCTCAGAGCGAGATAAAGAAGTTTTATTTCCTCCAAAAGCCTTCTCGTAAAAAAGCTCACAGTTCCCTACTAATTATGCTCTTAGGCTGAATAATAGATACAATATCTCTTAATCAGAAGGGACACTCGATAAAACGCAACTCTGCTCCCCTTTTTCGGGCTCCAGCGAGATAATACTCTGTTTTATGTCAGGGGAGTGCATGTCATTCATAATTCCTGCACTGGAGAGATGTAATGGACTTACAATGAAAACCCTGAAGCTTGGTTGAGGAGAATCGCAAGCCATAGAGGAACAGAGGGACCCTGGTATGGGTCATGTCTTGTTATCCATATCGGTTCATTTGAAGTGGAACAAGGAACTGCTGGGACAAGCCTGACAGATGATGTTAGCGCTCGCGTTGAGTGCTGGGCATTGGTTTTTAATACCCCTTTCAGGATGATTCCTGCTTTATTTGACAGCGCTGGTCACTATGAGTTCCTTCTCCGACCGTGACAGTCAGGGCACGTAGGGCTCTGTCCTAAGAGAGGATCTAGGGCGTCCGGTTCTGATGGTTTCCGACCTCACTTCCTGCTTCGTACCCCCTGCCTGCCCTTCCACTCTTTAGGTGATTTGAGAACCCCAGTCAACTGATAAACCGGAGGAGTCACTCTTACGTAATATGAACCTTCCAGAGGAGCGTGCACGTGGATCTCAACAGAGAGTACGAATTAAAAAGATGCACATGAACTTTCCGCCTTATGTTCACTGTCATTATTTGCTCTCCTTATATGATGACTGTCTTGTGCTGTGTGAGGACTCTACAAATATGTGCCCCCCCACCCATCCCCTTTAACAATGGGGGCTCATGTGACTCGCAGACACACATTGCGGTTAAAATGCCAGTGTTTTACAGCAGGGCTCCTCCAGTAAATCAGGGTCGTGAGGCATTCCAGGGCGACGCTCCAGGGCCTCTCTTTACCAGCGGGGGATCTTTTTCCGTGCTCCTGTATATCTTCCACAGAAGATCCTGCACCACGAGTGACCCGCTCCAGCTGACATCTTAATTAAATCTTTAGGATCCTGTTAAACCTTTTTATTGGTGGAGAGAAATATGGGCTTGTTCTTGAGACTGGGAGGTCGCTAACCTCCAAACCCTCTGACCCCGACCCTCGATCTGTGATTCATGTTCTGTTCATCTTTATCTGCTTTATATTGCGTGTGTGTGTGTGTGTGTGTGTGTGTGTGTGTGTGTGTGTGTGTGTGTGTGTGTGTGTGTGTGTAAGGGCGAGTATACGTTTCTTTCATAAACATGCAGCGTTCTGCCCCAACACAACACTGCACTAATCCTCTGTGTCCTCTCTGTATAATTGTTTATTCATCAGCCATCTTGAATTGATGTCTCACAAGGGACCTCCCTGCCCCTGTATTTTTGACTGTAGAGAAAAGTAATTGCAGCGTGTAATAAATAATTAAATCGGTTACGACAGTAACTCACTTTTCTGCCCAAAATTTAATTAACAGAGGTGAAGACCAGCTAAATGTTTATTTTTGTTTTAGTAATTCATTTTTCGACTTCCCGGTTATAACCAAGTCGCTCCCGTGTTGCCATTGTGCAAGCTGCATGCGTTGAAACATGGGAGGGTTATATTTTGTTTGAAATAAGGGCACGTGATATTGACATATAATGGAGTAACCTTCGCGAGAACCGCCTTGTGAACAAGACAAAACCCCCCCAAAGAATAAATTTGATCAGTTATTCAGATTGAAATAAAGTGAAATGAAAAGGCGTCTTTGTGTGCCGACGTGGCGACATACCTTCTGTCAATGTAAAATCAGCGCTCATGCATTACAATAATAGCGAGGAAAGACAGAGCGGGAGCATTGCTCGGATTCACAGATAATTTAGTCTCTTCATACCCCCTTTGATAAAACAGCGGGAATCAAAGTAACGACAAAGATGAAAATAAAATTGTTAAAAAATGTCATGCAAATGACTTTTGTTATTCTGCTCTGATTTTTATTTAAATTGTAAGTGATCATTCTGCCTTTTCGTTACAGCTGTCACCACTCGCTAATGTGCATTACAAATTGCATCAAAGTGCATAAGACCGTGTGTGATTAATTTATACAGCACTTCATATAGAAGTGAGCCATGCAGGTGCAGCAGACAGGGAGCTTATGGCTGTTAGGGGATTTAATGACTGGAGAGCTCCGTAAATTAGATTTTAGCTCCATGCCGTTTGTTTCATCTTAGGTTTGTCATCTGATCATCTGGCAACTTCACCTTTTTTTATTGGATGGGACAGAAGCGAGAAAAGAGGAGACATTTTCCGGGCGCGTTACAGATCTACTGTACAGTTCCTCTGGAGCTACCAGGGAAAGACGAAACAAACCAAACAAATACATTTATTTATTTATTTATTTTAATGAAAGTTTACTGTTGGTTATGCCTTGATTATGCCAAATTAGTAATCCCTCCCTTTTTAACCCTGTGTCATCCCTGATCATCGTCTGTGACCAAGGAAAAGCAATTTTCATATTATTCAGGTTGTTTTGTATATTTGCAATTAAAGTGCGACTGGGCTTAGCGCATGCATCCCATTACCATTGCAGGCTTAATGCCAATTTGTAAATGGAAGGTTAATTTCTTAATTGGCTGTCAAACAGGTAAGAGAAAGTTGTGCGTTAATTGGTCCTGTGAACAAGCGCTGGCTTCTCTAATGATGTAATTACGGGTGGTGTGTGGTGTTGGGCGCCACCATGCAAGGGCAGTTGTGTGGCTCTGACCCTCTCCCCCATCTTAACACTGTTTATATCCCTTGTTTTCCCTCTTTGCTAACTCCCAAATACGTACACCGTGAAGACGAGACATCAATATAAACTATGGAGTTAAGGGTACAATATGTTTGAATTGAACACACATTCAGTAATTTTGAAATGTACTTTTAATTGTTTTCCACTTTTTCCTCTTTTCGCTTTAGAAAAAAAATGCTAACAAATCTCTTTCATGTTTATTTATACAGAATGGCACATTCAGTGATCACATACAAAGGTAATATGATGTTACCTGAATTGCAAGTAAAATATAACGAGTTCTTGTATTGTTGAGGTGACGGGTATGGTAATAGTGACAGACACTGCGGAGGTGCGCGACTGTAGCATTGTACTGTAGTGGTGACAGCTATTGTAATGGTGATAGACACTGGAGAGGTAGGGTATTCTAGAGGTGATAAATATTGTAAGGTTGAGAGACACACTAGCGGCAGCGGTGACAGGATGAATCATGAAAACATCAGTTTTCGTGAGAAGTCAAACCAAACCTCGCCGACACGTTCCACACTCCCACTCTCGTACAGCTAAATCTGAGAAACCCTTAGACATTCATCCGAACCGTCTTTCAGTAACACTGCCTGAAATTAGTCCTCAAATAAGATTTTGTAAATAACTAGAGAAAACTAGAGAAAAAAACTGTCAAAAATACTCAGTTGGGGGCAGGGGGGCAGGGGGGCAGGGGGCGGGGGGCGGGGGGCGGGGGGCACATAGTCCTCAGATTCCAGGTACGAACACAAAGGTCTGATGACTTGGCTCTCATCCGTTCAGTTGGGCCAAGTTAAAGCCGACCGGCATCCACACAATTGAGCAGGAGCTGAGGAAACCGGAAACTTCTCATGAGCATGGCCCCTTTTTTCCGCTACTAAATTGAAACCTGCGAATGCGCTTTCAAGCACTAGAGTGCACCAAAGAATGAAATGTTTTCAGCTAACATCAAGCCGCTAATGATTTTAACGAGAGCGCCTTCTAGATTCATATTTCTTTCATAGAATACATCACACTAAAACAAAATCAATGAGCAACATTAATTAGGGGCCTTTTAGACGCCTTGTGCTATATTTTTCTTTTTCTTCCTTTTTTTTTTATCCCGAAGGCTCACCAGAGGAGGAGTGCTGTGCCACGTTTAAACCAAGTTATCTGACATTTAGATGTAAGAGGGGTGTGGGGAAGGGAAGGAATACAATAACAAACACGGGACAGTTTTTGACAGTTCTTTGTCAGGCAGGAGAGAAGAAAGGGTCTGACTGTGCAATGGCACTTTGAAGCCCTGGAAAATTTGTAATGAAAAATTTAAGCTACAAGAGGGAGGCGGAAAAAAAGACCAGCCATTCGTTTGGCTCCGCATACATTAGCGCTTGTAATTCAAAGGTTTTGCTATGTGTTTTTGTAATTTTGACTCTAATAAATATCTTAGAGAATTGCTTTGATATTCCAAGATTGTCTCTGTGGCTGGCATCCATTAAGGGGAAAGGGGGTGAACGATGATCAGTCTCCGGGCTCTAATGAGAAGGTCATTGCACTCTAATTATCACAGGCAGCTCTACTGAAGCCCTTCAAAGGTAACGGAGAAAGCACTGTACAATACTCTGTACACACGTGTCCCCACCTGAATACAGGCCTACGCACTCAAACACCATTTATTTCAGTGTGATTGTTTTGTGTACAGTATACATGCAAGTATGCATTTATTATATTGATTAGAAAATGTATTTATTATTATTATTCTTAAATTTTTAATAATAAAGACATATTTTATATTTTATTTATTTTTATTATTATTATTATTATTATTATTATTATTATCTGATAAGTGATGGTGTATACTGTTGAGTGAAAGAATGAGACAGTAGACCAAGAGTGCTGACGACCGCACATGCTGACGACTGCACATGCCTTGCAGACCCCTGTTCTAGAAGGTTCCTGCATAAAGGCATACTGGAAAGGTTTGTCCTCCTCACTCTCTGCATGTTTCATATTCTCATTATGACAGTATAGAGATATCGCCGTGTCCAGGAACATACGCCAGGCGCACATGTATGTAAGCATGATAATCTGTATGACTTCCTAATTGTGTGTACATGACCGGCACAACTTCCATCCTGTATGCTGCTTCTCAACTCAAATTTTTTTTTTCTCCACAGACCGTTATGATGCATGGCATGCACACATTTTCATTTAAGCAACACAAAATGTATGTGTTTGAAATGCATATTAGGCTAGATACGTATTACTAATGCAATTTTCTGATTAAATTTTGCCCACGGACCACCAGGGGGAGTCCTCCCAGGCTGCCAGTGGTTCACAGACCACTTTAGAGAACCACCAATCTTTGGAAAGCCCACTGGTAACGGAACAGCCACCACGGTGTCCCAGAAGGCTGGCCCTTGACAGTTCAGTGGTTAGAGAGGTGGGGTATATGCTCTGTGGATTTTTTTCGGGACAAAAAAAAAAGATACCTCCCTCCGTTCCTCCATATCAGACGAAAGCCGAAGCCGACTCAAATTATGCCGTGACAGATGTGGTCTCTGAGAATGTTGTTTACACGCAGAAAAGCAATGTTCTACGGGATCCGCCTCTCCGTAGGGGGATACTTTAAAAAAATTGAGTCCCAAATTAGACCGCTTTATCAGCAAGGGGTAATTTATCCGAGCCGCTAATCCTTTACAGGTCATTGGGCACCTCCCGCATTAATGCCAGCCCGAGCTCGGAGAGAGTTCGCTCTTCCCACCCTCTTCTCAAGTCTGCAGATGGAGAGAGAAAAAAAGAAAAAGCAGGCTCATAACGTTCACGGAGTGCGTTTTTTTTCCGCCCCCAAAATAATTAAAATGTGTGAATAGTGTCTGAAGCCTTTGTACAACGATGCTGAGAAACAAACGATCATTTATTTATAAGGAGGAAACAGGATTAAGAAAATAGCGCACACAACGTTTCATTATTAATGCCATTCTTTAGGCAGGCTTAATTTATACAGTACTGCGGGTTCAAGTGGGAAGAACATGAAAGAACATGTTTGCATGGCCGTTTCGTGTTGCCTGATTTGTCAGAAAGATGGAATCTTTAGCCAGACAGCTTCGACACAGTGCTGTAATGCACAATAAAACCACCAAGAAATTGGTCCCAGGCAGATGGATAACGGTTCCCAGCCTCTAACGGATCCCACTGTGAATTACCATCTTAAAATTAATTTCAACAGGAAGTAGCACCGCCATTGTCGTCAGTAAAAAACATTATTCTCTCTCAGAACGATGAGATTTTAGTTTGAGAAACTCTGTCTTGCATGTCCTGTAAGTGTGTGGCAAGTTTAAAGTGTGATTTTCAAATTTGTCAGGACAGTTGCTTCACTGTGTCACTTCAGCAACTTCCACTAATAACATCAGTTCTTTCTCTGGGGAAAAACAAACCTACTTTGTTGCACTTGTTAAAATATAAAAATCCTGCTGTATGTGTTGTGTAACCGGAATTGTTATTCTCAATAATGGGGAACCAGTGAGGGCTAAGTCCCAGCCTCAAACTTTTCACACACATTGAACTCTCAATTCAGGAGAGAACAGACCAATCGATCAATTTTGCAGCTACTGGTCACTGTCAGCACTGGCATGGACATTGGTTACTAGTCCACGATGAGCTGTCTAGCAGCCTCACCCAGTGGCATCTTGCTTAATCTCCCTTTGAAGAACACAGAGAGCCATCTTGAACCCATCCTATGGGGAAGGGCCCGAGCCATGTGTCACACACACCTCACGCCCCGCTCCACATTGCCAGTACTTTCAGCCGGCAGGAGGTGGTCGCCGGCGACGGGGAATAAAGACGTCTGCGCGCTACCTCTATGTCGCTTCCCGGAACTCTCCTGGGCCTCGCCCACGGACGCACTCAGACAAGGACGGCCTCTTTCCCTGTCCCCACAAGGCTGCTATCCGCGGGTCCCGTGAACATTGTGCATTCTTCGCCATAGCACATAAAGGAGCGATCACAGCAAAGGCTTTCAGACAGAGGGGGCCTTGGGAGGGGGGGGTAGGGCTTTAGCCGTGAAAGACCGGCTCTTTTGTCAGACAAAGTGGAATTGCACCAGCAAGGGCCCCACCTGTTGAAAGCCCCTTGTGGAGCTTGGTGGCGCTGGCACAGAGCACTATGAGTGTTATTATTTATAGAGGACTGTCGGCTGATGTGTAGTGTGAATCTCTCTCGCTCTCTCTCTCTCTCTCTCTCGCCACACAGTTTCAAAGACACAGTGAGACGCACATCCACAGGTCTGTCGACACGGCTCTCGCTCTTTCTCTCTCTCTCTCTCTCTGGGGAGATCTCTCCTTTATGAAGAATTCATATGGCGGACTGTACTGTACACCCACTGATACGGCGTACATGTGCAATTGAGAGGAAGTGCGCGCTTTTGTCCCGTTTCATCTGGACACATTTTATGTGACATACCGTATGGAACTCTGGAATACATTTTTCCATGGCACAGTGGTGTCCTACTGTTCATGCAGCCAACTGATGTTTCTCAGTGGCCTTTTTTTCTTTTAAGTCTAAATAATAAACTGCTTTTAGATGGTACCTTTTATGACATCAAAGCTCTTTACAAAGCAGAGGGGACGCTCGCCTCAACCAGCGCCGATGGTTTTGATGTTCTGATTCCGAGGAGGCCGTGTCCAAAGAACGGTTGTTTGCTTCTCAAAGTCGGTTGTGTGTCCTATGGCCCGGATCAAATCCTGCCCGGGTCAGCGCTGACTGTGGCTGTGTGTAATTCCCCTCAGTGTCGCCCAGGGAGAAGGGCTTCGGTCAACAGGGTGCCGTCTGCTTCACTGTGTAAGAGTGACTCCTCCACTCTGATTGGACACTGGCCACCTGCTTGCACCAGCTACATCGAATGCATAGTGTTCTGCACGGTAACCACAGCCTGCGTGGACTGGTAATAGAACAGAATAACTTTTATTTTCCTGTGAGGGAACTTCAAACAAACAAATAATACATTTATAAATAATTAAATAAATAAGTTAATAAATGAACTTGATGGAATTCAATACAAATAGAATACTTGAATGAAGAGCTTTATTTTATTTATTTTATTTAGACTTTATACAGGGTAGGTTGACCGACGCATGCTCTTTTACAGCAATTCCCTGTTAACACCCCCCCCCCCCCCCATTAGCCTAACCTAAGCTATCTCAGGTACAAATTTAACAAAGAAATAGTGAAGTGGTTTACAACTGTAAACTCCTCAGTCCAACTCTACCACACATCCCAGACATTTAGTCGTCTTTAGAGTCTGTCCTGCAGGCAAGAAACATATTTAATTAAACAATTAATTATTAACAACTGGTCTTAGAGTGTAATTATAATGTATTGTACTTTGATGGTGCATAAATCACACAAAGACTGGCTCAGTAGAATAATGCTTTCTGAATCTTGAAAATGTGAAGTTTTTTTTGTAGCATTGAGTGTAGTGGTGGCTTTGGTTCATTTGGGTAGGATCAATGAAATGAATGATTCATTATTAAGACGGAAGTGATCTTTGGGGCAGGTACTGCATGTATTTAGATACAGTATATATTTGTATAAATTTAGCGCCACTGATAGTAACATAATAAGATTATCTTTGGTGTCATAGTGAAGGAAGAGCCTGGATTCATATATTGTTCTATGTATGTATTTACTGTAGAACCTCAAATGTACACAGAGCTCGATCTTTTGAGGTGTTCAGACTCAGGCATATTATAGCCTGTAGTTCATTTTCATACGGCAGCAGTTCTGGCATAGTTTATGCACTTCCATGGATTTACTCAAAATACACTGAAAAATATTAGCAATGTAAAATGAGATATTACACACAAGAGCCTGCAGTATTACAGTGAGCATTGCTTCACAACCACATGGTGATTTTCTATATGTTGTTTTTATAACTAAAATATTTACATAGGCTTCTGCATGGCTCAGTCAGTAAAGCCATTGCCACAGGTGCAGGCTGGTTCTTACAAACGTAGGTTCAGTCATGGTCTGTCATTAGCTGGCTATGGCCTGCCGTCCTGAGCAGCAGGACACACTTGGCTTCATCTCTTCGGCCTCAGAGTGGGTTTCAGCGGGCCGGGCGGTTCAACAAGTTAAAACCACACCGCGCTTTAACTCTGTGCGGAGGAAAGAAGTGGCTCCTGCAGCCAGCTATAAATGTTCTCATTTCTGTCTTGTCCTCTTGTTTCACTGACAGAACTCAACGCGCATTTAATACCCAATATCCTCTGTCGACATGGGTCACAGAGTTAACTGATCAAAACGAGCAAGGACAATCCCACCCCTGAACCCCATCCTCCCCCATATCTGCACTCCTGTATATAGCGAGTACAGAAGAGTGCTGGGGGGGGGTGGGCATGAAAGGGTTTTAACTATTGTTCAGTCAGCTGGAGAGCGAGCGACATTCTTTATGCAAGAACGACTCCTGATTAGAGGGTGAGTTTTAATGGAAACTAATTAGCCAACCTCTTTAGCCTAGGCATAATGATCAAACGAGCTGTCACGGGGTACCTGATACAATGATCCGCTTGCACTTGATATGATATTTTATTCCTCGGCAATTACGCCCCCCCCCCCCCCCACCCCACCCCGCCACCTCCCATGCACCGCCCGCGTTTATATTGCCTGGAGCACACATGTCAAATTAAAGAGAAGCTTATGCACCTGATATTTAATTATTGCCTACTGTACTGGAGCGCACAATGAGGGAAATGCCAGAGAGGAGCGAAGGCAGCCCGCGCTGCCATTGCCGGGCGCACACGCCGATAAAATATGCATGTGTGTGTAAATCAGATAACTGAGTTCCCTCAGTATTAACACTCTGGAGTGCTGCCTTGGCCTTTGTCATCTCTCTCCCATTGCCACCGCTTAACTGCTTCCATTTCAATTTTAGATTTTGTGTGTGTGTGTGTGTGTGTGTTGTTGCAGTACATTTAGTTTTTATATGTGTGTGTGTGTGTGTGGTAGCAGTACATTCAGTCTTTATATATATGTGTGTGTGTGTGGTAGCAGTACCTTTAGTTTTTATATGTGTGTGTGTGTGTGTGTGGTAGCAGTACATTCAGTTTTTATATATATGTGTGTGTGTGTGGTAGCAGTACCTTTAGTTTATATATATATATATATATATATATATATATATATATATACTCTGTATATGGGTGTGTGTGGGAGGAGAGGGTGTATGTGTTTTTCTTTTAAAATCCAATTTTTCTGATACTGAGTTTGATGCGCAAGAGCTGAGTTTGTTTCCTTTCCTCTCTTTGTAGTTTCACATCCACTTCCCCTTCATTATTTACTCATCTTTACAGCAGCAGGTGTTAAAATAAAAACCATAACCTCCTGGCACATTTAAACAATTTCAGCTCTGCTGAAATATTTACCGTCTGTGCGGCTGATGAACGCGTGTATGCACTCGCGTACATTCATGCACATGTATACACATACACGCAGTCTATCTTTCTCTCTCTTATTTTCTATCACACATACACACACTTATCGGAGTGTATCAGAGTTACCCATACTTGTTTATCCTGTTTGACTGAGATGGATCTCTGGAGAAGCCTAACATTGAGTTTCACTTGTATAATATCACAGAGCACCTAGAACCTGCGAACATGGCCGTAACAGACTGCTGTCATTTTCATTTTCAATAGCTACAGATTATTATATGCACATCAAATTTACTCCACAGTGTCACTAACGGAATGTGTTCTCAGTACAGATTATTATATACACATCAAATTTACTCCACAGTATCACTAACCGAATGTGTTCTCAACACAGATTATTATATACACATCAAATTTACTCCACAGTATCACTAACAGAATGTGTTCTCAGCACAGATTATTATATGCACATCAAATTTACTCCACAGTATCACTAACAGAATGTGTTCTCAGTACAGATTATTATATACACATCAAGTTTACTCCACAGTATCACTAACAGAATGTGTTCTCAGCACAGATTATTATATACACATCAAATTTACTCCACAGTATCACTAACCGAATGTGTTCTCAACACAGATTATTATATACACATCAAATTTACTCCACAGTATCACTAACAGAATGTGTTCTCAGTACAGATTATTATATACACATCAAATTTACTCCACAGTATCACTAACCGAATGTGTTCTCATCACAGATTATTATATGCACATCAAATTTACTCCACAGTATCACTAACAGAATGGGTTCTCAACAAAGATTATTATATGCACATCAAGTTTACTCCACAGTATCACTAACCGAATGTGTTCTCAGCACAGATTATGGTGACGGACTATTCTGGAACTGACTGGTTTGATTCATGGAATAATTTAAGTTTTGTTCTTCCCCTTGTATTGTTTGAGTCATTTCTCAACTCTCTCTGTCTTCTCCCACTTGTTTCCAGCCAAATTTATGGCACCATCAAAGTAGGGATTCTCCGTAATGGGGGCATTTTTTTCCTCTTTTTAGACCTAAATAGTGCCTGCCTAATTGGCTGGTTTTTGCTGTTATTAAAACCATTAAGCTGTGGCCAGTAGTTTTAATTATTTCTCAATACGTTCAATCCAGTTATTTAAACCATATCCGTTATTTTTTTTGGTTTAGCATACTAGAAATGCATAGGCATCAGAAATATTGTTTTATAGCAGGGCTTTGAGTTGATTATGGAGACAATGGGTTAAAGTTTTAGCATTAATTCACTCAACTGATGGCATGGTAAAATAACAGGTAAGGAACCAGTAAAGTAACGGGTAGAGTGACAGGTAAGAAACAGGTAAAGGTAACAGGTGCTGAGTTTCTCTCTGCTGTAGGGTGAAGTCAGGCGTGGTTATACCACAATGTTGCACTCAGATGGGCCCACACACTGACTTTTTATTTTTTTATTTTATTATTATGAACCTTTATTTATACAGGGTAGGTTTACTGAGCATGCACACTGTTTTAGAGTAACGCCCTGTTCAGGCTACCCCAAATTATCCTAAGCCTAACCTGCATGTCTTTGGAGAAGAGAAGAAAGGTAATTTAAGTCAGGGATACACAGCGCTAGCTGGCAGAAATGGCAGGCTACATCTGGTGAGACTTTCTTGATGTGCTGTACAGACCGGCTCAATAGGGACTGGAGTTTATAACGGGATAAGTTCGAAAGAAGAAAGCTCAATGTTTTAAGAGGTAAAGGTACGCTTTGGTCTGTTTTTACATGTGGGTTCAGGTGTCTCTGATGGTTCCTCTCTAAGGGTTTAATATCCAGTGGTCAGGACCTGTACAGACTTGCAGATCATCTTACAAAAGTTCAGAACTGTGGGGGTTACTATAAGATGATGGGAACAGGCCATTCAGTCCATTCGGGCAAGTCATTTTGCCAAATATGTATTGTATAACGTCCTGTACATGTTTTAGAACGTATGGATTGACAGTTACACACTTAATTTATGTGCATTCAATATTTCAACAAATATTGACCTATATTGACCTAGTGTAACCTAGTTCACGTGCGCACAATACATATTTTTAAATCTATTGTGTGTCTGCAGTAGGGAAATGCTGAGAAAATGTAACATATACTCACCCTGCGGCTAAATTCTGTCTTTTAGATGAGGTGCTAAACTGAGGTCCTGTCTCCCTCTAGTCCGTAAAGATGCCATAGCATGTATTGTGAAGAGCATGTCATTCTGTAGTTTATCAAAATATGGTTAAGCCATACTGTGATCATATCATTAGTATTTAATACAGATCCTTCCCCAGAACAACTGTCATAGCTCACATACAATCCATCTGTACAGTTGGTTATTTACAGAAGCAATTCAAGTTAAGCCCCTAACTCAAGGGAATCATGGCAGCGTCCGGCATGGGAATGGAACCTGCATCTCAATTACTGAGCCCAGCCTCTTAACCGTTACACAGCACTGCCACCTTCTACATGTGCATGCCAAACCTGAAGTGAACAGGCTATAAGATGTAGGGGGAAAAGAGAGGGGAGGGGAGGGGGGGCAAAGCTGAGAGCCACAAAATAAAAGTTCCAAAAATTAAGAACAGCAGCAGTGACAATACAGCATTGTTAGATAAAGGTGGATCCAATATATCCCATGAATGACCTGGGTTTTGTTACATTGTCCTTTTCTGTTTTAAAAGAGGTTTAAAAAGAGAGTCCATGTAGGATGAGTCCGAGTAAAAGTATCTGTGGTTTTAGTTGATGTGAATGTCGCTGATGGACAGCAGGGTGTCGGGCAGCGCCTGCACTGTCTGTGTGCACGCAGGTGTGGAATGGCAGCAGTGAGAAATGACTGCAGATCGCACTTAGTGCCAGTATAACACAGATGTCACAGCGTATTTCCAAAGCCACAATAAGAACATATGGCAATTGCTGCAAAATTAATTTCTGGCCAGCTTTATTCTATGCTGATGAAATACCAAAGTCAAACTGCTTGACGTTTTCCCTGCTGTAAATACTGCCAGGTCCAACTCTCTGAAATGTCCGTTAAAAGAATGAGGGGACAGCAGGTAAGGCCATTAGTGCGGGTGATAGTAATAGCCATCTTAATGGACCAGGGTGACTTATTTCACAGATGTACCTGCATAAATATCGGTGTCCTTACAAAGCAGGTTGCTTGAAATTCTCTCTGTATGCATGCCTAAACCTGCATCCTACACACACACACACACACGCACACATATAAGATATTTTACTTTTGAATAGATCCTACTTATCTATGTTATAGATCGCATAGATGTGTGGGTGTGTGTGACTGAAAAGAGGGACTGAATTTTTTTTTTTTAAAAGCTGCTATATATTTTTTTAATTTTTTTAAAGTGGTCATCCTCAGTGGCACTCGTCTGTGTGCGATTTGCTTGATGATATACTTTATAAAGTTTCTTCTTTTTTTCTTCTTCTTTTAGGAAAAGCTTCCACACAATCTGTGACATCCTGTCTGCGTGCTGCCATCACAAAACCTCCCATCAGATCGGCTTCCATTTTAATGTTCCATGACACGTTTTCAGTATCTTTGCTCTCTTCTCAGAAGGCACTTCAGAAACATTTACCGCTAGATTACGCCATTTATTTGAGAGATCTTTAAATCCTGATTAAAATTTTCACTGAACTAATGCACCTGTTTCATATTTCAAGAACATTTCTCATCATAAGCACTTCACTGTATGCTTTTACCATTGACATTTACACTTATAAGTTTAAGATTTTTCATTAAGTCATGAGACCACTGTCTATATAAGGCATACGCGAAACCGAATTAAATTAATAAACAACGTTTTTAGCGATACATGTGAAAGGGCCAATAAGAAAAGTCGCCTCACTCTTATTCTCTGTTCTGTTCTCATTCATTTATTTTGTTTTGTATAAGAGCTGTAGTGCGTGTTAAATGTTTTTCATGTTGTGTGTGTGGTGAGTTTATTTGTCTCATATCCACACATTCAGCAGTTCATCGCAAGAAATAGTCAATCTGTAGGTGATCGGCAGTGGCACTCGCAGGGGAGAGCTGTAAATATGGAGCTGTACTGCTTAAGTGTAAATAGTGGTTCTTAAGTATCCCTAATGTCAGCTGTGTGTATTCCCGTTTTTATTTTCTACACAGTGAACAATTTTACATCCCCCTTAATCTTGTGGAGAGGCCTGGAAATGACCACTGTTCTGTTTCACTCAAAAGTGTTTTACAGTTTGCAGAAAAAACGCGCAGATAGATTCATCTAACAAAGAGCGTTTTTCCTCCCCTTCAACATTTCATATCTTGTTTTTAGCTGATTTTTTGGCGCCACCATATGGTTATTTTCAGTATGACAGCATTAGATTTCTGCAAGCAATTTTACCAGGATATTATAATAAATGTCCTTTTACTAACAAAGTCAGTTTTTGAGAATTGTAAGCTGTATGGTCTGTTTTTCTGCAATGTATTTGTTTCATTATTAATTTTCATAATTATTCATTTCAAAAACAAGTACGAAACAAGTCATGAGACCAATATTTATTATATGGCTTTTATAAAAATAATTGGTTCGCATGAGATATTTACTGTTAAAAGTCTTTTGAAACGTGCATATTTTTAAAAGTTGTGCAGTAAAGTAGCAGATTATTGACAGATTAATATTTCCTGGGGCCAAAAGATAGTGGTTGCCATTCATACTCTACTGTGAATTCTATACACGCTGCATGATTTAACAAAACAGTGCAAATTTGAAAACCTTGCAGTTTTGAAAAACAAAATTAAATGGTAGTTTTGCTCTAAATAATTAGAGTGATTCAGACATTATTTACTGCATGGTACATTACGGAGACAGCTGAAGATGGAGCTACTTCATAGTTAATTAACATTTAAGTCCTGATGTACTAATGCAGTTAACAGCAAGTACATCCCATGCTTGTCCTTACATAGCCCGGTTGCTTGCAAATAAAACAAAACAGGCAGGTATTTAGCTCTGTGTCAGGGCTATATCTTGCATTATATATGGCTGTTTGCTTGTCCAGAGTAATTGGCTCAATGCAGATATTGATTCGGAGGGTATGAAAATGCCATGGAAATGTCGATTGTTGGCTTCATTGATTTAGCTGTAAAACTGTATTTCTTCAGAGAATGTTTTGCTAGCACGGCACACATACATAAACACACTCACAAACACAATAATATTTTTTTTTTTAAACTGTATAAAATGAAAAGCACAGACCGCTGAATTCTGGAGGATTGTGAAATGGCAGCGAGCATGTGGGAGGGTCTGTCTGGCCTGTGTTTGGCGGGGAGTATTGATTGGTGGAACTGAAATTGGTGAAAGGAGGTTTCAGTGCAGCAGGGAAGGAGCAGGGTGGAACAGGGGTCACTGTCACTTTAAAACCAGGAACCATTCCATCAGAGCCTTCATTAAAGCCTTTTCATTTAACTTTGAAATGTGACCTCTGGCAATTAGGACTGACAGTATGGATAGGCCTTGTTTTTTTATGTTACAAGTACAAGCTCATTGAGACAAAAAGACTTGGATACAGACCTCTTTTTTGACCGTACTAATCTAATACTCATGGTCCCGATGTGTAGGAGCTGTTAACGGAAATGCCTTTAATAACAATTACTCCGAATGTTCATAATTTACCTTGTCACCCAAGTCCTCAGTCTTATATAATATTACTTTTATTGTAATGCATATAGGTCCCTCAATAGCCTTTCCATAGCACTTACACCATTGAGTTTTAATTAGATCATGTGATTGATTGTGCTGTTGTAGGTAGAGCTTATATAGAAAATATATTGTAGGTTATTTATGTGGATTTTTTTAGACTTTACACATAGATAAAACAAATGTGTACTGATATCCTTTAGTGTATTTCATGCAGAACAAAAACAGTATCTTCTTTTAATCTTTTAGTCAATTCCCAGGTTACCAATGCCAGTTTCATGTCCCGGAACAATGCAAGTGTTCTGCTTGTAAATGTTGTGTCAGTCCAGCTGTCAATCAACAGAACAGGGTCTTTGGTTTCAAAGATCTATTTGGACATTTAAACTTTAATGTATCCCACATGTTCATAAAGCACGTTCCGGCATCAGAATGTCTCTCAGCTGTTCCTGCATCAGAATGTCTCTCAGCTGTTCCTGCATCAGAATGTCTCTCAGCTGTTCCTGCATCAGAATGTCTCTCAGCTGCTCCTGCATCAGAATGTCTCTCAGCTGTTCCTGCATCAGAATGTCTCTCAGCTGTTCCTGCATCAGAATGTCTCTCAGCTGTTCCTGCATCAGAATGTCTCTCAGCTGTTCCTGCATCAGAATGTCTCTCAGCTGCTCCTGCATCAGAATGTCTCTCAGCTGTTCCTGCATCAGAATGTCTCTCAGCTGTTCGTGCATCATAATGTCTCTCAGCTGTTCCTGCATCAGAATGTCTCTCAGCTGTTCCTGCATCAGAATGTCTCTCAGCTGTTCCTGCATCAGAATGTCTCTCAGCTGTTCCTGCATCAGAATGTCTCTCAGCTGCTCCTGCATCAGAATGTCTCTCAGCTGTTCCTGCATCAGAATGTCTCTCAGCTGTTCCTGCATCAGAATGTCTCTCAGTTGTTCCTGCATCAGAATGTCTCTCAGTTGTTCCTGCATCAGAATGTCTCTCAGCTGCTCCTGCATCAGAATGTCTCTCAGCTGTTCGTGCATCAGAATGTCTCTCAGTTGTTCCTGCATCAGAATGTCTCTCAGCTATTTCTGCATCAGAATGTCTCTCAGCTGTTCCTGCATCAGAATGTCTCTCAGCTGATCCAGCAGAACAGTGATCTGGTTACAGCAGGGCGCAACATTTATTGTACACTTTTTGAGGGTCGATGGAGATTGATGGTTGATTGCGATTGTTATACAATTTAATATAAAAAGGATCTTCCCAAAATGTCAATACCAGCATTCTCCTAACGTTCAGAAATAATGGCGCACCACTGATTTCATTGTCCAAATTAGGAAGACTTGATTTTAGGAAGTCCAATGGAAGTGGATGATTTATGGTGCAATTGTACCATGCGTTGTTTTTTTTCATACTCGTATTAATTTGACTCTGTGTTTAATTAGTTTACTCCCTGCAAGCAGGGGTTGTGGTCAGCTCAGATCAAGGCGGCGGGGGTCACAGGTCCAGTGGACACGGAAACGGGCGGGTTTTTTGGGCGGTTGTGGGCGGGCGGGTAACCAGGAGCCATGTGGCTCACCTCACTGATCTCTGTGGGCCTTCACTGATCCAAGATAAGTTCCCACATCTGGCCGGCCATATTAGACATTCATGAATTTGTTTAATGAAAATGGGGAGTTTTGGGGGGTGTAACAGTAGGATTGTCCACAGTGCTGAGAGGCTTGCATTGTAATGAGAAGCACATGCCATGTAACCAGCAGCAGTTCAATGGTATTTGAAGATTTGAACAGTGCTTAAGAGTGCATCTGTTTCTGTGCATACTCAGACCACAATGTTTTTTCTTTCAGAGTCTTTAGCATTGTCCTTTGAGTTGCTAATGTTATTGCTGTTCATTTGTGTTTATCTCTTCTAGCTTTGAATACTGTAGATCTAGTTATTTTTCAAGTTCATGCTACATATGCAATAATCTTGCTCTGGTATCGAGATATTTTTATCAGTATATATAAAATTTTTATAAAAACAACAGTTTAGAAAATTTTTCTGGTCCAAGATTTTACCAAGCTTTTGTATGCACAATACATTAAGATATGACAACATAATGGCATTAGCATAATTTAACAGTAGCCTAGTTTGTCTCATCAAATTTCCTCAATGACGTCTTTAAACATGTGAGCGACCGCAGCTGCAAACTCTAACCCGCTGCCTAGTTTCATTTTTATACAGGCAAGTTTTTATTTATTCATTTATTTTTCAGTTTTACCACAGGAAAACTCCACACAGCAATCACATTGAGAATAATTTTCTCTCAATTTCTGGTGTTCTAACAAAACACCATCAGTGAGTGAGTCAACATAACAGAATGTTTTTTCCTTCCATTTGGTACATTAGGAGACTTAACAGAGTTTGTGTAGGCTAGTGTGTGCAATCTGAGCTTTGCTAGAAGCTAACGAGTGAGGAATAAATGTGATGTGGTATGAAGGCCCGCGTTGGACTTTTTGCAATAAAATATGGGAGTGCGGTTTTAAAACGCGCTGCCCATCAGGCATGTAATGGGAAATTGACTTGAAAGTGGGCTTGTCTCCACCACCATCATCTCCGCTACAGACGGCCCTCTGTTTGCTCAGCTGAGAATAACGACGCCCGTTTGTTTTGAAGAGCATCAAGTATTTCCTCAACCACGCGCTTGAGCCGCCATTAAGAGTGCTCTCTCCCGTATTGAAGCAACATTGCGAGGATTAGCCATGCGGAAAGCAGCGGACTCAAAGGTAAACCTGCGCCTCTTTTAAATGGATGAGCATCGAACACTCTTCCCTCTCTGGTAATTGCTTTCTCATGACTAAAGTAACCATGGATGCTTATGTAAACTGATGAAGCCCTGAACAGCTGGAACACCGCCAACATGGGGACAGGAAAAGACCAGCCGGTAATGATAAATAAATGTGCTCCCGTTTTTCCATGCAAAATATCAGGCCAACCAACTCCGTTTCCACCCGCTAACCCCCGCCCTCTTCCAAAACACTCTTTATAGGAAGCAGGCTTTGATGTGCAATATTCTGTTTGAATTTTTCCATCTTAAATTATGATGTGTGAATTATTTACACAGGCTGTTGTGGTGGTTGCAGCAACAGTGTGTTTATTGTTTTGTGAGGTGTTTGTTATCACCTCTAAACGGAGAGTTGAGGGTGTCAGTGTGGGGCTGGGGGAGCAGTGGAGGAACCGAATCCCCTTCAGAGTTTGTTCTAGGGGGACTCATTTGAAAGGCAGCCCAAATCAATCTTAATTTTATACCTCCCTACTGGACAAGAAAGCTGTGGGTGCGTCCCAATAGTCGAAAAATGCACCCTCCCTTCCTCCACTACCACCTCCTCAACTCCGTGCCCCGGAAACAGTTCTTTGTGTTTTAATATAATGTCGCTGATTACATCTTAATTACGTTTTAATGGTTACATATGAATTAATGTCTCGACGCAAACCGCAATGTCAGGTACATTGTATACTGTACATGCAAATACTTGTACTCGAAACGTTCAGACAATGTTGCATACTTCTGGGTAGGAGAGGAGTGGTAAGTGAGGGAGTGGAGGAAGGGAGGTGGGGAGTGAAAAATATTGGGACACAACCTGTGCCTGAGACCCCATGATTGAGGCATATGTGATGTGAGGTCTTTTTTTTCTGTTGTCATTTGTTAATAAAACAATTTAATGTTTGTAATGTTATTTTACGTATGTTGGGCACCATATATTAGGTCTTTGTCAGGTAAGAGAGGGCAAGTGAACAGGATTAACCCTCTCCACCTGCAAACTGTTTACACAGAATTTCAAAAATAAGCTGACAATAACTTGCTCTTGATATGTACAGAGAAAAAAGTCTGCTCAAACGTATCCGCCAGTCAAAAGATTGTGAAATTCAACAGCAAATTCATCATCATGAGCAGTATGCAGTATGTAAAATAAGATTTGAAAAAGCAACCACAGCTTTTAAAAAAAATTTTATAGGAACTTTTCCCATTACTCCAAAACGCAGTCAAAGGAGTCAGCCAGGGATGAAGGGGAATATCTTGAAAGAGGAGAAAACATTCCCCCCAACCCCCTCCCCTCCCCCTCCCCCTCCCCCAATGAAGAGGCGCGCTCCAGCAGGAACGTCAGAGACACAGACTGATTAAATAATTATAGCCATACAACAAGATCTGTTTGAGGGAGTAAGGATGGAGCTGTCACCCCCCCCCCTCCACGTTGTCTCGCCTTTAATATTCAGTGAGCATCTCGGGTGACATCCTCTCTTACGGGTGGAGAGAAGTGAAACCAGAAAGGGGTTGGAGATGGGAGGGAGGGGGCCCTTTCTTTCTTAGTGTGCACAACATAAAGGCACTTCCTAATACCAGTCAGAAACACACAGGGGATAACTTAAGAACAATTCACTTCAAACCAAGGCTGTGTGCCAGTTATGTTCTGAGATGTTGTAAGCGTCTTGGGGCTGGGAAGGTTTCAACATGAAAAGCTTGTGTAAATGTTTACAAGTGCGCATTTCAAAGTGTTGCTCCTGAAACTGACAGAAATGAATAGAAGAAGAAAAAATCCACAATCTTTCTTGACATGGCCTTTACGGGCTGTGCTGGTATGGTGCTCGGGTGGCCCACATGGGTGGAGAAACGTGCCCCACCATGATCTCTGACCCACTCTCAAGTGTGTGTGGTCCTGCTTCCTAACATAGGTAATGTGGGTGGACGTTCCTGGTTCAGGATACACATTAACATAAAGGGAGTAGTCTACATGCCTGCCTCGTCGTTCATCATCCTGTCTGCTTACGTTTAGCAGACCTCCTCCCCCAGGGCAATGACAGTGTTGTGTGGGACCAGTACAGCGAATTAAGCTGTTGAGTCCAGGGCTGGGACTCCAGCACACTAATGGGCAAAGCCTTCATTATTCATTGTTATTGTTGGAAATGGGACCTTCACACAATGGTAGCTCTGACCCATTAATGTTAATTAAATATGAATGAAAGTATCATTGCTTGTTTCCGCTATGTGTGCTATCGGCAATTAAGCAGGTCTCGAAAGCTTTTGCCCTCGTGATTTCATCGCTATATTCATCGGATATGAAGGTGTCGAGCTTGTGTGAAAGCATAAAAGTAAATTTTTTTTTTTGCATGTCAAATTTTGAGAGACAACAAGCTGTGCTAATTAAACAACAAAACCATTTTGAAACAATGTATGCCTGCAGCCAAAACTACTAAACAAGCAGTTGACTGGCATAACTTTAATGCAAGCGATTTGAGCTCCTCTGAAGTGACTAGTATTATGACTTACAGTTTCTCCTTACCTCCCATCTGTGTAGATGACATAAAAAAGTTCAAAAGACAATGACACAAGGGCAAGGCTAACTACAACCCAAGACATAGGGGCCTCACCCCAGCCATAGAAAACTACTGTTGTCTTTAGGCCAGCCATCGGCATGGCATTTACTGGCTTTTTACGGTAGGACCAATTTGTTTAATATATTGACATACAGTGTGAAACAAAACACAAAGCACATGTAGTTTTCAGGGACCTAGAAAAAAGAGGATCTGTTTGATGACTTGATGATAGGGTAAGGCTTGAACGGTATTCATGACCATGGAGCCTATGCCTGAGCCTGTTTCAGGAAGGAGTAGAAGGAGGGACTTTGGCTTCGGGGAGTAAAGTAGGTGCTCTCATCTGAAGTCTCACATCTTGCACGTTCAGCCTTTGGATTCAGGACTGATATCACACATTTGAACATTATACGTACACTACTGCTTTTGGTTCATAATACCCAATCGTATTTGTGCAAATAGCTATAAGTGTAGTGATACAAAACCACATTCAGCTTCCAGCACCCCTGTGGGTCTGGACCATTTGGTACAAAGGCATAGAAACATTGGCAACTGACAAAAATCTCACGCATTACAGTTTAATTATTTTCTTTGTCCCTGTCAGTCTTTGGGTTGAACATAATTTTCTTCAAATCACTATTGGTCAGTGGCATTGGCCTACACTGAGCACTCCAGTCAGCTGTAGTTGTATGGTTCTGTGCATATCATTTTAATTTCATAATTAACTGCCAATTTGTGTGAAGTCTTTAATATCTCCCCGTTCTCCCGTAAGTGCACCCTTTTAACTGCTTTTGTGTAATTATATTGAAACATGAAATGATAATGAGGGTGACCAGCTTTGTTGTATCGAATGCTGATGTTAATTCAACACCATCTCCCAATAAAGTGTCATTAGATTTAATGAAAGTCGAGAGGTTTTAAGTCTGCAGTTAAAAACTTACATGACAATGCAGCCCACCCTCCATTTCTAAAGGCTAGGCTAACTGAAAATGCACATTCAGGCATAGTGAAAACTTTGTTTTTGATTTTTTTAAAATAATTCATGACTCCACTGCATCTCTTGTGGTTTTCTCAAATTGGCAAATAAATACAATTGTAATGTGCTCATCCTGCTCCTCAGTTAAGTAAAAAAAAGCTTTGAAGATAATTGGTGAACACATCCTGGAATGTTAGCGGCATTTTGCAGGTGCGTTTGATCAGTTGCATTAGGCAGAATAGATGTTGACAGGGGTGGGAAGTGGGAGGGGTCTGGTGAGACTAACTCATCCAATATGGATGTAACTTTGCCATTTTTAACACGAAAGAACAAAATAAATGTTTTTTTGAATAATAGAATGATTCAGAAATTACAGCTGAGTAAATAATAATAATCATGCCAAAGGCAGTTATCAAGGGCATGGAGTTTAGTTACTGTTAAAGAAAACAGTGTAACTCCATGGATATACAAGTGAGAAAAAGACAAGAACTACCAAAAAAAATGCTCACAAACAGGAACTGGTGTTTTTAGTCTGTGCACAATATGTACATTATTGTGAATTAAAACGCAATGTATGTACAATTTATTTATTTGTCTCTATAAGATATGAAAACGGCCTCCCTGATGTCATTCACATGGAGAATGCTGGGGCTATTTATATTCGCCTGATTATGGAAAATCAAATCCATAATGAAAAGATTAACCGTACTGTAAAAGGAACATTGACAACATGCCTAAACACTCGCAATGGCAGTAAATTATTAATTATCATTGTGCGTGTGTTTTCAAAGGTGACACTGACGCACAATGGTGCCCAATTAAATGAGTTATGCAAGAGCTCATTTGCAGAAGCCAGAAGCATAGTTTATATATAAATGCTAATATTTGAAAGTCAAATTAATGTTAAAAAGATTTGTAATAACTGTTAATTAACTCGTGTTGTCCCCCCCCCCCCCCCCCCTTGACAAACTTGAACCGACTGAAACGTCGTGGGGCTCGTCTTTAACATTTCGGACCACAAAGATATATTTCAAAGCTCTGATATTCGCCTTTGATGTTGAGTATTCTCTGTAGATTAGATATTATTTTAAGACCGCTTTGTTTAAAAATTCATTTTTATTATCCCTGCATGAAATGCATGCCAATTCCCCACATAACCAGTCATCAGTGCAATTAACATTTTCGATCGAGACCATATTCCTGATAATTAATACAGACTCTGTACCTCCCCTGCGATCGCTCTCAGGGCACGAGTCTTTCATAGCAACCGTTCATTTACAGACTCAGTTTCATCCTAATGAAAATGGATTGTGAAACTTTAATGAACATGGCTCAACTGTCATACTAATAAAGACTTTGAAACAACACTAAAGCCGTCTTTACAAGCAAGCTGACTGTGCGCATGTTACAACATCAAACCAATTAAGCCATGATGATGAATATTAACACGAGTGGGTGCTCACAGAACACGGCTTCCCATATCTAAGCTGTAAACAAGATCTTTTTTTAACGGATCATCGGAACGGTGAGCACTAAAGGGTATGGATTCCTATCGAGGATCGCAGAAGATACAGGGTAATGTTTACAGTTCATAACATGTAGCGTACAGCTGAGAAGTACAGCCTAGCCTTATTTTGGAAAGTGAGAGGCTGGGGGTGGTGGGGGGGGGGGGGGGCACAGAGATATTGTATAAATGTTACTTTGTAAACCTATTGATAGAATGTTAACAAAAAATCCCTGTGTGAATATGTTGCCAGAAATATCTGCCTTTCAACAACACACAATGTAATAGATGGAATACATGTGCTTTTTTGGTTTCCCTAGTAACAAAGTTGATGTCATAAACTGATGAAAATCATCTAAATGCACGAGCTGTGTAGGAAAGGAAAATATTAAATTTCCCCCCCTTCAAGCCACGGATCTAGAGCCACTTGTGGGCTCTGCTACAAACTGGTTAACAGATTATCAGCAGTGTGGAATAGCCAATGACACTGATTGAGCTTTGCAAGTGATGTGGGGAGGAGAACTCAACGGATTAATAGAGATGATAAACGTGAAGGACAGGCTTCTGCTGTCAGGTGTACTTTATAGTGCAGTCTTGTTCTCACATCCATTCTCTGAGCCCCTTGTTGTGGATTTTTCTTTACAGAAAAGTGAAAGTAAAAAAAAAAAAAAAGTATTACATTCAGACGGAAGAATATGACAAATAGCCATTATGATGAAATGAATGAAAATGTGCCTGAAGACAGGATGAATCATTGCATTTATCTGAATGGATACAATTCATTGTTTTCCATTTTTGGACATAAACATACATATGACTCCTCTAATTGTGCAGTTTTTCCATTCCGATGGATGAAAAGGCTATAAATAGAGCTTAGAGTTGAGGTTAGAGTTAAGCTTATGCTAATGGTAAGCACTCGTTTCTAGTCAAGATTGGTCAATGTTCAAGATTGCTCTCATTGAATTGATGATGTTTACATTGTTTTCGTCCATGTTAGAAAAATTAGAGATTGCACATCCAGGGCAAGAATTGGGGTTAAGGGTACAATTTGGGTTAGGGTTAGTAAGTGTTAGACTTGAGGCAAGTTGTTCAGGAGATAGGGAAAGAGTGAGGGGCAAGGATTAGTTCTTTATATGGATGCCCAAAAATTGTTAACAGTATAGCATTTAGTATTTTGCTATTTTTGTTGTGAAATAAAGAATGAAAACCCTGCATGGAGTATGGGTGATATACACTGCTCAAAATAATTAAGGGAACACTTAATCATCATGTATAACACCAAGTCAATTAAACCAAACCATGCTGGATGATGTTGCAGGCAGCATAACATTCGCCACGGCATCTCCAGACTCTTTCACATCTGTCACATGTGCTCAGTCTGAACCTGCTCTCATCTGTGAAGAGAACGGGACGCCGATGCACGGTGCTGGTCTGTGAGCACAGGTCCCACTACAGGATGGGGCCCTCATGCCACCCTCATGGAGTCTGTTTCTGACAGTTTGGTCAGAAACATGCACACGAGTTGCCCGCTGGAGGTCATTTTGTAGGGCTCTTCCTGTTCCTCCTCGCACAAAGGAGCAGGCCTTGTCCAGCTCTCCTTGTGTAATGGCCCATCTCCCGGTATCTCCTCCATGCTCTTGAGACTGTGCTGGGAGACACCGCAAACCTTCTTGCGACGGCACGTATGGATGTGCCATCCTGGAGGAGCTGGACTACCTGTGCAACCTGAATGGGCTGCAGGTACCGCCTCATGCTACCAGTAGTGACAAGGGCACTAGCAAAATGAAAAACTAGAGAAATATCAGTCAGGAAGGATAAGGAGAGAGAAATGGTCTGTGGCAAAACCTGCAAAACCATTTACGTTTTGGGGGTTGTCTTGCTGTTGCCTCTCCTGTCCATCTGTTGTCACTTTCATTTGCACCAAATGGATTCACAATAGTTTACGCTTCCTAACTGGACAGATCAATATCCCAGAAGTTTAATTGACTTGGTGTTATACTGTGTTGATTAAGTGTTCCCTTAATTGTTTCGAGCAGTGTAGTACAAGTGCATATTTGTAAACCATACAGTAGGAAGTGCTGTAAAAGGGCTTATATGCCTTTCGGTGTTATGTTTTCTTTAGCTATATCCAGCTAAAGGCACTTGTTCCTATGCACCCCACAGTTTGGTTAAAATCCTGACTTGGTCCGAGGGGTCTGTGGGCAGCAGCCCCACAAGCTGGTGCATAATCAGAGGTAGCCCCTCAGGGAGGGAGGGAGGGTCACAGTCAGGAGGGGCGTTTCTGATGTGCACGTACCTCGCATTGAGTGCAGATTGCAGAGTGTCCTGTTGCTATCGTTTGTTTCTTTTCAGTGCAGTTCATTCTTGAAGGCGCAATGCCACAGCAGACCGTGTTAAGTTTAGGTCAGGTAATACAGCATCTACTGTGTCTGTATCTGCCCGTATTCTCTTCAGATAGATGGCAGAAGTTTTTTTTTAATATGCAGTTTACTGAAAGTATGACACAGACACAATATAAACTCACAAGTGCAAAATCTCAATTCTGAAAAAGGTAAAACGTTGTTTTCATACTTCAACTTTCTGAAATGGATATTTATGTGGACCAAGGGAGAGAAGAATGAAAGATGTGTCTGTGACGGATCAAATATTAATTTAACAGTGGAATGAAAGATGGGCAGACTTGTAAAGGGTTGAGCACATGAATGTGATTTAGATTTGGATAGCCACAGCCAGTAAGGCCAATTGAGATGGGTCTGCATCCGCTGACACTGGTGGAGCACACTGTTCTCATATTATATAACATCGAAGCATTTTGTTTATCTCATCTTTAAGATAGATTTTCCCCTGCTGTACGGGAGCTCCTTCAAGGCTGCTGTCGGAACATGTCCTTATCACATTCTCATCAGCAGTGACCTTTACCTGCCTTCCAGAGACTTTTGAGAACATGGATGTTAAGTGTGCCTTCCAAAGAGACTTTTGAGAACATGGATGTTAAGTGTGCCTTCCAAAGAGACTTTTGAGAACATGGATGTTAAGTGTGCCTTCCAAAGAGACTTTTGAGAACATGGATGTTAAGTGTGCCTTCCAAAGAGACTTTTGAGAACATGGATGTTAAGTGTGCCTTCCAAAGAGACTTTTGAGAACATGGATGTTAAGTGTGCCTTCCAACGAGACTTTTGAGAACATGGATGTTAAGTGTGCCTTCCAAAGAGACTTTTGAGAACATGGATGTTAAGTGGTTGTGAATGTCTTCACCCTAGTAACCTGTGGATTATTTTTACTTTCTCGAAAACTCCTTCTAGTGCTGTGCTCTCTCACTCTCAAGTTCAAGTTTAAATGACTTTATTGGTGTGAATCAATCAGTAGTAGAGTGAAAATAAAATATACAAAAATATTATAATTACACAAAAATAAATAAATAAATAAAATAATAAAAATAAATAAAAATAAAATACAATCTGCTAGAACTGATCAGATTGGGAATATGTTACATTGTTAATTAATATTTTTTTCCCCTTGCCCTATCCTTCTCTCTCTCCCTATCCTTCTCTCTCTCTATCTCTATTTATATCTCTATCTCTCTCTCTTTCCATTCTGAATCTGACCACATTCATCACCTTAGCCTGGATCATCAGCACTAGTGATGGGAATTACAGCTCTTTTAAGAGAGCCGGATCTTATGGCTCCGTTAGTTTCCAAGAGCCGTTCAAAAGAACGGCTCTTCGTTCTTTTTGCGTGTGTGTGTGTGCGTGCATGTATGTGTGAGAGAGGGGCACATTATGACTACGAATGGCAGGATTACACTAGCCTACTAAATCTAACAATGCACATACTAGTCACCAAATATCTGCCAGAGAACTGTAACGTCTGCCCATTGGCAAATTACACGAATAGCACATGACCATATATTGTATGATACTCTACCTAGACTACATCTCTTTTTTTATTTTGTTCCCTTCATTATGGTTTTCTACCGCCCCCGACCCACACACACGCTTAAACTAGAATATCATAATAATTAGAAATTGATTCAATATTACATATATTTGTGTATATATATATATATATATATCATATTTTTCCACTCACTTTCTTTACAAGACGTACGACTTCCAGCCAATATATTATGCAAGGTTGTGGAAGTTTAGAGATTGACGACGAATAATATAGAGTTGAAGAGCTAATGCAAACTCTCTGTTTATTTTGCAACTGCATGGCCTTGTGCTTTGTGAACTTCGCTCTGTATTTTTAACAGTGACAGTTAATGTTGCTAAAATCAGTCTTATAGGCTATGGAAATGTACTCTAATATAAAATATAATATACCAAAACTTTATGGTCGCGTTTTATTAAATATTTTTGACAAAAAATTCTAGGGAAAACTTAAAAGAATCGGATCTTTCCTGAACGACACATCACTAATCAGCACACCATATTGGTCGGTGTACCCCAGGCCTGTAACACCAGGAAACTAAAAGCTTATAATCCAGTGAAACGTAAACTTCCTACGATGTAAACTGTAAACTAACTGCAATAACCAATAACATGACCAACGATTGGTCACAGTATTTGTTTTACATCAGTCATTGGTTGTGTTATTACTTTTGTGTGTGTTAAAAGGTTTTGCACACACTAAAGGTCTTAGTAAATCAGGGATTAAGTGTAAACTTTATTTTGCAGCAAAGTGCAAGCTTAGTGCACAGTAAAGTCAACATGTGTTCCCTTCCTAGTTTCTGGTGCATACTTCAAATATTGTGGTGTGACAGCTTTTGGGTTCAGAATGTATCATTCTACAAAGAAATTTCTGAGGAAGTTTGAGTACTTTGTGAATAACTGAGGTAAATATTGTGTTACGGTTCTAACCGTTCCACGCCATGTTTTATGTTTATTGTTATGTCACGCCCTTATTTGTATTCACGTTCTGTCATAGTTTATTAGTTTGCATACATATTTCCATGTTTTTCCGCAGCCTTGCGTTCATGCTGTTTCTTCTCTTGCTGTCACTCACGCTTCCCTAATTGTTTCATTCTCCCTTGTCTAATTACTAATATACTAACATTAGATCAGGATTGGGTAATACTAACTATCTAACCATGTGTTCATGTTTACCTTATGTTTCTCGTACATGTTAATTACTAATTTACTAACGCTAGGTCAGGATAGGTTAACTACTAACGATTTACTAATTGCCTCGTTACGTGTCATTTTCTCAAGCTGTTGTGAATTTCCTGCTGCTCTCAAGCTAAGTGTCTGCACCTGTCTACACCTGCATATAAGATCAGTGTTCATGTCATGTCCTTGCGAAATTGTTGCCTCACTAGCACACTTAAGCATTTGTCAAGTTTACGTATTCTGATTTCCTGTTTTGATCCAAGCCTGTTTTTTGACCACTGTTTTCTGCCAGCCTTTTGTTTTCACTGCCTGTCCTGACCACGATTCCTGCTTGCTGATTTTGTACTTTTGCCACGCGGCGAGGACTCCGGTCTGACCCTGCTTGTTTTTTTCGACTATTCTTTTGCCTTCTCCCTTTTGTACCTCTGCCACGCTGATTGCCTTCCTGGTTCTGAACTACTGCCTGGCTTACCGACGACGAGACTGCCTTCTCCCTCGGTACTTTTGTTTATTGGCTGGATCTTTTTGTGTATGACCTTTGCTTGTGCTAAGACAACGATTACTGGACTTTCCTTAATAAAACCCTTGCGGGTATTTATTACATCTGTTGTTCTGAGTTGTGCTTCTCGGGTCCAACCCTCCACGCACTACGTCTCATATTGTGGCGGTTGGAGACAGTGCCAAGTCTTCAGTTAGCTGGGAATGGGGGTTAAAACAGATGAGGTCAGGAGGCTGGATGAGAGCCAGGTGACTGTGCCAGTCTGCTTCAAGGACTGCACTCCTGTTTGATGAAATATTTTCATTGTCTTTTGAAAATAATCCAATTATATTTCAGTGACACCTGTAACTCTTTTTTTTTTGTTGGCACATCTAAAGAGAAATATATTCACATATTAAATAAAATGGAAACTGTTCAGGAATTCATCCAACTTCCGCAATTATACAAAGGCGGTGCGTCTGAAAGTTTGAGCCTTGTGAATGACACAAATGCTAATAAATATGCTAATATAACATAGCCGTTTAATATCAGCACCCTTTAATGGGGACTGCTGCTGAATTATCTATAAATCTCTGTGATTCAAAAGGGACCCTCAAACCTTAAGCAGAGAACTGTGCCTTGTAATTGAATAATACATTACATACGGCAATTATTTTTGTTTCAGTCACACTGAGAAATCAATAACCAAGGGATCAAATCAGTGACTGAAGGGCTCTTGCCTGTTCCCTCTCTTGTGACCAATTACATCATCACGTTTTAAACACCTGCACTGTCTTCCCCAAGTTCAGACGATTGGTGTATGATATAGGTGTATGTGCCATTGTAGAAAAATGAATAAAATTGCTAATTAGAATGAGGTCGCGGTTGAATTTAAGTCTTTCACGTCTGAAGAAGGGCTTTAGGAAATGGCTGATATTTTATTTTGCCATTTGCTTTGTGTTTGCCAAATGAAGATATTTCTGCGAAGAATAATTGGCGGCACAGTAAATTGTTTTGGATAAGATAATAACACAACAGCGTGCGGTGTTAAATTATGCATACGTGCCGGTGTGTAGCTTCAGGCTGCATCTTCACATGACAAACATGGTTTTCATGAGAGAATAATAACTTTCTGGGTTTGTTAATGTGCATGACTACAGGTCTCCAAATGATCTCACAGGTCACGCGCATGGCAATAAAATATAAAGAGGGACTTGCCAAAGTACACGGTGTGTTGGTATTGCAAATGTAACTTGCTTTTGCGTAAAATATTCAGGGCTGCTAAAAACATAGATATGAGATCTCATTAAATGTTGATTTGGCTTTTCGGTGAGGAGAACCCGGGTGCATCAAAGGTCTCGAGATGTCCAGTGAATACTAATATGCTTGAGCGCTGTGATGTACAGTAACTCCACTGGACTCTCACCTCAGCTTCTCGTGCTCCCATTGCCTCAACGCCTGGCACCCTGATCAGTGCAGTTTCTGACCCTGCAAACCACTGCAAGTCATGACTGGCACATTCTGGAGTTCATCCCACACCATGGGCTGAAAGTGCATTCAAAGTGTAATCTGTTGAAGAGTTTGGTGGATTTTTGCAGGTACATATGCCTTTGTAGGATAACAGGTGTGAATATAGAGTAGGGTTCATTTAATTTTAAAAAGTGAACATATCCCATTTGTGATAGTCTGACTGGTCATTTTGCCTTTTAATAAATTGTGCTTTTGAGGCGCATCTGAGACAGGTTGATCAATATAAATATCTTGTTCTCTTTGAGAATTAAAGCTGCCCAGCATTGAGTCACCGGACCACCAAAGGAATGGTGGACCCCACATCCAGACAAGGCTCTTGTGGATTGTGATTAACACCAGAACTGAGATCTGGACCTAGGCAACCCAGGGCATGTAAGACAGAGGGAGGGAGAGAATGAACGAATGAGGTAGAGCGAGATTGAGAGAGAGAGAAGTTACACACATTCTCATAGTGAAAATAAGCACGGAGCTCATGAAATAAAAATCATTGGCAGGACTGTGCTGCTCTGATGTGCCGAGAAAGAGAGAGGGAGGGAGCGATGCAGAGAGAGCAGCACTGGAAAGAGTTTTAGAGAAGGTTAAAACATCCACAGGCTACTTGGATGAAGACATGCACAACCAAAGGACTTAGCATCAAAAGAACGTGTGTTTTCAGCTATTCTGTGTGGTGCGTTCGCTTTGCATATTTTATGGAATACGGGCGCAGATCCGCTCACTCCCTCTCTTTCTCTCCCTTTCTCTCTCCATTGATATGAACAGAAACCTGGTTACAAATCTCACAGAACTAAAAGGAATTTAAAGTTTCTTGCCTCACCCATTTGAGGGACTGCACAGAATTTCAATAGTGTAAAAAGTAATGAGGTGGACTCTCCTTGTTCCCCGCACAGTGAATACTCTCAGAGAAAGAATAGCAGGGGCTACCGGTTTTCTTCACTGAGGAAACAAAAACAAAAGAAATCCCTGACCGTTAGTTTTGAGTCTGGACTTTAATCAGATGGATGGCAATAGAAATGACAAATGTGATGCGTGTCCCGCCTGAGTTCAAGCATGAATGTGCATCAGCCCTGCGGTTCTGTGATGTCTCTGACCTGGTGCTTCAAAGTGTCTGGTGGACCTCAGAGAGAGAGAGAAAGAGAGAGAGAGTGTGTGTGTGCATGTGCATGCTTCAGACAAAATCTTTGTTCATGCACCCCTTTGTTCATAATAAAGTCAAACTGTTCCACAGAGGTACACTGCGCTTGTACACACAGCAGAGAAACAAGCAGAGGGAACCTGTATGTGCGGGACTCCGCTGGTCTCATTGCAACTCTGGGAAGGAGCACAGCGTGGCTTTCAGAGCAGCACACAGCAAATTAGGGGTCAGCTTTTTCCTCAATGACATCACAGAGGACCGTCAAAAGATTAGCCATCCCAAAGATTATTATCATGTCACAGTTTTAACCTGGGTTTGCAATGAATCTTCTGGGTACCGCAATGTAACCATAATGACAACATGATTCTTTATAGTTCATAAAGAATCTATATTATATTTAATTTATATATTATTTTTTCATATGCATCTGTAATATTGTATTCCGTTGTCATATTGTATGTACTCTTGTGCTCAGTCTTATTTTCACAACAAACTATTGTGGTGACCACACTGAATAAGCTTTTTTTTTCATTCACCATCTCCCAGTTTTATCTGGTAGATTATGCCATTGCAAACACTGTAATATTGCTCATAGTGTTTATATAATGTTGTTTATATCATTGCTTGCATTGGCGTATGGCTGCTAAAATTCATGAATTCTTCTCAGTTTGATTTCATTTCCTGATTACTGAATGTTTCATCATATGGGGCTTGTAAGAAGAAAATGTCCCACTGTTTCATGGATACGTTGTATAAATACTAAGCCGAATTTCTCAATTCACAGACAGGAAATTATAACAATTTGAAAACAAAAACATGAAAAGAGTTCATGTAAAACAGAGGGTTGCACGCAGGTAAGGCCCGCCCATCGATAAGCAAATAACACCATTTACTTGCCTGTTAATGGATGGGCCTTACCTGTGTGCACCATTTTCATATCCACTGATTTATTTGGTCTTGGATAAATCCGTGGGCTGCTGTTTGTTCTCTGTGACTGGATTCAAACTTTCAGCTACAACAGAGACAGAAACTTCAGTGTTAGCAATGAGAAGCTGAGAATCGGGAGAACCTGTGGTGGTGCTGATCAGAGGCACAGTGAAACTTTGAAATGAGTGCAGTTCACTTCCCCCGGACAGTGGAGCTGTAATGTAGTTCCCATCACAGGGACACTGGAGCTTTTACGTGAATGTAGTTCCATTAACATATAAACTGCTTTGACATAGGATGTAGTTCCATTAACAGAGACACTGAACTTTTAACATCACTGTAGTTCCATGAACATGGACAATGTTGCTTTAACGTGAATGTAGTTCCCATCACACGACATTGAACCTTTAACATTAATGTAGTTCTATTTACAGGGACACTGATCATTGAACATGAATGTAGTTCCATTAACAGAGAAACTGGAGCTGTAACATGAATGTAGTTCTCGCCACAGGGACGGTGAACAGAAGAGGTACAGTAATCCAGAGGAGCAGTCCTCCATTAACAGTGCATGAACTGTGGCAGCCCAAGCCGGGAGGTACATAGCCTCTGGTAATAGTTGTACTCAGAGAGCAGAGAACAGAGGCAGTGACTCAGGAGAAAGCCGTTCCTCCAGAGACCGGAGAGGGCAGGGAGAGCATCGGATGTTGAAAGTGCGGCTGGGAAACAGTACCATCACCCTATCCTCTCTCTCTCTCTCTCTGTGCTGGTGGGACAGGGTCATTTGACTAATGACACTTTGCACAATAAAATGGGCCCTCACAGTCCCATAGTCGAACATACAGTATGACTGGGTCCCCTTTCATCCTGGCGCAACACTTACTGTGTTCTTACTCAATGTTCCTCCTCTTCTCACAACCGGGGATGTAAGAGCAAAAGACTGTTTTTTATTATAGAATGCAATTTTGTTCTCCAGCAGAAAGATGCTGATATGACATCCAGAAAGATGGTTGATATTACATCAAGGCATCTGCTTAGCAACCATTAAAAAATGTTTTATATTGGGTTAATATCCATTGATTTAGGAAATAAGGGTGCTGCCACACATTGTCAGGAAAAGAGGCTGGCATTTTGGGGCGCTGGAGAAAAAAGTAATAACTTCACCAAACAAATATACAGTATGTCCAATCGAAGTATAATTTCTAATTGACTGTTTATTGTGTCAATTCCAGCATCATTTGCTCTGGTATTATCGATGTATTTTGTGCACTAATAGAGGATTTTAATACACCCTCTGTCAGGGGAAAATACCGACGTTTCATTTAGACACACTTCATATTTAGAAAGACTTACTGCACCTGCCTTTGATGTTGCCAAACTATTTTTTTTTGATGATTGCCTGTGCAATAATTTTGTTGAATAGCATTATTGTAAATGTTTGGTGTATGGTTTCTCGTATTAGTAAAATGAATAGACATTAATGTACATTATTTTTACAAAAATCTGACAATTCTGTAATTGTTTGAAAATGCAAAGCCGGGTCTCTCAGACTCATGAGCGATAAAGCATTCTGTATCTTGGTTTCAACACTGGATTTAATTTCATTTAAAATATTGCGTGAAAAAGATAATGAAGTTAAGAATTGCCTTATGAATTGCTATATATTTGTGTAGCCCAGTTTTTATTTTTATAATTTTCATCGTCTAATTTATTTCATTCCAGTTCAATGTGACACTGTTGGAGCACCACTCTCCTGCCGTGTAAAAGGGAAAATTGAATCACAAAATTACCTAGTCTACATCAGAGAATAATCCCTCCGCTCGAGTCGTCAATTTCTTTCTGCTCCAATTTTGTCTGTAGAATGAATTCCTGGCTCCACCACTGCCCCCCACTGGAAAAAATGTTCTCACCACATGCCTGCTTGAATCATTTCAATTAGGTTGCATTTCAACATTTCTTGTACTCCTCATGCCTAAAATTGATTATCAATTAAATTATGTTGTTACAGCATAAACACCGCCTGCTTTGGGGATTCACGCGCAGCCCGCATATGTGTGAGCTATTATTTAAGATGCAATTCGATCATAACACCATTTTATAAATGAGGCTGTCATTGCATCTGGTGATTACTCTTCATACACAGCTGACACAAGCGCTGTATCAGCCAGAGGAGTCAGTCTTGCTCTAAGAGGCAAGAAAACTCTGCCAACACATACCCTCCCTCCCTGGGCCGCACTGTGGGCGACTTGTGCACCTCTTTGCTTGATCCCCAGCTGTCCGCACGGGCGTGTTCACGCCGCCACCTCAAAAACGAGCGCTGTAGCTGGACATGCCACCCTGGAGGCCAAGAGAGACTGTCCTAACACAAAGTCCGTCTCAGTGGTCTCTTCAGAAATACATCAAGACGTTCTGTACATCGCCCACACAAGCCCCTCATTGTCGATTACAATTAGACTCCAGTGGAGGCAGGGCTGGTGAGAGCTATAAGCATATTTAAACACAGCCTGCTTTACACTAGCACTTTACACAGCCCGATGCACAAAGGGAGCATTCAGAGAGGGGGTGAGGACTCTACGGCGCTGGCCTCAGGAAGGCCATTTAATGTTGTCTTAAGCATATCCATCTATTCTGATAAATGGGAGGTTATGCTAATGTAGCGCACTGGTGTGATGTGCACTCCCCTGGCTCCCAAATGGCTGCGCTGCTGAACAAACGAGGCTTAATGCACACACGCAAGCAAGCGCAGAGACCCAGGACAGGCGAACATCATTCTCTGAAAAATAATACATTTTTAAAAGTTGTTTGTGGTTTTTCCATCAAGGAATTGATTGGAATAACCTGAATTTACTGTGGCTTCAGTAAAATCCCTCCCAGATAGTATTCATTGACAAACATCAACAGGTCACCATGAAGTCATTGTGGGATACTGAAATAAATAGTACTTGCAAGTTGGAAGACAATTTATTTACAAATTAATTAAATAAAGGATATACATCCATCTCAAAGACAATTCAAAGCATATGTTTGGAAAATATTGTCAAAATTTACCAGTAAAAAACTATTATGATAGTGCACTAGGTATTGGTATTTTGTAACGTAAATAAATTGGAAAATGGTGCTAATGTGGCTCTTTGGCTCCATCTTATGGTAGATGACAAAATCACATGCCCTGTATTACACGGTCTCCAGGGTTGACTGAACACATGCCCTGTATTACACGGTCTCCAGGGTTGACTGAAATAGCTTTAAGACGAGGAAAACTTGTTTTTCCTATTTGACGGGAACACTTGCGGACTGAACGTAGCGGAGGCCGTCCGGATTTTATCACTGGAAATACTCAAGCTTATGTAGCCTACATCTGAGGAGTTCTTAAAGGGCCGGTTTCTCAGGCACTGTCACAATATTGTGAGAAAGAAAGCTTTAAACTAAGCTAATATGTCAACCTGGCTTGTTTTCGGCCACCTCCTCAATCCAGGTGTCTGTTCCAGAATTAGGCTAAAGCTATATCTTTTGCTCTCTCAAATACTGTGATACGGTGTATCTGTGCTGTCCATCACAAACCTGACAGTTTAAATGCTGATTAAATGATTTATAGTTTCATAAAAATATATAATTTTTCACTTTTATTCAAGACATCTGTAGTGCTAGAAAAAACAGCACGCATCCTTTATTCTTATTTAAATGTAGGTAATTTTACTGTACATAAGCTAAGTATCACTAAGTCCTGCATATGTAACATGTTTAAATTCACTGAATTACATTGTTATCACATAAAAATAGCGTCAGTATATATTGTCGTTGAAACAACGTCAATTCACTGTGTGATAGCCTCGATATTAGAATCCCATTACAGTGAATGCATGAGTGGTTGGAGTAGCGCTGGATTCTCACTGCATATGATTCAAGTCAACTCTTCATTTTCATATCTGCACAATAAAAAGCACGGAGTTATGTTTCATTAAATTTAATGTCACAGGCAGCGGGTTTTCAAAGATAATCTTTAAACTCCGGCAAAGGCTTTGGGAACTTCCGCTGCGAGAAACGAAGATCAAATACAAAAGTTTCATTGCTACAGACATGGAGGAGGTCAAATTAGACACTAAGATTATAATTGAAACCCAGAAGATTTCTATGCACGGTGAAGATTATGAATATAATATGAATAAGATGTATAATTGAATAGATTCTTCAAGACGACGGTGTGGAGGCTTGAAGAGAAAGGGATGGGTGTGTTCTTTGCTGGTGAAAGAACATGTCCACTCAGGTGGTCCATGGGATCTGACAGCATTTGCCCTCCAATTCCAGGCATCATGTGTCACATGCTATTTGACCGGGGGTGCCAAAACTTTAGCATAACATTGTATGTGAGTAGCAAACATCGTGACAGTTGGCAAAATACTAGGCCTAGCTGGGCAGGGTGGCCTGTTCTTGTAATCAGGCATGTTACCGTCTGGTGTTCTTTGGTGATATGGGCCAGTATTGTAGCTGCCTCCAACCCGCCCTTTTCTTTTTCGTCTTCAACAGATGGGCCAAGGGGACATTAACTAACCAAAGTGGCCTATTTTTAATGCATCACATTCATTTTGCCTGTAGACACAGCTGACATTTTTTGGGTGCAACTAAAAAAGTAAAAATAATAATAATTCTGTCACCACTTTGGCATGTTGCCAACTACTTTAATTGTCTTAAAAAATATTTAAGTAAGCCCAAGCCCAGTGTAATCTAATAAAAAGCTGTTTTATAGCAGAGGAGAGAAAAAACTGCTGGTCAAAGCATTTCTTTTTATAACTAGGTCCTCAAGGATAGAAAGTCTGGAAGACTGCCCTGCATTTCTTTCTCTTTCTGATTGGACAAGGTTTTAGGTGCCAGAGGAGGCGAGAGGTTGGCTGGCAGCAGCAGCTGGGCGATGGTTCACAAGAGTTAGACGGGCCACCCTGGGCAATGTGTACGCCGGGAGGGTCTACAGCAGTGGTCCCCAACCCTGTTCCTGGTGATCTACTAGGTTTTCATTTCAACCTTAATTTGGCACACCTGATTCCACTAATTAGCAGCTCCAGAAGATCTCTAGCTGTTGAATGAGGTGTGCTTTGTTAGGGTTGGATTGAAAACCTACAAGGCGGTAGATCTCCAGGAACAGGGTTGGAGACCACTGGCCTACAGTATGCACACCTCACTCCACTCCACTCCACAACACCCCCTGTGCCTGAGCCCTCAAGAGCACCCCCATCTGGTTCACAAGAGTCACTACAGATAGCCTTGGAGTGCTCTCGGCCCCAGCCCTGGTCCTTGAGAACTGCAGAGCCGGCCCTGTGGCTCTTTGGTCAGAATGATGGGTCCCTTCCTCAAGGCAGTAGGCAAAATGCCAAGCCTAGTGGGGCAGGATAGTCATCACAAACTTCCTTTTGTTCACATGTACTGAAGAGGCAAGCTCAGAGCCGTGTGAGAAACACTACAGGTAAACCAGCTAAACTTAAACGTAACAAAAACCCAACAGGGTCACCTATAGCAGCAATCGGCTTCATGTTGTTCATTCCCTGCCTCACTGTCAGTCTATGTTTATTGAGATTCTAAATCAGGCTTGCAAGCTTGAAATGGAATGCAACACTGACCAGAACCAAAAGCTATAAACATATATTCCTTATGGATGAGTTGCAGGTATATATCTAATTTTACATACTTGTGATTTTAATTTGCATTAATTTATTACGTTTAATATTATTGTCGGTCTTCAAGCTATCAGAAAGATGTGTGAGAAACATCTGTTTGACCACACGATGGCGATGTTGTACAGACAGTTTCAGGGCAGTCAAAGTTGGATATGAGGTCAGCTTGTGCCTCCAGGCAAAGACCATTCCTGGCACTGAGTGAATGGATAGAAACACAAACGCAAAAAGGAGGCTTCAGACATTGAATTCTCAACCATTTCCCACCTCCTGCTCAACTAAATTCAGGATCAAATCTATTTTCTTCCTTCTAATATTTGTGGTGGAAAACTTAAATTGAAATGTGTTCATTTTGCCACAATATTACCTGAAACTACATTGAATGTCCTGTCTTTCTGTGGGCTCTGTGTCAGAAGTATACATTCATAACAGAAATTATCCTTACACTGCAACAAACTTTTCTCCCATCTAATGCATATTCTACGACAGTATATAACAAGTGTAATCATTACAAATTTTTTTTGTTTTTTTTTGTTTTTCCTCTTGCTATTCTCTTAAAGTTGATATGGTTGATAAATAGATTGTTTGAGAAATTCCCATACTAATTTTACCTCCCCATAAATCATAGCAAATGCATGCATGTGGTATTCTCCTGTGGAATTGGCCTCTGAGGTTTAATACCATTTTTTCATCTGCAGTTTCTGTCATTTTCAGCAATCACCTGATGGTGACACACAAAAACAGAATCATTGGCTGAGGGTAGGAGTCAGGACAACAAGATTAGTTCAAATTCGTTGTCATAGACGTGCTCTGTAATGCACCAACACTTTACCAAAAATATCTGAGTAATTATTTATAAAAATGGTAACAATGGCTGGATTACAGGGTTAATGTATTGTTTGTCTGTTTTCTGTAAAAACCTCTTCAATTTGCAGTCAGGTAAGGAGGTAGACGATCCCATTTTTTAGCCTTGAGTTTCTGTGTGTTAACACTGAGTGCCTGTGGTTAGACATTTACAGTAAATACATGACAATCTTCATGATAATCATTACTGATATTATTGCAGTAGGCGACTGTCAGTTTAAATTTACCAAACGGCGAAAATGATTAAATAAGTGTGTAAAACTCAAGAATAAACATGCTCTCCTGGCGGCTACAAAGCGACAGTGACAGGTGTCCTTCTCAAGGCTCAACAGCTGCCTATAAACAAGATCTGTCCTTCACGATTGCTACTGCTCATACTGTTACGCCTGACAGCCTCCATCCTTCATATCTCAAGCTACGCATGCTAACTCGCACACTTTCACAAATACCCGTGTGTATGCACACTTTTAAACACGTGGAAAGTGTGTGCACACGGGAGAGATAAAGGTACAAAAGGTTGAGAGGAGGGAAAGAGAGGGAAGGGAAGGAAAGGGAGAAGAAAAGGCAATGGAGGAATGCTGTTGGCCAGGTACCAGTGCATTGCTGCAATGAGTGATCTCATTCAACAGAGGATGAAATACACCGGCTCCTATCTGCACGCTCCTCACGTTCTTTATCCATAACCAAGCAATGACCCACATAAACACGCAGGTCAGACAACAGCGAAGACGGTGACGGTATAACAAGAACTGATCTGGCCAGTTAATCATTGATGTTATCATGTGTAAAATGCCCTCACAAAAAACAGCTGTGGCATATTACTCTGAAGTGGAGGCACTGCTGATGCAGTCCTGCCATTTGCTACGTAATATTGTAATGCGGGTTGGAAAGAGCCGTGTCGTTACGCTGAATGGGAAAACGGACAACAGCGCCGTCCGCCCAAGAGATGCATTTCTCTGAATAGTTTCAGGAAAAGTATACTCAACAGGTGAACCACCAAATGACGTGGTTATTTTGGTTATGATTCCTTAAACGGGAGATTATTATTGTCATCTCTGTCAATTTAATTTCCCTCGTTCTGGGTGATTCACTACTCAGCTTCACTTCTATGCGGCCAAATCGTTGGACATTAAGTGGGCTCAAATATTCAATATGCGGCGTAATATTCTTCTGTCGCATTACATTAAGGCAACAGAAAGGAATGTGGGCCTAATGCTGCATGCTAAATTACTTCAACCCTTAAAAACGTATCTACATTGTATTTTAGTACGTGGGTTTTGCAGTCTTGCACTAATTGACCATTATGATCTAATGTCTTTGTGAGTGGAAAGGATCGTTGCGTCTGAAGCAGGCTGTTAATTTTCTGTTTTTACTCTATGGCCTGGATTCAATCAACATTGTCCTTAGCACGGACTTGCAAATGAGTGGAACTGGTACTTTGTTTCAATGCAAAAACTGAATTCACTTCTCTCTATTTTTGGATACTGAACACTGAAAGTGCCTCATGTACCTTTATACCTTTTCAACAACATTTACTTCATGCATGAGCTAGTAGCATACAGCTATTAAGGTCCAACCCTGCTGCTCTGTGATTGGCTCATTAGTCAAAGGCCATTTGCTGAAAGACCAATCTTCCACATTTTGTTGATCTGCTCAGTTTGTCACAGCCTTCACACATTAGCCTTATCAATCTAAAGATATTTAGTCAGCTAGTGACGTCATTGATTTGTCATACAATTCTTTGGGTCAAGCAGACAAACAAGACTAACATAATTTCCATATGGGTCTTGCTTGGGTATTTTCTCTCGGTAGCCCGACGTATTATTTTTAGAATCTTGTCAGTCAGGGACAGCTCAAGCCTGTCTTACGCTCTCACTGATATGGGGAACGGGGAGGGTGGGTGTCCAAATGCGAACCGGGGGCGGGTTTTGCCAACTCATGAACGCATTACACAGCGAGTAGATTCCCCCTCCCCTTAGTTTGGCGACTCAGACGGTTTGCACGCCCCCCCAAACGGATGATGCCCTAGGTAACCGCCTATGTCTAGAACCGGTCCTGTTGTCAGTATTTCCAGTCTCTGGCTAGTGTCTCATACCATTGCAAGGCACCCTTGAAAGGATATTTACAATCTTAACATCTATAGCAAACTGATTTTCAATCAGTCTTTAACAAGTGTAAGACAATACTTTTTGCTCTAAGTAGACAAACCCAAAAAGTGACATTTATTACATTGTAATAAAAAAGATTCACTGGGTGTGTTGCTTTGAAGAGGTGGTTCCCGAATAATTTATTCTGGGCATCAACAGTAGTGTACTAGAGTAACGACTTAATAGCTAACAAAACACAGTTTGTAAGATTTATTAGATCCTGCTAGGCATCATCTACTTTAGACTTACTGACAAAACTCCTATAGCCACGCACACGTGCCTGTACGGTATGTGGGCTTACGTGCTGGTGCCCAAGCTTTCGGAGGTTTTTCCTCCCTCATACAGTCAAGCCGGAAAGTATGCACACCCCTTTCACTTTCTCCACGTTTTATTACGTTACAGACATATTCTACAATAGATTGAGTTCATTTTTTGTCTCACAATTCTACACAAAATAGCCCATAATGACAAAGTGAAAACAGGTTTTTAGACATTTGTGCTAATTTATTAAATATCTAAATGTAAAATGTCATACGTACACAAGTGTGCACACCCTTTGATATGACACCCAAAAGTGAGCTGAGGTGCATTTTGTTTCCACTGATACTGCTTCAGATGTTTCTACAACTTAATTGGAGTCCATCTGTGATAAATTCAATTGATTGGACATGATTGGGGATTGCCAACACCTGCCTATATAAGGTCCCACAGTTGACAGTGCATGTCAGAGCAAACTCCAAACCACGGGATCAAAGGAATTATCTGCAGACCTCAGAAACAGGATTGTGTCATGGCATAGATCTGGAGAAGGGTACGGAAAAATCTCTGCAGCTTTACAGGTCCCAAAGAGCACAGTGGCCACCATCATTCGTAAATGGAAGAAGTTTGGAACCACCAAGAATCTTCCTAGACCTGGCCGCCCGGCCAAACTGAGGAATCGAGGAAAACGGGCCTTGGCCAGGGAGGTGAGCAGGAACCCGAGGGTCACTCTGACAGAGCTCCAGCGTATCCTTGTGGAGATGGGAGAACCTTTCAGAAGATCAACCATCCTGGCAGCACTCCACCAATCAGGCCTTTATGGTAGAGTGGCCAGACGGAAGCCCATCCTTAGTAAAAGGCACATCACAGCCCACTTGGAGTTTGCCAAAAGGCACCTAGAGGACTCTCAAACCATGAGAATCAAGATTTTCTGGTCTGATGAAACCAAAATTGAACTTTTTGGCCTGAATACTAAGCGTCATGTCTGGAGAAAACCAGGCACCGCTCATCACCTGGCTAATACCATCCCTACAGTGAAGCATGGTGGTGGCAGCATCATGATGTGGGGATGTTTTTCAGCAGCGGGAACAGGGCGACTAGTCCTGATAGAGGGAAAGATGAATGCAGCTAAGTACATCGAGATCCTTGAAGAAAACCTGTTCCAGAGCGCTCTGGACCTCAGACTGGGGCGAAGGTTTACCTTCCAACATGACAACGACCCGAAGCACACAGCCAAGAGAACAAAAGAGTGGCTTCGGAGAAAGTCTGTGCATGTCTTTGAGTGGCCCAGCCAGAGCCCAGACCTGAATCCAATTGAACATCTGTGAAAAGAGCTGAAAATGGCTGTGTACCGACGCTCCCCATCCAACCTGACAGAGCTTGCAAGGATATGCCAAGATGAATGGGCCAAGCTCGTAGCTTCTTTCCCAAGACGCCTTGAAGCTGTAATCGCTGCCAAAGGTGCAGCAACCAAGTATTAGGCTAAGGGTGTGTACAGATATGTAACCCCTAAATAACCTATTTTTGTCAGTAAAATAAAATTGCATATTTTCTAAAAACCTGTTTTCACTTCGTCATTATTGGCTATTGTGTGTAGATGTTTGAGGCAAAAAATGAACTCAATCTATTGTAGTATAAGTCTGTAACGTAATAAAACGTGGAGACGGTGACTGTAGGCAGAGGGCCTATTTTCATGCCGCAGTGGGGCAATTCAGGCCGAATCGGCACACTGTATTATTCTGGAGATTAATTTCTTAGCATTTGTAGGCCAGCGTCATCATTATAAATTTTCTCTGTCCATTCAGGAGAGTGCAGACAGACTGGCATCCGCATGATACAAACTGCAAACAGGGCAGTCACTGCTTCTTCTCACACTGCAGTCCACCTAACTGCAGAGCTAGACGGCAGGCACCTAATCAACCATACTTGCTTTGACACAGTGGGTCGGAATCACTGTCAACTGAAGCCAACCCTCTGCAATAGAACTACAAAAAAATTATGCACCGCCCTGCGGGGAAATATTTTAATATGAATTCATTGCTAGACTATAGCTAGTATGCTTGTGAGACTTGAGGTATGACTATGCGAAGGCTAGGTGGTCCAACCATAGATATAGAACCATAGATGTGACATATCATGTGATGTAGTAGTAATTTGGTATTCTGAAATGGAACAATTTGGCAGCCATCTTACCTGCAGGGTACAGTTCCTAGCCAGCTGTAATAGGAACCTATGGCAAAAGTGCCATGTACTGTCTTCCTTTATAACCCACTGTGATGTCATAATCATGTCTCAGAAGCCAGATAGCTGATGATTGGCTCGTAGATATAGAACCATGGTTACTGGCAACCATCTTATCTGGGTACGGTCTAAAAAATTGTGCCACTAAACTATGACGTATGACTAATCTATGGTTCTATATCTACGGGGCCAACAGTGATTGTGGAGATATTGAGCAGTCTTACCAGCGTGCCCTCTTGATGAATGGGAGAACTAAAACCACCCTAGTAATTAAAAACAGGAAAGGCTCAATGGTCTTGATTCAATCTTGTACTTACATTCATTGGTAACACTACTTTTACTAATACTACACTACTAATATGAGTACACTACTTAACATGATTTAATACAGTATTAAACATGAATTAACAGATAATGAATGTGTTTATTAAGGCTTATGAATGCTGACTAAGATCACTAAATACATTAATAAATGGTTATAGTAACAACTAAGTCCTACACCTAAAAAATTTCACTAACATATTGCTTTCAGGCTATTGGTTTATAGGTTGTTCATTCATTTGGCCAGCAGTGGTATAATTTTTGGGGCGGGGGATCAAGATTACACTTGCAAATCATTTACATCCATTACGATAAACTATTTTGTCACTACGTTTTGATTGAGATGTGCCATTTTGTTGTGAAACAAAAATATTAAGAAATTCACTCTTTATTAACATCAAGAAAGCATTACCCGGGCGCCCGGTCCCGCCATATCCCCGAGCGTGCGCGGCCGGTGGAAGTGGGAGCGGGGGGCGGGCGCCGCGGGGGGGGGGGGGGGGGGGGAGAGAGAGAGACTGCCCACACCCGCACCCAGGCGAGTCGCGGTCAGGAGCAGGAGGAGAGTCCGCGCCCTAGAGGAGGGACGGCCCCCCCCCCTCCAAACTAGTACCGACGATAGACGGGTGTGTGTAACAGTGGTTCTCGGCGTTGCTATGGGGGGGGAATTGAATTAGAATAGGGGTTCAATTGGCTACTAAATTGGGAGAAAAAGGGAAAAATCAGAAACAAAATAAAAAAATTAAAATAAAAAAAAGAAAGCATTACCATTTAATGAAATTACTTTCGGCAACTATATTTATTAATAATTTTTCATTGTATTTGTTGGACTTTGTTAACATTTATAAGCCTTAATAAACACATTAACTGTCAATTAATGTCCACTAATCAAATCAAATCAATATGTATTTATATAGCACATTTCACAACTAGTTGCCACAATGCACTTTACAGAAAAACCTAGCCTAACCCCCACTACTGTAATAATTCATGTTAATTAGTGTACCCTTATTGTAAAGTGTTACCCATCCATTTGTAAGATAAAGTTAAGTGTAACACCATTTGGTGAATTCATTTTGGTGTTTGTGAATAAATAGTTTCTCTTGGACTTGTAAGTCAAAGTTAAGAATAAATATTGATTGATCCAGTTAGACCATAGTCAGAGACAAAATACTTTTAGTTGTCATAGATCCAATGTTATGGTCATGAAAATGGCTACCATATTGTCACAAGTTATTTTTATTTTTTTAAATGTGAACTTCAAGTAATCTCACATTTGGTACACATTTCCTAGGCATGGTTCATTTTTTGGAAGTTTCCCCCCTGGCACCTACAGAAAAAAAAAACCGCCTCCCTTTCCCAATCCATGATGCATTTTACAAATGCAAATACAAAAAAAGGAGATGTATTTGTGCGTAAACAGGTAAAAAGGTGTACCTGCCAGCGGTGCCCTTCCATGAAAGGAGCCGTGATTGAATTCTGCTCTACACAGAGATTGATAGAATTACCCATAACACAAGGTAACTGTAACTACCGCCATTATCTTAATACTCTCCATTATTCAGCTCACAGAGCTCGCGCATTGATACAATGGGACTGTAGACATGGAACAGCTAATGGTTTGACTCAAACGCTGAGTGTTTTCCTGTTAAATTTGCCCTGCCCACTCGGTAGCTAACCTCTAAAAACGGCGGCTTCGCACCTCAATGTGCAACACACAGTCAACGGTCTAAGCTTGTAAAGATAATAATAAAACCTCCACAAAAAAGAGCTTCTCACAGCCGAATAGTCACTCTCTGTTGATTCAATTTTATTGTGACTTCTTGCATATTCATCTACTTTCTCTCAAGAAGAAATGCATTTGATGACATGTTCAGAGGATTGAAATTGACATGAATTAATACTTCTTATAGTGTTTACAATACTGTGAAGCAACAGGAACGATGGACATTTTAATAGTCCCAGTAACCCAATGATGAATAATAATAAAAAGTAATAATAATAATAATAATTATTATTATTAATATTAACGGTATTGTTAATTATAATAATCCTAATCAATTTTTTTATATATTGCACCCTCATACTACTATGAAAAGAAGGTAATATCAGGGCTTGGTCTGAACTATTGGAGGCCCAAGGCAACAATATTCTTGAGTTATAATGTACCCAGGTATGGGGGCTTGCAGACCAGAGGGGTGGTTTGATGGAGCCCTAAGTTATCGCCTATGTCAATCATGCCTAGAATCATGCTCTGTGTCTGTGCTATATAACTTTGCAGCCAAAAGTGCAGCTTAATTTATGTTCTTTGGATTACATAAAATTTTACCATGCCTTATTTATATTTACCCCACAAACATTTACTTATTTATTTATTTTTTACATTGACCCAGAACTTGGTCTTTTTGGTTTTGTCTTTGAATGGAGTAATAAAATGTGAGTCAAAAAACTATTTTACTGTTCGTGGAACAGCGCAATATGAGATAATACAACTTATTTATGGTTACTGTGCCAACATAAAAAGCTTGTCACCGGAGCTTAGAATTTGTAATCCAAAGAAACGAAATTGAGCCAACTTAAAAAGTGCATTGTAAGCAGTTACTTAAAATATTGTAGTTGGAAGAGCCTTCAATTTTTTACAGTGCCACTGCACTTCCTCTAAGAGGGGCTAAAATACATCTATGTGATTTGCACATAATTTTTTTTATATATCTGTCATGAAGAATAATACCCTATACTGAAGAAATACTCCAGACCTGACTGACATTAAACAATATTCAAAATATTGTAATTTATCATCACTTAAATAAGTCAGCGTGTGGTATTCTTATTTTCCTCATATGCCATTTATTTTTTTACCTGCACCAGAACATTATTGTATGTGTATATGCTATTTTTGTACAGTTTTTTTATACATCTGCTTTAAATATATGATAAATTGTATGCATCCATGTATACATGAACTTCCCCCTGGTTGCACTATGCTGTACTGGGCTTGTGAACAGAAAGCTGCACATTTTATTTCTGTGTATTACATGCATATTACATTATTATGCTGCAGAAATCAAATTTGAGCAAGCTACTTTGTCCTCTGTTGTTTCATTATACAGTGAATCCCACACAAGTATACGTATATATCCAATATCCAACTAGTATATTTTGGTCCACTAGCTGTACCAATGTCTAAAATGTCGTTTTCTTCTGAGACATATAGCCATATACAATGCACAGTGTGAAATGTTCATTTTGTAAAAAAATATATATCAAGAGTCAGAAGGAAAACCATATTTAGCACAAATGCAATCAGATATGGAAAGATGACAATATCAGAATGATCTAGTAGATACTACTATAGTTGACACTGCAACCATAAATCTGAATCACATTAATATACAGCGCATTACTGAAAGTCCCCTTTATTTATGTTTTTTGGTATCTGTTAATGAGAACTTTTATCTCCTCTTTTTAAAGAATGTGCAATTTTAACTAACGGAGGTGTCATTTCAACGTGTGCACTTTATTAATGTAAATGTCCCAAACTCTGTCTGAACCCCGCTTTATTAATGAAATGTAATGGGTACAAAGATAAGATGCTTCCATTCTACAGTTAAATGACAACCTCTTTCATCATCTCTCTGTGGAGTTGTTTAGTAGCATGAACATATTAATGTGTAGCCTATGTCATGTATTCAAATTTTCATACAGATCTACGATTACAAATTGAACTAAAAAAAAAAAAATAGTATTGCAGCTAAATCACATGGTGTTGATTCGTTCCCATGACCCAAATATTCTGTCTTTGTATGTTTGTACGTCAGGAATACCAACTGTCATCTATATTGTGATTATTGGTCCATGGTATAATTGTATCACCATTGACCCAACGAACGCAACGAAAATAGCTGCCACACTAAACTTGTTTTGTGTTTTGGTTATTTTATTTATTTCTATCATTTTGTTCAGCCCCCCTCCCTCCTTTTTTATCCCCAATATGTAACTCACAAATAATCAGTAGCCCACACTTTTATCACTTCATAATTTTCCTCTTTGTATTTTATCACTTTGTCATTTATTTTTACCCACCACAAGCATGTCAGTTTACTAAATATGAGCAGCTTCTTTATTGCACATGGTGAGTTTGAAATGCAGAGCTAATATTGACTGTTACATAAGTCAAATATAAATGTCTCAGGACAGTATCGTACGGAGATCGAATACTGTCCTAAGACGTTTGTAAGTAATGTCTGCAGCAGTCAACATTTTCTGTTTTTCACCAGTGCCAAAAGGTTTGACTGTTTTTTTTGTTTTGTTTAGTTTTTTTTAAACTACTTGATTTATTTTTTGTAGTCTTTGGAGACTTTGTAATTAAGTTCTTTTTGAGATTTTTTTTTCTTAAACTTCTTGATTTATCTTCCGTAGTCTTAAGTTTTAAGTTTTAATTAAGTTTGTTTATTTTATTTTATTTCTTTACTTCTTGATGTATTTTTTGTCATCTTTGGAGACTTTGTAATTAAAGTTTCTTTTCCTCATGAAAACTTTGGAATGATGAAGACAAGGTAGGACAGGGGAGAAGGCTGAGTAAAGTTCTCATGATCAATGCTTTGTGCTTTTCAATTGGTCCCACCCTGGTGGAAGCTCTAATGGGATTGGGCGGTTATCGATCAATGTGCTGGATGTGTGTGGGTTTAATGACAGTAAAGGAAGAGTCTGCTGGAGTGTGTGGAGAAAGCAGTGGTCACTAATGGCAACGGGGACCTTGTGCTTGAACTCTTCCCTCTTATCTAGATGGCCATACAGGCTCTTGTTGAAGGGGAGGGCCCATAATCAACAGTAGTGCTTGACACTGGACATGAACTTCCCATTATGTGCATTAACCAATGAGATTGACAAAGAGGGAGGGAGTAGTGCTTGAGAATGGACATGAACTTCCCATTATGTGCATTAACCAATGAGATATGGAGAATGCTAGGGTGAGAGTAGAGTGTGTGGGTTTGTGTATAGAGAGTGATATTGAGAATGCAAGGGTGAGAGTAGAGTGAGAGGGTTAGAGTATAGAGAGTGATATGGAGAATGCAAGGGTGAGAGTAGAGTGAGAGGGTTAGAGTATAGAGAGTGATATGGAGAATGCAAGGCTGAGAGTAGAGTGAGATGGGTAGAGTATAGAGAGTGATATGGAGAATGCAAGGGTGAGAGTAGAGTGAGAGGGTTAGAGTATAGAGAGTGATATGGAGAATGCAAGGGTGAGAGTAGAGTGAGAGGGGTAGAGTATAGAGAGTGATATGGAGAATGCAAGGGTGAGAGTAGAGTGAGAGGGTTAGAGTATAGAGAGTGATATGGAGAATGCAAGGGTGAGAGTAGAGTGAGAGGGGTAGAGTATAGAGAGTGATATGGAGAATGCAAGGGTGAGAGTAGAGTGAGAGGGTTAAAGTATAGAGAGTGATATGGAGAATGCAAGGGTGAGAGTAGAGTGAGAGGGTTAGAGTATAGAGAGTGATATTGAGAATGCAAGGGTGAGAGTAGAGTGAGAGGGTTAGAGTATAGAGAGTGATATGGAGAATGCAAGGGTGAGAGTAGAGTGAGAGGGGTAGAGTATAGAGAGTGATATGGAGAATGCAAGGGTGAGAGTAGAGTGAGAGGGGTAGAGTATAGAGAGTGATATGGAGAATGCAAGGGTGAGAGTAGAGTGAGAGGGGTAGAGTATAGAGAGTGATATGGAGAATGCAAGGGTGAGAGTAGAGTGAGAGGGGTAGAGTATAGAGAGTGATATGGAGAATGCAAGGGTGAGAGTAGAGTGAGAGGGGTAGAGTATAGAGAGTGATATGGAGAATGCAAGGGTGAGAGTAGAGTGAGAGGGTTAGAGTATAGAGAGTGATATGGAGAATGCAAGGGTGAGAGTAGAGTGAGAGGGGTAGAGTATAGAGAGTGATATGGAGAATGCAAGGCTGAGAGTAGAGTGAGATGGGTAGAGTATAGAGAGTGATATGAAGAATGCAAGGGTGAGAGTAGAGTGAGAGGGGTAGAGTATAGAGAGTGATATGGAGAATGCAAGGCTGAGAGTAGAGTGAGAGGGGTAGAGTATAGAGAGTGATATGGAGAATGCAAGGGTGAGAGTAGAGTGAGAGGGGTAGAGTATAGAGAGTGATATGGAGAATGCAAGGGTGAGAGTAGAGTGAGAGGGGTAGAGTATAGAGAGTGATATGGAGAATGCAAGGGTGAGAGTAGAGTGAGAGGGGTAGAGTATAGAGAGTGATATGGAGAATGCAAGGGTGAGAGTAGAGTGAGAGGGGTAGAGTATAGAGAGTGATATGGAGAATGCAAGGGTGAGAGTAGAGTGAGAGGGGTAGAGTATAGAGAGTGATATGGAGAATGCAAGGGTGAGAGTAGAGTGAGAGGGGTAGAGTATAGAGAGTGATATGGAGAATGCAAGGGTGAGAGTAGAGTGAGAGGGGTAGAGTATAGAGAGTGATATGAAGAATGCAAGGGTGAGAGTAGAGTGAGAGGGGTAGAGTATAGAGAGTGATATGAAGAATGCAAGGGTGAGAGTAGAGTGAGAGGGTTAGAGTATAGAGAGTGATATTGAGAATGCAAGGGTGAGAGTAGAGTGAGAGGGGTAGAGTATAGAGAGTGATATGGAGAATGCAAGGGTGAGAGTAGAGTGGGAGGGGTAGAGTATAGAGAGTGATATGGAGAATGCAAGGGTGAGAGTAGAGTGAGAGGGTTAAAGTATAGAGAGTGATATGGAGAATGCAAGGGTGAGAGTAGAGTGAGAGGGGTAGAGTATAGAGAGTGATATGAAGAATGCAAGGGTGAGAGTAGAGTGGGAGGGGTAGAGTATAGTTGGATAGAAATGAGAGTGAGAAAGCCAGCCTTTTTTTCAGAGCAGACCTCCAGACGATTATCCAATTTAATCCAGTCCACCTCTCAAATGAACAATTTCCAATTTATGTTATTCTTTTTGTGAGTAGCAGTTGTGTGTATAAAGACAATATGGATGTGACTGTTGTCATTTTAAACACTGGGTACATGAGATATAACATAAAAGTGTGTGTGTATGGTGTGTGTGGTGTGTGTGTGTGGTGTGTATGGTGTGTATGGTGTGTGTGGGATGTGTGTGTAGTGTATATGCACACAATGAGGAAAGTTCCTGTTTTATTGTCTGCAATGTTCAACTGCATGCAATCTTTTATAGTCAACACAGCTAGAGAAGATCCTTTTTTAAAATGGCGTCTTCTGACTTTGAGCCAGCCCTGCTGCGCTGATGAAACAGCCAATTATGATTCGTTTCTGTAGATGCTTGCCAGTGAAACCAATTAATTTATGACAAGGCAGTGCTGATGCATTTCTCATTTTCATATCTGTAACAATCCACCGGAGGAACGGAGAGAACCCAGGGGAGGGAACCCAGGGGAGGGAAGAGTCCAGGATCGGTTCTGCCCGAAAAAACTCATCTACACCCCGGTAATCATCTTGTTTGCAGGAGGCCACCATGCAATTCACTAACCATGTTGCTGTCACTTAATGGATGCACATGTAATTTGAATGATCTGTCTGGCCAATTTGTTCGTGCTACCTGCTTAAAACAGGGGTGCTGCAGCTTGGGTACCCCTGTCCTCCACCCCTCACTAACACCACCTCTGGTCTAGAAATGTAAACGTTGGAGAGTAATGCCAAGCATTCGATGAATCAGCCTTGTATCCGGTTATTATCAAAACCTGGCCTTCTATTTCTAATGCACGTTCTATGGGAAGAGAGCAAATGTTACATGAAAGCAGGAGAACATTTATTTTTGGTCAATTGTGCTTGGAAGCTGAATTTGCTGCGTCTCTGTGTTTTAAATGCTAATTGACGTGTTTATGTTTCTGCCAGGCGGCAGGTGTATAGGAGAGTACGACGAAGGCTTTTAATGGAATTTAACTCACTGAAGACCTCCTGGTTGGACCGAGTGCCTCTGATCATTTCTGGGTTAGATTTATGTTCCAGCTTGGAACAGGAAGTTCCAAGCTCCTGTAACTACTCAGTACATGCAGTATAGACAAAGGATTTTTTCACATCTAATAATACCAATATCTTTACATGTTTGTAGCCCAAAGTGCATACAGTATAAAAAAAAACAAGAAAAGATAGATAACATATATGTTTAAATGATGAAAGTAACATAACACTGAATTTATAATAACGGATATTTGTTCCCGTTTAACAGAGGTGACTATGTAAGTCAGGCTGCTGTGTGGGCTTTCAGTTTTGATTTTCATTGGTGTTCTTTAATTATGAATGAATTCTAGACAAATTTTACAAAACTGTGTGGGAGGGGCAGGGGCATGAGGGAGACTGTAAAAACAATGCTTTATTGATTTAAAAGGATAGGCATGGCACCACACCATTAAAATGGACTTGATTATTTCCTTTCATATCACAATGCTTTGACCCGATCAGACTTGACATGGAAATGTTATTTCGGTTGCACACTAGCACTAACACTGTATCAGACATTGATAAGATTGTCTAAAAATGATCTATTGAACTTGACCAAATGACTGCTTATGAAAGAGGGACTCTTGTCTAGACTGATTTCAAAAACAAAATAACAACATCTAATGAATACAGCTTACTGTGAGCAGCAGTTATTTAGCTAGCCTGGTAAATATCTCCTAGCATTTACCTGCATAGTAAGTGATGCACCTACTGTATTTTAGCATCAAAATTATTTAGAAATGGTAATATTAGACTATTTTAGAGTCCACTTTTATCCACCAATTTGGGTAGCTGCATGTATGCCATTACCCCTAATGGCTAATTAGTTCTGAAAAATACACTTAATTGATTTTGAACTGAAATTTGGGGGGAATAGGGACTATACAGACTTGTCTTACATACGTAAGCAGGATTGGTTTGAGTTAAAGTCTCTTGCATAACAGCAGCTCCAGATTGATCAAAATTCTAATTTGATCAAAGTATATGGACAGCACATTATTTACTTTCTTATCTTTGCATTGCCTATTGGGATGATAAAATGAATTGCATAATAATACTGGGTTCTCAAGTTCAAAATGGCTCATCAGATTAACCAGTCGTTTAAATTGTACTGAGATTGACTACAATTTAAAATAGATTTTAAAATATCCAATATGCATTTACACTGTATGCATTTAGCAGATGCTTTTATCCAGAGCAACTTACGTATATTACTTACTTTTGTACATATATATTTATCCAGTGGGATATTCAGCGATGCCATGCAGTTAAGTTCACAGCAAAAATGCCAGTGTAAATCTAACACTGCTGGTGTACAATTAACACTATAGGGTGTTTATATGAGACCACAGTCTCATTCATTCTTAATGTTCACTTTCTCTTCACAAACTCTGACAACATCTGTGATTGACCTAACTGGATTATTTAGCCATCTACATTTCTGAAGAATAAACCAACGCTTGCATGTAAAAATTAAGAATGTTGACTGAACTGTACATTACATAGCTGCTTCTTTATCAGGTCTCTCTTGTAAATTAGATTTTAATATTAATAAGACAAAGGATAAATACAATAAAATAAAACTATATTAGTATGGTGTCTGCCAACAACGGGCAGGCGTTTTTGTGAGTTGTTTTCTGTACTTCTAGTGTTGATCACTCCACTATGCCCTGCCGTCTGGCCACAAAATAAAGTGGACGTGACAATAAAGTTGACATCATCACAGGGAAGTCTCGCCGTAGGAGTTTTTGGTGAATACAGCGGTCCGTTCGTATACACGTCCAGCGAAATCACACCCACTACATAGCACCAAAGAGCTGGGTGCATATGACAGGCCCTGCCCATAGCGTAGGGCTGGCCATGTACGTATACCCCTAGTCCTGTGTACATGAGGTACAGATAACAAAGACGAGCAAACATGTGGGTTAATCTATGGGTTCATTTAGGTTCATCTGCCAACCTTATTGGTTGTGTCTCAAATTTCAACCTGTAAACTCATTTGTGTAAAACATGCTGTCACCCCTCTTCTGTAACTATCCTAATGTACCCCTCTTTTGAACAATCATTATTCATTAATACTTATTTATTATCATTAAAATACTATTTATGACCATTAATGGAAATACAAACTGGCACATTACACGCATGTGTGTGCAAGTGGTGCATGACATACACATAAGGATAAGGATCAGCTGGAGAAACGGATGTCACCAGCTGTAATTATTTTTAGACTATGCAGGTGCATACATTGCCTGCAAAATTGATCTAGTTCATAGACAAATATCTCATCCTTTTAGGGGGAAAAACCTTCTCATGCGCTGTTTTTGTGAAATAAGTACAATTGTAGTGGGGGTGTCCTCTTCTGCTGCCAGAACATTTTTGATTCAACACGTGGGTGGGAATCAACATGAAAAGTACAAAGGGCTCTGACAATTTTCCTCCCCTACACAGGCCAAAGCCATTCCTCGAAAATAAAGGTGGGGGGAGGGAACCCCCAACGGGGTTGTTCACGGGTATTCCCAGTCACATAGACTAAGTGGGCGGGAAGGAAAAGCTAAATTTGAGCCGACACCCCGGTCTGAAGGCGCAACTTGCTTCTCATCACCTGTCAGTTACACAGATCTGTGTCAGGGTGACATACTGTCGGAACACACGCCGTTACACTAACACAGATGGGGGAAATATTGCCTGTTTCATTCATGAGTCCACTGAAATTGACTGGCTTCTGTACGGTTGAAAGTATAACAATACCACAGTGTTGTCACAGTGTAATTACACAAACATTAGAGCCACTAAATATATTGTTAATCCTCGTATACAGAATCCTGTCCCTGAGACCCTTAGCAGAAGAGTTGCTACCGGCCTCTGTGCTAATGTCAACTTATCTTTATTGTGTATGTCACTGTTCACTACCGGCTTGTCACAAAACACAAAAGCTATTTTTGGGGAATATTTTTTTTCAATTGGTGGGGAGCGGTTTGGGTTGGTGTAGAAGGCCACTTACAGGTTTTCGGGGTGCCGTGTGGTGAGGGGTGTTGTTTTTGTGAATGCGTTACAAAAATCTGTGCAAAAATCTATACAAATAGTTTAACAAAAAATTTCTTATTTAGCCCATATGGGAAAAGTTGGAAATGAATCCCTGATACATTAAAAGGCAATTGAGTTGAGCTTCTGGATAATGGTGGGGTCCAGTCAAGAACATTTATAATGCTTTACTGCTTTACTTTCACTCCAGCTCTATTACAAGCTTTTAAACTTGAGTAAAGTGTGCCATTGATAATGTTATTTTCAAAGCCACTGTGGTTTCAAAGCGGACACTGAGTAACGGTGTTCTGCATAATTTGAAAAGGGCAATTGCATTGGTTCAATGTAGGGAATTAAACATCACTGTGTTCACATAGGACGAAATACCGTATTTTATTAACCACCAGCTGAAAGATTGTTCTCATTGCTAATGGAACTAATGGTGTTCTTAGGCTGGTGGTGAAATGCCTCATATAATACAAGAAACAAGAGTGATGATAGGCAACAGACTGGACTTTGAACGGTTCTGTTGTTTTTAAATCAATCTCTTACCTACATATTTATTTTCTCTTCAATGTGTAATGCCCAGTCACAAATATAGACAAATATTAATGCTGTTCATTCTGGAGAGTGCAGACAAGCATGTACTTTCTGAGCACATTGCTGCAATTTCTTATTTTCACTTCACAGTCCACCGGTTGCTTTGGAGTACAATTCAATCCCAGTTAGTAGAGGAGTTAAGCATCATGTTTTATACAGCAGACTTCGAATCTTACTTCAGATCTTAGTTCATATCATAATACATCTTTCCTCATCTTTGGGATTTTGTTCATGAGCTTTGTGACACGTTTGGTTATAAAATGCCACATTTTAATATTTTTAAATTTCAAAACAACAGATGCAGCCATTTTTGTGGGCTAAACATCCTGGGCTTTCCATCAGAAACCCTTTCTCAGTCATCTGAACGAAACAACGTAAATAAGAATAAACTATTAATGTTTTGTCTTTTGAAATATATTAATTATCAGTCGATTTAATCATCAGTCGTATTGGCCGATAAGGTGTAAGCACATCAGAAGTATACACAGGGCCTAGCCCAATTAGTGCTTTAAAAGTAATCAATGAAATGTTAAAATGTATTTCCGGTAAGGCCCACCAATATTTTTAGGCGATTCATTAAAATAACATAATCAACAGTATCAAATGCTGCTCTGAGGTCTACTACAGAACTACAATATAATATTCATTTGAGTCAGAATTCATTAACAGACTATTTGGTACTTTAACAAAAGATTGCATATTCCCACTCATGACTTTCCCCAGCCTGGCTACAGCAACTGCACCAGTTACGTAGTTCTCCAGCACAGTTACTGCGCAGCCCAACTCAGCTGGTGGAGGGCAGTGAATTGAGCAGGCTTTTGCACCACACCATGCAAATCCTCTCCAAGCAAATATTCAGCTAATGAAAGGCAAACTGGGATTTTTAAAATATAAATCACAGGTCTCTGAATATCCTTCTGAAATGTCTTCCTGGTTAACAGAAGTGTTCATTTGTTTGGGTCATCATCGATACTCAGGTCTCTTAAGTGGAATAACAAACCTTCACATTCATCCATTGAAAAGGATCCCTCTTGTTTGTCCACTTTCTTACTGCATTCCAAAAAACATAAGGTCCACGGTTCGGAAAAAAATAAGCTGATTTCAAATATAAAATTAGCTAAGACCAGCTAAAATCGGACCTTTCTCTCAGCCCAAACTGCGTCATCCAAGTATACATGGATGAATTCATCATTCTGGGATTTACAAGAGACGCAGCTAATTAAAAGAGACTATATTTAGTGAAGCAGTCAGAGAGCAGCCATGCACTTCCTGGTTTGGGGCCAAAGTGTCCATTTAATTTACTGTAAACTATAATACCGGAAGGTATACTGATTTAAAGAACAAGGACACCCCGTTCTGTAAGAACGCATCTTATATTTCTCCATTGCTCTCGTCTGTGCGTCACTCAAACAACAAAATGAACAATACATTTTTTGGCTTTTAAGGCAATACTGGTGAGTTGTTGAGTCATAACAGATGCAAAAACTGAAAAGTTGTTTTTTAATCTTTACAATCCCTTGCATATGAAATGACTATACACTAGTCTAGCAAGTTTCTCCAGTTGAGTCCCATTAACATGCGGCCTTCCATTGGCTCAGCAAGGTTGATATTATCCAACAAGGTAAATAAACTAAAGTCCATTGCTTTTAGATATGAGCATGGCTCCAACTGAATGAAAAACGATTTCACCGTCCATCATTGGAGCTCTTCACCAGATGATCATATTGATACTGCCCTTGCCTTGCATTGCCTTGCCTTGCCTCTCCTCTCTAAGGGCAGAATGAAGCATAAAGACTGATGGATGCCCAGAGAATGGAATCTCACACACATTTGAAGCCCAGATGTTCCCTGACGCCTCAGAGATCATTACCAGCCTCATGTGACCCACCCTCTCCCAACCCCTGAGCCACTGCACCCTCCCATCTAGTTTCGTCTCTTGTACCCCACCAGCAAATTTGGCCAGTTTGCTCTAGTGCTCACCGGAGACACCCTCTTATCCACAGGCTGAAATTCGAAATGGGGGCGAAATCAGGTGGGGGTTGGGGTTTTGGGTTTGGGGGTTGGTGGGGGGGGGGGGGGGTAAAAAGGGCCCTTCGCTAATACTTCTAAGCTGGAGTGAATGTCAGCCTCTGCAAGGTTATGATGTCATGGAAGAGGGTGAGAATACAGAGGCTGATTATGGAGAGAGGGAAAGATAGAGGTGCATTATGGGCCGAGTCTTTCAGTCACAGGCTTTCAGTCACACAGCCAGCGGCGTAATGATACGGAACGCAGAGGTGTGATTTGCACCTCCGAAATGGAGACCAATAACAACATTACTGCGTCTAACATATTGCATCCATTACTGTACATCTGGAGAAAAATATAGGTCTTTGTGGTAATTTTCCATTTAAAGAAGAAACAAAAATTTTTCTTCCAGTGATTATTATTGCTACTAAATCAACAAAATAAGTGCAACAAGTGCCTTATATTAAAAAGACCATAATGTTATAGCATGTATTAACTTGTGGAGGTTCCACTGGGACAACAAAAGGTGTTTATACCTTCCTAGTATTATACTGGGATTGATGATAATTAGCATGTCCGCTGCACAGGGGGAACCCCATTACTTGCAGGCTCCACTTTAGCACAGGAGATAACACACACAATATATTAGTGCTGTTGTGATGGGTAGTGCACAGCGCAAGGAACGTACCAATGTACATATATGTATATGGATATGTGGATTGATGGCCAACATCTTATTGATTATTATTGAACCAAGTAAATATCAGAACAGGCAGTACAGTATACTCTCTTGAAAGGTGATTGTAAATTAGATTTAGATCAACAGGGGATGGGAATTCAGAATACTATTAAAAAAAGGTTTTGCAGAGTGGTTCAATCCACTATATATATATATTTTTTTTGCTGGTCAGCGAGACCTCTTTGCAGACCGGATTGCAGATACCAAGAACGTCCACTTAAAATGATGAGAAATGGAACAAACTGCTCAGTCCACTTGCCTATGCAGCATGTACAGCTGCATATCATCCAGTTAGGCTCAGCTACTCAATGTGTCCATAGTGCTTGTGTCTATAGTACATTGTTTTTTCATGATTTCTCACAGGGCCATTCACTTGTGTGAGGAGATGTGAAATAACTTATTTTAGCTCTGAGAGAGCTTGAGACTTACCAAACAAACACCAGCCTTAGCAGTACTGCAATTTTACCACAAATAATGAGGAACAGGTAAAGAAAAGTAAAAATGTATTGATTTTCTTTTCGTTTGCGGTTTCTATTGCCTTTTGTACCCCTGTTTGGTCATTCCTGGTGAGAAGAATGTTATGAGAACGTGAGAAGACTATTCTGTCCAATTATGTTATTAAAATCCATTCATAGAGGTACTAATGGATAACTTTCCCCTGCCTCTTTATACTTAATGGTTACTAATATTTAGTGGGGAAAATATTAAGAATGTTGACCAAATTGAAGACCAAGCTGTCCATTCTGGAGAAGTGAACTGCAGTGATGATGAGAATATAGATACTATCAGAAGATAGTATAGTCTTCCTGTACAGAAGATAGTCTTCCCCCATGACCAGTTTCAATACGATGACATTTGCAAATTGCAAGACATCTACGGCTATACATACAGTATATTCTCAACACAACTCACAGGAAGGACCTGAGAGCTTTCTCAAAACAACTACATGCCACTGTTTCCTAGGTGAGGCTGGTTTTCTGGGGTTGTTCCGGGTGGTGGTTGCTGTCCTTATTTTGCAGGGATGCAACCAGAGGATGAGCAAGGTAGGGCTTTTTCTTCCTCTTACTTTAATGTAACAGTCCAAATGGTGAGAGTGTATGGGGCCATATGCATCTCTTGCTACTGATCAGCATCACATGGTTATTTAATTTTTTCTTCTTCCAATTTAATTATAAATAAACCCTTTTACAGCTTTTGAAATTCTGTCCAGCATCCCAGTAAAATATTTCTTATCTTATAATTTGTTGGCCAGCTGCCATTTAGTGACTATTTACTTTGAAAAAGGAGAAGTCTGGCACTCGTAAGCGTTTGCAACTTTGGTCAGCCTTTTTTATCGATTGGCCCCATTTCAATTATTCTATTTTTAATCCTAAGGTCAGAAGGGGTTTTCCTTATTTTAATCAATTTACCTAATGACACTCTGTTGCATGGAAATAACTGGATTGCATAGCGCTACAGTACATTTACACCCATGCGCTACAGTACATTTACACCCATGCGCTACACTACATTTACACCCATGCACTACACCACATTAACACCCATGCACTACAGTACATTTACACCCATGTGCTACAGTACATTTACACCCATGTGCTACAGTACATTTACACCCATGCGATACAGTAAATTTACACCCATGCTTGATAAAAGTATGACTTTGGGAGTTTTTCTCTGAAGCACATTTTGTCGCAAGAACTTACTTGCACTCCCTAGGTTACAATGTCATTTTGTCAGAGGAAGAAAACTGTCATACGACTATCATCAGAGATGCAGCCCTCAAGAATGTACCCAAAGGGGGAAAAGTGTGTTGAGCTTCATAAGTCAGGGAATGGCTATAAATAATTGCTACTCACCTGAAAATGCCCATATCTACCGTTAGGGCAATACTTTAAACGTTTAAAGCAACTGGAACTGTTACAAACTTGCCTGGAAGAAGACCCAAGTTTATTTTGCCCCCACACACAGTGAGGAGGATGGTAAGAGAGGCAAAAAAATCCACAAGGACTTTGGAGAATTACAAAGGAAAGTAGCATCTTGGGGTCATCAAGTCTCCAAAACTACCATTAGATGTCACCTCCATGCCAACTAATTATTTGGAAGGCATGCTAGAAATTTAAATACTACTAAAACATGAATACATTCTTTTCTAGCTGAAACGTGTGCTTTATTCAGCAACACTAGCTTTTTGTAATGGGAGTCCTGTGTGAATTTTAGGAATAGCAAAACAATTACGTAATCACTGGATGATGGCCCCTTTACATGATTTAAGGCATTGAGTAAAAAACAAGCTTTTGTTATATACACACAGTATATATACAGTATATAACATGCATGTTCCTATTATAATGCCCTTTTAAACATACATTTAATATACAAGGGAATTATTTTTATGAACCTGAAATGTATGCAAACAGACATGCGACAGGTAGAATAATTATACGGTTATATTCAGCATAGCATAGACACCAGCAATATTCCCTATGGCATTACTATGCAAATTACACAGAGAATACTGAAGTGCATAATCAGGAATTATATTTCGTGTTTTAAGTCAAATTCCATTAGTCCAGGTTCAAATTTGTCCCCGTTTTATTAGACTACAGATGCATTTTATTCGCACAGTTTAAAAAGACAAAGCAGATGCTTTGTGCAGTGCAGTGCTATCCAGCCTTTTTGTTCACTCAACAATTATTAAATAAATCAACAGTCGAGCGATGCTAATAGAAGTGCGTGCATTGTACAGGCTATGTTTCAATCATTTTCATAAACTGCTGGTTGAATACACAGTGTGAAGTCTCCTCGTTGGAAGATTGGATTCTCCGGAGGAACAGAATCTTTCTCAGCTACAGATCATTGCTTTGGCGAATACTCTCAGAAGATTCACAGTGCCAACAAAAAACATTTGTTTTGTTCCTGTCGCGTGCAGTGTGCAGCAACACACACAATTAAATAATCTTGTGATGTTTGTCCTGGTTGTAGAAGATGAACTGTGCTGGTGACTGATTCTGAGAGACAGCGTGTGAGAGCCTTATGTGAGGCGCTCAGACTGGGACTGAATTTTGACGTGTGCAGACGACAGTTTTAGGCGATAGCTGACAAACTAAGACAGCAGTTGGTGTGGTCAACAATAAAAATCTGAAATTCAATAAAATACTTTTAGTATTAGTTATTTTTCTGGCTATGGAAGATGAGATAGATGGTTAATATTATACATATCTAATAATAATATATTCCCTCCAAGATATTTGCATACAGTTCTCTGGAAATCCAGATGTACACCCTTGGCTATACATAGTACAAAAGACCTAAACATCCACTTGGAATGATGTAAAATGAGTCATCGAGCACAAGGTGCAACAAAAGGTTAATTAGTCATCTTGACTAAGAGGAGATCCATTTCACCTGTAAGGGGTCAGAACACTGGGCTGGGGGAGATTTTGGTTGGCTGAGTGACCACTCTCAGAATGACACGGCGGATTGAAGAGAGAGAGGCTATGTATTACTGCTCAAATCCCAAGAGGCAATTTGAAACGGTGTACCTTGGTGTTCAAAGACCTATCCAAAATGGATAATTGTGCATCATAGTAATTCAGGAGATATTCAAAAATTTTCAACAGATAGATTTTTTGGACTTATTGGAATTATATTTGCATCTATATCATTAGATAATTTCCAACTTTTGCAAAAGATTTGAAAAATTGTTATAGGTGTCCAAAAACCTACCAAACCCAGGAAAACCCATTAAAAACTATTCAAAGCTATCCAAGCTATCCAAAGCTATCCAAAGCTATCCAAAACTATCCAAGGCTATCCAAACATGAATACAATTTTATTGTCCATTTGAAGCACATTATCACGTCCTAAGGGAATGATCCTTAGATAATCAATTTTTTGTCTCAGTTTAGTTTCCAGTGCCAAAAATGGTCACGTACCACAGCCCCGTTTTGGTCATAAAAGGTCATTTCTTACCAATCAGTCAGATAAACAATGTATGAGAACATACACACAATTTACAGGGTAAAATCAATTACTACAACTATATAAGCATACACCAGCTCATAGATTACTATAAGGGCCAACTAGCTGCCATGCCATTCCTTTATGTCAGTGGTTATCAAACTCAATCATGGGGACCCCCTATGCTGGTTTTTGTTCCAACCACAATTGCAATCCCAGAATTTTAACAAGCTTTTAATTTATCTTAATTAGGTGCTTTTCATGTTTAGATGAATTATTTACCCCCTTAAGCCACATTTTCAGGAATAGCTATGCATGTCATGAAGAATAAAGGTCCCATTACAAAAAGAGAGGAAAAAATGCTTTAACTGATCTAATGAAGACGTGGAGTGAATCAATAAGATTCTATTTGGTGAAATTGTAGACACATGGCCACTAAAACTAAACTAAAAATTCAAAGACAAATTAAATGATAATGAGCCAAACTTGCATTGTGTTCATAAGTTAAAAGAAACAATTATGAAGGAACTTTAACAAATTTGTTCAACAACCCAATTAGGAGCCAATTGATTCACCTCAGAACCGCACGCCACATATAGACAGAAACGGCAGAAAATAACTACAGAATTTTAGAAAGAACATACCAGGTTTTAATAATGTACGCTTGTATGTAAGGTTATGACTTTATTCCATACCTTATGAGAGATTTTCATGCAAAATAACAGTTTAATTGACGTATATCCAGGACGCTGTGTGTTTTTCATTGTTGCTGTGATAGTATGCGATTTTCTGGTGGTAAAAACAACTTCTAAATATATTTAAATGTCCAGTATCTTCAACCAGATTTGCGCTCATGTAGATCACACTGTACAGTGGTTGACATATTTTTATGAAATATGGAGGAACGGTAGCACATAGAAACTCCCTATTTGTCCCGATAATAGCCAAAATGGCGCTGATAAGATGGTATGCAGTTTTCCATGATACCACGCTTTCTGACATTGTACAGTAAGATGGGTGTGATGTAGAACCCAGGGTCTACATGGCTAGGGGGCCTGAACAAAGGGGCTATGAACGCCACAGGCGTCAGAGATCCATTAGAGAATGAAGCAAAAAATAATAAGGTGTAGAGTGTATAATGAACCCTTGGAAAAATATATGTGCCATTATGGAAAATGCCTGCAGGAGAAATGTTCCTGGGGTTACTATAGTTTGTTATTCCTTTTGATTTGCATGGGCCTTCTAAAAAGTAGTTGCAGATGATTAGCAAGGTTCTGTAGGGTTGCAGTGAGCACATGGCAGCCTGGTCAATGATATTTATGTTATTGAGCAGGGATGTCAAACTCAAATCCTAGAGGTCCACTGTATCTGTTTTTGATTGTTCCTGCACTTAAGTGCTTAATTTAAGTCATTTATTAGCTAAAGAGTCTGCACACTTTGTTTACAAGGCGTAAATTCGCTGCTGATTGAAAAGTAATCAAAAAACCAACAGAGACGCGGTCCTTCAGGAATGGAGTTTCAGACCTCTGTTATTGAGCATCTCCACAAGACTGTTACGGCGGGAATGACACTTAACCTACCAGGAATTCAAATAGGCTCTCGATAACCCTGGTTACCAGCTGGGGAAAGGAGAAGGTGTTGTGGATCTATCCTGCCTGACTACGCCAATTTGTTGTGGATACTGGATCCAATCCTGCCTGACTACACCAATTTGTTGTGGATTCCGAGTGAAAATATCTCAGAGTTCTTGCCAAAATTCAGAGTTTTCAACTTTAGCTCTCAAATTTCTCTGTGTTTAAATAAAGAGGATGAGGCAGAATTCTCAGAGAATGCTAGACTTTATTCCATACAACGTACAACAAAAGTCTAGCGTAGTGCCCCCGCAGAGACTATCAAAAATGCCAGACTTTATTCCATACACCGCACAATCAAAGTCATAACATCTCCGCAGAGACACTCAAACATGATCAGTTTTAGTTTCACTTTTATACAGTTTCTTTATCAGATTGTCCATCCCATTCTCCGCCCATCCTTGCCCATCAGGTGACTCCTCCGACCCCATTGACCATACAGACACAGGTCATCTCCATCTCCGCCTTTCTTCGAGAACTTTCCAAACTTTTCCTTCGTAGGGCCTCTCCTATTGGATTGTATCTAGGTCACACCTGGGTTCTCAACCACCCGGCTCCGTCCCGTGTGCCCCCTCCCATGGCATCGCCTGTTTTTGAGGCCTGAGAAACCACCTCGTATCAGACCCTGGTTGTTTGGACACTATCCAAGTTCTTCTCCAACTCTCTGGACGGCTAACTGTGTGTAAAAAATAACTGTGGCTTCAACTTTTATAGTCAGACTCAGCGTTCATATTCACAGAAATGTCTATATCTCACTGTGACCATTCTATTTATTAACTTTATGGGATTCTGTGAAAGTGCATTTTAATTAATATATCACTATGTGTTTCTGTGCTCATTTTGTATTGAAACCAGGGTCTGATTCAATAGTGGTCAGATACCGGGTGCCCGGAGATTCAACTTTTTATCCAACAACTTTTGATAACTGTTGCCTAGGAACGCCTTGGAAGGCGCCCAACACAATCATTGTTTAGGAACATCTTATCTTCTTATCAGACTCTCTACAACAACTGCAGCCTTCAGCTCCTTCTAGTCAGAGAGACAGAGAACGTGTCTCTCTGCTCTTATAATATTTTACTGTGCTTAAGAATGCGTTTCTCTGCTCTTAATACATTTATACATTCTGTATATTGCTCTTAATACATTCACAGATACATATTAAAATATTATCAATACATATTGTTACAGGTGATACAGTTTACAGGTGATACATATTCAAATATAATCAATACATATTGTCACAGGTGACCAATGGATTTAATGGAATTCCCAACAAAGGTATGCCCATTGGTGGATGATGCAGAAGCAATTAATGACCCACCTACAAGAACATGTGAGGCCCACCCTTGGTCATGCAAGCTGGAATTTATATTGTAGCGATTTGCTTCTGAGGCAGCCTAACTCCTCTGCTAAAGGTGAATTCATCTTTAACATCGTGTTTCATGCAACAGCCGCTCCCCCATGTTTGAGCCCAGCCAGCACCTTGGTGTTCCATTGATGTCAGCAGTGAAGGCGGGGTGTTGATATTGGTTGCCTCATGAGGGTGGCAGCCTGTGAGTGGCATGTGAGCGTGAGGACACACTCTTTGGTACATGGGGGGATAGTGTAGGAATCCACTCCTGAGGCAGCTAAACTCCCCTGCTAAAGGTGAATGCATCTTTAGAGCAGCGGTTAGGGCAACAGCCTCTCACCTGGGAGACCCGAGCCCAGCCAGAACCTTGCCATTACAGTATTTTTCCGGATTGAAACAGCAGGTATTTTTAAAAATCTCATCCTCAAGGTAGCAAGCCTCTACGATGGACAGAAGATTTTGAGAAGGCTTTTACCACTAATTCTCTGCTGTGTTGTTATACTCAGAAATGCCAATTCTGCTGCGGGCCTTTGCACTGCGTTAGAAATTAAGAATGTGGGTGAGAGCAGCAACCTCTACATGAAAAGTACAAGAGATATTTACTATCCACAAATCTCAGATAGACCACGTCACTTTTAACTATCAAAGCTTTCTTAAAAAGAAAGTTCCAAAAAGCTTTTACTTATTCATTGCAGGTAAATGGTTCTCATCCTCGGTTGCAGAAGCAGTGTTTCTCGCAAATATAGGTATCATGGACTCTTCAATCCCCTCAGTGTTAGATGTCATGGATTCTTCATTGTGAAGAAAAGGGTCAACATCTAAGAGCAAGAGCCCTGCTGATACTGTGTCTGTTGCCATAGAAATGGAGCCAGGAATATCGTCAACTCTTATGCACTGTGCTGTTCGTCATCTCCATCCACTTCCAAGGCTGTAAATTGGGGTGACAAATTGAATTATGAGTGGTTTGCCTATTAGGAGAATAGTTTTGTTGCGACATGTTCATTGTGACCTGGTCCTTATTGAAATGAGCAAAAACTATAGTCATGTTTTTGTTGTCTTTTAAACACTATTTATCTTTATTTAATCAGGGCTGCAGTCCAATTTGTTGAAAAATATGCCCTCGGGCAATTAAATTCACCACTTACACTCCAGGTAATCACTGTAATTCCTACTTTTCTTTTGGAAGTTAACACATTATTTCCCAAGATAAAATAGTTCATAGGCAGAGCACTTTGAAAATTCTTTATAATTGTGCAGATATAAAGTCGAATAAAGTAAATATTGGTTTGGGGTCCAATCCTGGTTTAGGATACACACTCTACTTGAATTTCTGCTGTTTTATCCAGTTTTATCTGTGTCACCTTTGCTGACAAGGTGGAATAATAGGACAAACCTATCAGCAAGCATAGCTTACTGAATAACAGCTCAGTCCATTTTCTAAGTGGACAACAATTCTAATATGTAATACTGATGAGATTATTTCAACCACTTTATTTTTTTTTCTATGAGTTTTGTGATGTTCAAATAGATATTATGAAGACAACTTAAAATGTCTACAATACTAATACCCCAATACTACTGAATTGTTTGTGGTTTTTGCCTTATTTTGCCGTTTTTGCCTTGCCTTTCACCATTATTTTGCATACAGCAGAATTAACCAAGCATGTTTGCTTTATAAATATATACTAGGTCCAGCAACTGAGTAAGTTGAGCTTTATTGCTTAGCATGCATGCTGTTAAACCTAAAGCTTTTTAAATATATATGATATTCATGGACGTAGCAGCAGAAACCCAAGGTTCTCAAAATGTTAAATTTCTTGACTAACAAACATAACTTTCTGAACTAGAAAGAATGTACTCAGTAGAGCGCTTACCTCTGTCAAGGCACAACTATCTCCCTTTGCATGAATGTGTACAGCAAATTTTATGTCTGTACAACTAACAGGTCAGAAGATGAGGTCATTTGAAAATTCAAAAATGTAACATTTGATGATGACACTACAGGTGCAGCTCAAAAAATTAGAATATCGTGAAAAAGTTCAATATTTTTTGTCACTCATTTCAGAAAGTGAAACTCATATATTATATAGATTCATTACACATAGAGTGAAATATTTCAAGCCTTTATTTCTTGTAATTTTGATGATTATGGCTTACAGCTAATGAAACCCAAAATTCAGTGTTTCAGAAAATTAGAATATTTTGCTTTAACATATTTTCTAAGTATCAGATTTAATATTTGGTTGCATATCCTTTGCATGCTGTTACTTCCTGAAGTCTGTGACCAATCAACATCAAAAGACACTCAATATCTTATTTTCAGGTACTGTTACAAGCGATACTATAACCTCTCTGCATTTGAACTGATCTCTATGGGAATTGGGGGGTGAGACTAGATTCAGCTGTAAATTACACTGGTACAGTATGGAACACATGACTGGCAAAATAGCTGTACGTTATCAAGGGTCTAAGGTATCAAACGAGCCCAAACCATCACTCTGCGGCCAGATATGGAGTAGATGTGGATGGATCACTGCAAGGGTTATTTCTCCTGACTCATTTTCCTATAGAACTCTATGGGGAAAAAAGTCAGGAGAAACCACCCTTAAAGGGATCCATCCACATCTACTCCATATCTGGCCACAGACTGATGGTTTGGGGCTCGTTTGATACCTTAGACCCTTGATGACGTACAGCCATTTCGCCAGTCATGTGTTCCATACTGTACCAGCGTAATTTACAGCTGAATCTAGTCTTACCCCCCAATTCTCATAGAGATCAGTTCAAATGCAGAGAGGTTATAGTATCGCTTGTAACAGTACCTGAAAATAAGATATTGAGTCTTTTGATGTTGATTGGTCACAGACTTCAGGAAGTAACAGCATGCAAAGGATATGCGACCAAATATTAAATATGATACTTTAAAAATATGTTAAAGCAAAATATTCTAATTTTCTGAGACACTGAATTTTGGGTTTCATTAGCTGTAAGCCATAATCATCAAAATTACAAGAAATAAAGGATTGAAATATTTCACTCTATGTGTAATGAATCTATATAATATATGAGTTTCACTTTCTGAAATGAGTGACAAAAAATATTGAACTTTTTCACGATATTCTAATTTTTTGAGCTGCACCTGTATAAGAAAGGCCATGGGTTCAGCAAAATCAATATGTTCTTCCTCTTAGGAGCTTGATTGTGTATAGCACATTTCATGGCAATCTGTCAATCTGTTCATGGCATTACTTTTCAAGATATGTCAATCTCAAATTTAAAGTTTGGCCTGATGGTGGCGCTAGAGGACTAGTCATGGGGACAGCAAAATTGGGAGCTTGGATCTACACAGCAAATTTCATGTCAACCTGGTAAGTACTTTTTCAGATTATGTCTATCACGGACGGACAGACAAAAGGACGGATGGCCATCATTTCATAACCTCCTTGGTGGAGGCAATTATTGGTGATCATTAGCAGTTAATTCATATGTCACACAGTAACTACAACTTTGTTCAAGTCACATAGGCCTAGCCTAACAAATTTTCAACTAGCCAAAACTGAACATGTAAAGCTGCCTGTAGATTGCATGATTAGCCGCACAAACTTGAGCTGAAAACTCGAGTGAACACCACTTATTTTAGTTGCGTTTTTATATCCTAAATGCCCAAATGCCTATTTACATGTGCCTAGGTCAGTTTTTCACTTAGGAAACAGCACGGAAAGTGAGTGCATATCCTAAATGCAAATTCACATTTCCATCTACTTGTTTGGGTTGGGATAAGCTATAAGCTATGCAGTGCAACTCTGTATGGAACGCACATTTTTATTGTTTTATATTGTGCATCTCAAGTGAGGATGTGCGTAACTCAGACTTAGGGGTAAATCCGAAGCAGCTAGGAAGGTGGTTAAAATTCTATGAGTGTGATGGGATTTACGATCCTCTGAGCCAGCGCCCATTAGGGGAAGACCAAATGAGTTCTCGCGGTGAGCCCAGACAGCAAACACCGTACGTGCCCGCTGCATTAAGACTGTTGAGAAGCTGAGGGGCAGAGCTTCCAGGAGAGATGGAAACAGCCTGCTTTCCCTCATTCTGAGTGAGCCTGCCAGTAATAAGTACTTGACCACAGCTGCTTATTGTAGCAACATGTGGTTTACCCCAACAGTGAGAGAGCTGATTGGCAAAAGTGCTCAATAAAAAAGTGCTGAATCAAGCAAACACCTGCTTATATATCCAGCGACGGTACTGTATGACAAGTAACATTACAGACATACATTTTTTGAAAAGTTCCTAAATACGTACAGGTGGGAAAACACAGCTAGACCACTGGGTTAAACCTGACGGACCATAATCATCATCGTCATTATTGTACAAAAATTCTTTGATACATTAAGTTGCTCAGTTTGAGTGATTCTGATTATGAAATTTTGGATGAACAATAACTCTTTAGAAGTACTCTGCAACTGAAGTCAGTACACATCACACTCTGAAAGTGTATTTGACTGGTTTGCTTTAAAACATCCAAGATCATCAAAATCTCCCCTCACTTTTAACTCTGACGGAACTGATCTGTAACAAAAGGGGCAGAGCAGATGAGGGGAATCAGGAAAAGAGCTGGGCGAGCAGTAGACAAACCAGAGACAAAGCTGGAAGCTGGATGGGCGAGGGCAATGACAGAGCGGGGAATGCAGGCTGGCGGGCAAACTATAAACAGGTTAGCAAGACTTTAGACAAGACACAGGCCGAGTTCCAAGACAATGATAAGGCGTAACGAACTGGCAACGAGACAAGGAGAGAAGGGAGAATATATAGGCGCGATAACGAGGCAATCAATGAATGAAGCGTGAGAATGCATGCGAGAGTGAATGAGCTGATGAGGGAGCGTGCGGGATGAGGGAGCGTGCGGAATGCGAGCGGGGACGGTGAGTGGTTGGTTGAGAGATAATGAGAGGGGAAACAAGGGAACGAGGAGGAAAACCACGCCCAGCCTGCACAACACAGAAGACAGACAGGGAAACGTAAAAACATGACATGAAACGAGAGGAATGGGGAAAACACAAAGAACAATAGGGAGGTGGACTGGAAGGGAAGCAACGGACATGATTTGTGATTTGGTTTTGGACATCTGAGTCCATAGATATAAAAAAAATAGATACCGCTCATATTTCTGCATGGCTACCCTATTAGGCGGTCAAGAGCAGCATATTTTGGTAGTGTATTGACAGATGCAGACTTCCCCTGATAAAATATAGCTTACTATAACTTGCTTAATTCTCAATTAGGCTACTTTTTGTAAAATGTAATTTTTTTGTGAGAAATGTCTGCATAACACAGGTTCAATAGAAAAATGAGTCAGGAAAAACAACCCTTAAAGTGATCCATCCATATCTACTGCATATCTGGCAGCAGAGTGATGCTTTTAGGCTCGTTTGATACCTCAGACCCTTGATGACTTATAGCCAAATGCAGAGAGGTTATAGTATCACCTGTAAGAGTACCTGAAAATAAGATATCAAGAGGTTTTTGATGTTGTTGGGTCACAGACATCAGGATGTCATGGCATGCAAAAAATATGCAACCAAATATTAAATATGATGACTTTATTTAAATGTATATTATTGTTTGTTTTTTATTATTATTATTTGTTATTATATTTATTTTTATTGTTTGTTGCCCTAAAATGGGGGGACAATGTTTAAAATGGCTACAATTGCTAAAGTAGTAATAGAATGAAATATAAATTAGTAGCAACATTATCAATGTCTAGACTGTATTTTTTGATCAATTTAATGCTTCCTTGGTGAAAAAAAGTATCGATTTTTTTCAAAAACATAAGAATCTCTAGGTGAGTCCAAATGCTAGTGTATGTGAAAGTGAGAATATAATGGGAGAGTGAGAATATATGTATGTGAAAGTGAGAATAATATATGTATCTGAGAGTGAGAATATATGCATGTGAAAGTGAGAACATATGTGTGAGAGAGAATGTATTAGAGAAAAATAATATGTACGTGACAGTGAGAATATGTGTACGTGAGAGTGAGAATATATGTACGTGAGAGTGAGAATATATGTATGTGAAAGTGAGAATATATTTGTGAGAGAAAATATATGTATGTGAGAGGTCCAAAATGAATTATGGCCTAAATGGCCCCTCATGCTTTTTTGAAGAGTGGCTATACTGTATATATATATTTGATTCAGTTCACCACCTCAGCTGATGTCTGTGTACTGAATGTTCTGGTACTAAATAGCTGCAGTGCGTCACATTGGTCGGGTTGAGATGAGTTTGCCCTCTTCATGTGCTTTGAGATAATGAAAAGTGCTATTTTAAGACAATCCTATATTATTATTATTAATAATGTATTTGAGCTATAGTTGACAAGAATACAGAAATGTCTTGCCCTTGATGAAAAAATAAGTTGTAAAATTATCTCTATATAATTATGTTGCTTGTTTATGTTCATGTAGCAGGCTACATATGCACTGTAGCATCAGCATGCATGTTTTTTTTTTGTGCAATTTTAAATGTTTTTTTTTTTAAGACCCAGCAGTTAATTTCTGTCCCCTGTAGAGGACATGGGTGTTTGGTCTTAATCTCAAAAAGAATATATTCTATTATGCTGAAACTATGCTATACTACAAGGAACAATCAATAAAATAAAATAAATAATCTATTTTTTTTGTCATCCAAGGGATGCTACATCTCAGGTGGATATCACACACACACGCATGCATGCACGCAAACACACACACGCATGCATGCACGCAAACACACACACAAAAAAGCACTACTGAAGCGCCACAAATTAAAAATAGAGCAAAAATACTAAAAAAATTATGACTACCAATGACTAAAAATGTACTATTTCATTTGTGTTGATTCCTTATGATTAGTGAAAAGAATCACATTAATATATTGTGAATATAATCATTTTTTACATATATTGCATCCAAATTCCATAGTTTTTTTTTTTTTTGGCAATACAAGTATTTACTTCCATTGGTAAAGCAAGCTTTCATAAGTTTTCCTGCTCACTCTGTTATTACTCCCTTAAATAATTTCAGTAAGTCCCAAGAAGAATTGTGGTGGCAGCTTTTTACAGCTGGCAGCCTGTTTTTTTATGCCTTTTTTTTTTATTGGGTTACTGTGAAATCCGGTTGTGGTGGACAGAACAGGCCGTTTATGATGTCCCACAGCTGGGGAGCAAGCGAACAGGGTGTGTCGGATCAGGCCAAGGGCCCGACATTCCCCCTGCGGGTGTGAAGCACTGAAGACTGACAGGCAGGAGCCAAATAGCGCAACACACACTGCAACTTCTAAACTCAGCAACCAGCCTCAGTGGAATACAATAAATACCCCAACCCAAATGTATCTAAAATACCTTTTTAATCTTGCTCAAATTCACAATTGTTACAATATTTATGTCTCTTGAATATTTCATTTTTTTCTTTCAACATACTGTACAATCATGGCATGTAAAATGTTTTTACATCAAGGCACAGCCATTGTCAGGGAAGCTCAGGGGGTGGGGGGGGGGGGTGGGGGGGATACTGAGGTACTTGAGATGCATGTAAGGAAAGAGATGGGTCACATGGTACAGGTGTGCTCTATGTCAAAAGAGAAAGAATATAACAGGTGCTGGTTTCCTTTTATTTCAAATAGATCTGCTTATAAAAATTAATATAATTTTCTAAACTTTCAGATTTTCTGGTAATATACACAATGAAGATGCTCAGTTCTTTTTGTTTTCTCCTTCTTTGCCGAAAAGCACATTAATAGATAAAAATAAATATTGGTAAGATACGGACAGGAGGATGAAAAAAATCAATCCTTTAATCTGGAGGCCATTCTTGTTGGGCAGGAGAAGACCAGCGTTTTTTCCTTTTCCCGGAAAATAAACGTGACTGCTGTATTGTCCAGACATGCCTACCGCTGTAGGAGAAGCACAGGAGAAAAGTGGACTGGTTAATATCTCATTTCCCTTAGCACTGGTGGACCCTCCTCAGTTGGTCATTAAAGTTTTCCATCCCATCAGCAGTTATACTTTTTTACAACCATCACTTGCAAAGCCATATAACTTGGCATACAAAGAGGGTCGTAAGGTCACAGACAGCGCGTTAAATGAGTGCATGTGGCGCTAAAGTCTAATGGCGCAGATTAGCTGTAAAACCAAATGCTTATTACCTGGGAGACGCCACGCCCTACCAACAGGGGAGGTAAGCGCAGAGACATGCACCGAGACACCTGGAACGTCGGAGGGACTGCCCCACAATAAATGGCAGAACCAGCCAACAAAAAAGACTGAGGGGGAGAGAGAGCGAGATAGGCAAGATAGGAATGCGTTTCAGCGATAGAATAGCCTACTCACCGTATCTATATACGATCAGGCGATCACATCTGGCTGTCTCTCCTCCTTCTCCCGAAGGCTTTGGAGCCCACATCGGTTGGGACAAAGTTGCTGTTGCCGATGCCCCCCGACCGGCTGAGGAAGTCCGCCAGACGGTGAGTGACGCAGGTGGCAGTGTTACATGCTCGTTTCTGCGCTGTGATGCTGTTTTTCGGTGAAGAGATAGAGTTTATAGGGACAACGTATTCACGTGGTTAAAACAGCAAAGTTGTTCAATATTACAAAACTGTTTTCATTAAATAAATTGCAACATACAACAATAACACATTCACACATTTAATTAAATTATTATTTGTCAGATTTAAAATCGGAAAAATAGTATGCTAGGCTAATTATCAGCGTTGTCATACTGAAAGACGTTTTATTTATCTTACCTGAAAAATGTGAATATAGGGCATGATATAAAAGATGGCTAATCTAGTTCAATTTTCACACCAGTCATTTAAATGTGTTCCTGCGATTTCCACTGCAATGATTCTGCATTACATACAAGTGGCAATTGCATTATATAGCCTAACATATAACACGAGCATGGATCTCAAGAAAAAAGAGAGGAAAGGGATTTTCCTGGTAGAAAAATAAGTTTATTAAACAAGAAACATGGTCACGCATGAGAGAAGCATTTATTATTATTGTTATTATCATTATTATTAATCATATACTCTTATTACTTTGTGGATGTTGTCAGATATTTAAAGGAGGGTGCGTACCATGCACCTAAAAAAGAATCGGTATATGCAAATAAATCTTCTTTTTTTATGTTCAAAAAGATGTGCAAAATAATAATTTGGATTGTCTGAAATGATCCATTTATCATTCTCTGCCGAAAACAAGAGGATTCGAGGGGAAAAAATGTTTAAAACAAAAATGAAAAAATTTGAGGTCTGCAATCACGGTTTTCTCTGAAGTCAATCAAGCAGGCAAGCTCCACATGCATCGAGGATTTTTCTAACTAAAAAAACGGAACGATAGGGAAGGTGGGAGTAGACTGCTTTAGACGGTGTCAAACGATTCCCCGTAGCTTGCATAGCGATCGCTCTCTCCGAGGCTCCGCTTCTTGCCGGGCGTGCCCGCGCCGACGTCGGTGCGCGGGTAAGTTTGCAATTTGTGCAACTCCTGCGACAATTTGCCCAGCACACACGTGCTCAGATTGGAGCAGCGTTTGGACAAGGGTCTGTCCAGGCTGTTGGGAGAAACGACATGCAGAGACACAATCATAGTAGCACTGGCATGCAGGTACATGCTCCCCCCTTCACCGTGGTACACCCACCCGCCCACACACAGCTCTACATCCCTCTCCATCATGCATAAAATAAATGCATTTCTAAAGCTTGCTCTTGGATGCCTGTCAAAAGAAAGGAACATTCTGAAACCATGCTGCCCCCCACCACCCTCAAAATTAAACATTTGTATTTCATCCCCAGTCATCTTGTTTGTCATGCTCCACCCCCCCTCGTCGTAAAGAGTTTAATTTGGGCAAAGACTTTTCTGCTGTCATGCAATCCGTTCTGTTCTCACTAATTCGGATCATGCAAGCGCTCATCCGTTTCCATCTGGCATTCTCTTCCTGGTGCATTCAGCAGGCAGGCAGGCTCTGTAGCATTCCCTCATAAAATAAAGAAATCTAGCCCATGCAAAAGAAGGTTTCGACAGAGAATTTATCTATGTCAGTCAAAAACTCCCATCTTGGGTGGTTCATTTGTTGTCCTGTTCACATACCTCTACAGTATTGTCCTAATCACAAACCTGCTGGACTGACAGCTCGAAGAAGCTGTGGAATCTCTCCGCACAGAGTGGAAATTCGAGGATTATTACACGAAAGGTCGGCTGCTTCGAAAACAAGGCGCAAAATCCGTTGCATCCCAGCATTTCTTACCAAATTAAACCAAAAACGTCTCAGTGTCTTGGTTTTACCTCATCATACAGCTCCCTGCTTGCCAGCAGCACTATGCATCCTTCTTCACACAAGACTATAAACAGAATATACAGTATAAGTGGTAAGTGTCCTGTACCTATTTCCATCGATGGCTTGTTGGTCCATCTCCTCCGCTGTCATTTGCACAAACTCTTTCACTATGGCGTTCAGTAACCTCCGAGCCTCGTAGTCGGTAAGTGTGATTCGTTCTGGTGTCTCTAAACCGGGTCTGCAAGCGAAGGGCGCATGGAAATGATCACACTAAAAATAGCCCACCCGTGTGTAATGTCACCGAAGTTAAAAGCCACTGCATGCCGGTACAAGCGACTCAAGCCAGCACAAAAACAATCTGCTAAAAGTATCCATTTAAAATGCTGACAGGTAGCCAAGATAAGATTTATGACAAAATCAATAATGTAGTAAGACTCTAGAGAGGGGCTTGGGCTTGGGTCTTATTTACAAAGTATATATTATCAATCTCAAGAAATTGTGTTAGTGACTTTTTTAATTCTGTAAATGCTTTTGTAATTTTATTCTTAAAGAGAGTGCTCTCTCTTGTTAAAGTGGATTAAAGAGCAGAGCATCACTTCTACACTTTATTTACATATGAATACATTTAAGCATCAATATGCTATACATTTTTTTCATTTTAGTAGTTTTTTTAAAAGAGAATAGTAATGACATCTTACTCTATGCTCATATAAAGTAGCTATCTGCTTTAATCTGGGGTGTTGCAGTAGTGGTAAACAGAGGGAAATAGCTTTAATAGTAAGTCAATCCACTGCGCCTGAAACAGGAAATCCTGTCTTACTTGTCTTTCACTGTTCCTTCCTAATGTCAAACAAAAAATATTGAAAGGACTAAAATACCTTTTGTCTGTCTTTTTATCTGTCCTTTATCCCTGCCTCTGTCTTTCTCTTAATGTCTGTGCTTTATGTCTGTGCTTTAAGGCCCAGTCTGTCTGTCTGTCTGTCTGTCTGTGGTATGCATTTTGTCTCACCTGGCGGGAGCGGCATTTGAGCTGTACATCTGGCATATGACCAGGGCATAGGCAACAAGGAAAGCAGATATCTTCAACATAACCATGGTCCCTGCACCAACACAAATACAATGCCTTCATTTCCACATGATACAACTGTGTTACTACACAAAAATAATAAACATTGAACAGTAGAGACTTTAACGACAAATGATCTACATAGTCTGCAAAAAAGCTTAAAGATAATATCCTGCTACGGTCTGCAGACTTTTTAAAAACTGAAATCCACAGCAAACGTGTTGCATTCGGCTGTCTTTGAGCACACCTGACACACTACTTCAGCCATTCTTTGGTGAATCTTTCACAGAGATTGTCAAATGTGCTCTAGTGAGTGACGATCTCTTGTGACGCATCCGGTGCCAAGTGCCCTTCTCTTTTCAAAAGGCCCTCACGACAATGACAGTTAAGGAGATGAGTGCGAGTTATTCTCACTGTTCCCCTATTCTCACAGAGGGAAAATCTCGCTTCGACCATCCAAAGCGGAGCAGTCCTGAGCATCGCCTCAGACTCTAATGGGGGGTGGGGTGGGTGTGTAGCGTTAGCGGTTATCATCAAGATTAGTGTCCCTGGCCGGCTCTTCTCCAAGCCTCCGTGCATTAGCGTAATGAGCTCTCAGAGGAAGTATGGTGTCCCTTCTGTCCCTTTGTGAGAATCTATCAATCCCCATCCACACTGCATCTCTACTGCTGCAAAAACAAGATCTGAGAAAATGCATCTGGGATATTCCTCTTACTTTCTTACAATCTCATAGTAGCGGGAGAAAAAAGTCCTTGCCTCACATGGATCACATCAAGTTGGACATGAAATGCAAAGACAATAGTGCAAAGCTTAAGCCTTAAACCGTCTACCTTTGAATCCTAGTACATATTTTTTGCAGAGGGTCAATTTAAAGAAAGCTCCACTTACCTTGAGTGAGTGTTAGATCTTCTTGCGCAACAAAAAAATAGGATAAGTAGACTTATTTAAACTTGTAGACCAACTTGGGATTCTGTTGCATTCAGCTACAATTCACAGTCCTTTATATCTACTACAAGGGTTTGTGTATTGACTGTGTAGGTGTTTAATTGTTTTCCGTGGACCAATCACAGTGGTCAGCTGCTCAAGCCAGCCAACCAGTGGCTACCCCTTGGCTCTGGCACATCTACTTATGGGTATGGCACTCAAATTGCGTCATTCTTTAGTCACTAAGTGCTCCATTCACAAAATCTTGCCAGTCATTTGGACCCCTTTGCTATCTAAATTTACATTGAGGTCATTAATTAAACTAGAGCAGATCAAATGAATGACCATCCCCTGCAGTAAATATTTTATATGTTTTAAAAAAAGGTGCCATTGCTTTGCCTGCTTTTATTTTAATAATAAAAAAAGCCAAATCAGTAAGCTCCATGCATATATCTTGCTTACAGAGCCATCTACTGTCCAAAAATGCTCATTGCAGGCTTTGTATCCCCCTGACTCACACATTAGCTGTGGACAAACTTCCTGTACATGAATGATACTGCAACATACAGCTCTCAAACCACTGAAAAAACACACGTCTAAGTGTATGCTATTTAATGGTAACTCTCTGTAGGGATATTTGTGCTTTTGTTAGCATAGAGCAGAACAAACAATGTTGCTCCTTTGTGTGTATTGTGTGCATTTAGAAATATATTCAAACATGTAAGGGCATTCACTGCATATATTGGAAGCAGATACATAATATCAAATGCATGGAACCTTTGTCAAAATAAAAATATATAAGTTATAATTGTACTTCTACTGACGGTTATATATTTTTCCATGATGTACTTAGGGGGGAAATGCAAATAAATTATTTTATTTTCTTGCAAATCATAGGCCAACAGGTTTATATATTTGAATGGTTAATGATTTTCTTTTCTTGTTAATTTCCATTACCTTTAATAATGAACAAATTCAAAAAAAAAATGTATGTCTGTAATCATGTAGCTAACAAAATGCTTAGGATTGATATTTTTGTGAAGTGAATTGTATTTTCACTGGACTGTTGCACATATGCAAAATGATGCAGTTAATTCCTCTAGGAGGGACAGTCACCACATTGTTTTGTCAAAGTGCTGGCAGACAGATAAAGCATTATCAGTCGTGCACACAATCTTAACCCACCCCCACCCACCACACCCCCCGATCCCCCCTAATTACTCTTTGGTGAAATCGATCAAAAATCAAAACCAGATGTAAAACTTTTTGTGATGTGGCATCATTTACTCTTCCTTACTTCAGTATTAGAGGGGGGGGGGGGGGGGCGTGGGCGTATTGCAAAACCGTCTCTGCTGAGCGTCCTCTTTTGCGTCACGGAGGGGCCCCATTAGTGTGGATGAGACTTTTAGTGTTATTGAACATTACGACGGGCCAGATGACAGAACTGGTAAATCACCGCAAGTGGACAGAGCCCGTCCAAACCCCCCCACCCCCCAGGTCTGTGGTCTGAAGCTGACCGGTGGGGTTGTATGTCTGATGGAAAGCTCCTATGCTTTTTATCAATGAAGTGTTCTGCTCAGGATACAGAAACAGCCAGTGGACACAGGAGTACAGGCGTCTCTCTGTCTGATGTCTGGGGGGAGGGGGGGTACCCCCTTTCCCCTCCACCACCACCACCACCAACTCCTCCCAAACACCACCTTTCAAAATCTTCACATCAATACAGTAACCTTTCAAATCTGTTCTCATGACAGCCTTCAATGGCTTACCCACCCTAGTGTAAGTTATTGCAGAAGACAGTTAATGATTTTCACATATCTAGACAGAGCCGATGGTTGTATGCACACTGGTCCACTGTATAGTCTGTACTAAGTGTGGGCTGTGCAAATGCAGATGGTCTGTATGGTTTTACCATAAAAAGTAGCTGGATACAGATTCATATAACCGACGCCTGGTACTCAACATTCTAATGGGCGGAGCCCTCCCTAGGGGTTGTGGTGACCCTAAACAAGAATGTTACGAGCGAATACTGTATAATTAAAATGTGTTTTTGAAAAAAACTAGAATTGTATGGCCTTAGTGTTGTATGGCATAGTGTTTATGGTTCTCCTATTGGGACAAAAACATTAAGCATGTGATAGTAATTGTTGATTTTTAATTTTTATATTTTGCACAAAATATCAGACCTATTTATGGCCACCTGTACACTTCGGTAACATCTTAAGGCTAGAAAAAATGTGTGTGTGTGTTGTACAAGTGTAAATGCGTGTGCTTACGTGTCCCTTATTGTAAATGACTTCCTCCGGATGCAACTACACACTAGTGACTAATTGCAAACTTAAAACATTGATCAGCTGCCTTTATCAACAACTACGCCGAGTGCAGCACTTAGTGAAAGCCCTGTCCAATTAGAACGCGGCTACTCCTTCAGACATTGTGTGCCATGCATTAGTCCAACTAGGGGAAACATTTGCACACCTGGCAGCTATGGTTACACAGAGATTTAGACCCCACTCACACCTGAGTGCGCCGTCACACCTGAGGAGAATCGGGGAGCGTGCCACTTCTCGAGGGCTGTCGGGGTACGGGTGCTTCAGGTTATCTATGGCCCCTTGTGGGAGGCCGCTTCGCTTCAAGCGGAAGCGGGGATGTTTGCCGTGCGCATCATCAGACATTAAGGAGATTAGATTTAATCGTTGAGTGTTCAGCATCAATCAGTCCTCTGTTGCAAGAGAGCGGTCTTCAGCCGCCCGTCTGACATCCTTTGCTATTTGTAAAGCACTGATGAAGCTCCCCAGATCAACCCCCCCAGATCAACCCCCCACCCCACCCCACACATACATCAACCATAAGACTTGGCGTGAGATATTACATTATTCTGATGCACTTATGTTTTTAATCTGATAAACTGAAGTGGTCAGGAGTAGCAGTGTTGGCGGTAATGGTCACAAAGGAATTTTGAAACATTCAAGCTGGTTAAATTCAAATAAAAATGAATAAGGTTCAATGTGCATACATTTAATTTAATATCTGCTGAAGATACCACGTTGGGCTAAAGAGTCGTCTGTTTTACTTGCTTTCATTTCTACATTGATTCTGTGGACCTGCGTGTGCTGGGCCTTTTCCCAGGATGCACAGCTGGGAATTGTAATTACGCCTAGATCAATATCAAAAATTGGGAAGCGATTTGACGGCGGTCAGTAAGGAGGAGATTACTTTTGAGGAAATGTGACTAATAAAAACACAATTCAGCAGCATGAAACAGACATCCGTTCTCATTATGCCTTTCTTACCGAAGCCGAAGCAAAAGGCCAGCAATGCAACATCATTCTTAAAGCAATGGAAAAACTGTTACCATGGGAATGTTACATTTACAGCCGGTAATCTATACCAAATAACGCCATGTGAATTTAAAGGCAATCTCCAGACCTTTAAATAAGATGAGTCAGTGAATACTATATTCTATCAACCAAATACAAGGACACCATGGATAGGCTACTGCAGTTGTGTCTCCGGTTATCCAACCTTGTTCTTTTAATTATTATTATTATTATTATTATTATGAAGCTGCAAGCAGAAAATACTTGGCTCCTAGCACAAGTGCAGCAGCACACCACTGTATATGACTTTGAGCTCAAGCGAAGAAGATCAACTGTTGGGCTCTAGTACCAAGGAAGGACCATTACCGGAATGGCCTCCACTTCTATGGAAAGTGCAAAAAACTGATATTACACATTGTATCAATGCAAAATTGTTCCTGGTGAGGAGGGGTATCTAGAAGAGTTGGGCTGCGTCCCAATATTCTTCACTCCCCACCTTTCCTCCTCTTGTCTCCTACAAGGAAGTATGCAAAATAGCCTGTACGTTTCAAGTACAAGTATTTGCATGTACAGTATACAATGTACCTGACATTGCTGTTTGCATCTAGACATTCATTAATATGTAATTAATATGTAATCAGAGACATTAGATTAGGACAGAAAGATCGGTTTCCGGGGCACGGAGTGGAGGCGGTGATAGTGGGGGAAAGGAGGGTGCATTTTTCTAATATTAGGACGCACCCTCGGTTCCAGGTCCCTACTGTTTAAAAGTTCTGACAATGTTTTCTATAGCACCACCATCAGTTCAGTTGCTGTCATTTTCATACATCTTGCCATTTTCACCATCTTTAACCCCCCTGACCCATGTCTCATGAGTTTTTCAGCATCTTTAACCACCCTGACCCATGCCTCATGAGTTTTTCACCATCTTTAACCACCCTGACCCATGTCTCATGAGTTTTTCAGCATCTTTAACCACCCTGACCCATGTCTCATGAGTTTTTCACCATCTTTAACCACCCTGACCCATGTCTCATGAGTTTTTCGCCATCTTTAACCACCCTGACCCATGTCTCATGAGTTTTTCGCCATACCTTCTAGGTCTTTCAGTTCAGTTTAAAGGTATTGCTCTTTCAGGTTGATTTTTTTTTTTTAAATGTAGCAATAACAACAATGCTGGACCTCTAATAATAATAATAATAATAATAATAATAATAATGTCACATAATCTCGGATTGTTCTTTTTGGTATTGTTTCAAAAATCTGTATAACCTAATGCACATATGACATCCTGAGCTGACTGTTCTGCGGAAATCATCCTCATAGTTGATCGGTCTGCTCCTTTTCCACACTGACTCATTGGAGTATGTCATATCCCACAGCACTGGTGTTGAAAAAAAACATACACACTTTAAATTATAGATGAGTCTGACTGATAAGAAGTCACACATTTCCTGGAGAAAAGGACCTTGTGTCAGGGGAGCCCGGAGAAAAGAGAATGTCCTTGTTAAACAGTTGAATGTCCTCGTTAAACGCTGATAACAAACCAAAGTCATTACACAAATGGGGAGTGGGGGAGACCCAGTGAAGCCTGTTTGTATCATTTGAAGAAGCAAATTGCCAGCTGGTTTGGCAGGAAGTAGAACTTGTACTCGGAAAATAGCGATTTGCGCTAATGAGACACAAACCAAGAGTCAGTGAACAGGAAAGCCAACAGAACTCTCGAGGCTGCCCAAAAGGAACTAGAGCAAACTCGCATTCAGCGAAGGGTTTCCTCAAAGTCCTGCCCTTTCTTGAGAATGAACTGTGCTGGGTTTCTTTCAGAATTCCCCTGGCAGCCCACTGAAGTTGGGAATCAATTCAATGTGAAAGGTTGCAATTTGAGAAGGAAAAATAAAGGAAATCTGGATTATTCAAAAATATGTAAAAAAATTTGACCTCTTGCATTGTGGATCCTTTCATGGAGGGGTGGGCTGCCAGCCAATTCATGTCGAACAAAATCGATATATTAATAGCTGTCCAAGTGACCAGGTTACCACATCTCACCACCTACTCTACTCAGCTCCTTGTACTAGGCCTTCTCCTATATCTTGAATATTGCAATTCTCTCTTTGCTGTCTCCCCGTGTGTCACCAACCTATTGGTAATCTATTACAGAGATGCACAAGTTGTCTACAGTCTTCCCAAGTGTTTTTTATATGGTCTCTTTTATTGCTCTGGATAAGAGTGTCTAAATGTAATGTAATGTATAGCATAGTAATGCATCCCAGATACTATTTTTCTGTTTTGTGTAGTATTTCATGTATATGCAGCTATACTCTATGCACTAAGTTCTGTAGACAACATGTTGTCACAAGGTGATATTGCCACAGCAAGCACAATGCAGTTTAATATGACAGTGTGTCTTCAACACGATATCGCACCAACTATAAGAATCAGATATCTCCACTAAAAAAAAACCTTCTGCGATACTCCTACTAAGAGAAATCAATCAATTATCAAGAGGACACACAATTGTTGCCGTGCTAGCAGCTTCAGTAGTCCAGAATGCAACACTGTGACAAGCAAATGTCAAGTCAATCCAGCTGCCTGTGTATGCTGCGGCCCTTCTCACAAAGGGGGGTGGTGAAAGTAGTTCTGGGTAACGTAGGAAAATAATTGTATTGTATTGGACCAGGTCCAGAAGAAGCCAGACAGGATAGTAAGAAAAATTGTGCAAAGTACTAAAGTAAAATATATTACACATATCAGATAATAAACCATGAAATTAATTGGACATCGCTGTTACACACTAGGTAAGTGTTCTAGCCTGGAATTTTCCTTTAACCCATATCATGTTCGGGGTCAATTTGAGCGGATTCAGTTTTTGACATCTCTTAAAATCCAGTTAACCTTATTTTTTCATATTGACACGATATGAGGTTTCTTAATTTGTTGGGATTAAGTAGTGAAGACACAATAAACATAATGCAATATTTTCTGTACCAGTCCTGTACCAACTCTGTATACAAAGGTGTTGTGTGGGGTCATTTGTGGGGTATCACTGATTTTTTGTGGGTGATTCTGATGGCACTTTCCCATACACATTTTAAACTTCACAAACTTTCACTTACTCCAAGCTCTAAAATGAGAGCTATTTTAATTCATATTTAGGGATAAACGGGTAGTCAATTGAAAGACACGTAAAAGGTGACACAGAAAGTATTTTAAAAATTGTATTACAATAGTTTTGTGTCAGCTTAAACTTTTAGGGTCAATTTCATCCCAAACATAAAAGGCGTCATAAAATGTCAACATCATGTTGGTTATGGGGGATCTGGAGAAATACCTGTGCAAATAAAACTATAACATGTTTTGTTGGAAGGCCTATTGCCTGGATTTTTCCTGGATAGGGCCCAAGAGAGAATCACAATTCATCCCCCCACCACGGTCCATGGTCGCAATCCCCAAACACTGCACCCCGCCCTGTGATTGTTCTACACGAACACCTGCAATATAATTATTTTTAGGGCCCGCAAAAGGTTAGAGGCGGCCCTGCGCACATGCACAGATAGAATCTCCACCCCAGCCACCAGTCTGCAATGACAATCAGATAACCCCCTGTGGTTCCAACTCAAACTTCACCCATACGTCGATAAATCGGTGTCCAATGTTTGACAAGTCAGGACCCTGAAGCGTGATGGATACATTCTTCATGGTGTGTTGTTCTTACTGAAACATCAGGTCACGTCCCAGCTGTGGAACAGATTGCAATGTTATAATTGCCCCGCGTTTTCTAGGACAAAGGGTAAGAATGTGCCATATGGTACAATTTTTGTTGTTGTTGTTTTTTGCAGAAGGTGTAACTTTTAACACAGAACAGGGTGCTCGTTTGAGAAATACACTAGAGATTTCCATCCCCGACTAAAAAAATAAAAAATAAAATGTAGCCTACAACGGGAATGTGCCTCCTCTCTCTTACCTTTGACCTCATCTAAGTGGTGGGAAGCTGACAGGGGCAAAGGTCATTTAGCCCATGTGTCCAGGAGGAACACATGTTGAAGATTCGTTACATCATTATGTTGGATAACAGGCTGTGTCTACTGTCTAGACGTTATAACAAAACACCCAGCTGTAACAGACCCACATTGTACACGTACAGATAGCACCTTTCAATAAAAACTAGTTCTAATGTTGCTTGTCTTGACACAACTGCTACCTGTTAAGCCAATTTCATAGGCTACTATATTCGTGACAGCTGACATGTTTCTGCAACTGATGTGATGTAAGCTAGTGGACACATGTGGTTAGCCTACTTGTAATATCTAGCCTTTGTCACTCAGTCTCCTCTGTCATAGTCGGACAGTTGCTGTGAGCACGCACGTACAGTTATTACAAAGAAACGATACAATTGTAGGCTGGAATTCTTTAGAAGCGACTAAGCGTTAGGGTGTAGCTCATTTACGATTATGTATTTTAATGGAAGTGTTTTATATTCGCTCCAAAAAAGGGGAAACAACAGAAACAGACTTTTATAGGATATAGGCTACTCAGCTAAAATGAAAGAATGCATCTTGTTGCGAATAGTCTTGGTTCTTTCTCTCGCACCAACTTGCGAAAAGTTTAAATTTTAAGAGGAGACAACAAAGTTCATCAATGATTATGATCCCAGCAACACGACTAGCCAATCTTAGCATACTAGAGGCGGGGGATAGCTCCATGTGTGCGGTGATAATGTAACCTTTTGAAAAGAGTGCCGATCCTTAACTAGCCTAAGCATACAAGTCGAAAATGGTGTCGACCGGCCGGCTGGCAGTTCTCCTGAAGGTGTCCTACGGACAGGCATGCTTATACTTAGGGAGTCTTTTGATCATTCTTCTTTCGTTCTTGCTAGTTCGTCAACTTGCCAAGCAGAGGAGACCGAGAGGGTTCCCTCCGGGACCTACACCCTTGCCTGTAATTGGGAACATCTTGTCCCTCGTCTCCGAGCCACACGTCTACATGAAGAAACAAAGCGAAATCCACGGACAGGTATAGTGTTTATTTAGTACGTGACCCAGTAATTTACGCAGTGTCCACTGATACACCGTGCCATTGTGACGGCACAAAGACTTCGCTTCTATCTGTGCAGAACGCATTTCCTGGTGGCGGTGAGAGGTCCGTTATCTGGCGATTCAGTGATAGCCTACTTTTACATTTTTTCACTTCATTATCAAAATGCGGAAAGGAACTTACCTAAAGTTATGTGATTTAACATAGTACGCTACACATGGGCTAGCATTCCCAGCTAGAATGTAGGCTATACCTATGTGCATAAGAAGCCTTGCTGACAACCCTTACGAAAAAGTACTATAGGATTCCTATAGGAATCTTATGATATTTTGGGACAATTCCTACAAATTCCTATAAGATTTCCCATAGCAATCCCTATAGGACAAACAAGGCTACTTCAGACTATTATTGGATCTTACAGGAATACTTTAAAAAACACATTAGGCGAACTATATGGTATATAACATACTATACGTGACTATAGGATTCACTATAGAGTATGATAGGAATCTAAAGTATTTTTTCGGAAGGGAATATGCAATTTCTCTAAGTGTGTGAAAAGTTATGAAGCACTAGTAGCTACACCAATGAATTGCGTATAGGCTAGTCTCATTAAATTCAATCTGCCAAACAGCGCAGAAAAGAACAGTGTTCCCTTGCATTCTGGAAGTCTGCGATACCCGAGGGTTTCTGAGATTTTAGAAAATGCCGAGTTGCCTTTTGTCCGTCTAGCTCCCCCCCTCCCCCCGACGCTATTGAGTTATTGCAAAGGAATGGTCTAATCGACGATTTAAGTTAGGAGGCTATTTCATGCAAAAATGGAAAACCCACCTTAACGAAAACAAATACCACATTTCACACCATTGTAATCCATTTTATCTTATCTTGTCTATAAATAAAAAGTATGTTGCTATAGGTTTTTAAAATATATTGCATTGTCTAGATTTGATACTTAGGCTATACTAGTCTCTCATAAACTCAGGAAGAGTTTAATAAACGCAGAACACGTAAGCTATAGGCTACCTAATTATTTATTATTATTTTCCAGATCTTCAGTCTTGATTTAGGTGGCATCTCCACCGTGGTGCTGAACGGCTACGATGTCATCAAAGAGTGTCTTGTACATCAGAGCGACTTGTTTGCGGACCGTCCATCTCTGCCTTTGTTCGAGAAAATGACAAAAATGGGAGGTAGGAGACGAACTGCTTCTGTAAACAGCTGTCCCATTGCCCTCGCGATCTGATTCAATGCCACACTTTTCCTAGAGGAACGGAATTATTCTTTGCTCGATAACGGCAGAAACACAAAAAATAATAGGCACACATCGTAGCCTACATTGAGCTATCTCGCTGTATAACGGATTTTCTGTTCTTCCTGCATGCATATTCAAACCAAACACATAATAGCAACAATTGATTATAAATTACTACATGTGTAATGGCACACACGTAATAAGGTTCGGATATGGGTAAAGGAAGCCTGACTATCAGCACTCCTACTCTGAGGACATCTTATGAACACGAGGCCAAAACGATGTCAGTCGCTGTGAAAGGCTTCAGGGGCCATATTACCCACAATGTAGCTTCCTGCACTAACAGCGGATCACAAATTATTCTGAAAGCGTTTTGTGAGTGCGTTTTGCTTAGTGGTGCCTAGCCATGCGCACGTGACTGGATTCAGTGTTGCAATCCCCCAGATGTGCTTCTGTGGCACGTCTAGAGATTGATCAATATGTTACATTAGATGCACACCAACATATTTTTTTTTACCATCGTCCTCATTAAAATACTCATTATATTCAGAAGCTTTTACCAATGCTTAACACAGTCCTGACATTATTGTCGTAAAATATGTGTTCAATACCCCAATGTAAAATCATAAAATAGTTTTTAGCCATTCAAGGTCAATCCCCTTCAGTTTTCCAATGGAGACATAGCTATCAATCCTAAAATAATGGCTTTAAAGTGCTTTTTTCTTGTAAGCTTATGACTTCCATAAATATGAATTGCCTTGCCTGGCCTTTCTTGTTTGTGTGTTAAAGGACTTCTTAATGCCAAGTATGGCCGGGGATGGATCGAACACCGCAAACTGGCCGTCAACAGCTTCCGCTACTTTGGCACTGGCCAAAAGACGTTTGAGAACAAGATCTCGGAGGAGTGTATGTTTTTTGTGGACGCCATCGACGAGCACAAGGGGAAGCCCTTCGACCCCAAACTCCTGGTGACGAATGCCGTATCCAACGTTACCAACCTCATCCTTTTCGGCAACCGATTCACGTACGACGACCACGAGTTTCTACACATGATCGAGATCTTCAGCGAGAACGTTGAGCTGGCCGCCAGCGGCTGGGCCTTCCTCTACAACGCCTTCCCCTGGATAGAGATCCTGCCCTTTGGCAAGCACCAGAAGCTCTTCCACAACGCCGCGGAGGTGTACGTCTTCCTGCAGCAGATCATCGAGCGTTTCGCACAGGGCCGGACGCGCCAGTCGCCGCGCCACTACATCGACGCCTACCTGGACGAGATCGAGCAGAGCGCCGGCGACCCCGCGGCCTCCTTCTCCCAGGAGAACCTCATCTTCTCTGTGGGCGAGCTCATCATCGCTGGAACGGAGACCACCACCAATGCCATCCGTTGGGCTATGCTGTACATGGCACTGTACCCCAGTGTACAAGGCAGGTATACCACTGTACACCATGGCTTAAAGCCTGGATGTCTACAGGAGTGCTTTGTATCAGCGATGACAGAGTGAGGTTTATATTTATAATGGGTGGAGCTACAATGAGACATTTGAAGCAATTAAAATTATTTTCTCTACAGCAGAACTTAGATAGGTTCAAATCTGACAGCATGGGATAGCTCTTCCTGTTTGGGATTGAAGCAACACTGTCTTTTGACTGCTCTATATACAGGCAGACCCTGTGAGTCCACAACAATAATAATACTTCTAATAACCAGAATTATGACTATTGATGTAGAAATAATTGCAAGTTATCTAGTTGTGCTGCTGCTGATGTACTGGGTGGGCTGTCTCTTCTTCAGAGAAGGTGCACCGAGAGATAGACGGGGTGTTGGGGAACGGTAGGCCGCTTGCCCTGGAGGACAAGACGCGGATGCCCTACGTGGAGGCCGTGCTGCACGAGGTGCTGCGTTTCTGCAACGTGGTGCCCCTGGGCATCTTCCGTGCCACCTCGGGGGACGCCCTGGTGAGGGGCTACTCCATTCCCCGCAGCACCCTGGTCATCACCAACCTGTACTCCGTGCACTTCGACGAGAAGTACTGGAGCCACCCGGAAGTCTTCTCCCCGGAGAGGTTCCTGGACGGGAACGGGAACTTCGTCAGGCGGGAGGCCTTCCTGCCCTTCTCCCTGGGCAAGTCCGCCATCTCTCCCCTGCAGATACAGAGAAATAACAACAGATCGTTCATCTTCCATTATGTTTCTCCAATCCTAGTCTTACAGTACTGGGATTTATATAAAACACCTAAACATGCCTAACAAAAACTGCTGTGATACTTTTTTAACTGCAGAAAGGGAGCTGTTCAGGAACTTGATATAATTGTTAAATAAAAATGAAGATTAAAAAAAATGTAATTTGAAATAAAATGCGAATTATTCCCATTTCATTTTCTACCTGAAGGGCGGCGACACTGCCTAGGGGAGCCATTGGCGAGGATGGAGATGTTTCTGTTCTTCAGCACGCTGATGCAGAGATTCAGCCTGCAGTTTCCTCCGGGGGTTGTCCCAAACCTCACCCCCAAACTGGGCATGACGCTACAACCTCTCCCCTATGCTATCTGTGCCACCAGGAGGCAGCAGTGAAGAGTTAGCCCTGCGTCTAAACTGCGATGAGACTGAACCGGCACAAGGCAGCGCAGAAAGGCCGCAAATCTCTCCCAGCTGAACTCCCCAACCGCATCTGCACTCTGCAGCCATAAATTATTATGCTCATGTTACTCGCCGCTGTGCCTGATTTGAAGCTATTGAACTGGAGTTCATCTTTCTGTGATTTCTGTCAGTTCAGTAGGAAATCACAGCAAAAAACAAAATGGACTCCAATGGAAATGCCAGGCAGTATCTCCAGCTAAAGCATTAGCCTTCAGTGTAGCGGTGCTAATCCTGACCGCAGCAGTTCTGGCTGTGGTTTGGAGTCCAGCATGGCGAAGCACAATTGGCCACAGCATCTCCCTATAGCAATAATTGCGCAGCTCAGCTGGTGGACTAGAGTGAAAACAGGTGGCAGCTGACAGGACACATTTTGTAAGATGCCTATGCTAGTGCACTCACCACAATTGGATTTGTGACAACGGTACAGGAATACAATTAAGAATGAACATCCTAAATTTGTGAATAAAGGAAGATTTGTTAAAAGTTGAATTAAAAAGGGGATATGGAATAGAACCTAGGACTCCAGACAATAATGCGGCCAATCACATCATGTGCTATGTTTGCCAAACCTGGCAAGAAAGAAAACCTAAGAATACGCGAAATAAGCGTGTTTTATTTTTAATAAACTCAGGATTTTTAAAGTGCCTTTTACAGTAATCTTGTTCCATATCCTCCTGAGACCTAGCAAAAAAAACAAAAAACAGTTTCATTATTTTTTTTTTTGTTGACATAATACATGTTGCAGTTTTAAAAATATGATTTTATTTTTATTGAATGCCCCTTGTAGTGTTGGTTTCAGCATAGTAGAATATATAGTTCTTGATATTAAGACCAAAGACTAGGGGACAAAAACATTTGCGGGTCTTAGCCGGATAAGTTAAAGCAGTTAGAGTAAAGCGGTTATATCCAGATGCGTCTGCAGTGTGCGTATGGTTGCCAAGGTTCTTGCCCAACCCCAACTGCTTCACAGAAATGTGTCGAAACTGGAACGTACAGAACTGCTGTGTCAGGTTATGACTACAGGAAGGTACACCAGCTGTCTTTCCTAGAATATGTGCTATATCCTCAAATGCCGCCTGTTACATAAGACTGCCTTTGGCTTCAATATATTTATCGGCCCTGTGAACCATGAACCCTGTCTGCGATCTCACCTTGTGACTGACGGAAAATTGATTTCAGTGTGGAATAATGCACAATGTCAGTACCTTTGAAGAGATGCATTTATCAATACTATGCACAAGAGTGCTTAGCAGTAATATTTTATAATTTTTTATGTTTGTATAATTTTATTAGTTTGTCAATTAGGGTAGGATGATAACACATGGCTTTGTTCATGTGCGAGAACACAGTAAAAAAAGTTGAATTTACAATGTATGTCAGCATTATCCATAGTCCACTGTGCGGCTATGCCATTACAATTCATGTTGCCATTGTTGTAGTTTGACTCACTTTAAGACAATGAAAAGGTTAAATATTTTCTAAAATCTGCAAAAACTGTTTTATACTCCGTTCCACATTACACCTAACTGTATTTTTTTAATACAGCTTTTGATTTTGTGACCAAAAATAATAATAAAACAAGCAGTTAAAAAATATAAAATTCAAAGGCCATTCAGAAAAATAATGTTTGTAGAATGAGGGAGAAGCAGTCACCCATCTCCCTAAACAACCTCCCGTATTAGCAATTCAAAAGTATGTTATCAGAATGGAAAATGTGATTAATAGCTGGGCCTGTACACATGAGAGGGTTCCTGGGTAATATTTTAATGTATAATATCGATTTGCTGCTCCTGTTTTTGGCCGTCACAATTTATATATTAACTTTAAACATTAAAAAAGTAAAGGAATTATAGATTTCTGCAAAATTCAGTTTCACATTACTTTTGAGATTAATATTTGCCTTTTCTTTTTCCACCTCTGTTGGGAAATATGACACAACCCTTAACATTGTGTTTCAATTTTGAAAATTATAGATTTGGGCTTGTATTCAAAAATGTACCCGTAACTTGCAAATAAATGCATGCGTTACACTTTTTCATAAACTGTTAGTTTTAGTGATTTCTAAACTTTCCAAACTGAAGGAAAAAATCTTGTTTTTATTTGTTTGTCAAAGTCAAGCACAAATGTTGATTGAATCCCAGCCATTTTATATGCTCACTTCTTGGAATTACTTGCTGCCAAAACAAGGATTCCAACAGTTGACAGAGAATCAACCTTTCTGAGTTGACATAAAGGTGAGGTACAGGAGGCTGAGAACCAACCTTTTTTCATAATTATCCAAATAATGTTTTGACTGTCAAAATAAGATCTAGTTTTTTTGCTGTAATCAAAATGATTCAAAATGACCAAAATAATTGCGTAAACCGCCATGACACACACTGGCCCATATTGCTCATCATAAAATAGCCGTGGCGTTTATCCTGAATGGAATTAAACATGTGGAATGCTGCATACAGATCCTCCACCTCAAATCACGTGCAGCGTCTGATCTTCCCTGCCCCGCCCCTCCAGGGTTGTCTGAGGATGTACCATCTTGCTTCCTCATCCAGTAAAAAAAAAAGCACACACTGTCCAGATATTCAGCCTCGCCTCCTCGCGCAGTGCAAGAGCACAGAGCACAGACACACCATTTCCTGACCAGATGCTCATCTCACTGCACTTAATCCCTTCCCTCAGGGGTGGTAATAGGAAGACCAGGGCCAGCAAGGTCATGTAAAATAAATCCATTGTCCCTACAGCAGTGCATCTTCTGAGTTTAGCTCAACCTCAAGCATCTTCTAACTTTATTATTATTATTATTTTAGTTTATTTTATTTTAAATTTGGCCACGCCTCTGGTTTTTGCTTCTTAGGAGTTATAATCAAATGTCAAGTGTGGATCGTTTAACGGCGACCTCACGTATTTTGCAGACGTGAACGTGGTGCACCTGTTTGAGGCACTTGTGTCCTATGGACCGAGACTATCCCGTTTCATTACTCAGCAGTGACTGCTCCACTCTGTTTGGCACCTGTGACATGCCCGCAACAGTTGTGCTGTCCTCCTGTAGAGCAGCTCTGGCAGTTTAGCTGACTGCATTTCATGGTTGACTGATGGCACTTCTGAGGGTTTCTGTGTGTGCAGTGCACTAGTCTTCCACATTGAGCAGGAAAACTGGGAAAATATAATGGCAGAAAATCCTATAATAGAAGAAAAACACAACTAGAACTCCAACACAAACGGACGCCATGGCTGAGGATGGAGTTTCTTCGTTCCATTGCATAACGCGTCAAAATGCAAAATGAGTGCATGTTTGAGTTTTTTTTAGCAAGCAGACAAGAGACTGGGGGAGACTAATTAACGAGACACAAGTACAGTGCACTTCGCTGCACTTACTGAAAACGAGGGCCTTTTTTCTAAAATTACCACTCTACAAAACGCAACTGCAAACGTTGAAGCACTGTATCATCAAGCTGTAACACAAGAGTTGAAAACCACAGTGATGGGGAATGATGAATTTAAACTAGACTCAAAACCGTAGTTAAAAGCTTCGCCAACATTTGGAAGGTGGCCCGAGTGAACCATAAATCTCCAGAGTGCTGACTGTGCACAAGGAGAAGGAGCTAAAACAGACCCATCCGAAATCATCCCTCTCTCACAAAGAGAGCACCTTCCTCTCACAAAGGACCGGATTTAATCAACATTTACTCTCAATCATTAGTGATTTTTCCCCACAAGCACAATTTGACCAGTTGAATGAAATTGTGTTTCACTGAAAAAAAAGAGTAACATGCCAATTCATATACTAAAGAATAAGGACAAAGAGTATATTTTCACAGATAAATATAACAAAAAAAGGACAAATTAATAAATAATTATCAACCTTTCGCAAGCCAATTGTAAGGAAAACAAACAAAAAAACTATATAAAAGTCTAAATAACAGCAACTGATTAGCCACTGCTGCTCGTCTACTATACAAGTAAAATCCATGCCTACACAGGCCATTATTTATCAGAAACAACTACCTCTTATACAGCAACTTTTTTGTTGTTAGGTTGACTTGAGCATAGCCCTCTAAATCTCTCGGCGATCGATAATAGAGCTTCCTCACGGTTTTGTGAGTGACAGTTGAAACAAACCGAAGGTTCTCCGCTGGGTTGTCGGTTTGCTTTTCGTCCACCCGGGGGATGCGGGACATGGACAGCGAGCATAGCGTTGTGAACGGAGCCGAAACTTCTCGCTGACAGTCACACACGTCAAAACAATGGCAGATCAACGACTGTGTCACCGGTCCCTGATGGATTGAGCACAAAGATCACCCTGTACTCAGAGCTGAACTCCGGTGCTCAGCTATTTTCAACCATCTCCCAAGAGCCAAAGCTCCCTGTGGATTTTCTCTGTCGATGTCCTTCCAGAACTACCATATGGTCTAGGCCTAAGGGCTACAATTGCTACACGGTTAACCCGATATGGATGTATAAACCCTCAAATTAAAGCTGAAAGTTGGCACTTTAAGTGCATAGTCACTGTTCCATTTCAAATCCAATTTTCTGGAGTACAGAGCCAAAACAACAAAAAATGCGTCACTGCCCAAATACTTTCAGTCCCCACTGTACATACAGCACACAGACATACATTGACATAGTTTGGCATATGCATAGCTTTCAGAGGTAAAATGAGAAATTATGTAATGCAGTGGATTTCAACATTTATTAAAATATATTCCTTGAACTTTGGATTTTATAGTCAACATATTACATTACACACAAAAACATATTTGCTGTAAAAAAAAAAAAACACCGTCAAAACTAAAAATGATAGACCAGAGACTTTACCCCCCTCCCCACCGCCTTTAACCACACCATTTTTCAAAAGGTTGAGACATTACATTTAACAAAAACATTTAGGTGCTACATACTGGTCACAGTCATTCATAAAAGTTGATTCATTTGACAGTACACTGTGGCTTATTTGAGTGCTCAGGGAGAATGAGCTTTAAATGTCAATGCTACAGCAGGGTGTGGCTTCATTGCTCAGAAAGGAAAAACTTGAGCACAGATGGGCGTGTGCCAGACAAAGAAAAACTGCATCCCCCTCTGCTAGCAAGGGAACACGTAACTTTGGCCAGGTATCCAGGGCTGTCTCCAAATACGACCCCCGTTCCCTGTCCGCTCAGACCCGTCTACTGTGTGCCCTGTCCCCTCACTTTGCAAGCAGTGTGCGAAAGAGATCCCGGAAAACTCTTTCCAAACTAGTGAAAGTAGTTCGTAATATTTTTTTTATTGAGAATATCAATCAGTTAACATATGACAATTGTTACAAAGTGTAGATTATGAATGAAGATAGAATTAACAAAAATATAAAAAAGAGTAGTTTGTAATATGAACCTATTTTGTACCATAGATATGCATATACACTTTTACACGCATATGTCTTTTACGTTTTCACTTCCAGGTTAGTTACTGAAATTGTCGGATGAGTGCACCGTTCTGCAGATGAGTGTGCTCCTGAATTCCCTGAACGAAACCCCAGAAATAAGGGGTTCATCCTAGTATTTTAAGTGCTCCCATTTGTGAGAAAAGGTCGCCCACTCAAAAGCTTTTTGACGAAGTGGACTCGAATATGCGCCCTCAAAAGGGTGTAGGGGTCGTATTCGGACACAGCCCAGGTGATAACATCCGCATTTTCTGCAGTAATTTTCATCTGGTCTTCCATCATACAGTCCCACCATGCTTCTGTTCCACACTGAGCTGTGCATCATGGGAAATTATCCTGAGAGCATAAGGGTAGGGGGTTCCAAAACCTTTTCCACTTCAAGGCCTCCTGAAATGGCATCCTTCTTGAAGAGGATGCCCACTATTTGACACCTGTACCTAACACCCATTGCTGGCTAAAATTCAGGGACAATTTAACCCACTGGTACATGGAAGCATGGCTATATCATGGAACCATACAAGACACAGAACTATTTAGGACAATGTAAATATTTAATAATTACCATGATCACAACCAGGGATTTTAAACCAGAAGAGGTTTAGTTTATCTGAAAATAAGTAATATGTGACATGTTATTATATGTTATCTGGAAATATAAACAAAATTTTCTTAAGAAGGGAAAAGTTTTAAAGTTTTTGCAGAAGACCCCCTAGGACTTCTTTGTGGACACCCAGGGGCCCTCGGACCCAGTGTGGGAACCCATAAACTGGTTCAGCCACAAAAAAATCTATAAAAATAACAACTGAATAACAATGCAGAACTAAAGAGGTCCAAAACAAGTGAACACACACTCTTTATACCCAAAAGAATAAATGCCAAATCCCACAGTTTCTTGACATCCCAGATTTAACATCCGTAAATAGGATTTCATTAAAACACTGGAAACAGGTTGATAATCACAGGTTTGTGTATGTAGAACATCATGTCAGCCACACATATAAAATGTATGCATTGTGATAGTTGATTATTTAAAAATATATATATATGCAGATAATCTTTCTGTGCAGAGGTTAAACACTTGTTTGGTAGTAAAAGGTGCGCTTTTTTAAATTCTCCTTTTAAATACACTAGCTTGAGTTACACTGGCTGCTTGAGAACATTGATCATCATCAGACCACCTTTCCATAAAAACTCGCTGAAGGAGTTCGGCCTTCATGACGTCCGACGTGATTGCTTTTTTCTACTTCGAGTGGAATGCTGAGAGTTCTTGCTTCAGAGAAAAATAGAAATTGTATGTCCTTCCATGTGGTACAACACAAAACCATTTTTAAAAAAGCACTGCGACGGCTCTCCAGGGAAATGCTGGAATGCCGCTAATTTGCTCACTGGCCTTGGACACACATGAGACAGACTTTGACAGTTTGACAGTTTGACAGACAGACAGTGTCACACAGGAATCAGCAGTACGTTTTTTTCTGAAGAAATCAATGAGGTTTTAAAAGAGCGCGTTCTTTCCGATTTATCGCCCGTTTTCACCCAAGCTGGAGTGCCGAAATTGTGTGCGTTCGTCCTCATCACCGCAACCTCTGTCAATTCGGCTCAGCCCTGAAACCTCAATCTAGCTACTGCTTCTACTCACTCTACAGCCCAACAGTCATGCTCACAGAGTTGAAGAGGACACTTCATATGCAATTTGTATTTGTAGACTGTGGGTGCGATTGACCACAGGGGGGGCGCTAGTGCACGATGAGGCACGTCCCTGCAGTCTGAATCCCCTTCCTTCCCCAGGCTTCTAGAGCTGCCAGCCACAGCCGGCACTGGCATGGTTTAGATTCAATACAAGACCCTTTGGCCCATCCACACACAAAGAAGCGCCTTAACAGGATGAGCCACCCAGCAGCCCCCACCAGGAATACATATTAATAATGCCAGCAGTAAGTCAGAACAATGCCCACCCCTGTGCACTATGCATCTTTTCACATTCACCGACTCGGCTCACCCGTTTCCTGTGGAATCGCTCACACCAAGCACTTGGGCGGCGGCTGGGGGTTGTGAGGAGGTCATTATGACTTTGCATCAGAACTCTTGCAAAATAATTTAATATTAATGTGAATCCTGAGAAACAGTGGAAAAACGTATATACAGTATGTGTATGTGTGCGTGTGTGCGTGCATGCGCGTGTGCGCACGTGTGTGTGTATAGCTATATAAAGATTTAAAAAACAAAACATCCCTCATTCAGAAAGGAACAACTTTTCAGAACCACTGTGCATTCCAAAAAATATATATGTCAACAAGAAATGAAGAAGGCAGGCTACACGCAAGGGTAGAAGGCATCCCAAAGAATAAGGGCAACACATTTGTCTTCAGTCAAAATGTCAGCACTTCCAATAACAGAGTCCGTTTATACAGTGTTTCGTGTCATTAGCCCAAGGTCCGAGAGAGGCTGCACAGTTTGTGCAACAAAAAAATAATAATAAAAAAATAAAATATTTGTCTATATGCAGCCTCAACTGTTTTGAGTTGAGTATAAGAATGGGACAGGCACATTTTAAATATATATGTTTCATATATATTTTAAATATATATATATTTTTTGTTTCTGGTAGTGAGCCTGAATCAGTCTCAGAATCACTAATCACTACTCTCTCGATTTCTGAACGGTTAACTTTGGTAACGTGGCCTTCAATCACTCTTAAAGAGGCTTATTATTATTTTATTTCTTAGTACCTCACAGATAGCAAGGCTCCCTGTGTTCAACCAGACAGCATCAGCTGCATAACATGACGTCACAGAGATTGCATCCTTGCACCTCTCCTACTGTTCCTGACACCCCCAAAAACTGCCCCTCCCCCTATTATCTGCAGAGAACAAGGGTTGTTTTTGCCAGTTTGTTTTTGTCATAGTCCCCCGTGGGGTCAAAGTGCATAGGATTTGCGGGAGGAGTCCGCTCACAGTAATAAGGCCTTTTTTTTCTGAGCCGATGCAGGGCCGCGGCGTTGAGTCCGCGCGACGACAGCTCAGCTTTTCAAACGGAGGTCCGGCGCGGCGGCTCCATCGCGTGCGCGCGTCAGAGGGGTTGGGGCTCTTACCTCCTCTGCCGCGCCCCTCCGCCTACCCGCTCTCCCCGGGAAGTCCCGCCGGTTTCCAGTCTCAGCTCCGCCCCTTTCCGTCGCTACGGCCGCTCCTCTTCCTCCGCCTCCTCAGGAATCACCTGTATGTCCTCGGAGGCGGAGGAGAGAGGCGGGGCTTCGGCGAGTAGCGGCGGAGGCCTGCCGGATTCTTTGCTTTTCTCCTCTTCCTCGATGGTCTTTTTCCAGACCTTGTGATTCTCTGTCAGGTGATGCATGATGTTGCAGAAAAGCCGCCGCCGCCGTTTTCTCCTTTCTGCAAAAGGGGGCGCCGCGGGAGGGGGAGAAACACAAGGGTCAGAGCAGTAGGTACTTTTCATTTATTTTACTTCATTAACAAGTTTCACATAGCTGAAAAATTAATTGCCAACTAATTCCGATGCTTTCACTTAATTATGCTTTACGTCATTGTGTTTTAAATCTTTTACCAAAATCAATTTAATAATTTAAATACACTCAGACGTTAATCCCTCTGTGCATCACACCAACACACAATAAACGCTAGCGCTAGCGTTAGCGCACACACTCCTTTTCCCATGAGCATCTAACCATTACATCCCAGTATAATCTAACCTGCAGAATCAGCACAGAACAGATTAATGGAAAGACAATAATTATTGTTGGAATGTAGGAACAGAAGAAACTACAGAATCTTCACACTATTAACCAGCAGCAATAAGTAAGTCACTGCTATTACTCGGTTCAAGCTCCTCTTCCAGCTCTTCATCATCCGTTTCTGTGTTGTCTCCTTCCTCCTCCTCTTCCTCCTCTGCTTCATCCTCCGTTCCCTTCTCATCGATCCAGTACCCAGGCAGCAGTCCAGCTGCGTCATACGAGCTGCAGAGCGGCCCCACGATGTGGGTGATGAAGGATTCCTGAAGCTTGGCCAGCTGGGGGGAGGAGCGATCCATAAAAGGGCTGACGGGTAGTTCCAGGCTCGCCTCCTCATCGCCCTGGAAACGGCAAAGACGGCCTATCTCAGTCTGCACTGGGAACGGGGCAAGCAAGTCGGTAACATGTTGCATCGTGTAAGGGATCATGGGTAGTACCATCTGGGCTGGGGTCATCCCCTTGACATCATATATTGAGGAGAACAAGGTGACATAGCTTGATTCCTAATGTACGTAGGTATGAAAATGAACTATGTCTAGCTTGACTACAATCAGTAGCCCAAAAAAAATGAATAAATATAAACTGGCTTTTTTTCTTCTTCTTGAATGTATCCTGCCATGTTTTTTCTCTCTGGCTCAATAAATATGGGAGAGAAAGTCAGTAGAGATAAATACCTGTTCATAAAACTCATTGACAATGCCTTCTGTCCATTTAAGGTGAAGCTCGCGACACTTCGCCGGGCCGTTGATGTCTGCCAGCTTAATGCACACTTGGCAGACCAGTAGCCGGTCATTCTCATTAGTCCAGTCAATTCCTGGACTGTCCACATCATTGACCTATTTTAATGGGAGGAAATTATATATGACGTCCTTTTTGTTCAGTATAAATTCTTACTGCAGGTTCTTACTGGCAAGCTTAGAACAAAATGCTTTTTAGAACAAAAAAAAAACAAAAACAAAAAAAACTGCTATTCAAGTATCTTCAAGCCAAAATGCAGATGTACTTTTCTCTTAACAGTGCTTCTAATGATCCTCAGTTCATTCCACAGTTTCAAAACAGTAAAGACACCATATACATTTCATATATTAGCCATACAGAGTGTGTTTATAATGCCTGGGAACGTGATGTTTCTTAGGAAGGTGGACTGCACGCTCATGCTTTTCAAATCCTCTCAGGGTGTAGCACAAGTGTGTGGCACAGCAAGACCTGGGACAGAACCTGGGGGGCAGCGCTGTATTTACCCACCTTCGAATTGAACTCCGCCAGGAAGTCAAAGTGCTTCTTCAGGTCGGTGGCGAGGATAGCCTCGATAACCAGGAAACGAAAGCGCTTGAAGTCCACGTGGTCCAGGTTTGACAGGAAGTTGAACTCAGGCTGAGACAGGTACAGGTTCCAGGCAGAGGCTGCGTGGTGATTCTCCAGTACAGAGCGATCGTTGTACAGCACCGCCTGGGTGGAGAGGAGGAGGAGGGGGGGTGGGAACAGAAGCAGAGGCGGGGCCAGTGTCAGCGGTAGAGAAGAGGTAGAGTCACATTTCACATTTGAATGGCCTTACACTGATAACGGCTTGATTGCCATAAGTGTCTTTCTTGCTGTTGACGATGAGAAATAAATAAAAAACAGATAGTGAAACTAAAATGGGAAAACTACAGTATACACCTCATGTCTGTGGTCCTGACGCCTCATTTGATGGACAAGCCAACCGCTCTTGTTGAGCTCACTGAATACAAAAATTCAGACATCAACCCACTACCCACAATGCAATCTCAATCACACTACGATAGCAACGTGACGGTGCCGTTGTATCAGCACTTACCTGTGGCGCATTAGTAGCTACGAGGAAGGCGTTTGTGCGACCGGGGTGGTCGTAATCATGCATCGCTGCTGCTACGTACAGTGCCATGAGCTCCAGGGCGGGGACGTTCCAGGACAGGCAGCCGTAGCTGTCGTCGGAGATGGAGGAGGATTTGGAGGAAGCGTAGGCCACCCTGCCTGGGGAAATCCCGCTGTCCGAGTCTGAGAAGACGAAAGGGAAATGGCTTGTCACCAGCGTCTGGGCTGCGAGCAAAAAATACTCTCATTTCTTTGGGTGATTTTAAACACAATGTTGTCCGTAGCACCATGTTCGAGGTGTGGACCTGCATCGAACCACAATGATTATTGCATTGTTACCTGCCTTTTAGCGTTTTGTGAGGTGTAATTACAGTTGCTAAATTTTGTCATTTTGTGTATGTCATGTACAGCAACTGCATGGTTGTGAGTACACTTGCTTCTTGCTTTTTATCCAAATATAGACTGTCCAACTGGATTCACAAACAATCCTTCATTATCTTTTCACTGCAGCCCACCAGCCAAAGATAATGGTCATAGTGTCAGAGGAGTAACACTTTATGCATAGCTGATGCAGGCAGGGTGTCAGTGTTCATTCCTCCAGAGCAGGCTCTAGTCCACAATGAGATGCACACATTCTCACCGACTAAAACCCTCTCTCCCTGGGCCATGTTTTCAAGAAGGTGTCACCTGACTAATACACAGATGTGCCATGTGTAGCCGGCACAAACACGAAGCAGACATGGCAAACATACGCTCAACAGTTACAAACAGTTACAAACAGTTATAGCACAGGCAGCGCAGGATGGCGGGTGATTGCACAGCTTCTCTGCAAAGTCTGTTAGGTGCTGTGCCATCAAACCAAAACCGTTGCTCTGCACAGGTAAGAGATACGCAGTACAGTATTGGGGTATTTGTACGCAAGCCTTTTTCTCTTCCACTGTGGTGCTATATGACTTAAAAGCCCTTAGTCGCCACTGGACTGAATTAATTCAATTCAATTCAGTTACATTTTATTTGTATAGTGCTTTTTTTACAGACACTTATAAAGACGCTTTACGGTGGAAACGGAAATGAAAACTGGGCCAAAACCAGGCCTGAATTAGTCAAAGAATGACTCCTGGGCTCCATTTGAGAGATTGAAATGGCCCAAAACGCTGATCTCAGCAGTGGCCATGGCGGAGGGGTATCCGATGCAACGGGGCGGGGGCCGCTCCGTTTGGCAAGGAGAGGGGTGAGCTTGGCACAGAGCGCCAATTCCTTTCCCATGGATCAAGCGTACGTCAACCGCCATTGACATAGACGGGGCTTTTTTTAAACCAAACAGCTGATGAGTCTGAAAACGGCGTGTGTGTGTGTGCGTTCGGACGGCACAAATATGCGTGTGTGTGTGCGTGCGTTCGGACGTCACAGATATGGGGTCGATACTGGACAAGCCAGAGCCAAGACCAGAGCCTCCAGGCTAAGACTAGACTGGTCAGTCCGTATGATATACCAAAAAGAAATGTGAATAAAATATATTTTAAAAGGTATTATTCACACAAATTATACTAGGTATATATTTACCAATACGGAAAATTAGAGAACAAAAACATAAAACTATGACACAAAAAGGCTTTAGAAATAATGTGGTTGGTAAATGCATGCAAATTTGACAGTAGTTATACTTTGTATAATATAAGAATTTTATTACATTATTGCCTGTGTGTCACATATAGTTTCAATGATGTACTAAATATATATTTTTGCAATTCACTTCCTGAAATGAAACATATATAAAATTTTATAAACATGCCAGTTTGTGTATTGAACATATAATTATTTTGGCGTGGGCAGAACCCAGAGGCAGTGAGAGACGCTACATTTAGTGTTGGAATGATGTTTTTATGGTGGCTGTAAAAGGGATAATAACAGAGAAGGAGGAGGGTTGAGCTACCCGTGTCACTTCCTGTCACATGCTCATTGTGGATCTGCTGGAACCCTGGGATGGGCCGTGTGGTCAGGTACCAGACCGCGTGCAGGACGTCTGTGGCGTGGACCCGGTTGTGATCTGAGGAGGGGAGTCCACACGGTCAAAACAAGTCACTTGTGGAGAGTCTCCTGTATGCTGACCATCAGGGTTCAGCCTATGTATTCTTGCTCATTTTAAAAATAGTAAAACATTCATTTATCTTTTCCTAAACTTTTTATTTCCCATTTTCCTTCTCCTTCCTAGTATCTAATGTAAGCCTTTTTATTGCTGCACCATCCTCACTAAGTTCAGAAGGGCCGCATACTATCATGGGATCGCAGTCTGGTCAGACAAGTAACTATACATCTTGGTCAGGGATAGAGTAATTCATTTGCATAATTAGAATACCTCAGGCTTAAAAACCACCCTGCATAGCTGAATGCAATTTTGATTTAATCTCTGCAACTGTATGCAGTAAACTATACATTTCAAATTATCTAAGAGGACGTTAACGTTATACTCACAGGGTATATCCCGATAGCCATTCTCAAGCGCGCAGAAGTATGCCATAAACTCCCGCATGGGGATTTTAAATATCTCAAACAGGCCGGTGTCCTGGAACAGTGTGTACGTTACCTAGGGAAAGGAAACCACAGCGCAAAGGCCATTAAAAGGCAGCCACAGAACTGCATGTACTGCAGGAGGCAACAACGGCACACATCTCTACTAGTTAACATAAGGCAGCATACACGATGAAGTAACAGGGCCCTTACAAAAATATTGGCCTTCAAGCAAATTTGCAGCAAACCTTTGGCATTGTTGGCACAGGTTTGCGGCAAGCTCATATTTTCACATGCAAATTAGCTTTGTGGGGACTGCCATTCACTTCTGGCAAAGCTTTTCATTCACCACTACTGGCAAAACCACTACCTCGGGCAACATTTTGTGGAAAACTATTTAGTTTGCGGCAAATGCGCTACATATTAGCTGCAAGTTTGTGGCAAACTATCCAGTTTTGTAAGGGAGGCCAGCGCGTGACATATGGTATTATTTATTACTGCTGCTATTACAACAGCACACAGACTGAAGCAGGTACTTTCGTACTGACACAGGGGTAAATAGAGTATGCAGCTTCTATAAGCACTTAAAGCAAAGCTGTATCAGTGATACTGACGTAGCTGAGTATTCTGCCCGTTTTCCCTCCTGTTCGATCCACGAGGTCAAAGATCTGGAAGTTCCAGCTGTTGATCGTCTCCATGAGGGTCTCCTGCTCCTCCAACAGGGGGTCCAAGGAGAAGTCCTGCTCACTCTGTGTGTGTGAGATTGAGAGAGAGAGAGAGGAAGAGAGGGAAAGAGCGAGAGAGAATGATGAAGAGGGAGAGTGAGAGGGAGAAAGAGAGAGAGAGCAAGAGAGTTTACAATTTCTACACACATGTGAAGGAACAGCAAACACCACCATGTGTGAATTTTCACTTTCACCATATTTACAGGCCTTACTTATAATAAAGTGTCCATAGATAACTGGGACTTGGTATAACCAGGTCAGCTTATTTCACAGTTGAAGACATTTCTTACATATTTTCTACATTACAGAATCTCTGTGATGCTCTGCAGAGCAATGAGAGCTTCTTATGTTATAGGGAAGTCATTTATCCCAGTAGTTTCTTCAGTCGCATTTGTATTTCTTTTCGCAGCTCATCCTCTGGGTGTGACGATTCTGCCTTTGATCCTTCCTAAAATAGACGGATACCATGACTGACTGCACCTCAGTGTCCTTATGCTGCTCCTTCTGCACAGGCTCTTGCTCCGCCTCCACCAGGTCTGGACACGCCCCCTCGTCGTCGCCTACATCCGCCGCTCTTTCGCCAGCTGTGGAGAACAGCCGGATCATCGCAGCTCTCTCACCTGCATACCATGCATCCCTGATCACGTGTGCTCAGCCTCTTTCAGCACTCTAACATGCCCTACTCCCATCTCACCCCACCCCGCTCACCTTCCCACCATACATCCACGATCCACGTCTGATCACATGACCCTGTTAAGCTTTCTGTGTCAGCTGTACAGAGACAGTCTGCAGCCACCTGCAAAACTCCATGTAATTAGGAATGTAATCTATGGTTCTCCAGTGACTCCGTTTTAGATACTTATCAAAACAATCCCGTCAGTTCCGAAAGAATCTATTAACACATGATATTATCATCTAAGACAATTGGCCCTTAGTGTGTATGAGAAATCGAAGAGAGGATGTTAACAGTGATTGAATAATAAAAGGGTATTGTACTGAATCATAACTGTGTGAACTGTTAATGGGTATTAGAGAGGAGAGAGAGGAAAAGCAGGAGATCATGTGCCGATATAATGGCAGCTCACAGATCTTCATGCCTCAGTTTACCAGTCTGTTACTATCACCTCTGCCAGCTGTTAGACACGCACATTTTCACCCTCCCGAGAGGATATTCTCTTCAAACCTGGCAAAGGTGACTTGAAACAGGCTCACATAATTGAGTCACAGATGTGGTAAAGTATGTAAGATGTGTGCTGTTATTACTTTTCAGTCATCCAATACATTTTCTAGACTATTCTACAAAGTTTGAGATTATGCATTATTTACAGGGTACCAGTGGAGACATTTAATAAATGGGAAGCGCTTCTGTGCACACTTTTACACAGAGATTCAATTAAAAAACCTACATCAAATACAAATTACAAATGTCAATGACACTAGTTTGATGTGTAACCAAGGTCATTGTAATTTACTTCTTGTGGAGTGACAGGGTCACAATAAAAGTGGTCCCCACCACCCTTCACAGGAAGTGGGGTGACAGGGTCACAATAAAAGTGGTCTCCCCCCTACCCCTCACAGGAAGTGAGTGCCAGGGGTCCCGGGGGGCATGCTGGGAGTACCTGTGTGTCTGAGCTCCACCTCCGCAGGTGAAAGGGCCTCGCACACGTCCACGCAGGGTATGCTCTTCAGCGTCGCTCGTCCACAGCTGAAGGGGAGAGAAGGGTCACAGAGAGAGGGAGCTGTCGATCAACACATAATACGCATGTTCCTCTCCACACTCGCAACTGTACCTACATACACACCTACAAGGTCAGAAAAGACAATGATATTACTATTTATTACTGAACAAACAAAAAACTGAAATTACAAATGTGATGTAAGCAGCATAACTATTACAGCACAGCACAAACACAAATAAAAGATTAGGGTCTCACGTAGTAGTGTGTGGTATGTAGAGGTACAGGGTGTAGCGATATGTAGCGGTACAAGGTGTAGCGGTATGTAGCGGTACAGGGTGTAGTGGTATGTAGCGGTACAGGGTGTAGCGATATGTAGCGGTACACGGTGTAGCGGTATGTAGCGGTACAGGGTGTAGCGGTATGTAGCGGTACAGGGTGCAGCGATATGTAGCGGTACAGGGTGTAGCGGAATGTAGCGGTAAAGGGTGTAGCGATATGTAGCGGTACAGGGTGTAGCGGTATGTAGCGGTACAGGGTGTAGCAGTATGTAGCGGTACAGGGTGTAGCGATATGTAGCGGTACAGGGTGTAGTGGTATGTAGCGGTACAGGGTGTAGTGGTATGTAGCGGTACAGGGTGTAGTGGTATGTAGTGGCACAGGGTGTAGCGGTCCAGGTGAGGGTGTAGAGGTATATAGCGGTATGGGGTTTGGCGGTATGTAACGGTACAGGGCGCGGAAGCAGCACCTGGTGCAGAGGCTGGAGCCGCGGAGCTGCTGCTGGAAGTCGGGCGAGCTGAGCGCGTAGCCCAGCGGCTTGTGCAGGGTGACGCTGGGTTTGGTCAGGAAGTCGGCGGTGTCTGGGAACTCCACGGGGGCGGAGCGCGACACCAGGGAGGAACCTGACGTAGGGGGGGTGTGAGAGGGGGAGTTTACGGGACTCAGACTGGGCGACATACCTAGAGGTAAGGAATGGGAGAGAGAGAGAGTGGGAGGGAGAGAGAGAGAGAGAGGTAGAGGGATGGAAAATGAGAGAGAGAGAGAGAGAGAGAAAGGGATAGGGAAAGAAGAAGGGAATAAAAGAGGGAGAGGGAGAGTGAGAGAGACAGTGATAAAGAGAAAGAACGCCAGGAATGATGATTCCAACATTAGATTAATTATTCAATTCCTCACAAAATCCTTATTAAATTATTTGAATACAGATAATCTTTACGTGGGTCCATCCGTCCCCCGCGCTGTCTCACCTGCCCTCCTGGGTCCAGTGTGGTAGGTGAGGCTCACGGAGGATGACCTCTGCTTGGGAATGGTCAGCAGGTTGCTGCTGGGTCCATTGGGTAGAGACCCCAGGCTTTAAACAGAGAGAGAGAGGCCATAGTGAATGAGCACAGGCATAAACATAAAAACAACATAAGAGTGTCTGAAGATAAGCTCGGGCCATTCAGCTCATTTAGGCTCTTCCTTGCACCTGTTAAGAGAGTATCCAGCACTGTGTGGAGCTGGAGCCTGGCTGCAAACACCACAAAGGTAAAATCCAGGGGTCAGAAAGTAAAAGTCCTTTCTTCCACCCATGAACTTAGCCAACTGATTTCACTACCTCCTGGCTGAAGACTTGTGCTAATTAGCAAATTCAGGTGATTGGAACAAAATGCTGGGGAGGACTTTTACTTTCTGAACCTGGATGGACTTTACACCTCTGTACAACAAATACTTCCTGGTATTAGTACCAAATTTGGCATTAAGTCATTTCCACTCATGTCCCCTTTTGTGACCCCCAACTTGACCCTTGGCACATAGCACACAGAGGAACATCTACAGCCCAATGAGCATGCCATGTCCCCTAGGGAGGCAGTGTGATGTGGCCCAGATTATTTCTCACAACGTTTCCGTAACACGATCTACAACATTAGCTGGGATCGGTATGGCTTGCAGCCCACATGCCCATAGCCGATGATGTCATATCAAAGCAGAAGTTGATATGGGCGTTCAGTGACAGAGCTAGATATGAATATGAACCTGAATAAATCTGTGACTGCATGTTAAAGAATGGAAGATAATCAAATCAAATCAAATTTCCAGCAATCTGCAATTCAACAAAAGACAAAATTGCACGATTTTCCATTTGTGTTAACAAAAAAAAGATGCAGAATGTGATTAAAATAAGAAAATATAAACTAAATAGGAAATAGGAAATAATCATATGGGAAATTATACAATTAGATAATAATTATATAGAAAATCATAAAATTCTGAAGGAAAATATAATAAGGATATAGTCAATAATAAGTCCATCTAGTGACCATGGCAGTAACATCAAAGTGGTGCATTTGTTCCTCTTCAGAGAAAAAGGATTTGATGTAAGGTATACAGTATGAGGAATCATAATGAGTGAAGGGGAAGATCAAATTAGCGTTGACTAAATCTATAAAAATCAATGCTGAGAGGAAACGAGTAGAGATGGTGCTGGGTCATGTGACCGTGGTCAACCGATCAGACTATAATGGAAGGGCCACACTAAACCGGTACACACAAGCAGGAAAGAATAAGCATGGCTGCTTAAAGCACATAAAACCACAACTGACAAAAGTCAACCATAGAGAAACGGAACAATTCCAGTTAAAAAATTCAGACCTTCAGCTCTGACCAAATATCGCTGAACACTAATTTCACAAAAAAAGGAGACCAAGTGCGTCATCAAAACTTTAAGCAGACACAAAAGAACGTCAGGATCATTATCTATGCCAATGCATCTGTATTGTTCACGACTGACACCTAGTGGACAAAATAATACATTACAGTCCGATGTGAACACCATGGGTAGACAAAAGGGAGTAGCCTAACTCTTTAAACCACAAGAATAAAAAGGATTACTCTGGCAAAATTATTCTAATACAATAGATGCTTTAATAATCATTATATACAACTGTATATGGCCTTTTATCTTCATGTCTCAGTTTGAACGCTGTCGGCGATTCGGTTTCCTTCCCAAGGGGCGTTTGGCCAGTGAACATTGGCACACCAGTGTTTATACTTGATCTGCAACTATAAAGCCCCACTACATTGTTTTATAAACAAAACCTTTCCTTTCTGTTCTTTGTTAGACTCGTGCTCACATAGCGCAAGCAGGGGGTATTGTTTTCGCTCCTGTCTGTCTGTCTGTCTGTCTGTGTTGTGTCCCTATCATCCATAACTTGAACAATTTTACTCCGATTGTGTTGACAGTTAGGCAATGACCTGAATATGTTTTTCCCCCCAATCGGTCGACGCCCGACTTCACAGTACAAGATCAAAGTTTTAGCGCCATGCATATTATATTCAGGGTTGAGATTAGCACACACGCGGGTGTAGCATCTCTCTGAGTGCCATTCTAGTCGTACATAATCCCTGTTTCCCCCGAAGCTGCTAAAAATCATCAGTAATGTGCAAACTTTAGAGGTTTGTAAAGAACGCTTTCTGAACATGTTACAGGTGGTCAAGACCGCCATGTGTAGTTCTTTTGTGATTTAGAGGTATCTGTGAGTCTGTAAACTACATTCCCCCCAAAAAAGGGTGTGAGAAAATACCTGTGTGTGTCTGTGTGTATGTAGGAGTGACTGTGTGCCTGTGTGTGCGTAAGTGTGTGTGTGCGTGTGTGTGTGTGTGTGTATGTGTGTGTCGGCATGTGTTTTAAGGTCTAAGACAGGGCCATTCAAAGCATGTTTAATTGTAGTCTCAAATAAGGAAAGTGTGTGCGTGTTTGCACGTGTGTGTGTGTGCGCATGTGCATGTTTGGTTTGTGTGTGTGTGCTCATACCTGGTGGCACTGAGTTCAGGGTGGGGTCTCTTGTTGTTGACGCGCTCCCAGCGGGAACAGGGCGCCTCCGAGGGAGAGGAGGTGGAACTGCGGCGCAGCTGGGGGGTCGGAAGGCTGCTCCGGCTGCCCATGCTCTGGAGGGAGAGAAAAACTATTACTCTTATACTATTTATATATTATACTATTATTACTAAACAATTACTATTATACTATTATATATTATACTATTATTACTAAGCTATTACTATTATATATTATACTATTATTACTAAACTATTACTATTATACTATTTATATATTATACTATTATTACTAAACTATTACTATTATACTATTATATATTATACTATTATTACTAAACTATTATTATTACACTATTATTATGTTGAAGAAGATTAAGCAGACCATAATTATTTCAATATGAAAAAAGTATATAGGAATATACAGTAGAAACCAAAAGTCTGAGGACACGACCAAGTCCTGGTTGTTTTCATTATTCATGTTTATTTAACCTTTATTCTACAAGGCAGCCCAGTTAAGATCAAAATCTTATTTACAATGATGGCCTGGATTCATCAAAGAATAATGCAAGTATGATACTCCAATTACACTTGTTATAAAATTTGAACACATTTCCGAAACGCTCGTATGAAATGGGAAGGCATGTGAATGCCTGGTTCGTCCACCATAAGGTAAGCTTTTCTCTATTTGTTGTCACACCCTTGAATCCATTCAAATATTAACAAATGTGTGTTCCTAAAGCTCAATATACATATACTGTATCTGGGCTATTAACAACTAAAACCATTTATTATTTGAAAGAATCTGCCATTCTACCCATTATTGTCGCTACTGTTGGTATTAAAAATAATGTATCCTTGAATAAGAAGGATCATTTGTATTAGCCCTTGATAAATAATGAAAACAATCCATTGTTGGTAGTGTCCTCAGATGGTCCCTGTTGAAAAATATTTTCAACATAAAAAATGCCAAGCTACTCAAGCATAGCCTACAAAGCACTGTCTGTAAGTCATTAATTCCACCTTTCAAAAACTCTGCCTGCCTTTAAAAGCATTGATATAAAAATGTGGCCAAGTTACAACTAACAATATTGCCTATCGTAGCTCACACTAATTAAACTAGCTCTATTCCAAAGCAATGTTACCCATTCTTTGCTAAATTATTTAATGTAACTTGGCCCTGTGTTTGTTTCATCTTACGATCTCAAGAGAATGCGGTCAATGAAAATGTATGTGTCACATCAAACTGTGAAATGACAATTATTTATTGTGAAAATAATCAGTGATTCAGGTGTGTTACACTGAGACATGAAAAAAATAATTACTAGACTATAGGCTATGTTTGAACAATTGACTGCATCCAGACAATTGTTCAGCTCTTTCAATCCACTCAAAAAACCCAAACTGTTTTGAGGAGAATATGGATTCTGATCCGCACTCAGGTTTTAAATGGTATAATGCACAATTTCACATAAGTAAATGATATTTGTGCCAGTGTGTTTGCTCCCATAGTTTCACTGTCTCCTCTGACCCCTCCCACCTTGTGTGGCTTCCTCTCGCTCCTCTCTGTGGGGTCATCGGTCTCAGCGCAGGGGTAGAACCCGGGGAAGGGGGTGAAGGGGTTGGGGCGGGGCCGGCAGGAGCCCGAGAATGTGCCCATGAGGCGGGAGATGCAGCGCAGAGAGGCGGTGGTGTTGGGGGGCAGCGAGGGGTCCGACAGCAGGTCCGAAACTAGGTTCCGCGCCTCGTTGATGACAGAGAGGTCCACTCCGCTCCCACTGATTGCACCCTGAATGCACACATGTACATGTACATGTACACACACACATACACGGGAGAGAAACACATTCAGATGGCAATGCTGGACTACTGCACCCATTTTTTTCCCTATTTCCCCCAGTTTGGAGTCACCAAAGTATTCTCCTGTCAGGTTATGGTTAAGCCACCCACACCTGCCCACCAGGAGCAGTGTGCCTTTATGTGTGCACTAGTCTAATACACTCACAAAGCTGTAACACTAGAACAGTGGGGTTACATTAAGCAAGCATTGGGGTCTACCCAATTGGGGTCTACCCCCCCCCCCACACACACACACACACAGAAGCACATACTCTTGAACCTGCACAAGCATTCTCATACAAACTCACAATTACATGATGCAACTAGCACTGACCTGGGACTGTGGCTTGTACCACTGCTTCAGATCCCAGTCCCACAGAATCATCTGGAAGAGAGAATTACACAAGTCAAAGATCAGGGGTCAGGGGTCAGAGTGCAATCACAGATCAGATGTAAAGAGATGGGGGAGGGGGGTACTTTGAGGGAAAAGCAAAGTTTAAAAGTTTTTACTTTTTAATCCTCATATTATCTTGACATTTTATGATGTCTTTTATGTTTGGGGTCAAATTGACAAGACGAAAAAATAAAGTTAACTGGTTTTTAAGAGATGTCAAACCCCAAAGATAATATGAGGGTTAAAATGACGTAAAAGTAGAAACGACCAGAGCAGTCCTGATATCCTCTGGCAGAGTGTTCCATAATTTAGGAGCTCGCACAAAGAGAGAAAGGTAACACTCTGTTTCACGGTGTACCTGAGATGGTCAAGAGAACCCTAATTTAAAACAAGCGTCGATCACATTTTGTTCTCGGAAGACAATATTCTACTTATGGATCCGATTAATTGGACATCAAAATCTTTATCATAACCGGAGTTACATGCGATTTAGCTTAACATGTGACACTACAGAACAAAATAAACATTGCAACATCCCATCCAGTAGATGTATCCAATAACTGTTAATCACTGGGTTTCTACAAAAATCTGATTAATTGCAGGAGTTTCTTGGCCACGTAGACTCCATTCTGGCTCGACACTACAGAGCTTCCACCACAAGATGGCATACTGGCGATGTGTGAGAAGACATCGGCACCAGTTATACCCCACTTCCTCTAACGTGTGATCAGCTTTAACTTCATTCACAAACTGAAAGTAAAATAGCTGTTAGTAAAATAAGCTGATCCCAGATCAGTATGAGTATATAAATAAATGGGTCAGGCTTTGGGTAGAGTAAGCTGATCCTGGGGTCACTCAGAGCTTTATTTACATAATTAACTGGATTAGGCTGTGCGTACAGTAAGCTGATCCAAGATCAATACTACAGAGCAGAACATATCCAGAAGCTCACAGAAGCTCCCTCACTGAACTGTATATTCACTCTTCACTGAATGTCAAATTATGTTCATTAAGAAAAACCTTCATGCAAAAATAAGTTGTTGAAACAAGCTTGCATTTAGGACACACTCATTTATACACACACACACATATATATACCGGTATATATATATATACTGCGTACGTGGTTAAGGCACTTAGTCTCTAGTACCACCTGGTATATACAAATACACAATAGTAATAAAAGACGTGCACTACTCACAAAAGACTAATAAATATGCTTACGGGTGCTGTGGCCCAGAGAACATTCAATAAGAAAAGAAAACATCCAGTTAAATTGAGACCACAGGCACGAGATAAAACTGCAAACAGCAGGTATGCACGTGAGATGTACGTAAACCATGTGATCTATCTCTGCGACAGAATGTCCTGACAGACGACGCCTCTGCAGGAAGGCCGCTGTGTGGAGTACATCTGTCACAGAGGCCATAACCACGTACACAAGGAGTTTACACATCGCCGTTTAACGCTTAGCCCTGCCTTAACTGGCCAGCCAGGCAGACTCAAAGATAACATTCAGGCTCTCGAACCCGAGCCCAAGTTTCCTCTCGTCTCCTCACCCTTCAGATCAGAAGGCGGCCCCGCCCCGATGGTCAAACGGACGCCGTGCAGAGTCTGGCATCCAGAGCCTTGCTTCAACACTTCCCAGACGTTAGCGGGTCAAATAAGTGTTGCCATGGAAACCCGGCGAAGAGGAAAGCAAACAATGACACAAACACCATGGCAACACATGGCTGACGAGTTTGTTTGTGGAGCGCAGCCCCCGGGCTCAGGGGGATGGGGTGGGGGCCATTACCGAACTTACGCTGAACTGACGAGCGCACGACGACACGCTGCCATTGGTCACTCACAGCTTCATTTATCCTATGACATCATTGACCTACAGCATATACAAATGCCTAGTACCAAAAGACACGATCAATAACCAAGCCTGTGTACTGCACACAGTTAATATACAAGAGATTAATATATAGTTTTCACAATAATAGAAGCGTTACACATATCCCTCTTACTCAGACACAATGAGTACTGTTTACACACTTATTAGGAGTCATAATACTGCCTGAGGGAGCATCGATCAGAAAACATCATATTTTTTTTAATTCTCACATAATCCAGTGTGAGATAAACAGATGAATTGTTCAGTTAAACTGAAGTTTTGTGTACCACCTGTTTTTAGATTGTAGAACCATATGCTATACCCATAGCAGCATATGCTATACCCTTAGCAGCATATGCTATACCCATAGCAGCATATGCTATACCCTTAGCAGAAAATGAGAACGCTGTCAGGAAGGAGCAGCAGAAGAAATACCTTTAGCTGCTGGTGTACACAGACCGTAAGTTCCCAACTGACCAGAAGAGTCGCTATTGCATAATGAGGGAGACGATACCCTTTCAACTGAATAACTCCATCTCTCCCTGGACAAAACTACCAATAATGCATCACTTCATGGGACTCTCAGAGAGACCGTAGTCGACAGTGGCACGCTAAGAATTTGAGCCCCTCCTAGACCAGGGTGCAGAAGATCATTTATGAATTAAAAATGATTTACTGCTAGTTCAAAGCTCTGAACATTCCAGAAATGTCTAAGTCCAAGTTGGCCGTAACTGTGCTTCTCTACTCTATAATCAAGTTCCCACATTTCAAACAGCAAGCGGCAAGTTAAAATACATCAAACTATAAGGGTTAGAAGGGGGATGGGGGCGCCCACAGCCTAAGGCATTCCCGGGAAGAATTGGCAGGGGTATGGAAAATTCTTGGGAAGGCAGAGGAGGCCATCACCGTTCGCTGGTGAATCTGTGCGTCTTTTCACACGGACCCATCACTTCTCTCCCCAGGTGAGTTCCTGTTACAGTCAACAAACCAATCAAAAACAGCCCCCCGTCTAATGGCTTTCTTTCCACCGACTTCTCTGCGTCTGACAGCGACGAAGAAACCAGCGGAACAACCTGGCGAGTCGGTGATGTCAGGCTCTGCGTTACACCTGCGCTGTTTGTACGCACACGACACTGAGCTGTGAAGCTGTTCTTAGGTCAAACACCATTCAAGCTTTCCCCAGAACTAGGACACAATGTCAAGGACCGGGGGTAAAAGAGTCAAGTAGGAGTCAGGGTTATATTGCTTTTAAATAAAACATTGCTGTTAAATAAAAAAATCTAATTGCAGGTTAACCCCTTGTGGAATAATATTTGAAAATGTACTGAAATATATCATCAATACATTTGACAATATATTGGTAAATCACTAATTATTACTGCTTTAGGAATGTTCAATATATCCCACTGCTGTAAGTCCACATATTTACAACATATTGCAATACATTCCATTTCATTATGGGACTCAATTACATGTAATCCACATAGTGGGAAGTTTTGTTATAGCAGGGTGTTGCATGTGAAGGGGAAAAGGCCACATATTGGTGGTAGTGTTCACAAAGTAATGTATGCAGTGTATGATTTGCAGAAAGCAACCCCATTGTTGCAAATCACATCTGTTTGTTTAGCTAATCAGGCCAGTGGGTTGACAGAGTGAGGGTAAAAGCTATGGGGCATGTGCTAGTGAGCTGCCCTCATTGGCCAGTTTTCAGCACAGGGGTGGCAGGTGTAACACAACACATAATACAACTCGAACACAATCACGCAGCCAGAACACAAGCCAGGCGAATTAAAACCGGGGATCAGACAGCAAACACGTCTCCAGCCTGACTGCACTGAGAACACGCTGACACACAGCAAGCGCTGTTCCACACCGTTTCATGAACACGCCTAGTGGAATGATGCAAAATTCATTTCAAAGCATGCTGGCGTACACACAAGTGCGTGCAACTGGTTCAGCAACAAACTGCAACACAAAAAAAAAAGCAGTAAAAGTTACAAAACACAAACGCTCTTTCCATTAGTAGCACACGGCAGTTAACTCTACAAACTTCACCCCTAGTGGTTCAAACGCATCCGTCTCAATTACAGTATTCATGTTTATCTGAAATTATAAACGACAGCTTAAAAAAAACAACATAAATTTTGACGCCAAAGTAAATAGTTAAAAATATCCCTGTGAAGTGATAAACTTTAGACAATTCAATTACAAGCGGGGCGCACTTTCACAGGAGTGGGGGTGTCTCTTTCTCTCATTTTCCCTTCCTGGCGCTGAGACAGAGGGGGAGAAAAGGCTTACATAACAACAAGCACGTGTTGTGAGGAAAAACAAAAACAGCACAAGCTTCTGAAGGTCATCCCCGTTACGTCAGAGATGAACTTTCTCCCACAATAGCACATTTCAAACTCTGGATGCTTTGACTTACCGCTCAGACACAATGCAACACTCAGGAGACCGTTATGGCACTGACGTTTATTATAAACAACAGTGAAAAGTCTGTCCCACTCTCACTCCAGTCCAAACTGCCATTATACTGCCATGTTATGCAGGCCTACTGAGGTATAGTGAGGTGTTCGATGTAATAGGGTGTGTTTGCCCAAAATGGTCAAGTTAGGCTGATATGCACTTTATATAATGTTAGGATTCATCTAGACCAGGGGTCAAACTCTGGCCCGCGGGCCAAATCTGGCTAATATCAAATTTCAATTTGAGTTGGCCCGCCGTTAACGCATGCACCGCTAATACTACAAATCCCAGAATGCTCTGCTAGTGCCTTGGCGCGTCAAGACCCGCAAGCATCCCCTCCTCGTAAGTATCTGACGCGTGTATCTACGTGGCTGGTTAACGGGTATTTACTTTTACGATATAACAGACAAACGCAGAAGTGGACGCACACCCGCGGTACATACGTTAAATAAAACGTAAAACGAAGTTTGTATAAAAATAAAGGCGATTGCACCCCCCCCCCCCTCCCCGTCAACAATTACAATCGAGGTCCGCGAAAATCCCAAGTATGGTTATATTTATAGTCTTAGAGTTACAACCGGCCCTTTGAGGGCAACCATAATGCTAATTTGGCCCGGGGTGAAAATGAGTTTGACACCCCTGATCTAGACTAAAATCTCATAACAAAAGATAATTCAATAAAAGAAAGTTGCGCAGAATAATATTTCAGTCTTTGGATATACACACCATGAATATCTGAGAGTTCCAAGAAAGTGTTGATGCTTTATACCCCCTAAAATGAGTCATTTATGAACCGAAAAAGGCAGGTAAGCTTCACGCCAATAGTAAAATTTCATAATTTCAGTAAAATTTCCATAATTTCTCAAAGGCAATCTACTACAGCCTTCTTTGTACTAGGGCCAACATAAGACATCTGCGTATTAAGTTGATAATAATTAGCCTAGCTGTGCCTCTCCGTCTCTTAGTGTTGTGACACTGGAGAATTACTAGTGTTTAGCTGCTATATTTGGGGGGAAAACCCGTTCCCTCAGTGCTTAGATAACCAAATGGTGGGCAGGACTCCAAACATAAATATTAGTCATAGAGTCCCTGGCTCCAGACCTGTGTGGTGACAAATGGCTTTGTTTTGTCCTCTTGCTGTTTCAGGATGTGATAGAAGAGATCCTCAAAACCCCAGGCTCAACACATGGTGCAAAGCTTCAAAGTCATGGTTTAGTTTATATGTAAACAAACGGGTTATTAATATAACAGATTGCAGCATAAAATTGTGCAGAGGCAAAACGTCTCTGAGGGAAATCTGACATAATCCTGACCTATAGCAGGTGAGCAAAGCTAGACTGTGGGCTCAGCCTGCTAAAGCTCTGGGTTTCAGTGTGGTGAAATCATGCTGCAGTGCCTAACTGTGGCTAGCAGCCCTGCAGGGTGGCGATTCATTGGTCGTAGCGTTGCCCAGGGAGTGCAGGTTTGAGACAGTAGGGCCCGCCATTATCGCATAACTCCTCTGGTTGCAGTCTGCCTGCACCAGCTGCGCACGCAGAGAACTCCTGCAATGCAGTTGCTGCGCAGGTCAGCTGCTAGACTGCAGAGTGAAAATAAGAGGAGGCTGGCATGAGACCCTTCTACGGGACAGTATCCTTCTACGACTGAGCTTTCCAAATGAAGAGAAATACAAAACGTTTCCATCTAAATATTTTGGAGGAAAAGGTTGGATCTTATTTTTTTTGCTAAGCCCCTGTTTTGAATCTTTCATTGGGATTGGCTCCTGTAAAAAAAGATAGAATGTCACAAAATGTAAGTAAGCTATCAATTTGCATGGTAGCAAAGAAAAAGATTTACTCATAAAACAGCCAGTTATGAATCTGAATGTCACGAGTGGGTGGGTCAATTTATTGATTGTGGTTTATGAGAAAGTAGGCACAAAACCCCTCAGGGATAATCCAGGGTTGGTTCGAGTTACAGACATATTGTACGGAGCACAGGGGCCTGTATCAGGAAGCAAGATTACTGAGTTAGCTGGATAACTGCACTGAGGAAAACCCAGAACAGCTTTTTTTCACTTCAGTCCATGTTCCCCATCTGGGAAGGTTCCAGGTTTATTATTATCCAGGTTCCTATTATCCAGCTAACTCAGTAATTCTGCTTTGTGATACAGGCCCCAGATGACATAATGTATCAAAAATGATCTTTAAAGTAATCTTTAAAAATATATCAAAATAAACACATTCAAAACACCTCAGCTGCAACTGCAATTAATAAAAAAATATATATAAATGTTCAACTTCAGAGAGAATTTGGGCATCTGCCTTGTTCTGTTCTCTATGTCTGCAGGAACTTCCTTCCTTAGAGTCGCCTTGATGGTGAATACATAGCACACCTTTCACCTGACAAACACACAAAAGTGTGGAAAGACAAAGGCTTTCAGGTGGTAGAGATCCTGAAATAAGTCTGATCTAAGATGATCTTCTCCCATGGGGACCCCACACCATGATAATACACATTCTCATTGGGGAAATCGCTTTCCTGCTCACTTGTTTTGCTTTAGTACGGCGGCATCTGCTGGTTCATCTCTATGTACAGTTTACTTGGCAAGATCTCTGGCGCACCAAAGTGTAACTTTCTTTGTGGAAAATCTGTTCACATATAGGCTACTTTATATCTCAGGCCGAGCAGTAAAGTTCTGTAAATTTCTTGCTGCCCTCTAGAGGACGATATAATATCACATATCGTCACCTTCTTAAAATAATCACCTAAGTCATATTTTCAAGTTTTTCAGAAAACAGAATAAACTGAACCAAATACAGAATATATGATATTTGTTAATCATTTCACACAAAAAGGGTATATCAATAGATGACTATTGACTTACAAATAACGCTGTCTGTCAATTATGTAACATAAGAGGATTAAAGACTAAATAACTACACAACATTTATAGCCTAGCCAAATATTGTAGTAAACATTATCACTTACCATTCGGGGACGAGTCCAGAATCATGGAAATGACTTCATTTATGTTGATTTTCTTTGTGCATCTTGAAGCAGCCGCCATATTAATAACTTGTAAAAATGCCTAAGTCAAAATTTATTGTGACTTAGGCAAACATACAAACAGCCTAAGAGCACTCTTGACTTAGGCGATTACATTACCGGGGTAAAACAGCATGATCCTTTCAATTAAGGATCTAGGCAACTTTACCAGAGGTGGCCAGCATCATGAAGAGCTGATTTAAGCAAAAATCTCATGTTCCTCAAAAAATGACTTAGGCGATTATTTTAAGAAGGTGACGATATTTAACTTTCGAACATGAGCTGTGTTCAAATTGAGAGAAATGTTGCAATGTTCTTTATAAACTGAAACCATACTGTATTGAACATACAGCTACATATCACTCTTTCTATGGCTGCTGATAGGATAAATGTTATATGCTGTGACACTCATGCATAAATAAGTTACTCACTGTTTCTGGTTACATCAAAACTGGCCCATCAAAACAGGAGCAAACATATCAAAAGTATGCTGCAAAATCTTTAAAACAATTAAATGGCATGCAATACAAGGCATTGAACCCTGGCAAATGCAGCGCAATGTTTTCATATTGAATGCACTCAAGATATTCTTCACTACAGTTCCCAGCAAGCCCAAACACAATGCCTGGGAATACAAATACATGTAATACAAATACATGTAATCCTTTAACTAACACCTGTGTCACTTTCAAGTTCATCCTATTATCTTTTTGTCACACTACACAAGGGTGTGTATCTTTACATTTTCAGACCAAGCATATAAACTGAGAGGGATTAGGGTTAACTCAACACATGATATATTCCACCATTCAATAAAAAAACTAAACAAATGCTGTTCAAACAGTAACTATTTGCAGGTTTAACAAAACCATACCAAACAAAAGTATCTAAAGCCTGCTGTCATCATCCAAAGAGGTGCAATATCTTCTCATTAGTAAACCTGCAGTTAGCACAGCAGTATATTAGACTACGTTTGTGCCAGCTGGTAGTATCAGTATGTGTAATTTGCGGGTCAGTTTTGATTTAATCTGTCAGACAGATGATTCTCCCGTACATGTTTATCTTGTGTGCGCTTGCTGAAAACCGTATGTTTTTTTTTGTCACTCTACGTGTACGAGAGGGTCATCGCACAGTCACGACGGCGACGAAGGACTCGGAGGTCATCAGAGCACAACATCAGTCACGATTCCTGCAGATGTCCTCCCGCCCATTTTACACGAGCAGCTGTTTTATCGCAGAAGACAGAAAGCGTTATCCGCACACCGCCGCGCCACACCAAGACAGGCCCGGAAGTGGCGCAGTCAGAAAGACAGACGAGCTCTCCAGTGGCCACCAGACGATGCTTTTCTGTTTTGACAGATATTTATATTGTTGCTTTTTCCGTACTGTTACTTGGAAATCTAATATTTGCATTGGTTTTAATCTCTGGTGATCTCCATTCAAGAATTTCCTCTGTCACCGTGTGGTTTATTTAAAGGCAGACAGATAAACAGAGCATGGAAGGCAGGCATTTGGCCCTCTGACCAGCATCGTATTTCAATCTGTATAAACACTGCAAGACTAGCCCCTACCTCACTTTTTCCTTTATTATTTTTCATTAGTTCCATGTAAAAAAAATAAAATAAAATAAAAAAAACTGTCTGCTACATTCATTGGTTTATACAAGATAAAATGTATTTCAATTAGGCTATATTTACTCATTATTGGCAAATAAAATACAGCAAATCCTGATTCTAAAAATACAGCCAACCGTAATAACGTGTTTATGTGAATACTACTTCTGCTACTAACACTATTACCAATAATAAATCAAATTCACATAACTTTAATAATTTTTTTTTTTTTTTTTAAATCATGATTACAATAAAATAAATATACCAATTAAAATATTGGTCATCGGGGACCAAATCCTATTTGGTTATTTAGTGATGTTTCAGCCCTTATAAAAATGTAATATACTGCAGCATATTTTAAATATATTGTGAAGATAATTTTGATATATTTACAATATACTGCAGTATATTCTTTTTTCATAAGGGAGAGTACTTCATTGCTAAGTGAGAGGTCTAATGTTCCATTCCAGTCTTTGACCATTTGAACCATGAGGGGATAGATATGCATAATTTAACAGAGCAAAGGCTCATGGGTAGACTGATGTACATATTTCTGCTGTGGCTCCAGATCCATGAGGTTTACATGAGGCTATATGATTGATGGCTCCCACTCCCCAACAAAACCTCACTTACGTCATAGCTTTCTAAGAGAGGAGGGGTCTGGCGATGGAGGTGTGTGTGTGTGTGTGTGTGTGTGTGCGTGTGTGTGCTTGCATGACGGTAAATGTGTGTGCGTGCAAGAGAAGGGGGGGGAAAAGAGAACAATTCAATGAAGTTGACCAGTGAGCATTTTTGCTAATAGCAATTTAGCTATTTTTTTTTCTGGATGTCCACATTTAGTATTATTTACAGAGCATCTCCGCTCGAACACTGAAGTTTAGCTTCTCATGGCAGTGACTAATAGAGCTTAATAGTTCTGCCCTTTACAGTGGGGTCTGCCCTCAACAGCTAAACACACAAACCTTCTTCTGTGGCAGTGACTAATAGAGCTTCATAGTTCTGCCCTTTACAGTGGGGTCTGCCCTCAACAGCTAAACACACAAACCTTCTCATGGCAGTGACTAATAGAGCTTCATAGTTCTGCCCGTTACAGTGGGGTCTGCCCTCAACAGCTAAACACACAAACCTTCTCATGGCAGTGACTAATAGAGCTTCATAGTTCTGCCCGTTACAGTGGGGTCTGCCCTCAACAGCTAAACACACAAACCTTCTTCTCATGGCAGTGACTAATAGAGCTTCATAGTTCTGCCCTTTACAGTGGGGTCTGCCCTCAACAGCTAAACACACAAACCTTCTTCTCATGGCAGTGACTAATAGAGCTTCATAGTTCTGCCCTTTACAGTGGGGTCTGCCCTCAACAGCTAAACACACAAACCTTCTTCTCATGGCAGTGACTAATAGAGCTTCATAGTTCTGCCCTTTACAGTGGGGTCTGCCCTCAACAGCTAAACACACAAACCTTCTTCTCATGGCAGTGACTAATAGAGCTTCATAGTTCTGCCCTTTACAGTGGGGTCTGCCCTCAACAGCTAAACACACAAACCTTCTTCTCATGGCAGTGACTAATAGAGCTTCATAGTTCTGCCCTTTACAGTGGGGTCTGCCCTCAACAGCTAAACACACAAACCTTCTTCTCATGGCAGTGACTAATAGAGCTTCATAGTTCTGCCCTTTACAGTGGGGTCTGCCCTCAACAGCTAAACACACAAACCTTCTTCTCATGGCAGTGACTAATAGAGCTTCATAGTTCTGCCCTTTACAGTGGGGTCTGCCCTCAACAGCTAAACACACAAACCTTCTCATGGCAGTGACTAATAGAGCTTCATAGTTCTGCCCTTTACAGTGGGGTCTGCCCTCAACAGCTAAACACACAAACCTTCTTCTGTGGCAGTGACTAATAGAGCTTCATAGTTCTGCCCTTTACAGTGGGGTCTGCCCTCAACAGCTAAACACACAAACCTTCTCATGGCAGTGACTAATAGAGCTTCATAGTTCTGCCCGTTACAGTGGGGTCTGCCCTCAACAGCTAAACACACAAACCTTCTTCTCATGGCAGTGACTAATAGAGCTTCATAGTTCTGCCCTTTACAGTGGGGTCTGCCCTCAACAGCTAAACACACAAACCTTCTCATGGCAGTGACTAATAGAGCTTCATAGTTCTGCCCTTTACAGTGGGGTCTGCCCTCAACAGCTAAACACACAAACCTTCTCATGGCAGTGACTAATAGAGCTTCATAGTTCTGCCCTTTACAGTGGGGTCTGCCCTCAACAGCTAAACACACAAACCTTCTTCTCATGGCAGTGACTAATAGAGCTTCATAGTTCTGCCCTTTACAGTGGGGTCTGCCCTCAACAGCTAAACACACAAACCTTCTCATGGCAGTGACTAATAGAGCTTCATAGTTCTGCCCGTTACAGTGGGGTCTGCCTTCAACAGCTAAACACACAAACCTTCTCATGGCAGTGACTAATAGAGCTTCATAGTTCTGCCCGTTACAGTGGGGTCTGCCCTCAACAGCTAAACACACAAACCTTCTCATGGCAGTGACTAATAGAGCTTCATAGTTCTGCCCGTTACAGTGGGGTCTGCCCTCAACAGCTAAACACACAAACCTTCTTCGGTGGTAGCGACTAATAGAGCTTCATAGTTCAGCCCTTTACAGTGGGGTCTGCCCTCAACAGCTAAACACACAAACCTTCTCATGGCAGTGACTAATAGAGCTTCATAGTTCTGCCCGTTACAGTGGGGTCTGCCCTCAACAGCTAAACACACAAACCTTCTCATGACAGTGACTAATAGAGCTTCATAGTTCTGCCTGTTACAGTGTGGTCTGCCCTCAACAGCTAAACACACAAACCTTCTCATGGCAGTGACTAATAGAGCTTCATAGTTCTGCCCGTTACAGTGGGGTCTGCCCTCAACAGCTAAACACACAAACCTTCTCATGGCAGTGACTAATAGAGCTTCATAGTTCTGCCCGTTACAGTGTAGTCTGCCCTCAACAGCTAAACACACAAACCTTCTCATGGCAGTGACTAATAGAGCTTCATAGTTCTGCCCGTTACAGTGGGGTCTGCCCTCAACAGCTAAACACACAAACCTTCTTCTCATGGCAGTGACTAATAGAGCTTCATAGTTCTGCCCGTTACAGTGGGGTCTGCCCTCAACAGCTAAACACACAAACCTTCTTCTCATGGCAGTGACTAATAGAGCTTCATAGTTCTGCCCTTTACAGTGGGGTCTGCCCTCAACAGCTAAACACACAAACCTTCTCATGGCAGTGACTAATAGAGCTTCATAGTTCTGCCCTTTACAGTGGGGTCTGCCCTCAACAGCTAAACACACAAACCTTCTTCTGTGGCAGTGACTAATAGAGCTTCATAGTTCTGCCCTTTACAGTGGGGTCTGCCCTCAACAGCTAAACACACAAACCTTCTTCTCATGGCAGTGACTAATAGAGCTTCATAGTTCTGCCCTTTACAGTGGGGTCTGCCCTCAACAGCTAAACACACAAACCTTCTTCTCATGGCAGTGACTAATAGAGCTTCATAGTTCTGCCCTTTACAGTGGGGTCTGCCCTCAACAGCTAAACACACAAACCTTCTTCTGTGGCAGCGACTGACGTCAAACGTCTCCTAGCAACCGCCGTTTGGTGTAAAAGAGGCGGTGCTGACACTGGTTTCAATCGAGAGAGAAAAGCTGTAGGCAGGCAGACAAGAGAGAGCATTTCAGCAGAAACCCGCACTACTGCAATGTACATTTAAAACGCAAACTCCACACGGAAGAAGCCGGATTGAAGAACTGACAACCTACAACTTTAAATACATTCAAAAACCAGTCTGGTTTTTTTTTTATTCCAAACTTCTAAGGTGCCATTTGTATTACTGCAAATATACTGCGTTAATGTATAACTAACATATTGGGATTTGTAGAACATCATCCTTTAAGCAGACTTCAAAGTTCAAAATCTCAAGATTTGAATTTGGTGAATTCAAACAAAATATAAATCTATATTGCAATGCAGAGAGGAGGAGTACAGAGTAAGACTACAGAATTTCACACATTCACAACAAATGTAAAACAATAACAGCTTAGGCCTATACGTGTGTTTCAAATCTTGGCCAGTCACTATAAATGGCCAGGGATGTCCTAGCCTTCATTCTATGGAATAGTTATCTGGGACAATCCCCTAGATTCATTCAAACACACTTGGTAACTTTACCAACTGGAAAATGTAATTTAAACAAAAAACCAGATTGCATAAAAATAACTTTTTTCTCAAAAGAAAGATGCAGGAAACAGGAAAAGGTGTGGCCTGAAATGCATGGTGCTGGAGGCAGGAGCATTTTTAAATGGCAAGAGAGTTTCCGCCCAAATAATATGTTTACCCATCTCCCATTTTACAATCCCTGCTGGTTTAACAAAATTTAAAATGCATTAAGTATAATACACTCAAAAAAAAAAAAGTTTAAACGGTAAATTATTTAATTATTGAGGAATATCATCATACTTGGTTTGTATACTTTAGGGATGAAGCCATTTATAATGTATTTATTTCCGACTTGTCTTTAATAATTTTGGCACATGATATGAGTCAAATTATTGCTATACTTATAAACATTGATTGTTCCTTGCATGTCTGTTTAGAGCAGTACAAGTCTATTTTCTCATGCCTATCACCACATAACAATGGCATTTTTGTTTCACCTACTAGGAGGTTCTCATCTGATTTTTGCATAACATTAAAGTAAAGAAATCCCTGCAACTTAATGACCTTAAGTTGCAGTGCCGGTATTCTCGTGACTAAAGCATTTGACCATGGTGGATTTAAACATCACACATGCAGCGAACACAAACAGTGGGGTTAACCTAGTTCAGACAAGCTCTATCAGCAAAGTCACCACATTGCTTCCTTGATATGAAACGACGGTTGAGATTGTTTCTCTTTTAAAATCATATTCAGAGAAATAATGGCTCAAGTAACACAAGACAAATAGTTTATGAAACTGAACATTCTGTGAGTTGGGCTCATTGTTTTGCTCTATCCCCGTTCAGGAGTTCAAAAACTGAGAGACTCCTCAATATCATGCTTATATTTCCATATTTCATATATTACATAATTATAGACCTAAATATCGGCTGTTCAGGTGCGTTTAGTTTGGTCATAATTATTACATTTATGAAGTACAAAAAGATACATGTCTAATACAAATCTATGAAATAATAACACCTCTAGACACACTAGAGGGTAAATACCCAGTGCTCTAGATGCTGGATAAATGTGAAGAGTCTCATTTTAAGGCCTTGTGATTAAAACATCTGGTAACCCCAACATATATATTATTATAAAATAATGCAACTACACACTCATTAATGACTATGGCTATTCATGGCTTTCTTGCTGACTGTGTTCCACCCATTAACCTATAGGAGACACATGCAAACCGTGGCTATAGAGGCCAAGTAGAGCTCCCTTTTCTCTATGTGCCTGCTCCTGGCCGTCCCCTTGAACTGAAGCAGATTTTTATGCGTGCTCTGACAGCAGCTTCACACAGCAGGCCTTCCCACAAAAATGCGAAACGTCCCTGGTCTTCCACAGGCACAGCTCCGCACAAACACACGCACTGCAGCGGACAAAAGCAGGCAATGGCGGCTGGCGGCTTAGGGGAAATGGTCTCGACTGCCTCCGCGCCCCCTCCGCACAACCTTAAAAAGCGGTGGGCTTCCTTGAGCGTTTGAACCGTGAGGAAGAGGGAGGGGTTTGATGAGAAACATCACAAAGCACTGAACCCTTTCAGATAAACCATGCGGAAAATCTGCCTCTGCTTTATTGAATGGAGAAGTGCTGATGCTGCAGGCAATATGGTGGTGGTAGTGGTAGTGGTGGTGGTGGGGAGGGTACACTATGATGACCACGCCCACCTCCCATTGTTTGCCGGTTAGACTCACGACGCATCTGTTCGTCTCCTTCCCTCTTCCCGCACGGTCCCCCCTCGTACGCCGCGAGAGGCCTCTTATCGGTCGACGTGATCGTTAAAAACTCTCCGCTATCGCACTGGATCTTTGAGCCCCGCTCCGGGCAGCAAGGTTCTGTCTGTGCACGTGACGGTAATGAAAGATCGTCCGCACAGACACGCGCCGAACAGGGCTGGCCCCCGTCACCCGCAGATGGGCCAGATAAGAGAAGATCTAAGTGCTTCTCACAGGGGAAACTGACCAAGCTTAAAGAGGTTCCAACCACTTGTGTTATACAGTAAAACCATATAAGTTCTACATAATGCTGAGGATGTTATTTCAGCTGCACTGCCTGCTTTGGCACGGATGCAAAGTTGTGACAAATAACATTTTATAAAAAAATATAATAATTCTGAGGTAAATGAAACATGGCAAAAAGAGACTGAAATTTTCGATGTAAAAACAGTATTTACAATTAAATCAGACTGTTACATTGAGTTCCACAATAATAAATCATAAAAACTATACTTCGTTTAAAAATAAATAATTGTTGCTACTGCTGTTGTTCCGTTTGGTTTTGGCAGCAGTACTAGTAGTAGCATTAGTTGCAGTGGAATTGGTAGTTAAGTATTAATATTCACAGTGGACCAGAGGTGGGGACGCGTCTATAAACTTGTATACGTCACTTTAAAAAATTTTTTTTACTTTACTTGAACTAAACGTGTTAAGGCACATAACGCTGTGCTTAATGCATGACTGATCACCTGTCAGGAACAGTTATCACAGCATTTCAAAACATGTCACAGAAGTCATTTTCAATCAATTATTTGAAGTCTGTTTTGGGAAAAAAAACAAAAAAACATCACACTACAAAAAAATCTTAACAAGCATTTTCATCTTATATTAAAACTTTTAAATCGTATTTCTGTTACCTTTTTTGCTAAATAAGACAAAAAGATTGCCAATGGAATGAGATAGTTTTATGCATTTCAAGATAATTTCACTTAAGAAAGCAAAATATCCTGGTGTCAAGCAAAAAGTAACTTAAAACAAGCTAATATTTTCCACTTTAGAGAACAAATTTAAACCTCATTACAAGACTAAAACACTTGTTAAGACAGACATTTTTTTCAGTGCACCTCTATTCCATAGCATAGAGTAACTGAATTTTCATTATTTTCATTTTAAGCGCTGTAGCTCCTACTGAAGGGTTTCTGAACATAAACTCATATTAAAAACAGACCAGAAAGTTTTCAAATTAAAAACAAGAAATTAACTACTGAGGTGAAACAAGCAAACATACAAAGGCAAAGGCAAGCCCTGAAGATCTACGGGTTCACTCCTTCTCGCTGGCAGCCACGGCATCGAGCCGAGCTCCACGAAAGCATCATCTTCATGGCTAAAAAGCTGCAGGCTAATTGCTGGCAATCATGACGCAAATGGTTTCCTAGGCAACGGCCGGAGTTCTGAAGTGTGCACTCCAGCTTTCCTGCTCTGTTTTGTACTCACAACAGCGGGGCCTAACAATGCAGTCACTGCATCCTGTTTCAGTACGCAGCCAGGCAGCCGAACGCAGACCGCAGGAACAGCCCCCCGGTCCTCAGCACTGCCTCTCTCACCAAATCTATCAAAATATATTTATACATTTTAAAAAATAATAATTTTCCAAAAAAGGGTGAAACTATTTTTTTTTTTAAATTTTTCATCATAAGAAGAATTTACATATATTCCCTTATGGAGATGGAATACACTGTCAAATATTGTGGAAAATATAATGATGAATATATGTCACACTATGTATTTACACAAAACAAAAATACATTTATGCATTTGCCCATATATAAGTGTGACAACGATATATTTTATTTCAGCATATCACAGTCAGTTCCTTTTCCATGAGAAAGGAACAGACAGCTCCTCCCTAACACAGCGACACCTGTCCTGCAACACTAAGGCCCACACGGTCCACTCTTTGCACAATTTTGTCAGCAATGCCTTGTTGACACTTAAATAAACCTTGTACATCGATCTGCTGAGCTGAAAACTCGGACTCAATGTCCCAAGAAAATCGTAGCACGCACAGTATGAAATTGTACCGGAGCACACCGTTGGTTTAAATGTCAAACTAAGGAAATTGGTCTTGCTTTCATTTGTGCATGATCCTCATATATTCCACAACTGACAAACCATGTGAGTTTCGAAATCAGTGAGTTGTGTGTCTCACTATCTTTAGACAAAAAACCTATAGCTTGATATTTAGTTCCACTGCTTACGCTGTGGGAAGGCAGATAACAGTTTGTGGATCAAGGTTCATCTTGTGTCCTTCTATTTGATCCTAGGTTAAGAAACGTTTGAGTGTTTTTGTGCATGAATTAATGTAAACCGTTGACAATGAAAGAAGCAGACAAAATTAGAACTTGTGTACCCTTGTGAACCTTATCAGAAAGCCTTGCTTTGCCCAAGCAGGCAAAGCTACAACTCCACACATTCAATTTAATGTCACTAGTTTCAAAACACCTTCATCTGTTGGAAAATCAAGAAAAACTTTGAGCCTTTTAAAGAATGGGTGCACAGCAATTGTTCAGAAAATGCTGATATTTTAAGGATGCAAATGCATATGTTGTTAAGTGAGATGGAGCACAGAATCAGGGTATGAAATTAACACCCGCCATCAGCCAAACGCTGGTCACATTTTGATTGTGGCTGGTAAGCTTATCTATATATACTCTACCAGCCACTTTGGCAGGTAACCAACCAGGTTGTGCTCTATTGTAAAAGGTTCAATCACTAAAAAATTGATGAGGAAAAAAATTAAGAAAAGATAGTCACCTCAGTGAGACGACTGAAAAAACTTGGCACCAACCAACTGGATGTGCCCCTCGTCAAATCATTTTGCCCCAACAAAATAGATTGGACAATTGCGGTTCCAGTGGCGGGCCGTCAGGGCCAGCAAGGCCTTCTCTGCTGGCCTAAACATCATCAGAATATAAATTTAATTTTGATATATTTTTTCCACAAATATGTATTAAATTATTCCCCATAGTCTATTCTCTTCATTTCATAGCTTTCCTCTTGGTTGCGCTGCTTCCAGCCTCAGATCGAGATTTGGAGGGCTGGCCTTTATGTTAGAGCTTTTATCCAATCATATTTCAGCCATAATGTGTTGCCAGGGTCCAAGAAATCTGCCCTTAGGCCTTCAGAATAAACATTGCGGGCGCATGTAGTTTAAAGAGAACGGAAACAAACCTGTGGTGTTAACCAATCAGATTTCGAGTAGGCGACACCGGGGCCAGCTAGCAGGCGTACGATAACGTCAGCACGTGCACGTCTTTTGATTGGATACGCACTATTGAGAGGCAGAGCAGAGATAGCAAACTGAACTTGAATGAGCTCATTTGTGTAGACTTCTACAAGCTGTTTTTTTTTCAACCCACAATGGCTGAAGGAGGAGAAGAGATCGATTTGGTCGCAGATATAATTACAACGCCATTTTCAAGACGAACTTTTCAAGAAAAGGTAGACATTGTCAGAAGAGAACGGCCAACCCCGACGCTAGCGAGCCGACGCTAGCGAGTCAAAGTGGACATTCAAGGCTAGGAATACACTTTCACCACTGTCGCAAATATATCCTCATTAACAAATGCAAATGATTTGTTTGTTTTCTTTTATTTTCAGTGAATAGTTTATGTGTCTTTATCGTCACGTTTCTTAAATGAAACTGCTTTGGGTGCGACAATGCGCTGTTTAGTGAACAAACTTGTTAAAGCTCACATACTTTTGGTGGACTTAATAAAACTTTGTAGACTAATCCCTTAAAAGCGCCTTTTATTTTAAAGTTTTGACAGTATCCAAGCGATCTTAAAGCTGGTAGTTTAACACTCTTAATTGTAAATGCGGATTTATTGATTATAAATGCTTCGGAAATATTAATATAACTCTGTTGTACTTGACTATGTTAAGGTGATGCAACGCCCGGTTATACTGCGTTTCTGTCTAAATGTATAGTTTCTAGAGCCATGGCGTCATAATGATGGTATTAAGAGGTGGAATAATTCAGGTAGGACTGTAGGACATCACTGAAGGCCTAGGTGTGAAATGCACGGCCCGCCACTGTGCGGTTCCAATTTTATAAGTTTACCACTATGATAAAAATAATTTTCTAACTGCTGTTTGATTATGTATTTGCAGTATTTGGCAGATGCCGAGGTGTCGAAGGTGACGTAAAGAGCAGCAGAACGTCTCACAAACTGCTACTTGAATTCATATTTTTTTAAAGTATACATCTCAAAAGCAACAACCTTATTTCCACAAGATAATACGTACATGCAGTAAAAATGGCGTGGGCTTAAACAATTCTTTAAACATTTGCTTCCGAAATAAATGTATGAAATAAATTACTAGTAAAACAGAAAGCAAATCTACCCTATTACCCAATTTTATATTAAGTGTATTGTCTGTTAAATACAAGCTCAAGCTTCAAATGACAAGCAGGATGGCCAATTTATTGCAATACTGTACAATCAACCTTTATGGTCACTTTTTCACTGTCCAGAAACCTGAATGTTTTTCTGGCATAGTTATATTTTATGGCTGACTAAACAGATGTCCTATTCACTTGAATGAGTTTGTGTAGTAATTTAAAAAGTTAAATTATATAACTTAAACGAGAGGGAGGAAAATGAACATATTTTCACATACATCTTCGAAAATAAACATAGCTGTAATTTATTTTTTCAGACTGCAATGAATTAGACAAAGGTGTTGAGCCAGTTTTCCTTGTAAAAGAAAAAACAGACCTATATTTCATGCAATATGACAGTTTTAGTTATTCACAGATGGGAGGATTCATTATTTACATAAATTAACCTTTTTTTTCAAAAAAATAAATTTATGTTGGAGCCGTTTCTCCTCTCACCACAAATAATCAAATAATGGAAGTCTCTAGATTCTACAGGGTATTAAGGAAATCTTTTTTTTTTTTTTTTACTGTCACAGTTATGCACGTCAGCAAGTGACGTCAATGTTATATCATTCTACATGGCTTTTCAGCAGGAGTGTTTGGCTGAAGGCTGCTACAGTGCAGCACAGCCTGCTGCACAGGACACTAGCTAGCTGCATCTGGCCGTTTTACCAAACACTGAAAAGACTAAACCAGTATGACACCAAGGCCGTTTAAGAGGTAGGCCCAGTTAACCCTCACCCTCTCCAATAAAGACGGTGACCAGGAACGCAGAATTTAGTAGCCTCACACAGGGAATCGATAAATAAGTGTTTGAGATATGACTGACAAAATGTAGGGGCTCTATATAAACATGCAACATTTTCACCTGTGTTTACAAATACATCCTGGAAAAAAATGCTATATAGGCAATTTATTATTACATGTCGATAATGGATTTCAGTGCATTTTTAAATATATTTGTTATAAAATCATATACATGTATTATAATATTGTTTACGTATGTATTTGACTCAGATCTGAGCCACCATAGTAATGGCAGCATTATTGTGGCGATAACCATAACAGAATAACCACAAAGTCAAGTTAAAAATAGTTTGCTTTCTAGCGAACATACAGCTGAAGTTACCAGAAAATTACATTCTGAAATATTCTAAATGTCAATATCTCTAAATGTTGTAACTAAAATGCATTAAAAACATCCTCATAATGTTTGTCAATTGAAGCTGGCAGCATAGTAGGGCTTTAAAGGAGAGGAACAATGTCATGTGAAACGTCACATATGGCATGAAAAGCAGCAGGCTGGAACATGTCCCCTGAAAGCAGACTGCTGGAGGCTGGCTCCTCACCCTAAATACAGTCTGTCTCAGGGCCTCACATTGGCTGCTGGAGGCCTGGCTCCACCCCCTACATACGGTCACGACAGAAACGTAAGGCATCAGGAAGATCCTGGTGTGAGCTTATAAAATAACACGTGGCTTTTTGGCTTGGATTAACGGTACATTTGTGGTTATATCGGAAAAAATGTACTACCACCACTGCTACTGGTTTTTTTCACTGCAATGCACGTGCATGCTTTTGTTTGTGTGTGTGTGTGTGTGTGTGTGTGTGTGTGTGCGTATAGACATGGAAGAAGATTACAAAACATGTCATAGAAGTACACAGCGGTCGACGTCACGCTCTGAATCGTAAGGTACAGAACTAGCAGACAGGTTAGCATAACAAATCGTGTTCTATACAATCACGGCTTTCCCTGTGGGATACATTTAAGACTTTATATGAATCAAGGGAGCGTTCCACATAGACTTTTACACTTACACTTTCCTCTCAGCTCTGCCCCATCAATTATAAAACGCTAGTCTTGCCATTACTCCATCAATACATTATGCATAGCATGCGGTTGTAGAATCTACAGTGTCAGAGCGGGGTAATCCCTGCGTGATACACCAGGCGTACTGAAGAACAGAGCCATCACAGGACTGATGGTTTTACTCACAAGAACTCAAATACAGCTAAAAAAAAAGTGGTATGCCAACATGACACATTTTGTATTTTATTTCAGTTCTACCAGCCATGCGGTGTGCCAGGAGTCAGGACAGCAGCTTATCTAAAGGTAGCCTGATTTAATGCTGGTTCTTATGTGTGGCACAATTTTCACCACATTCCCACATTACACAAATTTCTACTTGGGAAAATAAAACATCGGAAACAGCGGAGAGGACGACGTTACAAAATCATTCAAAATATCCATGCTTGTATATTTTCATTTTTGGTCAACGGTTGCTGTGCCATGTTTCCATCCGGCGGCCCAGTATTTATTTCTCTTCACCTGCCATTTCTTGTGACCACCACACCATTCTAGCTCAAGCGTAGCTCTCAATTATCACTCAATTATTATTAGTAAGCTTGTCTCGTACTTCCTGTTGTGAGGCTATGATCAGACATGGATAAAAACCAGGCTTGGTAGACCTGAATTCCTGGCTTCACACATGACCTAAAACAAATCATTTTTACTATGACTAAAAGGCTGTGAATGTGTGGGAGAATATTTTTCTTTAAATGTAAAATGTTTCTCAGTTCCTCATTTTTTCCGCCTAACTTTAACTTCGGGGAGAAAAATGCAGAACTATTAGACTAACCGTTGCGTTTAGAAGTGGGGGGGCAGGGGGCTGGAGCAGAGTTTCCCCAAATGAATTCCAAGCTTAAAACAAATATTCTTCAACGTAAAATAAGGCATATCTTTACATATTTGTTCATATCATAACACAAAGTACCATTTTGTTTTTAGGTGCTTTGCGTGAGCTGAATTAATTACTGTAGGATTTTTAACCCCACATTTAACCTCCTCAAAGCACAAAGGATTCACAGCAGTGCTTCTCGTCATAACATATGCCATAGGGGTTTTCGCCACATTTACACAATAACTGCTAAAAAAGTGAATTCCTTACATTCTGACTGAGAAGACATTTCTCAGGTCCACTGTCTGGTGTGAAGGGGGAGTGGGTTACAGTGCATTCTGATAATTACAGGGTCTGATGATCTCACCCAAGTATACAATAGCATTATGTCCTCAATACCTTCCAGCTTCATTACTAAACTAAGTCCACATGTACTTTATAAGTCCCACAGAAATCAAGCATCCTCACAGAAATGCAGTGCATACAAGCACCCACTCCGTGTCTGTCTGTAAACATCGGTGTCACTTTGCCATTGTCTGCCGTCTGCTTGCTGATTGCACGTGTGTCAGTCTGTGCCAGTGCCTTTTCTGCTGATACTAAGCAAGGGGTGGCTGTTGAATGTTTGAATGTGTGCTCTATACACAGTAATGCCTTTTTCAGGGAGGGGCAAAGGCTGACCAACATAATAAGGATAAAACAACAGCTCCCTAGTCACTGTCCATGCATGGGGAGAGGCTGCATTAAGCCTATCGTCAATGCTGTTCGTATTAACGTTAATGAGAAATTATATGAATGTTGAATGATTCTTGAAGTGATTAAAATGTTGCCCAGTTGGCTTCGCCAAGGCTGGGAAGAGCCAGTATTGTTGTGATAGAGCTGCGTTCTGGGTGTGTAGTGAAACGTACAGACTGAGCGCCCATACCGGAGATGAGGCCTATATGTGCACTTATCAGTCTGTCAGCAGCATCAGTCAGGTGTGGGAATGAGAAACACCTGCGATTAAAGCACTCACTGCCAGCATGGAGGGAGAGAAAAAGAGAGAGAGAGAAAGAAAGAGAGGGAAGAAGGGAGGGAAAGAGGGAGCCGAGGGAGAGAGAGAGGAAGGGAAAGAGCGAGAGAGGGAGCGAGCGAAAGAGGGAGAAAGGGAGAGAGGGACACTGGGATCTGCTACACTCCTACTTAGCCTAATTGCCAAAGCCCTGCCATTTTCCAGTTCATTTTCACTGAAGGTTCAAGGATAAAACAGCATTTTTGACTTTATTCTGTTGTTTACCTAAAGTTTGCATCTGCTTGCTTTTACTTTGGTGCAAATAAACAGTGTCATCTCTACAGAGTTTCTTCCCCCATCTGGGACAGCAAAAAGCAGACAGCATACATTTAGGACTGTGGAAGACCACCTTAGAGGAACATTTCCCACAATTCCCCCCACATACAGTATATCAAGGATTTTCAGATTAGCTATGTGAGGTTTAAATAGTACCGAATACGAAATAGTACCATTGCTATACTACTGTACATCGGTCGGTAGTTTTTTAGAGACTAATATTTAAAGTCAGCTATCTCTAAAACTGAGATTTTCTCAAAAACTGGAGCATAAGGTTTTAATTTAACTTAATGATGAAAGTGATTGCAGGTGACCAAACTTCTCTATTGACAGGGCTAGCTACCATATGCTTGTCACTATTTGAGCAGTGGCTACAAAAGTGTTGTACATGCTTTAAAATGTAGATAACTAGCTTTAATTAATTTTTAAATTAAGTGTTGAGAGAGGCTTTAAGATGATTCAGTAATACTTATAGTTATTATTAATGTATCACACACAACATCATGCACCTAAAAAAGTATCAGTTTGGGAGTAGCTCATTACTGCTCAAGCTTTGTGGAAGATTTAAATTTACATAGTAACATAGAAGACATGGCAATCTAGCAATTATAGGAGGCATTTCAGCCCCCGAACAGAAAACACTATAACAGCTCTGTAACAGTACCTACATAATGAACATTTTGCATCAGGCACATATTTAGCCAAGTGATTGGTATCTAGCTTGTTACCCAACTACACATTTCAATCTGGGGCCTAATCAAGGGGCCAAAACCAGGGCTGTGTTCAGATCTGAAATGTATTCTTTCTTCCTGTCGTTCCCTTCCCTTGCTTCAAGGGGGGAATCCCCAAAATGCCAGGATGAAATATGGCAGCCACACCAAGTGTGATTCGGATCCAATTTAAGAAAGGGGAGTAATTATATTCCCTCGCTCCCTCGTTTATCCTCCCTTCCACCAAGGGTATAAAATGCAAGCTTCCAGCAAGAAGGGAATCCCACAATGCTCCACATGGAAAAACTGGGCCATCACCACAGAACTATGTGGCGGTCACATTTCAACTCTATGGTGTTGCGCTTCAAAAATGTTGCGAGGGCGGTTCGGTTCCGTTTTTGTTTATTTCTCGTCAATCCTCCCTTGCAAAGCACCTTTTAAGTTTGCTTGCTGCACGTAGCAAATTGCGTCACAAGATAGCTCCCACGAGGGAAGACAGCAAGGGAAGAGAGCGTGTTAAATTGGATTCGAATGCTGCCCTGGCTTTCATTTTGAAGCTCACTTCCTGGTTTGGCTGGGAGCGGCCATCGGTCATTAGAGCCACTGCGTTTGGCTCCAGTATAGGTCTTTCAGTCCGGTTTATCATTGTAAGTCAATGGCAGCAATACGGTAAAAATACTAAGTCAATACATTTTTCCACAAAAAAATTTAGTCACAATAGGTGCTTTTCCTTCGTCTGTACTGTATTGCTGTTCCCAATGGCAAGAAGTTTGTTGAATCAAACAGGCTTCAAAAATGACTTAATTATATGTTTGATCCTTGAGAAGCTCATTTTATAACACAATTGAACTTTGGGTTGTGTAGTTACCTGGCCATGATATGAGTCCAAATGGTGGCGAAATATGTTCGTTAGTTACTCTGTGCTCCCCTGGGGTCAGGTGATAATCCAGAATAGGGTATTTGTCCCTCTCCATTCACTTCAATAGGGCAGCTAAAACGGTATCACATTACACTTATACGAATGCAAACAAAGTGGATTCTGTCAATACAAACAATAACCAGTCCTCTTACGTTTTTTTCTCTCGTTTTTTTTAGAAAATTAAAATGGCCTTTCCTGGGTTTTCATATTTTATTTGGAATGTAGAACCGGTAGGTAATTCCTGTGCCAGAAACCTGATACATCAGAAACCACTCAATGGTTCAAATTTACACGGAAGCAAGCATTCCTGGTAGTATATATCTATGGTAAACAAACCAACCTACCAACATTTTGCTAGTCTTTTCTGGTAGCTTGCTAACAACATTGAAGAAAATAGCACAAAAGAAATATGTACGAGGACTGGTTATTGTTTGTATTGACAAAATCCGCCACGTTCGCGTTTGTATACATGCTAGAAGTGTAATTTTAAGACCGTTTTAGCTGCCCTATAGAAGTGAATGGAGAGCGACAAATACCCTATTCTGGATTATCAACCCAGCGGAGCACAGAGCAACTAATGAACATATTTTGCCACCATTTGGACTCATATCATGGCCAGGTAACTACACAACCCAAAGTTCTACCAAAGTTCAATTTTGCTTTCAAAAGCAATCCATTGACACTGAGTGTTTTCCCTAATTTATTTTATAAAGTATCATTTTATTGTTTTAGTTTATTTTTTAAGAGCAAGGATATGTAGGTTTGGATGTAAGGTCTTGCCAGGTTTGAGATTTTTAGCCTTGTGAACTTTAGAAAAGCAGCGAACGTCCAACACAATAAAGTAGGCTATTATTCTCCTGATAGACGAGGCATGCCACAGTTCCAACATGTTTTTCAAACATGTTTTTCAACATCCATAAATCACCTCATCAACCCTGCCCCATTGTCTCTCTGACTAATGAGGTGATATGCTGTAGTGTTTATGCGACAGTCAACAGTGAATCAAACTTGTTAAAATACATTAAATCATTATCCAAAATCAATACACTCTTACTTTTTGTATAAAATAATACAGTCATTAACATAGCAATAAGCATATTGATGCTCAGTATATATTATAATAAATAATGCTCACAGATACATTTAATTGGAAAGTACTTCTTGCAGCAACATTAAATTGAGCCAAGATTTAAACTTACTGCAGTGGGCCTCCCAAACAGCACAGGCTAAACTGGGTTTATTGCATTGAGTCTCTGTGTCTCTCCATGTGTAGCACACTGAGGCATGCTCATTGGACTGTTAAACTGTAAATAGCCACCAATCGAAGGAAAAACTCACAAGCATGTGGAGCAGACCCGTGACATGAGTGTGCCATTGACGTGCAGGGCAGCATTAGCCAGCAGTTGCTAAGAGTCGCACGGCCCCTATGCCTTCTGACCTGTGAGCGTCGACGCATCTACAAACGACGCACTTCGGCAAGCTGTCAGCCACTGGTCATTTCCAACAAAGTCAATCCACTCCCACGGCTATGCTGCCCTACCCCCCCCCTTCATCTCCTTGTACATTACTATCAACACAGTATGATTTGTGGGGGGGGCATAGAGAAAAGACGATGCTTTTCTAAAATGACATTTACGAGCAAAGAAAGTTCCCCTTCCGTGATTTACACACTCGATAAAGGCCAAAGGTCGGTTTGCTTTGTTTTGTTTTTCTTTTTTTGTTTTATTATTATAAAGATTCCGTTCCATAAAGTCCATAAATATTTCACTCAGCCTGCTCGCTGTAAACAAGCCACTACACTCCCCCCCCCCCGCCCCACTACAAACCCAACCCTGTGGCAGCCAGGAGAAAAGTGGCTGTAGCCAGCCTGGTGCAGTCATACAGTATGCTGACCATGTTATGAGTCACGGGTGCATGGCAGAGGCCCCGGCTGTCGGCTGTACTCTATAAACATGGAAGAGCCAAGAGCGCACATGCACACGCGCACACACGCACAAGCACACGTGCATGTGAAAGAGAGAGAGCACGCTCGCCAAGCGCCCAAACAGACTCAGAAGCGCAGATCTTTAACGTCACTACGATCCCTCCCGTAGTGACAGGACCACGGCGCCCCAGTGATGAAACGGTACTCATCAGTCCAGCACAGTAGCCTTTCAGCTGCAAAATACCACCCTAAAAAAAATCAACACACACGCACACTACTGCCTGTTGTCAAATAGGTGTGTACCTGCACACACACACACCTGCATAGGTGTGCATTTGTCTGAAGTATGCTTTTGTTCACCAATGAACAAAAACCTGTATCTCCATGCCCCACCTTGCTGACATTAAGATACTGTTTAATTACCACATACGTAAAAGACGGCTGAAATTCACACGTTATCTTAATAACATCTTCAACTAAATATTACAAGAATATCACTTGCTTCCAGTCCACACACACATAAAATACCAATGATCAAGGACAGAGGGGTTTAGGATGACTACTGAAAATTACAATTAATGAAAGACAAAAATGAATGACATTGATAATGTATTAATATTATATCTTGACACAAACCATGAGTACTCATATTGAGGATTATCGAAGTTGATGTTGATTGTCTGCGCTCTTATCCAAGTTGAAAGAGGACAGAGCGATGATGATACAGGTATGCAGATACAAGTGAGCAGTCAAAATGTTTTAAATTTGGGATAAAAATAATTTGAAAAACTGTATCCTAGATGATGATACTGCAGGTAAAACCATAATGTTATACTAAACAATGATCTCAAGAGGGCCACTGATGAATTTGTGGGGGAAAGGTCTGAGATAAAGACAATAACAAACAGTGCATTTTCATGAGAAGAGCGATGTCTTTACAATTGCTTGAACTATATCTGAGGAACTGTAAATGGTGTATGCTTGTGGTCACGGGCAGTTTGTGACCAAACGTTTAAACACGGGGCCTTGAACCGGAGCAGATCAGAGGTTTTGGGCCACACATGCATGTCTGTCCCCTTTCGTTATATCAACAGAGTTAGCCCTCAGGCTGTGAGCTCCCTCTGTGGCATCGATTCCCAGTCCACAGCCATTGCGCTCATTGCCCAGCAACAGGGCCGTGGTAAAATGGGCTCTCGGGTGGCACGTCCAACGAAAGCACTCGCTCAGTGGACTGACATGCCCCATGGGCTGGAGGCAAATCCCGAGGGTGCCGGTGCCAAATGCAGCTGGCACCCTAATGACTGGCCACAGGTTCAACCAGGGAGGGAGGATTTCTCTCAGAAGGGCGCCATCCACCTCGTCAAGCAAGTCTGCGCTCTAAGAAACAATATGTAGCAGGCACACATACAGTGTACATGTGTGTACGTGCACGAGTGAGAGCGTCATATTTACTGCAAAATATTTTAGGCTATACCTTACATCTACCATGGAAATGAAAGACTTTCCTCCCTGTTTCACAATAAGCAGCAATGGATCATATAATGGGCCTTTAAATCCTGGACAGGTCTTTCATGTCAAAATTCACTGATAGTCATATTTAAGATTGGGTATTCTTTATGTTTTTCCCTCCATTTTTTGCCCAGTTTGGAAAACCCAATCATATACTGCCACGCTCATGCTGCAGTCTCCACAGCTCTACATACAGGACACTATAGATAAAAACGCACTCTCTCCACTGAAGCATTCGATGTCACCAGCTGCTTGTTTTTACACAGAAACCCACAAGCCAAGCTTGCACAAACATGAGTCGGAGGATGACACTTCATGTGCAGCTTTAGTAAGAAGACTGTGGGCACCCTACCCACCAGCCGGGGTTCCTAGAGAGTAATGAGACATGGATCCCGGCCAACTGAACCCTCCATAACGCTGGGTCAGTATAGCGGCAATTATGTGTCACTCCACAGGGCTATTAGCCATAGTTGGCACTGGCAAGGTTAGGTTTGAACCTGGGCCTTCGGCCCCAACCATACATGAGAACAGTCGCTTACCAGGATGAGCCACCCAGCAGCCCTGTGCATACACTTTTTTAAAATATAGGCCATATAATCTCATTTCTAAAAATATCTGAAACAACAAGTATTTGACACACCTTACTCACCATGAATAAAGGTGTGTTAAAAAAATAGAATGATTGTGATTACTATTATTATTAGTATAATTTGTATTATGATTACACACATTTTATTATTATTTTTTAAAAATGTGCTCATGTCAACATGAATGAACACACAAGTTATAGGCTTAACTATAACAATAAAAATTTGGTCAATCTTTCCTAAAATTCCAATTATTTTATCCTTCAGTTATCTCTCTGCCAAATAAAATTACAGACTGATCATAATATCTGCAAAATCCATTTCTGCCATTAATATTAATAAATTTCTAATAACAGAGTGCTCCTCTCAGTTACTCTTCAAAGAGAAAAAATATTTAGTGCTTTTCAACTTTAAATGTTGTTCTTTTTAAAAACAAACAATACGTTGTGTGGGTGAAACTGCTAAGCCCGAGAGTCCACATTTTAAACATCATTTGTAAAACGCAGGCTTGGAATTCTTCAGGAGGCCTACTGCAAATATTTACACCCATGGTTCTCAAAACAAATGCAGAACAAGAGAGCAGGACTGAACTGCACGAAAGCTGTGCTTCATCCACTGATCTTGGTAAGATGACTGCCATTGAAGATATGTATAATGATTCCAGTTCTTTTTTTTTTCTTTTTTTAAACAGTAAAATGCAATACTGATAATTACAGCCAAAGTCAGTATTACTGGCACATGAAGTTGCCTCTTTCCACGTATGAATATATGAAATTTTAAACGGTGCACACAAAAAAACTGCTGGTAATAACAAAATACTTCTGAATGATAAAAATAGTGTGGACAACTGGGTGTTAATATTAACCATGTTCATGTAATTTCTTCGCAAGTCATAATGTTGAGAATTTTTGCAGAGTAGGATGCAGATAACTGCATCTAAGTTTTTAGTAATATTGTAGAATGGAAAACATTTTTTTTCATATAAAATAGCATGAAATGAGGCACTCGAATAACAATTTAAAGTACAGTAAACCAAATTATCTGATAAACCGTTACTACTCTAATAGTTTACTGTATTTGAATAGCAGTAGGCAATAATGTCACGGATTAATTTGTAGAATTAGTCTGGAAATTGAATGTTATTAATCAGAGCTTTATGCTATTTTAAACTGTTCAATGCCATTTGTGGTCATCAAATAAAACAGGAGCGGAGAGCCCCGTTGCAGTGAGCCACTGCCATTGATGTTTTTCTAAGACAAAAAAAAAAAAGGGGGGGGGGGGGGGGTGATGCTTTGTGTCAACATAAGTTATTTCCTTCTTTTTTCTTGAATTGGCAGTTTTATTTTAATTTCCGAAATGCACATCTTCTTACAAAATCATTGGTCATAGAACAGAGGTTAAATTACTATTCGAAACAAGGCAGTTTTGTAAGCCTAATAGCCTACATTACATCGCAATAGGAAGATATACAGACCACGTAGGTTATTTAAAAATGTCAGATTAACTCCTGGGGTACGGTCAAACGTCACACTGAAATGAAGGCCTATATTTTTCAAATGTTCTAGTGGGCTACCACTTTATCATGGACAACTTCGACCGAGTGGCCTACCTGTTGTGTAACTAGATGCAACTTTATTTGAAACAATGTAGGCCTACTTAAGCGACTTGCAAAGTAAATCAAATACGTTTGCTATTAAAACTGTTCATTTCTGTGATCTTTTAACTATGCATTTATAGTATAAACTAGATAAACTTTATATTGTGTCAGTTTATGAATCATACATAGCCTAATGTGCAGGCCAACACTTGAGAAAACTATGCACGCTTGCCATTTGCTGCTCTAAAGTCTTCAGAAAGCGTAATGCATGCCAGAGAAAATGCATTCCTATAATGTAGCTACATTTTGCGTTCAGCCCGGGCACAATTGTGTTTGCACAGTCTGACAGCATTCATGGATGACAACTGTCGGTGTTCAAAAGAGTAGTCTTCGCTTGGAAACATACCTGTTCTCTGGAAATGCATGGCAGTGACGGTCTCCTGGGGACTTTACCACTGCCATAATAACTGGTTGACGTTTCTTCCAAAGAAACACAACTGGACCGTCTCCGAGGTCGGATGACAGGCACTTTCTCTTCGTTTGGGATCCGGTGCGGCGTTTCCCTTGGCGGGTAGTAATTATCGAAACAGAGCGCCAAGAGAGAGCCAGATACCCCCGCCAGACAAGCCGAGATGGGTCTCAAATACACCGGCAGGCATCCGAGGCTGGTGGAGGAAATCAGCCACACTAGGCTGGCGAAAATCAAGATTAGGACACTGTGTTTCAGTTTCAAAGTTGGGACCAGTGTCAGCAAACCGACACAGCCCAACACAAAGAGTAGTCTGCCCACCATCTGCATGTGGTGGGGATACTCTCCCAGCTGCAAAAACACCGAAACCAAGAAATCCCCCAAATAGCATGAAGCAGGCAGCGATACGAACCAGCCCCCATGACTTTCCCGCTTTTTCCTCCTCAGATAAAATGTTAAAAAGAAGAACGCACAGCCTATACTGAAGAGGGGACTGACAGATTGTGAAAACCCCAACAGAAAAGTCCGCAGATCCAAAAAGAAATGTCCACTTTGCAAGCTCCTTGAAATTAGTAACGAAACTGCAAAAACTGCGAATGCACCTAAGTAAGGGGCCGAAGCCCGAAGTCGTTTTGAACCTAATAAATCAGCATTACAAAACCTGCAGACAGTGAATAAAAAACCCCCTTGGTGGTCTTGTTTTAAAGGGGTGACGCAGCTCTTCACGTAGCCGTTCCTGAAGCTTTCTGTGCTGTTTGCATTGCCAACCCCATCGTGATGCTTGAATTTACTGTGCAAAACCTCTCGTTCTTCTTTTACAGCCATGTTTCCAACTGTATACTTGTGTATTCCGTAACAATGTCCCTTCACCCTCTTTCCTGATCCTATTATTGTGTTATTACATGACAGCTAAAGCGCTCCATAGTCACTCAGACGTACTCGAGCATTTTGGGTAAAAGGAAAAAGGTGAAATGTGTTTTTTTTTTGCGCAGAAGATAGACTCTATGTCGCCGCCTAGACGTGACAATCTGCAGTAATAATGGCTACACATCGGATACATGCGCGCGCTCTGCAGCATTCCATTTGCTCCATAATAAGCCGCGCACGCTTCTTTTTTGCCAGTTGGAAACTCGTTGGCCAGCTGCCCAACCATCAAATAATAAAACGCTAATAAAATAAATAAATTAAATTAAACGTAAATAATCGCATTAACATAAATTATTTGTTGAAAAGGTCATTATATACACGCATATTAAAACCATTAATAATCGCGTTGAAACAATTGCATCAGAGTTTTCTTAACGTGATCTTGAGGATAAACAGTGTAACCAATAGTAGTTTTGTTCCAGTAGCTTAATCTTGGAATATTGTATTCTATATTTAAAACAGACCTGTAGTTATAACATGGTGTGGCAGTTAATCTGCAATGTCTAAGTCATAGCAGAAAAAAGCTTTTGGGTATGCTTGGGTCACATAGTTTGACTGAAGGACTGCCCTCACGCCTCACACACTCAGACAAAACTGTGCTTTCTGTCCAGTACTACACTTCAACATGTTTCAGTTGTTTTGGTTCAATAAGTGTAAACTTTAAAAGTTAAGTAGTGCAATGCTAATTCTGGTTTTCTGCCAAGACAGGTAGGTGGTTGTCTGATTTTTGTTTTGTTTGTATGGTTTAGTTTAAATGTAATTTAAAATAAACTTAAACCTTTTATGAAAATGTATTGCTGTATAAAACCTGGATGTCTTGTGAGCTGTTTCAGGGAAACTAATTGAGAATGCTTTGTTATCATTGCTCTTAGTTTGTTTTATATGGCAAGGCACTGAAGTGTTCATTTACAGAACTGACTGCCTGTACTCAAAGGCTAATGTTTTGCTTCACTAACACAGAATAACACTGAATTTATAATAGCTGGGAACAAGTATGTTCAGATGAAAAACACTCAGCACTAATGGCCAGCCAGTAGGAGCCTTTTCAAGACAAGTAGGCAGACTTTAGTAGCAAAATAATTTAGTTATATTTACAGATGACAAGACTGCATCTGTGCCTTCAAGTTCAGTAAACCTTAGTGTCATCAAAATGACCTGATTACCTTTTCATATCAGTTATAGTTTATTCAATTAAATGGGTTCTAAAGTATGGAACAGCAAAGCCCAACAAAAAAATGCAATACCATGAATAGCCAGGGTGTCCTATTTCTTATTGTGAGGCCAGAGATGCCACTACCGTTCTTTCCGTGTGACGCACTGTTTGTCCCACTAGACTTTCTGTAGTATTGATGTGGCTGAGAGAACTTCCACGTCATTGGTAAGAATAAGCGGAGGAGACACAGCAAGCAGAAAACGGCTGAAGAGCTGCGAGTACGTTGCGAAAAGGAGTATTGAAGCGACATTTTTAAGGTAATACATAACTAAAGCCATACAGTCATGTCAAATAAATATGACTAATTATAGCTAACTACATACCGGAGGCTCGTTTGTTCTAGAAAACGTAGCTGGCTAGACAGTTAGCATTACCATACAAAAGAAGCTGGCTAACTTGGTTTGCATGCACAGGCTGAAACTGAATGTTATAGTTGACACAGCTAAGAAATTTTGCATTTAGCTAACAAGCTTAATTAAAGACACTACTTAACTAACTTGTATGTCAGTTACGTTGCTAGATTAACTTAATTCCAATTTATTAGCTAGCCTACTGAAAAGTTAGTAGCTAGTTAGCTAGCCAAGTTCACTTCCTGAATCGAAGCCTCAAGGCCGAATCTGTTCAAGTTTAGCAAATGAAGTTGCACGAAGCTATTGTATATCCCGTACACGTTGTGTTTCCAGGATGTTTGTGTAATATAGTAGTAAAGGCATGTACATACTGCTTCAATAAGAGGATAATTGTATGTGCAAGCACTGTGTACGTGTTACCTGTCAAATAGCCAACAGGCGCAGCCAGATAGTTTTACTTGCGCCTATTTTCAGTTTCGAGCTGTTATCCAGGTAGCATTGCTTCACCAGCTTTGCGTGTTTGTACTTAATGACCCATCTGACTAGGAAGCTATTATAAGCTGAGTGTCATCAACATTACAGTAGTCTATGTGAACATCCACAGGCACAAAACGTGATTTAACGTAACAGGAGAACCATATTGGGGCAAGCTCTGAGCCTTGAGGAACACCTAAGAGTGTGAGAACCAGGGAAGAGACAGCGAGCACCTCCTTCGGTGGCTTGACAAGAATGATATGACAGGCAGGAGGCAAACTAGCTCAGGGCATCAGGGCTAACGTTACATTGCGCTGTTGAAAAACGGTTGACAGGGAGGTAGCTAACTGGACACTGAGACTGGCAAAAACAAAATGCTTGGTACAAATCCTGGCCTTGGTACTCTGAATAGAAGGGTTGGGTTCCATCTCCGCTCAGCTGGGGGGAAAAGTCACCAGCTTTACAGCCTTCAGTTTCCTTCTTTTAAGTAAAATCCTGACAAAAATGAGGTTACTGATTTTATAAACAGGCAGCAGTCAGTAGAGTTAATCATAAAGTGAATTCTCTTCCTTCTTGTTTTGTGACAGTAGTTTGACTCTTGAATTGAAGGTGAACAATCCACTTGTTTCTCAATGTGCTATTTGTGAATTTCATTAGCTAACCAAGTGAGTAAAAAATTATGCTGAAAATGTTTTGCTTCTTTCTTTTTTTACTTTCAGGGAATTGGCGAAAGAGCACTGACCAGCAACTTCTAAGAACGAAGTAAACCCAGCCGGCACCATGACAGCTGCCGAAAATGTGTGTTACACCCTCATAAATGTACCAATGGACTCAGAACCTCCCACTGAAATCAGTCTCAAAGCTGATTTAGGTAAATTACTTCATTTAAATGTAACTTTTTCTTGTAAAGTAAATTCTGCTGGAAAAAAGTTGCATCAACTTGAGGAAATGTATTCATTCAATGATCTGCCATCTTCTCTTCTGTGGTGTTTATTTAAATTAAAAAAAGTTAAATTCTGCTACTTCATTACACGTGACGTGGGTTTCTCTCTCGTGCAGAAAAGGGGGAGATCAAGGCAAAGACTGAGGCGCTGAAGAAGGTGATCATTATGATCCTGAATGGGGAGAAGCTTCCGGGACTTCTGATGACCATCATCCGCTTCGTGCTGCCCCTGCAGGACCACACCGTAAAGAAGCTGCTGCTGGTCTTCTGGGAGATTGTGCCCAAGACCACGCCCGACGGCAAGCTGCTGCAGGAGATGATTCTGGTGTGCGACGCCTATAGAAAGGTAACGTAGGCTGCAGTTTCAAGCGGGTTCCCTGGGTGGCTTAGTCAGTATGGGAACGATTTCCAAATTTGAATTGGGAAGAAACGGGGAGAGTAATCGTTTTTAGGAGGGTTTTTTAGTGAGAAAACTCGTTTTCTCCTCAGGACCTGCAGCATCCCAATGAGTTCATCCGGGGCTCTACTCTGCGCTTCCTGTGCAAGCTGAAGGAGGCGGAGCTCCTGGAGCCTCTGATGCCTGCCATCCGAGCCTGCCTGGAACACAGACACAGCTATGTGCGCAGGAATGCTGTCCTAGCCATCTACACCATCTACAGGTGTGTGTGTGCGCACATCCGTGTCCCAGTGTGCGTGTGTGCATGTATATGTGTGTGTATGTGTGTGTCGCTATATACGTATTATGCCTAAGTATACGTGTGAGACTAGGTGGAGGGCCCACCTCCTTTTGCGGGATGAGCCCGTTGCATGTACTGAAGTCAGAGGAAGTTGTGTTGTCTTTTCAGGAAATTACTCTTAAATATTGGACTGTATTAATGTTTTGAAAAAAAAATTTGTTCTGTAGGAATTTTGAAAATCTGATCCCAGATGCTCCAGAGTTAATCCACGATTTCCTGGTAAACGAGAAAGACGCCAGCTGCAAGAGAAATGCTTTCATGATGTTGATTCACGCTGATCAGGTAAGCAGAGAGGGAATGTATTTCTTGATCTGCTGAGGAATTTGTGTTTAGTTACAGAATACTGCGTAACTCAAATAGGATCAGCTGTACACACCTCCATTTTCACTCTTTTGTTTGTGGTGCAGGATAGAGCGCTGGACTACCTGAGCACCTGCATTGACCAGGTGCACACATTTGGAGACATCCTGCAGCTGGTCATCGTGGAGCTGATCTACAAGGTAGGTGCCAGGGAGCAAATGTCATTCTGGGAGGGCACCAAATCGATGGCTTTCATTCTTTTTTTTGAAGTATCTTACATCAGGCAAGGAAATCCCACTCCCACTGTAAAGCACTTTCCAGGTTTTGCTTTATGCTGGTGAGCATACTTAGTGGAAGATTCCTCTCAGTGCACCCGCTTCTAGTAAGGTCTTGTTTTGGGAGTGATATTTTCTTCTGTGTTACATATGCCTGCATAATCAATGCACTGTTATGTATTCCTGTGTAATCAAAGCACCTTTGCATACACCTGTATATTCAAACTAGAGCAGCGCAGAGCTGATTGTGTCCAAGCTGGAGAAAGAGAGGAGACTTAAAGGATAGTAGAACCGGCGGCGGAGTCACATTTAGGTTACAGGTTTATCTATTATAAATGCTCTGATGGTAATCATCGGGGTACGACATTAACAGCAGCCACCAGCCAAATGCTGGTCAAATTTTGATTGTGGCTGGTAGATTTTCTACTCTAGCCGCCACTTTGGCAGGTAACCAATCAGGTTGTGTTATATTGTAAAAAGGTAATGAGGCTGGTAAAATGTTGAAAATGGCTGTTGATTTTTAGAATCCACAAGCCACTCTGGCCAGTGGGTGAAAATGTTAATTTAATTCCCTGGTAATCATTGACAATGTTTTAATTTGAGCAGGGCACAGTGGTGCTGTGACTATAGACTCAGTTAGTGTTGTGTACCTGTGAGGTGGTGTCTGATGTCACTGGTGTTGTAGTTTGAGCAGGGCACAGTGGTGTCTGATGTCACTGGTGTTGTAGTTTGAGCAGGGCACAGTGGTGCTCTGACTCTAGTGTTGTGTAGTAGCCGGGTGGTGCTGTGTACCTGTGAGGTTGTCTCTGACGTCGTTGCCCTCTTGCGCAGGTGTGCCACGCCAACCCGTCAGAGCGTGCCCGCTTCATCCGCTGCATCTACAACCTGCTGCAGTCCTCAAGCCCCGCCGTCAAGTACGAGGCTGCAGGGACGCTCGTCACACTGTCCAGCGCACCCACCGCCGTCAAGGTACAGCCGCGCTGAGCGTGCGCACGCATGCACACGCACACAAACGCACGCACACGCACACAAACGCACGCACGCGTACACATGGTTAAGAGACCAGCTCTGCTGTCGCCTGGAATCAGACATAACACAGTCCGCCTGCGTCTAGCATAACTTCCCACCTGTGATTCCAGCCGACCTCTTCAGTTTTCACAGTACAAAAACATTTGAGTAGAAACAATATTGGAACATAAGAAGGAACGTAAGGGCCTTTCAGGCCATCTGGTAAGTTGATGAAGAACATTTCGCTCCATTTTAATTGTAAAGCCGTATTATGTGATGCTATGTGAGACATACAGGGGCTGCTCTGACCACACCGCTGTCTGTGTGCTTCAGGCTGCCGCTCAGTGCTACATTGACCTGATCATAAAGGAGAGCGACAACAACGTGAAGCTGATCGTCTTGGACCGGCTGATCGAGCTGAAGGAGCAGCCCGCCCACGAGCGCGTGCTGCAGGTGTGCTCGCCTCCGTCTGATTAAACCCCTCCTACTGCGAGTAGTTCAGCCAGAATGCACACTACAGAAACACACTGACACACCCCTCAGAGGGTCTTGTTCGCACAGCACGATAAACTGCCATATTTATCAGTGACAGTTGGACAGCACGCCATTTTTCTGGTAGCATTAGTATTTGGCTGAATTCATGAAAGATTAGTAGAACTTTGCGATGCATTTATTTAAGCCAGCAGGTTATAAACAGATGTATGTCATTCAAAAGAATATCAGGCACTGGGTTCACTAACGGTACGTGTATTGTCTTCCGTAAAGATCATAATATTTTGTCACTCTGTCTCCACCAGTGATATTTTACTGCAGTTGCTTTCTGGTGCATTAATGTTGAATACTTGGCTCCAATAGACCTGGACATGCCTGCTGAAAATGGTACTCCCCTATCAGCTCGCTGATATCCCATGGTGCTTTGTGTTGCTCAGGATCTGGTGATGGATATCCTGAGGGTTCTGACCACGCCGGATCTGGAGGTCCGCAAGAAGACCCTGCAGCTGGCCCTGGACCTGGTCTCGTCCCGGAACGTGGAGGAGGTGTGTTTTATGCTCCAGGTCTCCAGGACCCTGTCAGCAGTTCCTTACCTATTGTCTGAGGAACCCTATACTGTCCTCGGCAACAAATAAAATCATATTTTTCCTTCTTTATAGATATATTTTGGAGTTGAACTTGGCGAGTCATTTTTGGGAACCGTCATATAAAAGTGTGGGAAGCGTCTCCCTTGCATTTATGGGGTGTAGTTTAAACGGGGGCGGGGCTGCGGTGCGTTACAGCTGGTGATCGTGCTGAAGAAGGAGGTGATTAAGACCAACAACGTGACGGAGCACGAGGACACGGACAAGTACAGGCAGCTGCTGGTCCGAACCCTCCACTCCTGCAGCGTGCGCTTCCCCGACATGGCCGCCAACGTCATCCCTGTGGTGAGCTCATTTCCTGCCCGCGCTCCTCGCTACATGGCCCCTGCCTTGGTTCACTGTGTCCGTTCCCTTAAAAAGAGCAGCACTGGGGTGTGGGCAGTTCTACAGATGTGCGGTGTGGTTGTTGTGAGTGCAGTACTGTGAACTTTTTGGGGTTCAAACAAAACGGTAATTGTAGTGTTATCCTATTGGTCAGATTGGAACTTGTTAGAGATAATTTATTTTTAACATTGAATACACCGATAGGGTTTTTCAGCCAACATTACAGCTAAGCCATTCTTAATGCACCGAGACATTGTCTTTCACACCAGATGTCAGCAGCATTACTTGACATTCATAGATGTATAGAACTGGAGAGAAACCAAAGTAGCCGGTTTCCCAGTTGAGCTGTCCAGGCCTGTCGTACGTGATGACGTGATGTCATTTCTGCGTGTTTGTCAGCTGATGGAGTTCCTGAGCGACACTAATGAGGCAGCCGCGGCCGACGTACTGGACTTTGTGCGGGAGGCCATCCAGAGGTTCGACACCCTGCGGCCACTCATCATCGAGAAGATGCTGGAGGTCTTCCACTCCATCAAGACGGTCAAGTAAGACTCCACAAAGCCTTTTGGGCAAGAGACATGCGGTGTTATTTTCAGGGAAAACAACGGACAATTTTGCATCTCCGAATTATACTGTGTGTGTAGTTTTTTGAAGAGTACTTTAAACTAAGTGCAGAATTATTTCTGTGCTCATGCTGACTGTTCACAACCATTTCACTCTTTGTTGTAACTTCAGAGCTACAGTTGTGGTTCTCTAGTTCAGTATTGGAACAATCTCTCTCTCTTTGTTGTGAGTGCGGTTCTCTCTTGTTTGTTGGGCAATGGCACTATGTGCTTTAGTGTTAAGATCTTCGTTTGTTGTTCCAGGATCTACAGGGGGGCGCTTTGGATTCTGGGAGAGTACTGCAGCACCAAGGAGGACATTCAGAGTGTGATGACAGAAGTCCGCAGGTCCCTGGGAGAGGTGCGTTTCATTTGAGTGACGAACAGAACAGGACACAGAGTAGCCACGCTCCTCAGTGAGGGTTATGCTTCTCACACTCGCTAGAATGTGTATGAAAACACCCATCTCTGGAGCGTAAGAGACGACTTTTACGTCCAGCTGACGAAAGTGTCGTGTGTTCTCTGTGTTCTATTCTGACTTCATAGTTTCAGCACACGCAATTTCCAGTCTGTAACGTCAGAGAGAGTATGAGGGTTTTCGTGAAATGCCCCCATGCTTTGTTGTGATGGTGTGACAGTCTTACAGGAAAGCTGCTTTTTCATAGGACCATAGCTCTTTAAAGAATGAACGGTTGTTCCCTCCCATGTCCTGCACGCAGATCCCCATAGTAGAGAGCGAGATAAAGCGAGAGGCAGGAGAGGTGAGACCGGAAGAGGAAGTTAGTGTGGCGCCCGCCCAGAAGCTGGTGACGGAGATGGGCACCTACGTCACACAGAGCGCGCTCAGTTCTTCCCGGCCCTCCAAGAAAGAAGAGGACAGGTAAAGCATACCGCCAAAGCTGTGTCATGCTGTGCTTCTGCTTCAGACAGAGCGTAGGCCAGGGTGTGTGTGTGTGTGTGTGTGTGTGTGTGTGTGTGTGTGTGTGTGTGTGTGTGTGTGTGTGTGTGTGCATAGATGTGTGTGTGTTTATGTTTGTTTGTGTGTGTGTGTGTGTGTGTTTATGTTTGTGTGTGTGTGCGGGCATCAGTTTTACTCTTGAAGTCTTCACCTGAGAAACCTGCTTGTTTTTAATCTCCGTGAAAGATGCAGGGGCGAAGTGGCAGTGCTTAAATCTCATTGATGTTGGTTCTCAGTGTTGTTTCTCTCTCTCTCTCGTAGGCCTCCTCTGCGGGGGTTTCTAATGGACGGTGATTTCTACGTCGCCGCCTCGCTGGCCACGGCCCTGACCAAAGTGGCTCTGCGCTACATCGCCCTCGTGCAGGACAAGAGGAAACGGAACGTGAGTTTATTCTCCACCCTGCCCACTGTATGTCCGGCGCTGGCGCTCCGCTCAGGCTAACGCACACCGTACCTCCCTCTCCCCCCCAGTCTTTTTTGTCCGAGTCCATGCTGATCATGACCACCGTGCTGCACCTGGGCAAGTCCTCGCTGCCAAAGAAGCCCATCACGGACGACGACGTGGAGCGCATCTCGCTCTGCCTCAAGGTGCTGTCCGAGTGCTCGCCCCTCATGGATGACATCTTCAACAGCCAGTGCCGCAAGTCCCTGTCCCACATGCTGACCGTGCGCCTGGAGGAGGAGAAGATCTCGCAGAAGGTGGGGCTCCAGGGCTTTACATTTACTTTTTTACCCACTGGCCAGAGCGGCTCGCGGACTCTAAAACTCACCAGCCGTTTTTAACATTTTACCAGCCGCATTACCGGTTGCAATATAACGCAACCTGGTTGGTTATCGGCTGCTAAGCGGCTGGTTACTGGCTGCTAAGTCTGCCGCAATCAAAATCTTGCCCGTTTTTGGCTGGTGGCGGGTGTTCATTTTACACCACTTGTAGGGGTTTCTTGCACCCGTTGGCACACCAGTGAAAGCACTCTTGTGTTTACAATAATAATTAAGGATTATAGATCAATTTAAATTTGATGTTTATAAATTCTGAACAGGTACATATTACTCTGATGGAGTACATTTTATTCCCACTCGAGAGAGTTTATTTGAGTCAAAGGATACTGTGTGCCCTATCAGAGTTGATTTAGCACTGAATATTTTGCTGTGTATGTCTAGTTTAATCCTGTTCTGTACCCAGTATGCGGTTCCGTCCTAATTGAACTCTTGACCTGATTATATGGGTTCCGTAAAGGGAAATGAGTGCGGTTTCTACACTGGCTGTTGTTTGTCTCCGCAGAAAGAGTCGGAGAAGCGGAACGTGATTGTGCAGGCGGACGACCCCATCTCCTTCATGCAGCTGACTGCCAAGAGCGAGATGTCGTCCAAGGAGGACCTGTTTCAACTCAGCCTCCTGGCTGCCATGGGCAACACGCAGAGAAAGGACACGACCGGACCACTGGCCTCAAAACTCAACAAGGTACAGTGTGAAAGTACCATGGTAACAGCCAGGACCCTGTCTAGCATTTTAATCACCAGGCTTCTTTCAGTATATAAATGCTGGTTTGGTGATATTTTTTTACGGAATGATATAACATTCAGCGTGACGTTTTTAGATTTTTCTGAAATTACCCTTTTTTTTTTCTTTTTTTTTATTAGTCATGGATTTAAGTTATCTCAAACGCTCTTCATCAGGAGGTGACATCTTGAGCATGAAGCATATTTTCTTCCTGTTTGAGCTGGCTATGCCATCTGTGGCGGATAGAATGCTGCGCGCCCAGGATTGTCCAGTAGATGGCGCCTTTGGTCAAAATACATGCGTTGCCTCAGCGTTATGTTACAGGTTGTTGACTGCTGGCTTGAGAGGAATTTCGTGAATGCCATTTGTTAACAGCAAGTGTTTATGATTATGTCCCTGAGAAATACCATTAAAAAGAAAACAATGGCCTCTTGGTGTAATCAGAACATTGCAGCATATTTAGCCGTTTCACAGTTGGAGGTCAGTCCTGTGGTGCCTTCGAGGCACTGACTAACATTGAATGATAAAGACGTGCTGCATTGCAGCTGTGATTTCCCCGCTCATTTGTGCAGACAGACATGCACGCGCTTGCTTTGGGCGCGAGGCGTGGTCGCAGCATTTGCCGGCAGGGCCCGCGCGCTGATTGGTCGGACGGCTAATCGCCGCTGCCTTTGCCACAGGTCACCCAGCTGACCGGGTTCTCGGACCCCGTCTACGCCGAGGCCTACGTCCACGTCAACCAGTACGACATCGTCCTAGACGTCCTGGTGGTCAACCAGACAAGCGACACCCTGCAGAACTGCACCCTGGAGCTGGCTACTCTGGGTGAGCATGCCGAGGCATAGAGGCGCACGTGAATGCAGCTAAGCCTGCCTCTATAACCTTTAGCATTTAGTTTTCAGTGTTTGGAGGCACTGATGGTGCTTCGTGTGAATCCCGCAGGTGACCTGAAGCTTGTGGAAAAGCCCTCCCCGCTCACGCTGGCCCCCCATGATTTCGCTAACATTAAGGCTAATGTGAAGGTGGCTTCCACAGAGAACGGCATTATATTCGGCAACATCGGTAAGGTGGACCCTTCCTGTCTTTTCTCTTCACAGCTGTGAATCGGTGGTTCTGAACCTCAGTTTTAAGGTAATGCAAGTTAGCGGAACAGCGCTGATCCTGCCATTGGTGTGTTAAACTTTGTCTGTGTGTGCGTCTCAGTGTACGATGTGTCCGGAGCTGCCAGCGACCGGAACTGTGTGGTCCTGAGCGACATCCACATCGACATCATGGACTACATCCAGCCGGCCTCCTGCACCGACGCAGAGTTCCGGCAGATGTGGGCGGAGTTTGAGTGGGAGAATAAGGTAAGGGGTGGGGGGAGTCTTTCATTAAGCAAATGTGCAGCTCTCGCAAGTGAAGGGGGAGTCACGTGACCTGTTCTGCTCTTTTGCTGTTTCTAGGTGACGGTGAACACGAACATCACAGGTCTGAACGAGTACCTGCAACATATCCTCAGTTCCACTAACATGAAGTGCCTGACTCCAGAGAAGGTAATGTGCAGTTACATGTATGTATGCACGTATGTGCAGGTGCAGTGTGTATGTATGTTTAAAGTCCTGAAAGCAGGGGCGTCCTCAGACTGACGGAGGCAGTGACGGTGCATGAAGGTGCTCGATTTTATGAGGGAAGGTGTTGCTGTTCAGCATAGGTAACGCAGCCCTGATTAGTGTTTAGTAGTTCATCGCTTGAACTGCCTCTGTACTCTACAGCACACAATTGTCTTCTTTTATCAATACACAAAGTAATTCCCAATGAGCCAAGTGTTGTTTGGCAATAAGGAGGAAAGGTTGTACAGCGTTGTAGAATGTTATGTTATGTAGTATGTTATGTTATGTAGCATTGAACAGCATTGTAGCCCATGTTTGTTTGTTATCAGTTGAATAATTGTATTTTTATAAAATCATTATTTTGTTATAATTGACAAATAATATCCTTGAAAACTGCTGAAATGGAAAAAAGAAAAATTATATTGTCTAAAATTTATATAAATTTGGGGAAAAACAGGCTGCACTCATTAGAGTACTCCAAAGTTGTACTTTTATGAATGCGTGAGAATGGTGTGTGGAAACCTTCCTCAGTGTGCTGTGTTAAAGACAGTCTTTCCTGTCATGTGACCCATGTGTCCTCTCTTTTCTGTCATGTGACCATGTGTTCTCTCCTCCTAACTAGGCTCTTTCTGGCTTCTGTGGGTTCATGGCTGCCAACCTGTATGCACGCTCCATCTTCGGCGAGGACGCCCTCGCCAACGTCAGCATCGAGAAGCCCGTCCACCTGGGACCCGACTCGCCCGTCAACGGCCACATCCGCATCCGGGCCAAGAGCCAGGTGGGCTCTGTTCACTGACCTCAGATCAGTCCATTGTACTCCCTACTAGCCAGGATTGGCTCGAGCTGCCCTGTCTGCAGACCTCAGATCAGCTCTTTACAGCTGCATACCGGTTCAATTGGCTCAACCACGAACTCTAGACCAGATCAGTCGGCTATACTCATAAGCAGCCAGGAATGATTTTGCGGCTTACATTTTTTTCACACTCTACACTAACGTAGCAGAATATCTCAAGAAATTGCGGTTAAGTACTTTTTTTTGTAAAGGGTGTCCTACCTGGGATTTGACCCTGCATCCTCCTGAGTCAAAGCCCTTTTTTCTACATACTCTCGCGCACAGCCGCTGTTAACAGCGCACTGCCGCTCGGCCCAGGGGGCTGTCATAACATGGCGGGATTAATTCCAGCACTAATGGACGGTGGCGTTTTATGGATTTTGAAGAATACGTTCCAGTGTGGTTGGGTAATTCACTCAGCATGATTGCGTTAGCTTTATCCCGTGACTAATTGGCCTTTAAGGGAACGTATTGATTAACTGAAATGCCCAAGAGAGGTCTCTGGTACCAGTCCAAGTGACGTGAGCCAGATGGAAGGGCCCAATAAAAGGGAGGGAGGCGTACACAATTTTGTTTATGTACACGCTCCTCTTTAGTGAGACGTATTGGGTTATTAGCACCACGCGCAGTAAGCATTCATTATGTCTAGACATGCTACGACAGTCCTTTGCTTGGTATTGTATGAACTGGGGAGAGAGACAGGGCTGAACACCTTCCACTGATCAGGAGGAATGTACATGAATGGAAAATGAAAGGCCGTTTAACGTTCCTCTTTCTCTTTCTCTTTCTCCAAAGGGCATGGCTTTGAGTCTGGGGGACAAGATCAACCTGTCTCAGAAAAAGAACAGTGCGTAGACCTGTCTGTCCGGATGAAGGAACGAGTGTACAAGGATGAGGGGGTCACTTGTACCTGTATCGCTCTCCACGCTTTTATACTGCTCACCTCTGCGACAAATCACAGCATGCAGAGTGTGAGTGTGAGTGTGAGTGTGAGTGTGAGTGTGAGTGTGAGTGTGAGAGCGCGTGCGAGAGAGAGAGATTGTGTGGTGTGTGTGTTTGTGTGTCAGAGAGCGAGCGTGGGTGTGTCTGTGTCTGTCTGTCTGTCTGTCTGTTTGAGTGTTGGGGGGCGGGGGTTCACACGTCCGTATGTCTCCTCTGTCAACTTCTTTCTCTGTCAGCAAATAGTTTCTGCTTCAGCTGGAATTTACACTAAACGTTGCACCGTATAATAAATACTTTCAGTTTAAATGGTTTGCTGTTGTGTTGATTTGTGCAACAGTGTAAGATGAGCTGTGGTGAGACAGAGAGGTGGAGAGTACGCACTCGGATAGAGAGGTGGAGAGTACGCACTCGGAGAGAGAGGTGGAGAGTACGCACTCGGAGAGAGAGGTGGAGAGTACGCACTCGGAGAGAGAGGTGGAGAGTACGCACTCGGAGAGAGAGGTGGAGAGTACGCACTCGGAGAGAGAGGTGGAGAGTACGCACTCGGAGAGAGAGGTGGAGAGTACGCACTCGGAGAGAGAGGTGGAGAGTACGCACTCGGAGAGAGAGGTGGAGAGTACGCACTCGGAGAGAGAGGTGGAGAGTACGCACTCGGAGAGAGAGGTGGAGAGTACGCACTCGGAGAGAGAGGTGGAGAGTACGCACTCTGAGAGAGAGGTGGAGAGTACGCACTCTGAGAGAGAGGTGGAGAGTACGCACTCGGAGAGAGAGGTGGAGAGTACGCACTCGGAGAGAGAGGTGGAGAGTACTCTAGCATAAAGAGATTTTGTCCTTGGTTTGAGGTCACAGGAAGTCTGTGTGTTTAGTGGGAGACACTCCCCTCCGTGTCTCCCAGCAGCACCCCAACGCCCTGCTGTGCCTGCAGCCGCTGTGTGAGGCACCCATGCTCCCTGCAGCTACTGTGCGAGGCACCCCTGCTCCCTGGAAGTCCTGGAATTTGAAGAATTTATTTTCTTCCATCACATGCTTTTCAGATGACTTTGCCTCCTGTGGTTGACTGGAATGAGGAAAGATGGTAGGAGTGGGTATGTGACGTGCGTGCGTGCGTGCGTGCGTGCGTGCGTGCGTGCGTGAGCCCTATACTCCAGTTCAGTGAGTCCATCTTGCGCAAACCCCTGCCCCCGCCCACACACACACACACACACACACACACACACACACACACACATATGAGGCTATTTTTAGGCTAAACAATCTGGGAGGCTTTAGTTCCTGATTATGAAGAGCAATCTGTGTGTATGACACACACACATGGACAAGCACTTAGAGGGGACACTGCATTAGGGATTAAAACAGGTCTGGGCGTCCCGCTGCGCCGCAGTCATTTCACAGGCAAACCTGCTGATACAGTGCATGGCACTGCCCTCCCCCACAAATTCCATTACAGATGCCGTGAGGCAAAGAACAGCCCTTTGTTTCCACAGACTCTCATTCTCCTGGTTCCATCCCTACAAAACAAGGGCACTGTGATGTTTGTGTGGCTATACAGTAGCACAGTAATTGGTAGTAATTAATAGCTCCCTGTATTTTCCTCTGTGCCAGCATACTGTAAGTACACACTGCCCAGCCATGCTTTCACTTTGTGTTCATTAGACGGCTTCTCATCCCGATAGAGATTTACTCAACGTTCTGCTCATAGTTTTTTTTGTAGTTGGAATTGAATTGTGGAAACGGAAATGGTAAAACGCGCACTGAAATGATGAAGAAATGATGAAATCATAGAAGAACGGGCAATTTTATCACTAGGATGTAAGTTGAAAATATACCCATTCTGGGGGAAAAAATGACTCCATGTGTTACTAGCTTTATTAACTGGTGTTCCTACAGGTTGAATTGGGGCAGTGGTTTTAAATCCTCAGTTTAAAACAAAAGTGAATGAAACACTAACTCACCACTCAATTAAAGAGCCCTCCCTCCATCACACACACACATGCGCGCGCGCACACACGCGCAGAGGTCTGGTAATTTTAGTGTTTATTTATGAGCTTCACTCATGGTTCTGCTGACTTTTCCCAGCACATAAAACTATAACCCTCTGTTCCTGACCATGTTTTATACATTACAGCCGTATAAATCTCCACCAGTGCAATCCAATCTCACCACTTCCCCATTTGAGCACTTTGCTATACAGGAAACCCAAGATTGGTTTTCATGCGCATTTGTCTGTGCATACGTGCCAATGGCTATAGGCTCTGTTTCATGTCGGGAAATGTGTATCGGTTGAGTAAAGGGGGAGGGAGGTGGGGGGCATATAAAATGTCAAATTGGAGGGTGACAGCAAGGAGAAGGACTTTGTGGACCTTATTAAAGAAAACTGTTTTACTCAGTATAATGACAAATAAAGGTTTTTGGCTCTCCCAAACTGACAGTGGACATCGCAGTGTGGAGATGGGTCTGCAAATATGATTTGGTGTTCCAAATTTGGGGAAAACATTCAAACAAAACAAAATAAAAGCATGTATTGATTAGAGGAAATCGCACAAATGAAGTCTAAAGTAACGGACGCAGCTCAGGCGGTCCCCTCCCGAAGGTGACCTGAGCATCGGTTTCCTGTGCAATGAGAGCAAGGGAGAGCTGCCATCCTAATTTGACATAGAAACACCCTACAGAATATAAAGCAAATTAAAGCGCTTATATACGCACACATGTCATATTAAAATAGCCGGGGAATGAGAAACTGCCATCCATTTGGAAATCATTACTGTATTTTAATATTCATCACACAAGATTAGCTTTTCTATCTTTTTTTCTATTTTCTATCTATCTTTCAATTTCTCTGCATAAATCAAACCTCCCTCTGAATCAGATTATATCAAACACTCAAAGCTGTTCCCTTCCTTTATATGGAGATTCATAGCACCGATTTCTATTTGATTCAATACATGCTTTTTGTTTTTTATTAGACCTGTGCATTTAAAAAGAAATAAAAAATTCCAGTATTGCTGTGAAATAGTGTTTGATTTACAAAGATGAAGGAATATCAAAATCACACAGAAAGTTATCTGAAATTGATTTTAAGCAAGCGGCCAGGGCGTGGTTAAAAGAAACCGTTATCCTAATTACATTTTATAACTTTTGCATTTACTCTCTCTTCACTGGTTTGTATTAAGATAGAAATGACCTCATGTAAATTTTTGGCTAAGAGTTAGCATTTAGCACACACATTTACTCTTTGCTATGTACTTAAGGCTTTTGTCTGGCGTAGGTACATGCAACTACTTGCAGTTTAAATTTGCTGGCACAGGCAGACTGGAGCACGCTGAAGGCCCCTGGCTGGCCAGAGGAGGTGCACTGAGGGAGACTCTCACTCAGGGTGATAAAATAGACAATTATACATTGTTCCAAAGAACAATAATTCAGTAGCATCCCCACAGGCCACTCATAGACCCAGAAAATGTGAGTGTTGCCATCCTCCTATTAAAACACTCTTTTAGGCAGGAGACGTTTAATTGATGTGCCAAACTCAACGAATACATCATCCCATGACTTCAGTGTTTTTTTGGAGGGAGTTTAAGCTCCTAAAGGCTGTAAACATCTGAAACAAAAATGCTTTATCAGATTATTGACAAGTTCCACTTTTTTTTTTTTCTGTGGCAGCAAATTTTTGTCATTTTTTTACCGTTCTCCTCATTCCCCTTGGTTGACTCTGCATTTGGGAAGGTAACAACTGACTCAAGAGTTCACTGGAATTCCTGGGGAGCAATTCAGCAGCGTGGGAGTCAATCGGAATCTGTTCTTTCAGCAAAGAAAATAACAAGATCTTTCCACCTCTGAAAAAAGCAGCATCATTAAAATGCAATTGCAAAACAACAAATGTGAAATAAAACGGTTAAGTGAAAAACAGCAGTCTATTTGTATATGCTCCAGGGGTCAAAGTTCAGGATCACACAAATTATTTTTGTGAGACAGACCAGGAGAATTCTGTGACTACACCCTCGAATCTATTTATTATCGCAATATTTATTTGCTGGACATGCACTTATCGAGAGCAACAACAAAAAAAAGGATCATTAATTCTTATGCCTGGAAATTTGACTGACGGTTAATTGTCTTGCCCAGGGGGTCACCAACACTGATCCTGAAGAGATGCAGGAACTTGCAGGTTTCTGTTCTTATTCCGCTTTATGACCTTCCCATTGACCTCAAGTGTTGTCATAGCTACCAAAAGGCTAATGTCGTCTCTCACATGTGTGTGTGTGTGTGTGTGTGTGTGTGAGAGAGAGAGAAGTATGTAAAAATTTAACTAAAATAAGTGCAAGGCAACTTAACTCCCAGCAAGATAGTTGGCCACAAAGTTGTCTCCCTGCTTTTAGATCTTCATAAGTGGTTCAATATTCAGCAGAAGATCCAGTAGACCGTATTATCAAATAACATCCCATAGCAGAGTGAACGGCATTAACAACAAAGTCATTCCTCATTGTCACCACAACAAATATCCTCAAAAACAGGACAATGTACTTTCCACACGAATATCTGAAATTGGTATGAAATTGGTCATTAAAGGTGGTAACAACTGTACTACACAGTACTGCTAAAATAGGTAGTAACAATGTCATTAATTCCAGTTAGTATCCAAATGACAATGAGCTTATATATGTGAACCAGCAACAGTAGCTCCCTAATAGTAGTTGTTGAGCAGTGAGCAAAAGTACAAATGACAGTAGAACTCCCCGTTTGCATATTAGCAAAAAGCTTAGCAGTAAATGCATTAATCTGGGTCTCTGGCTGCTCTGTTGAATTAACAGGCAATGCAGACAGTTTGCTATGAATGTTACTTTGTCAGCGGTGGACAACATCGCCTACGTGTGAGAGCGAGTTCTGTTTTTCATTCATGCGAGTAACGTCCGATTTCCACTCGCAGTCGTGTGTGTGAAGAGAGCCATAACAGCATTGGTTAAGGGTCATTATTATGGTTGCCGAGACAAAAAAATGTATATATGAAGGGGCCCCTAGTTTTTTTTTTTTTTGTCTGAAATAATAGAGCAGACCACATGGCCCTACAGGACCAGGACTGGAGATCCCTGGTCTTGCTAAAGAGGACAATGGTAACAGTACCTGGGATTTCAACCACCACCTTAAGTTAAAAATGACAAGCCGATTTCATTGACAACTACATTATTCTGCCCCCTAGATATATTTATATTTTACACATTTTCTTAATAAAACAATGTATCGGCATCTGTAACATATAATATGTGTGCCAATAAAGTAAATGGCTTCTTAAATTACACATGGCTGTTACCTATTCTGTCTTTAGTGATTATGACCTGGACATCTTATTAATAGTTTTTTGCTTTCAGAGATAACATGGTCAGGAGTATGCAGACTTCCCTGGACTCCCTGGCAACCCTTTGAATACTCCTAGATATGGTTGCCAGGTCTGACTCTGGATTACTCAGGGGTCTGGGGGTTCTGCAGGGCAGGTGGTGGAACTCTGGGTGGAGTGTGTGAGCCCATCGCTGCTCCCCCCTCCCCTATTGACCGTCAGTGATATGAAACGTTACACCCCAGACTGTGATAACAGCCAAGGGTGGGTGTGAGGTCACTGTCCCGCAGCTGTGACAACATACCGCACACGCACATCACACCCACCCACCATTCCCCAGTTTGCTTGGCAGCTCAGCTTCTGTGTGCATGTGTGTTTCAGACCGTACTTGTTTTGACACACTTTGTTCGTTTGGTTTCTTGCATGTGGGCAGTTTCAGGAAGTCGGAACTGCATATTTTCGAGCCCCAAGGAAGCAAACGGCTGGTATTCTGCATGACAAGATCAGGGTTATATTTTTATGCATTTTACCAGGAGCAATGTGGACTGTGGTTAGGACATTAAGGCAGTGATTTTCAACTAGTGTGCCGTGAGAGATCGTCAGGTGTGCCGTGAGAAATTATCCAACTTCACTTAATTAGTAACACTTTTGGTTGGTGGTGTGACTCAGGATTTTTTTATGTAAAAAATGTGCCTTGGCTCAAAAAAGGTTGAAAAACACTGCATTAAGGGGATCTGTTTACTGGCAAAATTTATGTTTTTTTCAGCCCTAGAAATGCACCAACACCTTTGTTTGTTTCACAGCTCATTTTAAATGTCAAAAATGGCCATTCATTTTATTTTTTATGAGTTTAGTTACTTAAAAAGCACAACGCACTTTACAAAACGATATAGCAATGGTATAGGCTTACATAACATAAGGCCAGAGCATAGACACTCCCATCGTAAGAAACAAAAATCACAGGGAAAGTTATTAACCCTCCAATCTTTGACGACCGTATACACTGGACATAATACAAGGCCAACATTAACAATGAACGATAGTGACTCCATTACCACAAGTTAATCCATACAGTCTGCGAAGACTTTGAAATCTAAACTGTATGATCAGGCAAGCTAAAGGGGAAATTAACCATTAGCTAAATTCAGAAAAAGACATAGCATTTTTTACCAATCACAATAACCGTACTCATTGTGTGGGAAGCTATTGAAATAACATGACCAAAGTGACCCCCTATGTATTTTATCAGTTAACCTTTTTGGCCATACATTTCAGCGGCAATTTGAAAAGGGGGGGGGGGGGGGGGTACGATTTCATATTTTCCATGCAAAAATTAGTCCAGAAACCATGGAAATGACACCATGAGAGTAAATCTGACAAAAGGTTAATCCAACCTGAGTCAGAAGACTACGAATCCAACGATACCCCAGAGGAAGACAGAATTGAAATGACCTTATTTAAAGAGGAGTGATTTGTGGGAGCTGCATATATAAGATGACACGAATTACTCACTTACCCCTGCTTTACAAGTATGCTGAAAAATGTAAATCAGGACCATTTAGACTCTATGACCCCAGAGCATTCAAATTGTATTGAACTATGCAGAGCCATATTCATTTTATACAGTGTAGTACAGTACATGTTCTTAAATGACCATTGTCACAGTTAATATTAAGTTAATGTTAATAGGTATATAACAATGGCATTAACATCTTCAAAGTATTTAATATGATGGTGCAAATAGTCTTAATGAGACATTTAGTATTCAAAATACCAGTGAGTAAATAGCCTACACACACTCTTGGGAGGAAAATTATATTGGGCTGGCACAATTTATCATTATTTGACGTGACTGGCTCATAGAAACGCAAAATAGGCTACTGCTGGCCTGACCCTTGGCACCTCCTATGCCCACCATGACTGTAAATCACGTTGAGATTCTCCGAGATGAAAAGCGTGATATAATTAGCCTACAAGCCGTCATTATTCACCTAGGCTACACCTTGGCACTTCAAGGTTGAAGTTTCCATGATAAGCCCACTTAAACAATTGTAAATAAACGTTTGCCACCACATATGAAATACGACAGTATTTATACATGTATGGTAGCCTACTCAATTGGTTTGTGTAAATAGAAATATTATTAAGTAGGCTATGCTCATTCACGGCAGTTATCACGCCTTATAAAGCGAAGTTAACTTTATTTCCTAATATTTACATGTTGCTCATGTATATTCATAGAGCGCTGGAGCACGGGAGAAGAGCCTCTAGCGACGGCCATTTGTAGTAAAGCGATTCCTACGATCCGTTTCATGTCTTCTGCGCTGCAGTTTAGGCTATAGCGATTTCGGAGGAGGGCGTATGGACTAAGTCAGACGTATTGCTGCACTTTTTTTTTAAGAAAGAAAGAAAGAAAGGCATTCCCTTAGACCATCTTTAAATAACGGATTACGTTTTTATAGTTGCGCGTATTTTGTCTGTCCTTTGCGTTCTCTCAACAGAAGGGCCTGTCGCTGAGAAGTGAGTGTCCTCTCACCGGTGCTAAGACTGCGGCGAGCGCGGCAGTGGTTCCCCGATGGCCGGGTGGAAGGATGGGTCGGTGCAGGAGAAGTATCGGCTGGTTGTCGTTGGAGGCGGTGGCGTCGGCAAGTCAGCGTTAACTATCCAATTCATCCAGGTCAGTAAACACTCGCAGCCTTTTGCAGCCATCGCACTGAATGAGCATGGATACGAATATGGGTGGCTCTCGTTCAGAAAGGGACCCCACACGCGGAAAACAAGGGGTTTCAGTTAGTAGCTGTATACGATGGTTTGGGCCTGTATTGCAGTTAGCGAGCTAATGTCTTAAATATTTGATTGAATAAACTCAAAAATTGGTTGGGGTGCAAAAAGTTAATTGTTTGATCACGGAATAGCGAACTGTGCACTGTGGAAAAATACAGTTATCGTTGACACACAATGCTAAACGATTACGGACCTGGGGAACTGTAGAATATGTTTTTTTGGAATGTTTTTTTCTAGTTTTCTGACATAACGGGCATACAACTTTGTTTTAGTCCAATTCTACAGGATTAGTTACTTTGTGCTTGCCCTTTGTTTAATATTAGGTTATGACATTTTTTCGGTCGCTTGATCGTTTTTCGATGTAGGTTAGCTTACTTCGGGGGGAAATCACGGCACAAGTAGCTTCACAGGTCGTTTTAAAGCTGTAGCCTTACTGTTAGGCTTAAACGGGCAACTTTGTTGAGTAATTTAACGTTATCCGCTTTTAACACGCACATAGGCTATTTAGGGCGCTTACTAGAGCTACGTTTAACCAAGAAGCCCTACGAGAAAAAGTTAATGAATTCGTGCACTTTGTGATCATTTTGTGTTACCTAGCCTAGTCTCGCCTATAGCTGGGAAATTATAGTAGCCTAATCATTTTTGTTGTGATCTTAACATTTGGAGAAAACATCTGCAGCTATTACTACTAGATGAAACAATCTGAAGCGTAGGCTATATAAGTTACGTTGGACGTGTTTTATCGACCATTATACAGTATCCTACGTTAGTAATCCAAATGTGATCGAATATAAACTTTGCTGTAGGCTACACAAACGAAGTAAATCAGTAGCCTATTTAAATACCACATATTAGACTCGTAGGCTAACGTAAATAGGCTGTCATTCATAAGTATTATAACAATGTGTGGTTCTGCCACAGCAGAGTCTTCTGTTACCTTATCTACAGCTGTGTTTCCCCCCGTTTCTTTCGTTTTCTAACAGGAAGTTATTTATTTCGTAACCAGATAATTATACGTAAATGCACGTGTCTTTTTATTTATTTGTTGCTCTTTTTTACGGTACAATCGCAAATGAACGCCACTCCCACGACGCTGGAAAACAGTAGACATTATTAAGAATACTAGCACCAATAGATGAAAGCTTGTAACTTGTAATAGTTTCAACGTGCAGTGCCACATTGATATGCCAAAATGTAAGGAGGCATGTGTTTTAACGAATAATGTAAGATGCATAATATCAACATGTCTGGAATGAAGTAGAACAGCAATAAAACAACGGAATTTAGTAACTGTAATCTAGAACTCACTTGAAATTTGAATATGTAGGCCTATACTTAAATACTTGTGCATTGATTAACACGTAGGCTACAATGTAAGAAGGATACAATCAGATGTGAATAATCCCTTGCTTGGATTGCAAGAACTCCTGATCTCTGAATAAAACAGTTGTAGAACAATGTTCATAGCAGCTGTAGTGCACAGTAACAGCTGTTGTGGAAACAGGCATTTCCCAGTTGCCGTTTAAGTGCCTTGTAGCAGATATAAGGCATTCCGGCAGATAGCCACTCGTTTCCACATACTCAGCCTTCCTAGGAAGCCGATTTTAAGACCCCCCCACCTTCCTTTCAGTGGTTTCTAAGAGAATGATATAGGTAAAATAAGTTTACCTATTCTTTTTTTGATAAAATGACAAAGCTGGTAGCTAACTTGTTAGAAATTCCATCCAAAACTCAATTTTAATAAAAACTGAACTGTGAACTTAAGAGGAAGAACTGAACTGGGGGCCATTTGTTTGTTTGTTTCTTATCATACAGTTCTATGCTTTTTTTGTTGTTGCATGCCCACCTTTTCACAAGGTCTTTTTTACAAGGCACGAAAGCTTCACCATCCTCACTTAGACCCCCTCTCTGCATCTTTGAGGTCTGTGTAAAGTCCTGTGGTTCAGTAGTTTTCCTCGAGAGATGCTACCGTAGGCTGCTGTGGGCATGGCGGGCTCAGTTTGCATACGTAAGGTTGAGAAAAAGTGGTATGTTTCCAGATAATGAAATCTTTCTGTGATTTTTCTGAACCTCATTTGTGTAATGGGTTTTTGTTAAAGCTCATTAAATTTACCCCCCCCCCCCCCTAGCTGATTTGGATTAGGCTACGGAGCTGCAGTTCATCTTAAGAGCCCCTCTAAAACCCTGCCATTTGTGCGACGTAAAGAGTGCTTAGCTTTGAAATTCCACGCAGCTGCATTTTACAGTGGGTGTTTGTAGTCTTACCCACTGTGCCATTGTACTGAATCACATCACACAGTCACGGCAGCCTCGTGTGCTAATGATGCCAGTCCTGTCAGGAATGCTTACTCCGAATTCCTTAGCTAATATTCAGTGAAATATAAATCAAAGCATGTGTATTTTGAACGATTAAAGACGGTAAACCATATGAAGATAATCATTCAGTGTGCTGTATGATGATGTTATATAGTCCTTGAGTATTGTGAGCAATGAACAGCACCATGGTGTTGTGTTGCGTTTTCCATAGTAAGACCACATCTGAATAGGCTACATCATGTTAAAGAGCTTTCATACTTACCTACTACCAACATCAACTGCTGTTTGTGAAATGTACAGTGTGAAGCAATGCATTTAAAATTGTTCTGTAATAAATAGGCTGAGTGCAAATAAGACAGAACCTGTTCTTTTTTTAATGTCGGCCATTGTAAAGAAGAAACTGTTACATCAGTATTTAGTGCTGGTCAAGTCACCATGTGTCAGCATGAGTGCAAGCCAGAAATGGATCACACTAGTACAGGAAATAGTTTATTTGTTGATTACCACAGCCTATACTTGATATATAGGGGACTTCTGCATGGTTCACGGTCTGTTTAGCCTACATGCTAATGCAGCCTGGTTGTGATGTGGGAATGTGCTCCAAAAATAAGGTCGAATATTGGAACTTTGAACAAAACCTGTGGACAGCATTCTTTTCATCTTTCACTATTCCTTCAGCACTTGAAATGTCCTTGGCTATATCTGCATCTCAGAACGTTGTGGAAAAGTCATGGAAAGTGGTGACATAGCCCACTGACCTTGAAAAGTCAACAAAACTTGCAAAAGCAAAATGCGTATATCTCAATGGCTAGCTCACGAGCTTGATGCCAGTTAGTATCAAATTTAGCAATTTCACTGCACTCAAGAGTTTTCAAGATCAAAAGTCAGTGGAGTGGTTACTGGACATAGCTACAATATTCTTAGAGAACCGTGCCTCAAAATGTTCATGCAAAAGTAGCGCTGTAGCCCAAGTTATCCCTGAATATTGCACTAAAAAAATCTTTATCCTTCAAATGTCAGAAAGAGAAATGTCAGGATCATTGGTAAAGGAAGTTCTGACAGGTTTAGTATTTTTGTCTTCATGAGGTATGACCTCCTGTTTTCAGCACTATAGTAGGATACCTGTATTTAAATCCTTAAGCACAATTATTTTCTCATATCTTGTCTGGGTTTCTTATGTACCTTTTTGTTACTTCCCCAGAGTGTAATTATTTGGATCTTTCGTGACTTTGTGCTTATTGTGAATCTGCCTTGAATAGCAGTTCTCAGTGTTGTGACACCGATGTCAGAGCGATGCCAAACATCCCACGCTCGTCTCTCCACCTGCTTGGTCTTTCTCCCATTCAGTCCAGTGATTCTGTGCTGGAATCTAAGCCGCTCCATCTGTGAGAGGGGCTGCAGCTGTCACGTGTCGTAGCCTACAGGTGTCAGAATCCAGTCCTGAATGGCCACAGTGTCTGCTGGCTTTCTGCATTTCAGCACGAGTGATCAATTTAAGTCATCGATTGACTAAAGCATCCACTCAACTTGTTTTCGAGGCTTTAATCGGAAAGTCATTGAAAGGACACCACAAAAACCTGCAGACACAGTGGCCCTTCTGGACTTGAGTTTGACACCCCTGCCATGACCAATGATGTCACAGGAGATTACCCCATGACCAGTGATATCATGTGCAAGGAGAGGGAAATTACCCCATGGCCAATCATATCTCACACGGGGAGAGAAAGATCGGTGGGTGTAACCGCACAACTGGGAAGAATTTGCTCCAAGCTAGTTCAAGGAGTGAAAGGAACAAATTAATTACAGAACTGGGTGAGCGAATGTAGCCTCCTCCAGTGCTGCTAAGTGTAGCGTTCTCTTACAAAATTCATAACTTCAGCGGGAAGATGGGACATGAAAGCTGAATAATGGGTCTGGTCTGGCTTTGTCATTGGTTACTGTGCATGAGCTGTAATTGTAGGCCTCAGTGACTTGCTGCGATGGGTGATTTTCAAAGGGCTTTAAAAGATGCATTCCATTGCGATCTGTGGTGTTTTCCACACCGACCGTTGCCACCGTGCAACTGCCTTGTTGCCGTGCGGTCTCCCAGCTTCGTTTCATTTCCCATTGCAGCACTTGCCGATTGCTGCCCGGTGGGAACACACTGGCAAATTGCTGGAGAGCTTTGGTTTGGGTGTGGTCTTTTGTAGTGGAGCAATTTGAAAGGAGACAATGTGTCTCAACACTGTCCCATAAATCCCATTGGCCCCCCGTATGACTTAATTAGTCTGAAAGTTGACTGTATTGTTGTGCAAAAGGATAGTTACTATTGAACTGAATTTTTACTGGGGGGCATTTAAAGTTGAGAACCTTAAGAACTGAATGGTGGTTTTTAGTTGTACCTTTGGCCCGCTCACACCGTTTCCATAACAAAGAATAACATAGACCTTCGCAGCTGGCTATAGAGTTTTTCCCACTTGGGTCTGTGTGATTCTATGTTCACCGGACTGGAGGAGGTTCCATCTGAGTCATGACAGGCTAACGGCCATGGGACAGCCGGAATTTGTGCTTTGGAACAGGAAGTTCTTCTGCAGTCCTGGTCGTTCTCTGCGGGCCTCTTCCACGAGTATGGGAAAAAATGAATTGTGGTTTGACTCAGTGGGACTGGAATGTACTGTCATGTTTTTATCTTCTTTTATCAGGGGGGAGAGTGTGAGATTTCCATATGGCAGAACCACAATCAGAGTCATTGAGTGTTTTTCCAAATCTCCCTCAGTCCAGTTTTGATAAACCATATTTTTCAAGGTGTGTATAATTTTTCTGGTAAATATGTGCAGTTTTACACTATTATTCTTAGGGATTTAAGTATAAGAAAAAATTTCATGAAAAAATCTCAACCAATTTAAAATAAACAAAAATATAGATTTTTCTCAAAATTGGTATATGTGCGCTGAGTGAGTTTTGGAAAAACACTCTTCAATTGTAGCGATCGCTAGTTTTTTATCGGGAATTTTTTCCTGTTATCTCCTGTCAGTGTCGTTTTTCCTTGGGAATGTGTGGAATAAAGACGTGACTTCGGAGAGGAAGTCCAGAATTGTTGAACCGACTGGAGCTGGTGACCCCTACAGCAGTGACACAGACTATGGGCGACAGAGGGGCTTCCTGACTCCTCATTGTACCAGACTGGTGACTGCGCTCTAAAAACAGTCCTGTAGGTCACTGGCAGAAGGGCAGTCCTGTAGGTCACTGGCAAGAGGGTCAGGGCAGTATGTGAGGGCAGTTGCGCTTCAGTCGGGTGACTCAGCGGGGCATGACTGCATGCTGAAATAGCTTTGAGTCATCTGGCAGCTTCTCAGGAAGACACAGTTGACTTGGCGTGCCATCCTACAGTATAAGCTGGGGGGTTCTCAAAACATGGGCCAAGATGGTGGCCGAGCCTTGAGCAGCTCCACTACTGACATAAGCCATCAGAACGGAGACGGTATGGCACGGGTTTGTAGGTCAGGACCGTTGACTCTGTTCCAGAGATGTAGTCAGTTCAGGAAGCGGGGTCTGTCACGCTGCCAGAGCACAGGAGGTCTGCATTATCTGAGTGAGTGAAGCAGTCTAAGAGTTTAGGCAGGAAAGCAAGCAGGGCCTGTTAGAAGCCCATTAATGATTCAGCGTTTAATCATGGTTAGATTTGATACGTTGTTCCGGTCCTCGAGAAGACAGATGAATGTATAACCGGAGGGTGTGGTGATATATTTAAATCATTTACTCTCACAGAATGAGCTCCTTGAGGCGAGTGCAGAAAACTCCCGCGCGCTGCAGGAGATGGTTCTGATTATTGAGTCATGAGCTCATATATGTGGCACGCTGCGCCGAGCAGTAATTGAATAAATATAGATCCAGCATGAGGGAGGTCTATCCTGGGCATGCGTAGGCAAGGTGTTGTGGAGGTGTGGGCTGTTCCCTCATGCATTCCTTTGGGTGGTGGGGTGTGTGTGTGGGGGGGGTGGGGGTGTGGGGGGGGGGGGGGGTGGCATCAGTGGTGAAGTTTCCGAAACGGGGTCGTGTGCTTAGTGATAAAGTGGCTGGATTGCGAGCCTTTGAACCTGCCGCTGTCAGAGCGGCGTACGTTTTATAATTTTTTTGAGCTAAGGTAGCTGTGGGAAATTTATCTTGCTTGTTGGTACAGCACACATTGCACTACAGATATGATGTACGGCAAACGGCTTCATTTCAGTTCTCGGTTTGTCTTTCCGAGGGGAGTGCTTTGACTGCCGCTGGTGTTTTTTTGTTTTTTGTTTAACGGCTAGTCGGTTAACATCCCTAATCTCAATCTTATCACCAGTAACTAGTCAGTTTTTGCAAGTTTTTTCATTGTTATGGATATATTTTTCACTGCAAAATCATATAAGAGTGTAGGTTGTAAACTATCTATTTTATGATTCTCCTCCCCCCCTCTCCCCACATTTGTAGCTCTTCATGGGTGGGGAATGGACTAGTTTCAATTGGTCAGAAATATTTCGCCTACATTTGAGTGTCACCACTCAGTAAATTTGTTGGGGGAGGTTAATGGAGTCTGACGGGGGTTCATGTAAACTCCCTGTGGATCCACCGCCGTTTTTTATTGGCAGCACTGACAAGCGTTTCCTTTGTCATTTAACCTGTTTTTGAAATGTGTAATTTCTCATACAAACGTCCTCCACGCATACAGCAGTTATATCAGTGGGACAGTATTCAAGCATATTCATGTCTGGACTGATGGAAATGTAACTATTAACTGAACTCTGTCTCCCATGAAACATGGAGGAAAAGACTTAGTTACCTGACATCAATGTTGAAATTTTGCCACATATTATTGATAAGGTAAGGGGAGAAGTGGCCTTGGTGGATTGGCCAGAGGTGCTTTGTGTTTGGAGTATTTTGAAGTGCACTCCAGGCCACGGAGACAATGTTATTGTCAGCAGGGGCACGAGGATTGGTGTCTCAACAACAGATACTACAATATAATGGGGTCACAATAGTATTCCTGTGAGCCGTAAAATAATTAGTCACAGGCAGTGGTCTTATCGGAAGGCGTTTACAACATTGTAACAGAGTTTTCTAAAATAAGAAAAAGAACCACAGCATTTGCACTTAAATTTACATTCTTTATGTAATGATTTATTCAGAACAAGTCGCAACATTGTGCATGCAGTAAAGTTAGACAAACACTGGTACTATTTTATCGGTAAAAATTGTTTTGTTGGTTACTAACAACTGAAATTGTATCAAGTACTATGCTACTATTATCATTGCTGTTTGGAAGAAAACATATCTTGTGAAGCTACGTACACATTAATCTAAATCAGATTGAATGTCTCATGTCTAGCCTGGACAGAAAGTAGTCTACTGGAAATTTTGTGAGAATATAGTGGACACAAATGTAAAATGATTTCTAATGTAACATTATAGATTGTGTATTTACACACGGCAGTCCCAGACCTGTGCTCAAGTCACGTCAGAAATGAGCAACAACCTACAATGTACTGTTATTTAATATTGAATACTTTTCATATGGACCAAATATAATTATCAGCTGTTATTGTTTTAATGGTTAACCAATAGGAATTGGCCCTAATAACTGATCTCCTCTGAAAGGGGGGGTTTTGGGGCTCATTCAGCAGGACAAAAGTGGGGGTCTGAAGTGAACCTGGTGAACCCTTCTTCCCTGGGTGGGACGATGGCCAATTATGTCATCCTGTGGAGCTCCCAACCACTAACATGGTCCAGACTCAGTCCAAGACTGTACATAAGAGCCTTAAAAGCAACACTTTAAAATACCTCCTTTCCATTAGAAACTAGGAAGGACATTTAATAAATTTATTTTCTTTTTCTTTTTTTCTTTAAAAAGCTGTTAGGTAGGAAGGTCTGTTTGAAAGTAAAAATTTGGGTGAACTATCTCTTTAACCAAGTGTGCCACTTGAGAGTCCACATTTTAGTCCGCAGATTGTGTTCATCATCAAAATGGAAAAAAAAACACTCATACTGGCACCAGAAAAGTGAGAAGGTGTTGATGTGAAAAAGTGTGTTTCACCCCTGCAGTGCGTGGCCTCAGCTTTTTCACTCGTGTGGCTTTTAAAAGGCCCTTGCCTTCATCTTAAGGCATCCTGTTTACGCCAGAGAGACTGCCGGAAGAAACGTTGCCTGCCGCTGCCTGCTCTTGCACGTTGTCTCTCCTCTGCCTTTTGGTCTTTGGAAGAAAAGATTTGGCGTTCTTTACACCCACGCAGAACTGAAAACGTAATTAAAAGCTAAATGAATGTAGGATATTTTTTCTCCTTGCTGGTGAGGTGGGTTGCTTTGCGGAGATGAGCCCACATTCCCAGTTTGCTTTGCTCACCGTTTTGTGTTCAGTTAAAACATGCTCCAGGGACCTTGGGAGAAGCCGTTTGTATTTCCACCTCTGGAGTAGAAGATGAGTTCGGGCCGTTCTCTTCAGATAGTCCCCTCCCAGGTTCCCCGTTACCTTTCTAAATCAGTCTACTACACCCCACAACACTTTACTCCCCTATAGCTATCGACACCACCCTTGTACCCTCCTCTGTACCCCATCCCTCTAGGCCTGGGTTGTGAGCTGCAGAATCACACACCATGTAAACTGGCCTCCACGTCTGTTAAATTGTAGTGGTGCTGATTATTTCAGAATAAGATCTGGTCCTGTAGGCTTGCTGAGTAGTGCATTTCAAAGCAAAGAGTCAACCAAAGGGACTCCAGGATTAAGTTTTGTAAAGTCAAAGGTCAGAGATGGGTATGAAAAGATGTAAAAATAAAATGGCTTTAATATCCAGTGGAGCACGGTTAAAACGATCATTAATAAATGGAAGGTGAATATCAGCACGTCCTTGTCTAGACCAGGCTGTCCCTCCAAACTGGATGACCAAGGAGGACACTGACCAAAATGCCACCAAAAGGCAATGAAAACTTTTATGAAATGCAAACAATGGTCAATGTGTACGTGACATCTTGAGCACTCCAGAAAGGCGCAAGCCATTCCCTCAAAAAGGGTATGCAAAAAAGATCAACATTTTTGGCCTAAATGCAAAATGTTACTTTTGGCTCAAATCCAGCACATCACCCAAAGGGTTCCATCTCTGCTGTGAAGTGTGGTGGTGGCGGCAGCTTTCTGTTAGGGGGGTGTTTCTCTTCAGCAGGGACTGGGGCAGTTGTTCGGATAGAAAGGAAAATGGACAAAGCGAAATACTGAAAAATCCTAGAGGAAAACCTGAAATTGGGACGATTCACCTTACAGCACGCAGCCAAACCTACACTGGAGTGACTAAGAAAAAGTACATTTCCATGATTGGCCCAGTGCGATCAAAAATTTGTGGCATGGCTTCAAGGTTGCTGTTCGTCGATGCTACCCACACTGCTTGGCTGAGAATTAATAGTTTTGCAAAGAAGAATGGGGAAATATTGTCCAGGTGTTCAAAGTTGGTAGAGATCTGTCCACTGACTGGTGAAAATGTAAACGCACTGTCCACCTTCACAAATTAGCAGCCCTTGCACACTCTGTTTTAACTTGATGTGTTTTTACCGTTTTGCTATTTTCACCGTTTTGTTTTCCATTTGGAAATATTTCAGCATTGACATCTGAAAAAAAATGCTAAAAAGTTGTGTAAGTCGCTCTGGATAAGAGCGTCTGCTAAATGCCTGTAATGTAATGCTTCAGTGTGGAATCAAGAAATAGCCATGTTTCATTCAGATGTACAGGACTTAACATTGGTTTGATTACTGGTGTTTATGGCATATCTTGTAGTAGGCCTATATTGTTACATTGTCAAATCCAGATAAGGACAAGTCAAAGGTGCGCATCTTTTAAAATGGAAAGTGAACCATGGGGGCGCCATGTCTGTTCTTTATTTTACTGGAGGAAATGATATGGAGTCGATATCCTTACCCCCAAGAAACGCAACCAGTATATCAGCAAGGTGGAGCTTCTGTTTCGGTGGGAGATTGAAATGTTCATATTGGCTAGCCACATCACATGGTTTCAATGGCAGCAAAGAACATAGAGCTGTGATGTATTATTTTCTGCTTTCTGCAGCACAATGCTGGGCAGTTAGGCTGTTAGTCGTTAGATAAAGCTCAGCAGCAGGTGGAATTTCTCCTTGTTTCTCCGCTAACTCTATGGTATTTCAGTATGCATTTTTTATTTTTTATTTATTTATTTATTTTAAAGGTGTGATCTTACCATTACAGCTATGCATCATGGTGCTTTTATTATCTCCATTTTGGCTCAACTGCTGTTTTCTATCACACTTTTTCCCCTTTCTATAAAATACTCAGTTGTGAGAATCTTGTACTCGCCTGTCTGCTGGGGAATCATTACAGAGCAGGATAGAGCAGGATAGAGCAGGATAGAGCAGGACAGAGCAGGACAGAGCAGGACAGAGCAGGACAGAGCAGGACAGGGCAGGACAGGGCAGGACAGAGCAGGACAGAGCAGGACAGAGCAGGACAGAGCAGGACAGAGCAGGACAGAGCAGGACAGGGCAGGACAGGGCAGGGCAGGGCAGGGCAGGACAGGGCAGGACAGAGAAGGACAGGGCAGGACAGGGCCCTTTTGATTTGAAACCATTACCAAACCATTGTGGCAAAAACAACATGCAAGTTTTATTCTGACTAACAGCAGCTGTCTTTTTCTCTTGGCCTGCTAAAAACACTCTCTGAATGAATGGGTTTCGTTAGTGTGGTGAAATCACAATGTTCTGAGTAATACAGGATCTTTTCTATATATGGATGGAATAGCAATGTCAGGCTGAAGGCTATAGATTTAACTGCAGCACCCATCACTCTCATGGGTTTGCATGCAACTGATGCACAGCAGGTATTCAGTAACGGCCCAATCAAACGGGCTTCCTCTGCTCGTTATCATGCCATGTGATGTCACGTCTTCCGTTTAGACCGCTTCTCACCCCCTAAAAGGAATGTTTCCGAATGCAAATCCCAGGATTTACACTTTACAACGCTGGGTACAGAGGTAACCCTCTCATGACAGTGCAGTGTTAACTGAACTCTGTGCCTGTAGCTCATTGTAAGGTAACGAAGACCAAACGGTCACACTTGATTCAGTGATATCAAAGCTGAAAAGCGCTACAGCTACAGAACTCCATTCACTGATCTCAACATGCTGTCCACTCCACCTTGAGCTCCTCATGATTCTCCTTCTGTAATTTTATGTGCTTCTGTAAAGAAGCCCTGTGCTTATGCACATTCAGCTGTGGCTTTTAAGAGAGTGTTGTGAGTACACAACAAGGTTGCCTTTTGATGAAGGGAAAAAAAAAAAGAAAAAAAAACCCTTTACATCCTGGTGCAGGTGCCTGTTTCAAAATGACGGAGTAACGCGTCTTTTGTTTCATAAAAAACAAAGACGGGGCCCGCTTGTCTGGTCCCCTCACGCCTCTGGTTCTCTGGACGTTCAGGGCCTATGAGTGTATATGCAGGACTGTGGTCAGGTGATGATTATGATCTGTTTGGGTCAATAAAGAGGCGAAGGAACACTTCTGGGTGCGTTCATCCCCCCGCGAAAATTTATTTGTAAATTTGTAAATCTGTTGTCCTCAAATTCAAACCCGTAGAGTGAATTGGAAGGGGGGAAGGGGGGAAGGGGGGAAGGGGGGGGGGTGACACTCGTGTATTAATGATAAATTGAACTAATTAAATGAGAACATCGCGTCACATCAGTGGGGGAGAGGTTATTCTATACGTGCCTGAAGTTATACCTTACCAGTGCTAAGTGAACAGAATCAACGGTTGAGTTCCCTCTGTGTCATCCTGGTCCGGTCTTTGAAGACCTGTGAAAATGATCATCTCTTTCAGATAAGCTGAGGGTTGGACTGAAGAGTTGAATGCTCTCCTGCCTTTTCATCTCAAGAAAAGGGGTTCGGATGAGATTCCATCACGGCAGCTGTAAGCCAGTGATCTCAGTGCTGTTTATAGGCTCTAGCCTCATGTGTCGCTATGTCGCTTGCCACAGCCTCATATTGATTAAGCCTGCTGTGCTGCCTGAACACGTCACAAATTCAGCCCTTTTCTGTAACTGGCCTGAGACATTTCCTAATTGTGAAAGCAAAGCAAAAATATGTTTAATGTGTGTGTCCGTCCTGAGATGCCCTGAACGGACCAACCCTGAACATGTGTGCTTCAAAAGAACCACACAGCTGACATGAGCACCGCTTCTGTATACAGATTTAATTTACGCAGTTGGTGAACGTGATCGAACCGAACGAAGGATCCGTTATATTTGGACGCAGAATTCAGACCCCGCAGGAACGTTCTATTACTGTTCGCTTGCTTGCAATCACTCCAACCTGGGTTCTTTCATTTGAGTTTTTTTAGCTTTTGAGTATAAAATTTTTAAAGGAATATATGATTTTAGAGGATACATTGTCAGATTTAGGAAGCCAGATGTCCTTTTGAGTCACCCTGATCCATATCTCTCTCCGTCTGTGAAGCCGCTAACCTGATTTCAAACTCATCTCCTTTTTTATCATTTGACTTTATGAGGGCTTGTGAGGACACCTTTCAAAATGTGTCTGCAACGTATTATTTATGAGAAATCACACGGTGCCAAGAGAAGACCTTTGTGCCGTCTGTGGTGCGTGGCGGTGGTGTAAAACAGCCGTTGTCACTGCCCCACCCCCCCACCAGCACCACTCAAATAACACATTTTAAAAAGGTGTGTAGTAACAATGGAAAGTGAGTAGAACAGGTGTACAGTTAAAGGCGGTGTGGTAAAGGCCAAGTCCATCCGCAGGGTGAGGGAGGGGGCGGGGCGGGCGGGGGGGGTACTTTAATCTTGCCTCTTTCATCCCTGCTCTTTGATGGTCAACTTGAGTGGGTTCAGTCGAGCGGTGGGGCGCTCAAACAGTCCGGTCTCCTGCGGAGTTACTGTGACCTTAATGCCAGGTACGCTGCGGGGGCGGGGGGGGGGGGGGGGGGCAGTGGTGCACTGTGTAAATATTCCATCCCCACCCCCCACTTTTACTTTGAGCTTTACCCAGTTCAGAACCTACCGATGGTGCTTTTCATATTGTAGTGAAAGCTTGTCCAGTTCTAATACTGCTGTCCCAATATTCCATTACATACAGGTCCAGTTCTAATACTGCTCTCCCAATATTCCATTACATACAGGTCCAGTTCTAATACTGCTCTCCCAATATTCCATTACATACAGGTCCAGTTCTAATACTACTGTCCGAATATTCCATTACATAGAGGTCCAGTTCTAATACTGCTGTCTCAATATTTTTGCACTGTGTGCTGTGACTATGACATAAATGTGTCATCAATGTCCCATATTTTCTGTGAGTGTGTTAAATACCCGCTTGGCTGGAGTGTAGGAGTAGCTATGGTGTCAGAGCAGCTATGGTGTCAGAGCAGCTGAGCAGTTTGCATTGTTGGACTAGCTACAGTGTAGTAGCAGCCAAACTGCTGCGCAGTAGTAACATGCTGTTTGACTTGTGGAATAACACTGAGGAGAGGACACGCAGTACTTCAGAGTCCTGCTCCTGATCGTCGTTACTGCTCTTTACCTCATCCATCTGTTACTGCATGTGGATAAAACCATGCACTGTACAATCTCTTATTTTGTTGTATAGATATAAACGTTTGCGCATTTAATAAATGTTTCATAATAAATTTTGAATTGTGTCGCGTTACTAAGCTCTTCCCATTGCCGCAGCACCCTTTGTCCATTTGGGAGAGCGCAAAACTACCCGCGTCCTCTGGAGCTTGTATATCCAGCTGGCAGTATGGTGTATATAGGGGCTATGTGCATCCAGCTGGCAGTATGGTATATAGGGGCTATGTGCATCCAGCTGGCAGTAAGGTATATAGGGGCTATGTGCATCCAGCTGGCAGTAAGGTATATAGGGGCTATGTGCATCCAGCTGGCAGTATGGTATATAGGGGCTATGTGCATCCAGCTGGCAGTATGGTATATAGGGGCTATGTGCATCCAGCTGGCAGTATGGTATATAGGGGCTATGTGCATCCAGCTGGCAGTAAGGTATATAGGGGCTATGTGCATCCAGCTGGCAGTATGGTATATAGGGGCTATGTGCATCCAGCTGGCAGTAAGGTACAATGGGGAAATAAGTATTGGACACGTCAACAATTTTATTATCAAACATATTTCCAATGTAGCTATTCACATGAGATTTTGACCAGACATTGGTATTAACTCAATACAACTACACAGCTAAAAAAATGGTAATGTTCCAATTCTTTAAAAAAGTTATGTGCAATAAAGTGAAATGACACAGGAAAAAAGTATTGAACACGCTAAATTAAATGTGGTAGAAAAGCCATATTTTTTATATTTGGTTGCATATCCTTTGCATGCCATGACTCTATGATGTCTGTGACCCAACAACATCAAAAGGCTCTTGATATCTTATTTGCTGGTACTCTTACAAGCGATACTATAGCAGCTCTGCATTTGAATGGATCTCTATGGGAATTGGGGGGTGAGACAAGATTTAGCTGTAAATTACACTGGAACAATATAGAACACAAGGTTGGCTAAGTGGCTCTAAGTCATCAAGGTATTGTTGACAAGATGTATTAAACAAGCCTTTAACCATCACTCTGCTGCCAGAAATACAGTAGATATGGAAGGATCACTTTAAGGGTTGTTTCTCCTGACAGATTTTCCTATTGAACTCTATGGAAAAATAAGTCAGGAGAAGAAACCCTTCAAGTTATCCATCCATAGCTACTGTATTTCAGGCAGCAGAGTGATGGTTAAAGGCTTGTTTAATACATCAGACCCTTGATGACTTAGAGCCACTTAGCCAACCTTGTGTTCTATATTGTTGAGTTAATACCAATGTCTGGTCAAAATCTCATGTGAATAGCTACATTGGAAATATGTTTGATAATAAAATTGTTGACGTGTCCAATACTTATTTCCCCCATTGTATATAGGGGCTATGTGCATCCAGCTGGCAGTATGGTATATAGGGGCTATGTGCATCCAGCTGGCAGTATGGTATATAGGAGCTATGTACATCCAGCTGGCAGTATGGTATATAGGGGCTATGTGCATGGTGCAGGTATCGCTTGCGGGTAGGTGTTGGTGCTCCTGATAATGCCGATGTTTATCAGGTGCTGAAATGCTCTGCAGTTGCAGAGGGTGGTATAAGGTGGCGGAACCGAACCGCGGAGCGGGAACTAACTCCCTTTTCCCGCTGCCGATAGGCGACAGGATCTGACCTTTCCCAGGGTTACGCAGCACCACCAGACGCGCGCTGCCGTTAGAGGCATCGGTCTCATTGTTGTCTCCTTCCCTTTTTACCCTGTAATGCAGTCACTGAGCGACTGGTCTCCGCCTCTTCCTGCTTTGCATGATGTCATGAGAAAAAGTAGGCGTTTCCCCCAGGAAACAGGGGACCTTTTGTGCGCAGCGGCGTGGAGTGTAAATCTTCGCTGGGCTGGCGCTCTGTGTTGAAACGGGCGGGCGGGGGGGAAGAGGAGCCCCCCTCCCCACCCCGCGCGCTCTCGTCTGCTCTGCGTTAACCCCTCGCCACGGCAACAATGCTTCACGTCTCACAGGCTGTCCGGGGTGGATCAGAGGTTAAACGCTGGAGAGGGGAGCTGAGTCCACCACTGTGCCTGCAGCCTGTTTATTCATCAGAGTGGACATAACTGACCTGTGTGGGTTTGCCTTTAGGAAAGCGTTGGTGTGCACGACTGCAGGCACAACAAGGCCCCTAATCTCCGCAGATTTCACATTGAGAGACTTATGCAATGCCGTCAGTGGACTTTGGCTGCCTGGCGAAGGGGGGTGTGGGGAACAAAGAGAGGGGTTATGAAGGAAAGGAAATGAAGTTCCTCCCCTTTTCACTTCAAGGATGATATGGAAGGGCCTGGAGCATGTGTGTTTGCATACATGCATGCTTGTTTGTGCATGCGTGTGTCTGTGTGTCTGTGTCTGTGTCTGTGTGTGTGTGTGTGTGTGTGTGTTTCTCAAAGCTGAGCATTTAGGACCATGTCTTCCCATAAAGGTCACACTCTGCTCTGCACTGGGACAGAGGAAGCTGTATCTATGACTGAGAGACAGAACCCCCCAAACAGCTATGTTTCAGGGGATAGGCACAGCATCACACATTACTGTAAGACAGGTCAGAGCTAAGGGCCCTCACTGTAAGACAGGTCAGAGCTAAGGGCCCTCACTGTAAGACAGGTCAGAGCTAAGGGCCCTCACTGTAAGACAGGTCAGAGCTAAGGGCCCTCACTGTAAGACAGGTCAGAGCTAAGGGCCCTCACTGTAAGACAGGTCAGAGCTAAGGGCCCTCACTGTAAGACAGGTCAGAGCTAAGGGCCCTCACTGTAAGACGGGTCAGAGCTAAGGGCCCTCACTGTAAGACGGGTCAGAGCTAAGGGCCCTCACTGTAAGACGGGTCAGAGCTAAGGGCCCTCACTGTAAGACGGGTCAGAGCTAAGGGCCCTCACTGTAAGACAGGTCAGAGCTAAGGGCCCTCACTGTAAGACGGGTCAGAGCTAAGGGCCCTCACTGTAAGACTGGTCGGAACTAAGGGTCTTCACTGTAAGACAGGTCAGAGCTAAGGGCCCTCACTGTAAGACCGGTCGGAACTAAGGGTCTTCACTGTAAGACAGGACAAAGCTAAGGCCAGCTTTGCTCTAAAATGAATGGAGATTCTCTCCTATTAAGGGTTCACACTGTGGTCACTGGGGAGTTGAAATTGGGGTGATTTTTTTTCTCCCGTCCTGTTTGTAAAGAACCCCTCAGTGGAATGTGTGTGACGATCGCACCCAGTCAGGAATGCAAAACGTTTGCTCTTCAGCTTTTTGTGCCGTTTGGGGATTTTCTTAAAGGGGAATTCCACCACCCTCCCACCCCCCACCCACACAAAAATTGCAAAATCAAAGATTTTAGTTTTGGTTCCTTTACGAACAACATTTGTTTTCATGTGACAAATCTAGTGCTTCTGGTGCTTTATATACTTTTAAAAAGTGGCAATAAAGTTTACCAGAGAAGCCAGGACGATATAATGAATATTTTTTCAACAAGATAGTGGTGGTGAAATTGTGTGTATAAAAGAAAATCCAAACAGAATGCCGGCAAACTATAATGATAATAAGGTTTATATGGAGAATTACTGTCTGTCTGTTTTAGGAAGGTAGTCATTGTGCTTTGTGCATAACTTAGAGTAGTTGGGGACAGCAGTAGATGTATTTAGATAGGGTTGCAGGGTAAATGCAGTACTTCAGCCTTGCTATTGGCATGGAGCCTGGCTGGTAGAGTGTGACAGGGCTGACTGGAATGCTCGGCCTTAATTACAGTAGCTAAGCTCACCTTGGCTTTGGAGAGGTCGACAGCGACACGGAGCAAGTTTTGCACACAGTGTCAGTGTTGTTCACGATCGTTAGTTTTGCTTTTTATTTTTGTTTGAATGCATAAGGAGCTTTTTATTCACAAACATACATTTTAACTTCGTCTTAACACTGTAAAGTCAGCAGTGTTTGATGTGGGTTGAAGAAGCGTCAGACTGACAGACACACCACAACACCTGTTGCTCTTGATTTGGCGTTGTGAGAAACATATTTAGTGTGTTCTCTGCAAAGAGGGCTCTCCTTCCGATCAGGGTCCACACCAACCCAGATCTTTAGCTTAGTTATATGCCGTTATGCTGTAAATGTACTTAAATGTACTTGACTTAGGCTACGGCAGTGCAGCCGTCAGCTATTCTTCATGTTACAAAGATGGTCCTAGCATACTGTCCATAAAACTACATTGATCGTCCACTGATGGTACACTTGCATGGCTGTTCCAGGGTGGTCTGGGGGTAAGACGCGTTTATGTGAGGAAGGTGCATTGGGAAAGCATGGTGTTAATTACACAGCCACGTGTAACCAAATTTTTCTTGTGTGAGGGACATTGCCGTATGCGTGTATGTGTGACAGAGGAGCTGGCAGTATTCATAAAGACCTGTAGATGTGCCCCATGGAGGTCTCGGCTATCTAAGCCATGTGAATTTGCGCAGAGTCTGTCGCTTTTGCTCCTGTTGCAGTCATAGTGGAGATGCAGGCCTGTGGGGATGTACAGAATTGTTAAATAGGACGATAAATGTGAGCCGAAGGAGGGGCAAGAATGGCATTGAATCAAAAGGTCCCTGCTCTGAAGGTGTCCCAGGGGGCCAGAGTGGCGGGAATATTTATTTTGTGACGTCACCTTCATCCAAAAGGGCTTACAGCGGCCCCCTGCCCTTTGTGTGGGTGGAGCTTCCTTCCTCTTGTCCCGAGTGTGTCAGTAGGGAGCGGGCTGGTGTTCGGACCCAGTGTACTAGGGCCAGGCCCTTTCCTCTCTCTGTACCCTGACTCATGACTTATTTCATGCAAGGTGAAGGGTCTTAACAGCCCACTGAAGCATTCATCGATGCTCATCCTGTTCAATTGTTAAGTTGTCCTTTATAGCATTACGGTGCGATCATGCACTGAACAATTCACACCGTTACAGCAAATATCAACAGTACGAAAGACCAATGAATCTGTAGCCTCAGATGGCGCAATTAGCCATCATTTCGAGAGAGCATCCCAAGCCTCGACTAAAACGTATTTCAGCCTCCAGTCGCATGCGTTTTAAATGTTTACGGCTGTGCCCGTTTCAGAGTAGGTGTGCAAGTACCCCTGGGCTGCGGCTCTTCTCAGAGCATGGAGATTAGCAGACATTACAGAAAAAACAGGAAGAGCAAAAAAAGATGCCCTGAGCAGCTGAGTGAAGCCCTGGCTTGGCTGCAGGTAGTGTGCTGGCGCGCTACTCTCTGGAATGAACTACGTGCTCAGGCCTGCCGGTGAATAATTGAAGAGCCGTGAGCGATGGACTGGCAGCGGGCTATCATGCGGTGCATACCAAACGAGAGGATGCGCTGCACTGGGGAACCCCGGGCGCTCCTTCACATCCACAATCCGGTTTCTGCGTCAGCTCTGCTATGGAAAGAATCTCTGGTGGTTTCCACTCAACGGAAACTGATCCGCATTTCAGGCGTTTCAGGCTACTGCAGTGCATCTGCCTCAATCCAGAGAGAATTACTTTCACATATGTTACTTTATTTAGGGTCATTTATTGGTAATTCTTTCCATCTAAATAGAGAAAAAAAGCATACAAGTCTTAAACTGCTTTTATAATGTAACAAGGTACAATTGTGTTATGAAAAAACACATTTCAAAGACTCATTTGAGGTGACAGTATTGCTTCAGCAAGTGGAAATGTACATCCTTGTCTTCAATCTTTCCAGTAAGCTGAGAAACAATGTAAAAATATAAAAATTAAAATGAACGTGTAATACTTGAATTTCCCAGTTAACGGCTGCCATGTTTAGATTGGTGGGAAGATATTTTTGCTTCTGGACCGAAAGTGGCCTAGGTTTGTGCTTAATTAACAAGCTTTTGGAGCGATTAGTGTAATTGTTGGAGTGGGATGGGGGTGTTTGAATGTGCTGTTGACACAAAAGCAGTGTTTTGACTGTAAACCGCTGCACGGGGGTTAACCTTGTTACCGAAGCCCAACCAAAACAGCAGAATCGTCCCCATCAGCGGGTTGCGCAAGCCCTTATTTATTCCAGCTTTCAAAACAAATCGATTTTATCGTGTGTTGACATCCTGTGTACATTTCTTTGTCGCGTGGTCATCGAGGTCAATCGTTAAACTGTTCACGTCATTGCGATTTACTTCCGTTAAAATATTTTAGACTGAAGATTCATCGGTGAAAGCTGCCTGTAACTTTAAAATGATGCCGCAGTAATAATATTTCCCCCCTTTTTTTCCCCAGTCCTACTTTGTCACCGATTATGACCCCACGATCGAGGACTCCTACACAAAGCAGTGTGTGATTGATGAGAGAGCGGCTCGACTGGATAGTGAGTACCATCCTGATAGGATGAGGAAATGCAAAGGCATTACAAGCACCTCACAGAATATCAATCAGCCACAGCCCAAATTGTATATTCATGTCAAACATACACAGCAGTGGGTTTTTCAGTTCTCTTAAAAAGCTACTACATCTCATAGAATTATGTGGCCGGACTGGAATATGCTTCGACTGTTTCAAATGATGATATATTGAGAAAAACAGGAGCCATACTATTTCAGAGTATTATATTGGACCTGAGAGCTGTAAACATTGGAGATGAATGGCTGCAATAGCGCATCTCTGTTTTGTTTGTTATGATGTGTGTTTATGCATATATACCTGGACGGTTCATCGTGTGCCTGGTCTTGACACGCCTAGTCTTTATTTATTAGTAGAGGTTAGTGTCGATCGCTCTGGCATTGCTTGGTCAGGCCTGCTCTGTTAGTGACTGACGGGGTCTCTCTCGTGTTTGGCAGTCCTGGATACAGCGGGACAGGAAGAGTTCGGGGCCATGAGAGAGCAGTACATGAGAACGGGCGAGGGCTTCCTGCTCGTCTTTTCCGTCACCGACCGAGGAAGGTGAGTGCCATCCTCGCCACCAGTGCTGCCATGGAAACATTCTCCATTTTCATCTTCTGTTCACCTTTCCTTTAGTAATTTATGCACTTTTTGTTCAGTCTGCATATCTTTGTGCGTCTTCCTCTTTTTTTCCCCCTACATTCCTTGTCTCCCATTGACAGCAGACTGTCCAATTTGCTTGAAACAAAATGTCCGCCTTTTTCCTGGAGAGGGCATTGACTGACCCCGGGGTCTGTCAGTCAGCTGTGCCCGTTCTGTGACTCTTCTGTTTTCAGCAGTGCAGTGTGTCCCTGAGGGTTGCTGTGTGTTTGCTGTAAACACACTTTCCTTCCTGTGTTTATATCGCTGAGCCCTGACTGAGTGGGGACCAGGTTTTACCGCGCAGCGGCAAAGCTGTTGGAAAGCCGTTTGCTGGAATCCGGTCCTGTGTTGATTGGAATGTTTTGTTTACCCCATCAAAGGGCTCTTGTGCTTAATGCTGTTTGCTTCCACCACGAGCATTGCCTCTTAAAGCTGTTAAACTGAAGGTAGATGAGCCGGGCAAAGCAGGGCTCCGATATGTAGCACAGCAAGTCCGCCAGGGTCCTTCCCAGCATTTGGCTAGCATCTAACATTCTCCCAATGTTTCCACAACATTGTAGTGACATATTTGGAAGAGAGCGGAACCCCTGTCGGGTTTCTCTCGACTCACTCACTCTTCAGTTAGGATTCATAAAAAGCCTTCCTCCCAGTCTCTAAGAGGAAGAGATTTCATGGAAGTGGCCTGTAGCAGACCAGGAATGCTTCAGTCAGAAATGGAAAAGGAAAGTGCTTCTCTCAGAGCCGCTGCCTTCATTGATCACAGTATTTTACTGTTATTTACACAATGGGAGAACACAATATAAGCCACACAGGGGATAGAGCTGTGGCTTATAAACCCTTTTGATATGTCCCCATCTTGCACTTGATATTTCAAGGCCCGTATTAATGGAAGCACCATCCGGAGTAGATGGCGTCTCTTTTGTGGAGGGATGTGCGGCTATAACCGTCCCCGCTGGCGGGTGTCTCCTTTCTGTGTCTCAGTTTCGAAGAGATCTACAAGTTCCAGAGGCAGATCCTCAGAGTGAAAGACCGGGACGAGTTTCCCATGATCCTCGTTGGCAACAAAGCGGACCTGGAGCTGCAGAGACAGGTGAGCTTTATAGCGTGGCCCTTGCAGGAGGCTTACTGGTCCACATTATTAAATCTCCCAACAGACACCAGGGCACTTTCTGAGAGCACTGCAGCCATATGTGGTTATGATTATGATTTAAACATAATTTCCATTTAGTCATGGAGAAGAGAGTTTGTTCTGGTTGGGTAGCATTGAAAGTTGAGGGGCACAGGGGAATGGGGTATCTAGAAATATAGGGGCCAGTAATGGGGTTATGTGTATTTTGCATTTAACCTTAAATATCGCTGAGGTAAAAAAAGAGCTGCCCTAACTTAAAGCAAAATTAGTCGGCACAGCAAAACATTAGAACCCACTGAAGTTATGACAGCATCTTATATCAGCTCAGTTAGTATAAGCTGTCTGGCTAGTCAGCAGAGCAAAGGTCCCAATCCAAGCCTGGATTCAATCCAGTTTGGCCAAAAAGTAAAGGTCCTTACAGCTTACTTTCTCACAAAAGGACTATACTGCCACCTTCTGGTGTGAATTATATTTGTTAACGACAAGATTAGTTTTCTTTCCTGTGGCATGTTTAAACTGCTGAAATAGGCTAGGTAAATCAATGGTTTTGCTGCCGTTAGTTAATTTGGTAAAATCACTGAAGTAATTTGGGTAATAGTGTATCCAGTGGGTATCTGAGGACTATTATTTATATCCTCTGGTGAGAGAAGTGACTTGATGAGCTGGTTCAGTGTGTCGTGTTGGATTGGTAATGGACCCCGAGTCTGCTTCTCTTTCAGGTCACTCAGGAGGAGGGCCAGCAGCTGGCCAGGCAGCTGAAGGTAACATATATGGAAGCGTCTGCAAAGATCCGAATGAACGTAGACCAAGCCTTTCACGAGCTGGTTAGAGTAATAAGGTGAGTGGAACGCTCACGCTTGCTGGCTTTTCATGGGACTGTAACACACCCAGCTTTAGTCTGTCTGAAAATATAAATATATATAGTTTAACAAAATGTAGAATAAATTAAGCAAAGTAATCATTTTAAATATTTGGTCGCATATCCTTTGCATGCCATGACTCCCTGATGTCTGTGACCCAACAACATCAAAAAGACTCTTGATATCTTATTTTCTGGTACTCTTACAAGCGATACTATAACGTCTCTGCATTTGAGTGGATCTATATGGGAATTGGGGAGTGGGACTAGATTTAGCTGTAAATTATGCTGGAACAGTATGGAATACACGGTTGGCGAAATGGCTGTAAGTCATCAAGGGTCTGAGGTACCAAACGAGCCTCAAACCATCACTCTGCTGCCAGATATGCAGTAGATATGGATGGATCACTTTAAGGGTCGTTTCTCCTGACAAAATTTTCAATTGAACTCTATGGAAAAATAAGTCAGGAGAAAAAACCCTTCAAGTTCAACCTACCCATGCGTGACATAGTGGACAATAGCGTCTATGTGTAAGTTCATAAATATATTTATTCATCATATATAATTAGAATTCCGTCATAGCAACAAGATAAAACCAACAATAGCCTGATCGTATGCCAAAAAAGCAGTGAAAAACCCTGCTCACTCAAATGCAAAATAAACATGAAATTATTGTCCCATTATACTTTATTCTACTAGCAATATATGCTACTAAATATTAAATATATATACAATCATACCATTGGTTTTACACATAGCAATGTTGCTATCAAACTTTAGTGGTTATTTATTGTCTTGGACAATCTGTTTGAGAAATACACACCAGTTTAGCACGTTATGACACAATGTGGAACGTCTGCCCAGTGCCCGCAGTACCCCCATATGCCCTACCTGCAGAAGTATTTTACGTCATTCTGGTTTTGACCAATAGAGGATTGTCCTTTTCCACTGTTTGCACATTTTTCTGGGATGCTTTTTTACAGCCCAGCATAACAGTCTTTAATCTAGTCAATGTACTATGTCAAACAGCTACAGAAAACGCATTCACTGACGGGGGTTTTTAGTTTTTTATTCCAATTTACTGTGCGCTGTTATGTGGTAGATTAATGTAAAACTTTTCTTGGAGTCATTATGAATGGGAATACAAACATTTTTAAAAAGCATACATACTGTAGAGTACAGGGAAAAGTGATGTTTTATTGAGGTACATGAGTGAATGATTAGGCTACATATTTAGGTGTGTGTAACAGTGTGATATCAATGTTTTCATCTTAAACCATCAATAGGGACAAATGTATATGCTTTATAATGGACAAAACACATTTTATTCATTTTATGACATGTATTGGATAGGGTTTTGGACCCATAGATATCTACCCCCTTATACTGATGAAAAGATAGTAATTCCCACTTGAGAATTATGCAAAGGTGAGTTTTATGATCCAAAACAGTTGATTTATAGTTAAATATATAATTATTTTATGATTTAGAGCAGTGCACAATTTAGCCATTTGGATAGATTTGGAGACACTAATGGACAACAGGGTACACTGCCTATATTTTGCATCACAGATCTTTAGATATGAACTGCATATCATCCTCAGATTTTGCACACTCGGTATTTCATTGCAAACTAAAGAAAAACATTTTGCATTTTTCCAAAGTTTATTTTCATTTGTGGCACTTTATTTTCACTTAAATAATGAACAAATACAAAGTTTGTATTGTAAATGGGACAACTGTCTTGTTTAATTTAAGCCATTCGCCTAGTTTCTGTGATGCACACACCTGGAGTTATAAAGCCTTAACCAGAGCACCCCCTAAATAGGTGAGAATTGACCAGATTTGCCATCTGCACCAAGGGGTTAAGCTCTCTAAAGTTTACCTCAATGTTACATTGAAAAGAGCCAGATATGTACTAAGTTTTTTGCAACTAGTTACAGACACAGATATGACACATTCTTCCCCAGAAACTGCTCTTGAGAATGGACTGCAAAGTTTAATAAAAAAAAATAATAATAAAAAGTACATGTACACACATTGGATCTATGATCTTCTGCAATTAAGTATGTGTATGTATTTTATTTATTTATTTATTTTTCTAGAAAATTCCAGGAGCAAGAGTGCCCACCCTCGCCTGAGCCCACTCGCAAAGAGAAGGACAAGAGTGGCTGCCATTGTGTGATCGTCTGACTGGTTCCTCCCACTTTCACACGCTCTCCCAAGCTGCTGTCATCAGTCCCCACCCCCTTGCCTTCTTACATCACATCCTGTGTGGAAAAGTGCTGCCTCCCACACCTGCATGACTCGGCGGCCTCCACAACAGCCTTAACCCGGAGGCGCCGACCAGGGTCTACACTAGAGGGACAAACAAGGCAACCTGAAACTCATATCCAGAGTTTATACTCCATACACATGCACACAAATGACCATCATGACACCCATACAAAACACACTAATCACTGCTTCTTAAAAAAAACAAAAAAACAATTTTTGTATGTTGGACTTTAATTGCCTTGACATTTGTCTTAGTGACATTTATATTTTTGGACAATGGTGGCGATGATGATGACGAAACGTACTCACGGAATGTCAAATTTAAAAATGTATGTTTTTAGCTACAGGTATTTTGGTCTTATGGACTGAGGTCGTTTAATCAAGCTTTGAGTGTGACGCCATGTTGGTTTCTACTTACATGTGCTAATCTGCTACTGTACATAAGTGGAATTTGTTGTGATTATAGAAGTGCATCTCTAATTAATTAAATTACTGAAGTACAGCGAGTGAGGTTGACAAGCTTGGTTTGAAATACATTACAAAATTATATACATGTATGAATAAATGTATGAATGTATGTATGTACGTGCACAGACAGCCAAAAAAAAAAGTGATGCCAAGTTTGTGTTCTATCGTAAGCGAACATTTCCAACTTTGTGTCTTTGAATGCAGTTGTGTCAGTGGTCACATCCAACCGGTCTACTGTATATCTCCTTCACTCGTTAACACTGCCACAGCGTATGTAATGATATAGAACGAGCAGGTCATGTATAATGAACGAGCTGGTTATGCATAACGAATGAGCTGGTCATGTATAATGTACATGTCTCAGTTTCTGCCTCTGTGGGAAAATTGCAGATTAGCCAAACCAAAAAAAAAAAAAAAAAAAACAAGAAGAAACTGCCATTATGCCATCAAGGTTGAGAGCAATATGTTTGAGAAACCTCATTAGCATTGCACACAGAGCACAACAAAGACCACAGACTACGCGCTTCCTTTTGGGCATCATAATTTAAACCAATCCCCCGTGTTTTAATTGTTTTAAGTTTTTTTTTTATGTTCTGCTTTTAAGTTCTCTTGTGGGGGTAAACGCATGTATTTGTTTATAGGGGTAAAAACTATCGCCGTTGAAGCTGACGCATTAAAAAAACGGTTTACGCTTACGGAGCAAGTAATCTGTTAACTGAAAAATTGTGTGGGCTTTAAGAGCAGTTACGGATGTGGATTTTGGTTTGTCCTGATCTGAGGTGGGAGTGGTTCTGTTGGGTCGAGGTCATGAAAGACCCGCTCAGTGCATCACCTGCTGAGCATGGGGAAAAAAGAAAAAAAGAATCTGTTAGTGGCCCGTTCTGACCCGAATGTTTTTTCATTAGGGTTCACATCACTATTAAAGAGGGCTTTTGTTTGTTTTTGATTTTTGGGTCTTCCTTTTCGATGCGAGTATTTCCGAATAAGGGTTACGAAGAAACTATTGCTTTTTGTTTCAACTTCGTGTAATATAAGAGAAAAGGATGGAGGGGATCCATTGACAGAAATGATTAAATGTTTTTGCTATATACTTTTATACATTATTTTCTTATCAGACTAGTTAAGTATTTTTATATGTTTGTATGCTCTCACTGTGTATATGTAAAGAGGAGTATTTAATTCTCACAGTTTTTAACTGAAAAGGCTCAGCCTGCATTGTGAAACAGGTAAAGAAACATTATCTTGTTGGTTGTCTGGAGCAGGCGGTGTGATAGACTGACCCAGTTCCACTGTCCCTACCTGTCCTGCAGAGGGCGCCAGCCCCATTCTGTAGACTCCGGTTGGGGGTCACAGTAACGCAAATGTTCTGCTGTCTTGCAGAGCATCCGAAAATCAGACTCCCTCCTTCTACCAGAGTTTGTGCTTATCCAATCCATGTTCTGTGTTCTGTTCTTTTAAGTCTACCCCCTGTATAGCTTCTGGTGCTAATAATAATAAAAGACATGATTAAGCCAAATATGACCACTTATTTGATTTAAAAGATATACTGTATTTGTTAATACTACTTTTTGTATTCAGTGATTTGTTTTTTTGTTTTTTTTCCTAGAAACTTTTGAGAGGTCTCTGCTTCATCCTTACCAGCATATAACTGGGGGAGTTATAGTCTGGGGCAGCTGTGGCTCAGGAGGTAGAGCGGGTCGTCCGCTGATCGCAGGGTTGGCGGTTCGATCCCCGGCTCCTCCTGTCCACATGCAAGACACTGAACCCCAAATTGCTTTCGATGCGTGTATTTCCGAATAAGGGATACGAAGAAACTATTGCTTGCATGGTGGCTGCCGCCATTGGTGTGTGAATGTGTGTGTGAACGGGTGAGTGAGAGGCCATTGTAAAGCGCTTTGGATAAAGGCGCTATATAAGTGCAGTCCATTTACCATTTACAGTCTGAAAATAAACTAACCAGTCCGGCAGTGTGCATTTCAGAGGATGTGCTCAAAGCTTGTACCCCATTTCACATGACTGCACTCCATTCTGGGCTCATAATGGTTTACTTCGATACCTTTCTCACTAGCAGCTGGAGGCCCGGCCCTAGGCAATGTTCTGTATGGGTTATGGGGAGCTAGAGGCCCGGTCCTAGGCAATGTTCTGTATGGGTTATGGGGAGCTAGAGGCCCGGTCCTAGACGATGTTCTGTTTGGGTTACGGGGAGCTAGACGCCCGGTCCTAGGCAATGTTCTGTTTGGGTTATGGGGAGCTAGAGGCCCGGTCCTAGGCAATGTTCTGTTTGGGTTATGGGGAGCTAGAGGCCCGGTCCTAGGCAATGTTCTGTATGGGTTATGGGGAGCTAGAGGCCCGGTCCTAGGCAATGTTCTGTATGGGTTATGGGGAGCTAGAGGCCTGGCCCTAGAGGCCCGGTCCTAGGCAATGTTCTGTATGGGTTATGGGGAGCTAGAGGCCCGGTCCTAGGCAATATTCTGTATGGGTTATGGGGAGCTAGAGGCCCGGTCCTAGACGATGTTCTGTTTGGGTTATGGGGAGCTAGAGGCCCGGTCCTAGACGATGTTCTGTTTGGGTTATGGGGAGCTAGAGGCCCGGTCCTAGACGATGTTCTGTTTGGGTTATGGGGAGCTAGAGGCCCGGTCCTAGGCAATGTTCTGTTTGGGTTATGGGGAGCTAGAGGCCCGGTCCTAGACGATGTTCTGTTTGGGTTATGGGGAGCTAGAGGCCCGGTCCTAGACGATGTTCTGTTTGGGTTATGGGGAGCTAGAGGACCGGTCCTAGATGATGTTCTGTATGGGTTATGGGGAGATAGAGGCCCGGTCCTAGACGATGCGGCCTGCTCTGGAGTATGTTAAACTACTGAAAACATGTGCATTTTATGCATTTATAAAAACAAAACAAAAATTTTGTAATATCCACATTCAGGAATTTATTTATTTAGTAATGTATTCAATAACCTGTGCTGTTACATAATTGGCCAGAAGAGGGCATCAGTTGCCTCACTCCATATTTCTGTGAAGCATTAAACCATTTTGTCTTCAGTCCAGCAACAAGCTCAGATTTATGTGAACATATCAGAAATTTGGAATAGGATCAATAAGGGGTTTCTGTGTATAAAATATTTCTGGAAGATTCTTCTCTGGAAAGCTAGTCATGTTGGTAAATCTGGTATATTCTGTACAAGAGGATCATTTATAATATAGGAACGTTTGATCCACTACACGTATTAATATTTCTGATGGAGGAGTTCAGTGTTCTCCTCAACACGTCTGTTTTTCCCATTTAAACTGCAGATGAGAAGATGATGTCATTGCTTAAAGGGGTTTAAATCTATAAATGCACTAATTCTAGCTGCTAAATCAAAATGTTGTTCCTCCTCTCAGTCTATAAAAGATTAGGGCCTGGACTTATTGAGAGGAGGTAGGCCCAGGTTAGCTAAATGTCAGCATTTGTGGTCGCTATCGGGCAGGGCCAGGGCCTTGCAGTCTAGGGGAACTGACAGGCCCAGCGGCCCCTCAGGGCAACAGGGCGGGGCATCGACTGGTCCCTGTCAAGCCATGACATTTTCCAGTTGGTGCTATGCGTGGCGAGGGAATGAAATGAACGTAGTTCTCTAATGCTGGGAGAGAAACATCCCTGCTACTGCACGTGAGGATGGACAGCAAAAGGCCCAGAACTGCAAATGGACGCATTTTCCTTTTTAAGTGAATGCTTTTTTTTGTTTTAAGGGAACTATGGCTTGTGTTTTGGTTCAATTAAAAGAGATGAACGAGGGGGAAAAAAACAATAGCCTAATGGTTAAGGAACTGGGCTTCACACCAAAAGGTTGCAGGTTATATTTCCAGGTAGGACACTGCCGTTGTTTGAGAGTCACTCTAGATAAGCGTGTCTGCTCAATGCCAGTAAATGTAATGTTTAAAGGAGGTTTTAATGAAAATACAAAATGCATGGTTTTCAAACACAATCCACCTGAAGAAAACTTTTCAGAGGTGGTGGGTGAGGCATAATTAATGAATAACAAGCAGATGTTGTACACTCATACTAAACAGTAGCTGTAGTAGACGAGGCTTTTGAATCTCATGTAATGGCAGCACTTATGATGTCAAGGCTTGACTGGGAGACAATTGGAGACACCTGCAGCCTATAAACAGCCTTGTGCTACCGACACACCTGTGTGAGCAGGGCTCTGCTTCAACACTAACACTGTACACTACACACCTGTGTGAGCAGGGCTCTGCTTCAACACTAACACTGTACATCACTTATAGAAACACAATCACACTCGTGCTTCAAACCACCATTGTTCCGTCATCAATGTAACTCATTATGAAGAGATAAATATGAATGTAAACCAGTACATTAAAGCGCATTCAAGGTGTCTTAAAAGGGGTGCCATGTGTTTTTCTAATGAACTATTGGATATCCTGGCCTGGTAAGTAGAATGTAGCAATTTACAAACTTATCGATAGCTTTGACATATTTTATTGCATTGATATTTACTCCAGTCCAGTGGAACCCTGTTATAACGTGATAGTTGGGGTCAATGAATTGTCATGGTGTTAAATGTGGGGAGGTGTTATAACGGCATCATTAAAATCACTTTTCACTCTGCAGTCCACCAACTGAGCCATTGCGTCAGAGCTGTACACTCCACAGTTGGTGCAAGCAGAAGACCGAACGCATTGATAAAGTGAGCCTGCAGAGGATGTCCTACTGAAGGGGCAGGTAATGAGAACCAGTCATGAGCGGTCATCTATTCGAATCCTAATGTGAGATAACACGTCAGCATTAGTCGCTACTGAAGTGAGGCTAAAAGCACTGGCTGTGTCATTGCCCTCTTTAAACATCATATTTATGCTACCTGTGGACACATTTTGTATTTAAACCAAACTTAAATTAGTCTGGGAGACACAGGATGACGACAGGGGATAGGTGTTCCATTTCAGCTTTGAGGAGCCTGTAGTCATTCCAGAATTTTCCTTTTGAAATTGAGGGTTCAGGTTCAAGGGTATTTTATTTGGTGGCTAGGAGGCTTGTGTAAGCACATATTCCCTTCTGTCTTCCTCACACCAATGTTTAAGAGGTTTAGATTTGTAACAGGAGGGTCTGGAGCTATATGTGTCGTTGTGCTAGTAATGTGTTTATACGGACAGAGAAGCGAAGCTGAGCACAGCCTTATATATAAGTGAGGCTATTGCTAGCTATGTATGGTCTTCAGTTATGCTCAGCTATAAATATTCATTATCGAATCAGAACATGTTTAAACCTCAATAGCAGAGAGAGAATCTTCATCTTACACATACAGCTAAATACCTGGGGCTGTTTGCATACAAATTAAGACTGAATTCAAGCCTCTAAAGTTAGCTGCTGCGCCACTATATTAACCTAAAACTGAGTTTAACAGAGTTTAAGTAGGCAGTAAACTGTATTGAGAAATGCAGAGAAACTAACTTCAAGTAACTTAAACATTTTTGCATTTTAAATGTCGCTGTTGTTATTGTTGTTTCTCGTTAAAAAAATGTCGGTTTATGCTCCCTCTAAATTAGAGCTTTTGTATTACTTCTACATTACTATGACCACGTCTCTCGCTGGTGCTTAATACAATCTTTGACTTTATGATATGTTTATGCAGCCAGTCGGTAAATGGAATCTTTGTGCAGTCTGACCACAGCACTGATACTTGACTGAAGTGGGTGAGCTTCCTGATTGCATTATTGATATGTACTAGCCAGTTTTGGATTTGGGGGGTGGCAGCCGACGGCATCCATTGCCCTCGATCGAGCCAGGCCACCACCCCCAACGCCATCAACCCCCCCATAAGCCTGACAGTAATAGGCTGTCTGTGAGATTTGATGAGACATGTAGACACTTGTGAGGAGGACGGAGGGAAGAGGCAGGCGAGATTCCATAAAGCACAGCTGTGGCCACTATCGACGGGAAACGCGGTAAATGAAAGCCGATCTCCACGCCGCTTGCTGCCGTCCTTATGAGCAGGGAGAACGGTAGAGACATCGATCGCGAGTTATGGCCACCAAGCTTCTCTGGACACGTCGCACAGCCCAAAGGCAATGTACTTTAATCTGCACCAGTAATCAGACAATGTTTTTGTTTGGCTCACTTTCTCACCCCAAACGTCCTCACTTGTATAGGTCAGGCACTTGTTTATTTTCTCCTCATAAAAGCAACACTTAACAACACCATTCCCCCACAACACACCCATTTATGTGCTGACAAACTAATTTACCTGTATGTTTTTTATTTATTATCATTCATTTAATTTGTTCCAGTGACATTGTACATTGTGTCAAACTTCTTGAATGAAGTCGGTCCTATATTACATCTAGTAAAACTTAACTGGCTAAAAAAGGTTTATATACTGTAAATAAAAATGGCAAGTTACTCACGCATAGCCTACAAAGCAGTGTCTGTAAGTCATTCTTTAAAACGTGCAAAAAGGCCTACAGTTAAAAGTATTGATATCAAAATGAGGCCAAGTTACAACAAACAGTATTGCCTATCGTAGCTCACACTAATTAAACGAGCTCTATTCCAAATTAATGCTACCCAATCTCCTAAATTATTTAATGTAATTTGGCCCTGTGTATTTTCATTTGACCATCTGGGAATGTGGTCATTGACACGTTGTGGCACATCAAGTGTAAAATGGCGATTATTTATAGTGGAAATTATTTGCAATTCACATGTGTTACACTTACAAATGTGAAGAAATGAGTACAGTATAGGCTATGTTTGAGTTGAACAATTGTCTGCATGCAGTGCTTTGGGTGTATGAAAAGCACAGCATGCATGAAATGCATAATAATAATAACTTGGCATCTTTGTATGCTGAAAACGTTTTTTTGATCAGATATCATAACTTTTTGCACTGCTTTTGTTATGATCGAGTAGCTAACTGATGATGTATTAAATGTATGATTCATAAGATAAGAAAATGTAGAGAGATCTGCACACACAACACATGCAAATGCACATGCATTGACATAGGCGTGGATTCTGTCCTTTAATGACAAATAAATGAAAGTGCAATATTATAGCATATTAACGAATAACGAAGCTCACCGTGCGTAGCCTATGCAAGATTAGTAACATTTTATCTGTAACAGCATTGTAGTGATTTATTAGAGTTAAATGAGGCAACGTAAGCAATTTAATGTAAATGTGGTTGACAAATGTTACAGAACCAGTGGGAGAATCAAAATGACAAAAGGGCATTTGAGATAGCCTAGTAAATATTTTAGTAGCCAATTAAATAGTGTCCCGTTACCGTACGTGCTAATAATAAGTCGCCTTAACAAGTAGCCTACAGCTGGCCACATAATGTAACATCATTGTTATAGTATGCTATCATAATACATAATGTTATGTAGCGTAGCCTATATCTGATTATTTTTCGGATGGGATTTGTTTCTTCATAGTAAGTGAAGTAAGTTCATAGTAGCCTGCTAAGTGAAAACATGTAGGCTACATGGCTACTCTGTAATTTCATCCACCGAATCTGGCGGTCTGTGCCGTAAACAGCATGTTTAAAAGTTTGTCTTATTTACCTGACCCTCTCCTCCAAGAACAGAGCAAAGACGGCCCATGAGAAACTCCACAGCAGTTTCCTTGAATGTAAAAGGCACTTCGTCTGCTGATCAGTCATTTGGAAGACGTGCAATGTTTTTAAAAAATGCATCCAACTTTAATAGTTTTCTGTAAAAAAAAATAGTAGGCTACATTATGAGCTAATGTGAGCTTTTTACATTACATTATAGACATTTAGCAGACGCTCTTATCCAGAGCGACGTACATAGTGCATTTTCAAACTAGGAACAAGAACGTTTAAAGAAACAACCCTAAAAAGGCAAATATGAATCCAAGTACTAGGCGCAGTCAGTATGATTGGGGCTTTTTTTTTTTGTTTGTTTTTGGGGGGGGAATTACACAACATTAATAACAATAGTCACAGGGAGGAAGGGAGGGGTGGAGAGAGGTGCAGCTTGAAGAGGTGAGTCTTCAATCTGCGCTTGAAGGCGGTCAGACTTTCTGCTGTTCTGACCTCCACGGGGAGCTCATTCCACCACCGTGGGGCCAGGACAGACAGACGTCGAGACCGGGTGCTAGCATGAAGATGGGGGGGTACCAGTCGTCCTGAGGAGGCGGAGCGCAGGGATCTGGCAGGTGTGTAAGGTCTGATTAGTTTTTGGAGGTATGGGGGGGCAGATCCTCGGACTGCCTGGAAGGCGAGCACCAATGTTTTGAATTTGATGCGAGCCATCACCGGTAGCCAGTGGAGGTCAATGAGCAGGGGGGTGACATGGGAGTGTCGGGGGAGGTTGAAGACCAGGCGCGCTGCTGCGTTCTGGATAAGCTGAAGGGGTCTAATGGCCGATGCTGGCAGGCCAGCCAGGAGAGAGTTGCAATAGTCCAGGCGGGACAGCACCATTGCTTGGACCAGGAGCTGGGTTGAGTGGGTGGTGAGGAAGGGGCGGATTCTCCTGATGTTGTACAGGAAGAACCTGCATGCCCGGGTTACCGCTGCGATGTTCTCGGAGAGGGACAGCCTGTTGTCCATCACGACTCCGAGATTCCTGGCACAGGGCGTTGGGGTCAGTGGAGTGTCCCCTAGGGAAATAGAGAGATTGAGAGGAGGAGAGGTTAGAGCAGGAATGTAGATGAGCTCAGTCTTGCCAGGATTGAGCTTGAGATGGCGGTTGTCCATCCAGCTCTGGATGTCTCTCAGGCAAGCGGAGACGCGGGCTGATACCTGAGTGTCAGAGGGTGAGAAGGAGAGAAAGAGTTGAGTATCGTCAGTATAGCAGTGGTAAGAAAGACCATGAGCAGTGATAACAGGGCCAAGGGATTTGGTGTAGATGGAGAAAAGGAGGGGACCAAGGACAGAGCCCTGGGGGACTCCTGTGGTAAGGGGACGGGGTGCCGATACTTTACCAGCCCAGGCAACCTGGGAGGAGCGTTCCGAGAGGTAGGACTCAATCCAGGCCAGGGCCGAGCCGCCGATCCCCGCTGCAGACAGGGACGACAGGAGGATGGAGTGATCTACGGTGTCAAAGGCGGCAGAGAGGTCTAGAAGTATTAGCACAGAGGAGAGGGAGGCTGCCCGAGCTGCATGAAGCATCTCGCTGACGGAGAGGAGTGCGGTCTCCGTTGAGTGGCCAGGTTTGAAGCCGGACTGGAGGGGGTCTAGCAGGTTGTTCTGGGTGAGGAAAGACGACAGTTGGTTAGAAACAGCACGTTCGATAGTTTTGGAAAGAAAAGAAAGAAGGGATACCGGTCTGTAGTTTTGGATGTTGGAGGGGTCCAGCGTAGGTTTTTTCAGGATCGGGGTGATGTGGGCTCTTTTGAAGGATGAGGGGAAACAGCCAGAGGTCAGGGAGGAGTTCACCAGGGAGGTCACAAACGGGAGGATATCTGGGGTGATTGCCTGGAGGAGAGATGAAGGGATAGGGTCGAGGGCACAAGTAGTGGGGCGATGGGAGAGTAGGAGATGGGACACATCAGTCTGAGAAAGGGGTGAAAAGGTGGAGAAGCAGGGGGGGGACACAGAAGGGGTAGAGAGAGAAAGAGAGTGGGAAACAGTGTCTGTGAGGGGAGGGGGAGTGGGGCTGAAGGAGCTGCGGATGTCTGCGATCTTCTCATCGAAGGAATCTGCGAAGTCGTCTGCAGTGAACGAGGAGTGAGGAGCAGGAGGGGGTTTGCTGAGGAGGGAGGAGAAGATAGAAAACAATTGACGGGGGTTAGAACTGTGTTTGCAAATTTTTGTGTGATAGTAGGATACCTTGGCGGCGGAGACTGCCGTAGAGAACGCCGCTAGGAGAGTCTGGTAGGAAGAGAGGTCTGATGCGTCTCTGGATTTTCTCCACATCCTCTCAGCTGCGCGGAGACCGGCCCTTGAGGTGCGCAGGGCATCGGACATCCATGGGCAGGGAGGAGATGGGCGTGTGGGCCTAGAGACAAGAGGGCAGAGAGTGTTAAGTGATGTGGAGAGAGCTGTGAGCAGGGTGTCAGATGCAGAGTCGATAGAGAGTTGAGAGAAGGGTTTGAGGGGGGGGAGGGAAGAAGTGACACAGGGAGCAAGAGAGGAGGGTGAGAGGGAGCAGAGGTTACGGCGGACAGAGACAGTGGGGGTGTGGGGAGGGGAGGGACGGTGTGGAACAAGAGGAAGAGAGAAGGAAATGAAGTGGTGATCAGAGGTATGCAGAGGGGTAACAGTGAGGTCAGAGCAGGGGCTGTTCCTCTGGAAGACCAGGTCTAGGAGGTTGCCAGCCTTATGGGTGGGGGGGGAGGGTTGGAGGGTGAGGTCAAAGGAGCGGAGAAGTGGTAGGAAGGCTGCAGACTGGGAGGCGTCTAGATGGATGTTGAAGTCTCCCAGGAGGATCAGCGGGATGCCGTCCTCTGGGAAGGAGCTGAGCAGGGTGTCAAGCTCATCGAGGAAGCACCCCAGGGGACCTGGAGGGCGATAACAACTATAATGTACAGGTTAATAGGGTGGTTGATAAACACAGAGTGGTATTCAAAGCTTGTAATAGATAGATCAGAGAGGGGGAAAACAGAGAAAGACCATGAGGGGGAGAGTAGCAAACCAGTACCACCTCCGCGACCAGACGGCCGGGGGGTGTGAGAGAAGGAGAAGGAGGAGGAGAGGGCAGCGGGAGTTGCCGTGTTGTCCGGTGTGATCCAGGTTTCAGTGAGGGCGAGAAACTGGAGGGACAGGAAGGAGGCATAGCCGGAGATGAAGTCTGCTTTCCGTGTGGCAGACTGGCAGTTCCAGAGCCCCCCTGCGACGGTGAAATTCTCGCAGGGAGTCAGTGAGGGGTAGCGGAGGTTGGAAGGGTTGCGTCGCCGTGAAGAGCCACGTTGTTGGAAGCGGGTTCTGAATGGAAGAGAGCAGACGGGGATGGGGAGAACACACATGGAACACACACAAACTGGGACGGAGCGACACTTGTGTCGCTCAGACACAAGTCTTTTTGAAGTGCACACCGCTGATTGCAGTCGACTAACAGCTGAGTGAGACACTTCGCGAGCACGGATCAATTATTATTTCCTATCAAAAAGCACAATACTCCGAAACTATCAGTTTATCCGATCTAACAAGCTTAAAAAGCCAATCGCAGAACAAACACAACCTAGTAATGCAATTGCTTTGATCAGTGTTCAATGAGGTCAAGTTAAAACCACGCAAACAGCAAACAGCCTAGAACACTTAAAATCAGTGTTCAACGAGGTCTAATTAAAACCACGCAATCAGCAAACAGCGGCAAAAACACTTAAAATCGATACAACCTTTCGCGGGACGGTTCAAAACGGGTCTTGCTCTACAGGAAGAAATATGCACTCCTGACTAGCAGAAGCTAACAGAAGCTTATGTATGTTGAACTGACGGTATATAAACACGATCCCGTAAGTGTTCATATACAGGTGCAGCTCAAAAAATTACAATATCGTGAAAAAGTTCAATATTTTTTGTCACTCATGTCAAAAAGTGAAACTCATATATTATATAGATTCATTACACATAGAGTGAAATATTTCAAGCCTTTATTTCTTGTAATTTTGATGATTATGGCTTACAGCTAATGAAAACCCAAATTCAGTGTCTCAGAAAATTTGAATATTACATAAGATCAATAGAAAAGGATATTTTAAACAGAAATGTAAGCCTTCTGAATAGTATGTTCATTTCTATGCACTCAATACTTGGTTGGGGCTCCTTTTGCATGAATTACTGCATCAATGCAGCGTGGCATGGAGGCGATCAGCCTGTGGCACTGCTGAGGTGTAATGGAAGCCCAGGTTGCTTTGATAGCGGCCTTCAGGTCGTCTGCATTGTTGGGTCTGGTGTCTCTCATCTTCCTCTTGACAATACCCCATAGATTCTCTATGTGGTTCAAGTCAGGCGAGTTTGCTGGCCAATCAAGCACAGTAATACCATGGTCATTGAACCAGCTTTTGGTACTTTTAGCAGTGTGAGCAGGTGCCAAGTCCTGCTGGAAAATGAAATCAGCATCTCCATAAAGCTCTTCAGCAGAAGGAAGCATGAAGTGCTCAAAAATTTCCTGGTAGATGGCTGCGTTGACTGTGGACTTCAGAAAACACAGTGGACCAACACCAGCAGATGACATGGCACCCCAAATCATCACTGACTGTGGAAACTTCCCACTGGACTTCAAGCAACATGGATTCTGTGCCTCTCCACTCTTCCTCCAGACTCTGGGACCTTGATTTCCAAATGAAATGCTAAATTTACTTTCATCTGAAAAGAGGACTTTGGACCACTGAGCAACAGTCCAGTTCTTTTTCTCCCTAGCCCAGGTAAGACGCTTCTGACGTTGTCTCTGGTTCATGAGTGGCTTGACACGAGGAATGCGACATTTGTAGCCCATGTCCTGGATTTGTCTGTGCTGGTGGCTCTTGATGCACTGACTCTAGCCTCAGTCCACTCCTTGTGAAGCTCCCCCTAATTCTTGAATGGATTTTGCTTGACAATCCTCTCAAGGCTGCGGTTATCCCTGTTGCTTGTGCACCTTTTCCTACCACACTTTTTCCTTCCACTCAACTTTCTATGAATATGCTTGGATACAGCACTCTGTGAACAACCAGCTTCTTTAGCAATGACCTTTTGTGGCTTACCCTCCTTGTGGAGGGTGTCAATGACTGTCTTCTGGACATCTGTCAAGTCAGCAGTCTTCCCCATGATTGTGTAGCCTACTGAACCAGACTGAGAGACCATTTAAAGGCTCAGGAAACCTTTGCAGGTGTTTTGATTTAATTAGCTGATTAGAGTGTGACACCATGAGTTTCCAATATTGAGCTTTTTCACAATATTCTAATTTTCTGAGACTGAATTTGGGTTTTTATTAGCTGTAAGCCATAATCATCAAAATTACAAGAAATAAAGGCTTGAAATATTTCACTCTATGTGTAATGAATCTATATAATATATGAGTTTCACTTTCTGAAATGAGTGACAAAAAATATTTAACTTTTTCACGATATTCTAATTTTTTGAGCTGCACCTGTATTAGCGTAATTTCAGTATTTTCCTAGTACTTAATTTTTATGGTCACTTTGTGTTATGTGTGAAAAGGATGAACTGAACAGAGCTGAAGTGCACATACGTTTTGTGGCAAATGAATAAAGAAATAATAAAGAAATCCTGGCCTCGAAGCTTCAGTCTCCACAGTGAGAGTCAGACTGTGGAGTAGTCTAACCGCAAAAGCACAACATAAGTAGGATTTTTTTACATTAATGCAACAACGCGATGTTAACCAGAGGATATTTTGCACATGAACTATATTTTTTGTGCCTGAGAAATGGGATATTTGTTCCTGTACTGCGTAAGCGTTAACCTTTTGTTAGTAGCGAGTAGACTAACGTTAGGCTACCAGATCATGTCGGGTGATTTTCATCTTTTTTTAAGTACAAGTGAAATAGTGAACAGTTAATACTGTTCAATGTCTTTGCATTTGCAAGATAAGTATGTTCTTTAATGTGAAAATAACATTTTTGTATGAGAAAACCATAACATGTGCACACTGTTTTAGGCAAAAATAAAATGACACTTTAGTACCTGGTGGGGGATCAAGCCCGCATTTCTCGCATGGTAAGGCTCGATGCATACCGCTACACCAAAGCTTCTTGGATGCTGGTATGTGATAAATAGAGCATTTGACTAGTCAGAATAGTATGAAGAAGCCTTGTGATTGGCGGATGAGATGTTGTTATCCAATGGGGAGAATGATTGTTTGAGGGTATGAATGGATAATGTTTATGACAAATTCAGCAGGAAAATTTGAAGAATTGGAAGAAGAATAAGAAGAGGAAGGAGAAAAACCATCAAAATAACCCAAGTTTGGGTCTTTACTGTGTGGATGTGTGAAGTTGTGTCTGGATTTTGTGTGGTTACATGAGGTAAGAATGCACAGAAGTGAATGTTTTTAAGGGCTGAGAGTCTGTGGTCATTGTGGTTATTTCTGTAGAAAACCCTGAAAAGTGCCAAACTCTCGGTGCTGTATAGGTATTGGGCATGCCCCGCCAAGCCGATAATTCTTAATATGAGGGGTATAAAACAATTTGGCATAAGCAGATACTTCTCATTTACTGTGGCACTGGCCCTCCATAGCCTGTTTCTGGATTCAAATTCAGAGATGGCTAACAAGGACAAACTCTTAAAATTAGATCTATTCATTGTTTTGGAGACCTAAGGGAAGGAAACAAATGAATTAATAACTTCATAATCCTATTAGGGCAAAACTTATCTTTCAAACAAACACAGCAGAAAGATTAGTGATAAATAGATTTAAAATATTTCTCAAACACCATTATAATTATAGAAAAATACACTGCGATAATAATAACGTCAAAGAACATCTGGGAAAATGGGCTGAAATTAGTATGGGAGAGGGCTAGGAATTGCCAGACACCAAGATTAATGATTTTATTTCTGTTGTATGATATTGCTACATTGGAAAATGATGAGAAAAATAAAAACATTTCTACCAGGTGCTTTTCGTGATGCAGTGATAGTGATCGTATGTGTGTGGTATGAAGTATCAGAGGAACTCCGGCAAATCGGCAACAAAAGGGCATTGAAAACAGCGGGTGTGCCTAAAATTGTACAAACTATATTTATCTATTTGTTTCTTCGCTCACTGCATAGCAGTTGCTCAGAGGGGTAATACTTAAGTATTAGAAAATAGGTCGATATGGCTTTGAGGGTGCTTGATGTAAAAATGTCAGGAGTTTTAATGCGGGGATTGGTCCGTACAGCGGGGGGCCCTGGTAATTATCACTTGTGTTTGCCCACAGGCAGAAGGCATACAGCATACGGCTCCATTATGAAAGACAAACCCAATTAAGCCACTGTACAGAAAATGGTTTGTGTCTATGTGGGTGGGAGCTGTGTTTTTAGACTGCAGTCGGCCTCAGGTTAGAGCAAGAGCACATTTTCTAACAATGTTTAAGCCTGATGCACGTTCACTTTGTCATTCTTCTGTGGTGAACATGCTTTACTCATCAAAGATGGTTTTGGAGAGACATGTTCACATCCACATCCATTTAAATCAAATTCCTTCTTTACTCAGTACACAATGACATGGTAATGGCACAAAATTGCGTTCAAGAGTGTTTCTGCAACTACGGTCACTTTTGACTCTCCCAAATTAAAAAAATCAACCTCTATGAATTTTAATTTTAACCATCAGAGTCATGTTTATTGTTTATGGTTTTCATCACATGTTCTTACAAAATGTCCTTACCCGCAACATTACAATAACGTTCATTTAATACATTTTCCTTTTTTAATTTCTATTAAATTTTAAGACATTTAAATTCATTTTCATCAAGCTTTGTGCATCATTGTAAATACTGATATAAAAAAATTCTAAAAAATAGGGGATTTCATGGTTTTCTCTACGCCATGGAAAATTTAGACAGTGACCTTAGATGTCAATTGTCTTCATACACACAAAATATTAAATATGTTGCTTTTTATAACAGATATTGTAATTCTAATGTGTAAATTAAAATAATTTTTGCAAATAAAAATCATAATAATAATTAAAATAAAGCATAGCTGCGGTAATGACATCTTGTGTCGGTAAGGACACAATGTTAATGGTAGATGTTAATAATGTAACCTTAACAATAGGCTACTATAGAGAACAACAGTAATAGACAAAAACAGAAGTGTCAAAGATAGTAGAGGTATTGCAGTAAAGACTGGGTCAAACTGATTTTCATGTTTCAAAAATATTATGGCTGAAAGTTGATGTGGCACGAACATTAATACTAATACACTAACACAAACCCATAACAGCATCTCACCACAACATTACTTTTGTGTATCAACTATTCAAACTATTTAAGTCCCAACTATTTCTCATTTCAGCCTGAGGAGTAAACTCATAGCAACTTTGAGGCTTTTGGTACATGTACAGGTAACTAATTAAAACGAGAGCAGAGTTCCTTCCACACTGAGTCAGTATTCATGTGCCTTGACGTCACTGGTTATGGTTTTGGCCAACCACAGTCCAACCACACTCTCATGTGTGTACCAGATCACATCATCCTTCATTGGCCAATACAACCTATTGACCCCAATGTTGTGCATTGTTTTGACAAAAGCACAACTGTCTTTATCAGCATCTTGAATGATGCCTGAATAAGGGTCATTGTCGTACAGAGCGACACACCATTTACCGACATCAGAAATTCGTTGTATCGCCTTGGTTTCCTGGAATGTCGGAGGATGCTGATGGAGGGCTCCCATGGAAGGCTCTGATGCAGGAGCAAAGGTGATGCACTGTGGGCTGAAGCAGGTGCATGGATCTGGGTTTTTGCAGGAGCAGCTCAGCACTCTCCACATGATTTGCTCAGAAACTGATGTGTGGATGTATGTTGGCAAATTAGCAGACCATTCTGCACAATTCTCAAATATCATAGCCACAGGACAGGATAGACAGGACAGAATCAACAGCTCTAACGTCTACTGAAAGTATTCGTTCGCATTCATCTATAAAATAAATATTTATTCAAAATATTCATGAAATTTAATAGTGCAGCATTATTACATGCCTGATGGATCTTCATGGTGCCTTTAACTGTCTGCAGATCATCAAGCAGGGATCTCTCGACCTCTTGACATTGAGGAGTGTCACAGATGACATACAATTCTGCGTGTCCATCCCCTGTGCCACTAGGGCATCCGCCATCCTCTTTACTGCTGCACCCACACCCTCCGCTGGTCCCTTGCCATGGTCTGCTTCAAGGAAATTCCATCTTGAAGGGCTCCGTCGACACGAAGAAGAAGTTCTTCTTGGACTGATACTGCGTGGTTGGTCCATCACTGACTATATGAAGTACTCTGGCGCTGGGGTTATTCTTCTGCAGATGGTGCAGAACAGGCCCGAGATGTGCCCATATGGCCGAAGGGTCACGGCGAAAAGAGTATGACTGAGTACGATATGAAGATTGTGCACAATAGACTTAATATTTGCAATATAATATATAACTCACCTTGAATTTGTCTCTACCGTGACACCTAAAGCTGCTGCGGTAAAGACGTTGCGGAAATGACATTTTTGCTAATATTAAAATGGCAGCTAGCAAGGTCTGCTACGTTAGCTTTGACTCTTAGCATCTAATATACATGGATTCAACAGTAATATACATTTATTTAAAAAGTGTAGTTCAAAATACACGATTACTAACCTGTATGGTAAGGACACACAATAAATACTTCAGAAGAAAAGATGATCTTTATCTTGTTTTTCTTGATCTCGAGGGTCACATAGTGTGGGTGGCCCAACCTGTCATCCATGTGCTCACTTGCTAACTTCTGTTTCCATAGAAACTATATTTGTTTGGCTTTGAAAAAAACGTTTACTATGGCATTTGTTCAGTGTCGCAGTAAGGACTCAGAAGTGTGGGACAGGCGCATTTAGATGAAAAAAATCATATAAATGATCAGTAAATAAAAACATTTTTTTAATATGGTGTGTAAAGTAATATTTATATGAAACAATTTAATTTGAAATAATGTCATATTGTAATTGAATTAGCTCATTTTACGTATCTCAACATTGAGACCACAGTTGTGGTACATGAACAAAAGTGGTGTTGGACCCATGAAATGCTTCATTTTATTAAAACACATTATTTAGTAATTATTTTTATGTCAAGATGTGTAATAACACAGTGTATATATTTATCAAGCATCATATGAAAAAATTTAACATTTAAACCAAAATTTCACTGCTGGGACTTAAAAATGCCTGTAGTTGCAGAAACTCCCTCAAACGTTCAGTGACGTTCAAACGTTCAGATGAAGAGATCGTTATGAGGCTTTGATTTTTGAATTGTGTCACCATTTTAATACATTCGCTGCCATTTCAAGAATCTTAAACGTTGAGTCTTGTGAACCTTAAACCGAGAACCTCCGAAATGCTTCCGCTGAAGTGACCAGCATAATAGAACCGAAAAAGAAAACATGGTGAACGATTTATCATGGGTCCAAACAATTTGTGTCTTAGAGTCTGCCATTAGAGATTAAACTAGATGCACAGTGATTGGAATACGTCATGACAGAGCAAGACATATTCGGTTGGGCGCTTATATAGACAATGATCCCCTGTGGGGACAGGTAAAAGTGCTCCAGCAAAAGTCTGAAAATTGGCTTACATCAAACGGCCTTTAAGGGCCATGATTTGCGTCAGCTTTTGCTGACAGCGAAAATGATTTCACTTCAAGCATGGCACAGTAGAGAAATGATGTATGCCATGTTGTTTATTGTTTATTATGATCCACATAAGCTGCACACTATAGTGGTACGAGCTAGTCTTTCTGGGGTTCAAACATAAAATACACACTGCAGACGTTGAAGATGTCTACAAACATGCGTTCATAAAACATACAGTAAAAGACGACAAACATGCATCCAAAAAAAACATACAGTGAAGACATCACTAGGCACTAGGTATTGTAAAATTTCTCGAGTCAAAACATCATATTCTGACTGACATTTGAGCACAGTTTAAATACACAAGGCATGTGGCTTGAGGCATTGACAGAAATGGCAAAAGTAATATCGCTAACTAACCCAGACAGAATCGAGTTGTCTCAGGTGGAGCGTGAAAGATATAAACTGATCTCTGTAGAGGACAACTTTTTCCCTTCTTCAGTTGTGACCTCGGTTCGGTCAGGTGTAGAGAATTCTAGATATCCTGAACTAAAACAGATTCAAGACTGAAACCAAAGAAACTTCAACTTCACGCTTTTATTAACAGAGTCTGTTGAGGTCAATTACAGCATACGGAAAAGCAAGTTTACCCAGATCATGCAGCAATGGACTCTGGGGTGGGGTGGGGCACAGCACCCTTATATCTGCACAAAATAACATCTCTTACGTCACTCACATATGGCCCCATCTGCCCCATACCCAAAGCTCATCCCTGCCTGGCAGTGGCTACTTTTACATGACAACAGCATAGCAACGGGCCTTATCTATATAAGAAGTATCTCTTTTCACAGAAAGAGAGAAGTGAAGACACTTCCATTTGAGCCTTGGAATGCTAACTCATAATACAATGGGAAAGAAGTAAACATAATGTATTAAGGTATATATTCAATAAACTTGTATAAAACACACACATTAGTATTCCATGCTGTCAATCATGTATATGTTAGTATGTAAACTTATCATTGGTCTATGTATTGGTTAAAATACAAAAGATACAGAAGTTTTGGCATCTTCCCAGAAATATGGCTAATAAATTAAACTTGACCTTAACTTCTATGCATGGCACTGTGTTTCTTTAAACTAGTCCATCTACTTGCAGTTACTTAAACGTTATTTTGTTATTATAGAATACATTTCCAATCACGTATAAATGACTTAATATGGCGTATAAATCATTAGGTTAAACAATATTTTCTTCAACATCTCTCTTGGTGGCAGTCACCGACCATTTCTCCTTCATGTACGTGAGAGTTCATGCTTATCCTCCCAAAGAGGTTGTGTGTATAGTGCTTAGTATTTTCCTGGGTCGGACGTTGGCCTGAGAAAGACTAGAGTTCTTGTTTCAAGCAAATCTACAATAATGATACAATCCAGTGATGAGTAGAGCACCCACAATGCATAGCAGTGTGAGACGTTTCAGGTTGTACCAGAGTTAGGGTATTGCAGCCACCTGTTAGAGGCTTCCACTCACTATGGTGTATGTACGTATGTATATTATAATAAATGAACAAACAGTAAGTCAGATCAGTAAATTCTGAATCATGGAAAATAAATGTAAGTACTTGGCCCTGTATCGACATGGTAAGCTCTGGGGGTTCTGAAGCTCCACTGTGACAGATGTAAACAGGAAGCCTGAAGCACAATGGAGTGGGGGAGGGGGGGTTACTGTCCCCGGGAGCTTGTGTTCCGCACAGATTCACCAAATCCCCCAGAGATAACAGGACCCATGGAAGCGATCGCACCCCCCCCTCCACCCCTTTCCTCCCCAAGCCCACCCCCTCACACACCCCACTGCCTAAACACTTTGCCACTTCTGACAAATTACATGTGTAAAAAGCAATACAATGCCACTCTGCCTGATTAGTCACTCCAATTGGCAGCTGTATTTTGACAAATACGCAGCCACTGGTAATTATAGCTGGGTTGAAAATCACTGAGAAAAAAGAAAAAAAAACCACGATGATAGATTCTGAAAAGCCAAGAGGACGAGTGATGACATTAAATGTCAGATTAGTTTTTACATCGCCTGCAAAGGACGGTGCATTCGTGAAACACTTCCAAATAAAATGAGCAAAACAGATGCACCGGTTTCTTCTCCTGTTATTTCATTATAGCCTGAACAAGCATTTAATATCTGGGACTATGTAAGTGGACACAGTAAATGTCATAATGATAGACAGAGGTATTCAAGCGGTGAGGGCTTGCATGTGTATCTATATGCATCTATGTGTACATACATGCATGTTTTCTATACGTGTAGTAAATGTAAGAACTTCAGTGCTTTGAATTGATCGACGGTAAATCTGTAGATGTGTATTGGTAGTATGAATGATATACCTTTTATCGCTCAAAAACTCACAGCCATGCTACGAAGCAAAAATAACTAAATCAGACCTACTCTTCACTCTTGGCCAGAGCTAGATTACTGTTCCCAGGGTAATGGTTGCATTCTGTCATGCAAGAGTTAATGTATAATATTCACAAGGGGGAACAACAATCATTTAGGCTACTGTTATCCAACAGAAGATATATAGCTAGTCATTCTTACCAAAGTACAAAACTGGTTTATATGAAATTCCAGTGGCTTTAGCTAGCCTTCTTGCACTAGTTTGTTTGCAGTGATATCGACTTGGGGAAATTTCCTTTGAATATCTTGCTATTGTACTCAAAACAGAACTGTCAGTACTCAGTGTGACATTGTATCGGCCGCCAAAGTGAGAATGTATCAGTACATGTAATGCCTATCTCTGACCATTATTGTGTGTTTTATGATACAAGGCTAATCTTAACAAGGACCAGAAGCAAAGTCCTCGTTCACAAGAGGCTTTTAGACGCCAGCGCTGAAGCACAGTTCTCTAACGTTATGAGATCATTTGAGCCACGCTATGAACGCTCTTTACATCAGATGGTCAAAAACTTCTACAATGCCCTGTCAACAGCGTTAGATACTGTTGCCCCCCTAAAGGTTAAAAAGTTAAAAACTGACAGAATCTCTCCATGGCTGAATAACACCAATGTTAAAGACAACAAGAGAATATGTAGGACAGCTGAGTGACAATGGAGGAAATCTAAGCTCACAGTTCACTGTAATATTTACAAAGATGCCATGACTGCTTACAATAAAGCAATACGACTTGCGAGAAAGGATTACTTCTCTAAAATCATTTCAGAAAATACGGGTAACTTCACTGTTCTTTGATGATAAGATAACTATGATTAGAGCGAGTATCGTCCCTGATTAAACGAGATCAGCAAACCACATAGAACTGAGGTAACTATGAAGGAATTCACCTGTATTACATTACCAGACCTTTGTAAGACTGTCTCTGAGTGTAATTCCGCCACCTCCTGCCTCGATCCTATACCAACGGCATTCCTTAAGCGGGTGTTCGATAGTGTTTCAAACCATGTCCTGAAGATCATAAATATGTCGCTTCAAACAGGCATATTTCCAGATGCCTTCAAAACAGCTGTTGTAGAACCGCTATTAAAGAAAGCCAACCTAGATGCAAATGAGCTGAAAAACTACAGGCCAATATCCAACCTTCCATTTATTAGTAAGATACTCGAAAAAATAGTTTCAGTACAAATAATCTCCTTTCTCAAGGAAAACAACATCATGGAGGAATTGCAATCAGGCTTTAGAACAAATCACAGCACCGAAACTGCTCTTACCAAAATAGTTAGCGACCTCAGGCTAAACTCTGATGCAAATAAGGTCTCAATTCTTGTCCTATTAGACCTAAGTGCAGCGTTTGACACAATCGACCATGATATCCTAATCAATCGTCTTGAAAGGCTGGTTGGTCTTTCTGACCGTGTGCTAAATTGGTTCAGAACATACATTAAAGGGAGAAAGTTTTACGTTAAGCTTGGAGATCATGTGTCCAAGAAACATGCTAGCAGCTTTGGAGTTGCACAAGGAAGCTGCCTTAGTCCACTACTTTTCTCACTATATATGTTGCCACTCGGGGACATCATTAGAGACCACAATTTATGCTTCCATAGTTATGCAGATGACACGCAACTATACATCTCTGCAGAACCAAACAACACTACAGCTATACACTCCATTACAAACTGTCTCCTAGCAATAAATAAGTGGATGAGCAATAACTTTTTAAAGCTAAATGAAAACACAACAGAAATCCTACTGATCGGCCCTAAAGCAAAAAGGGAAATGCTGTTTAAAAACCTGGGGAAGCTGACATCCTGGATCAAACCTGAGGTTACAAGTTTAGGTGTCATTCTAGACTCAGATTTAAGCTTTAAGTCCCATATTAACAAGGTGACGAAAACATCATTTTTCCACCTTAGAAATATAGCAAAAGTACGACCACTTATAAACCAAAAGGATGCGGAAAAGCTGATTCATGCCTTTGTCTCAAGCCGGCTTGACTACTGTAATGCACTTTTCACTGGTCTTCCTAAAATAACTACTGTGAGGCTTCAACTCATCCAAAACTCTGCAGCTCGACTATTAACCAGAACCAAGAGGAGAGAACACATTACCCCAGTTCTGGCTACTCTGCACTGGCTACCGGTAACATTTAAAATTGACTTTAAGGTCCTTCTCCTTATATACAAAGCCCTCAATGGGCGAGGACTAGAATATATTGCTAACTCCCTTGTCACCTATGTGCCTTCAAGAACGCTGCGATCATCTACTGCTGGTTTATTAGAGGCACCCAGTAACGGTCAGAAGAAGATCGGGAGTGCAGCTTTTGTAAACTATGCCCCAAAGCTATGGAACACACTACCTATAGATATCAGGGAAGCCAGCTCGATAAATATCTTTAAAAGAAAGCTAAAAACATATTTCTTCACTCTAACCTTTAACCAGTGCAATTCGGTTTGAAGTGCAATTCTGAAGTTTTACTGAAGTTTTACTGAAATGTTTTATTTGTATTGCTTAATGTTTTGAAATGTTTTATTTTTATTGCCTCTACTGTTTTGTTTAATCATTTTATGCACTTTAGCCCTAACTAGCTCATTTATCACTTTTATTTTTTTACTATGCTCCTCTTACTGAAGCAATGCACATGGTCTTTTAAAGGGAACCTAAAATTGTGAGTTAAGGCAACTACACCTTTGTGTTTTAGGCCTCAGTGGAGGCAACTACACAGGGTAGGTAATAATATTGTGAGTTTTCTCGTCAATGGGTCCAAGATAGGTTGTTCAGAGGGGGTCAGCCCACCTGAAAACCTAGAATAATATACGGGTATCATTGATATCGCCAAGGTTACAGTAGCCCGGGTGGGCTGACTGGGTTTTATACCGGTATCAATATTGGGAACGTATAAATTTTTAACCAGGGGTATCAGGGAGTACCAGGGGTATCAGGGAGTCGTGTACACGCAGGGGTAGGACCAATCATCGGAAACAATGATAAGAGTTTTCTCGTCAAGGGCATTGGAGCACTGCAAAGATAGGTTGTTCAGAGGGGGTAGGGAAAGTCCTCAGTGAGTGAGACAACTAAGGGGATAAGTCCTTACTGCGAACAGTTAGACCTTTGTAAAGACCATGTTCCTTACTCTCACTATGTACCTGCTTGCTGCTGCACCCGTATTTTTATTGTTTTATCTCCTTTCCCCGCTTTTATCATTCTATGTTTTATGTATTTCCCTGTTGTAAAGCACTTTGAGCTGCATTCGTTGTATGAAAGGTGCTATATAAATAAAATTGTACTTACTTACTTACTTACTAACCAGCTGTCTGGGGTAGGGTTAGTATACTTTGATGGGAGGGTGGGGTGGGGTGGGATGCTGTTACCTCAGGGCCAAGTAAATACAGGGCAGCTTAGGGCACCATGCTGTAGAAGGGGCCATCCTATGATGAGATGTTAAACTGAGGTCCTGACTAACTGGTCACCATAGACTCCAAGGGACTTATTGAAAGGGTTGGGCTGTTTAAACTGGTCTCCTGATTGAATTGCAAAATGGCTCTCTTAGGCCACCCAATCATTGCCCTTGCAGTTCACTGACCTTACAATCCCTACTCACTACTGATTCCCCAATTCCTCAGTGAAAAGGAAAATTGAATTAAAATCCATGCAAACTCTTATTTTTTCCATTAATTTAATGGCGATTGGGAAGATCCCCAAACTAACAAAGGAAGCGGATCGATCGAGCGGGGGGATGTGGGAGAACTTAAACACAAGCACCCTGGAGCCTAAATACAAACCTCTCTGTCCAGATGACGGGATGATAAAGACTGTAGTTCTGATGCACTGAACCACAACGTAACTGCAGCCGCTGATCCAGCGTAGCGCATCTGTACGCTTTTCTTTGTAGTGTCAGAAGGGCGAGGGCAAGTATTAGGATTCCTGGTCAGGTTCTCTTCATTTTTTTAATCAAGTTATCATATAATATGATTACTTATCTGCCATTCATAAAATATTTCCTTTTTTTTGTTGTTGTTGTTGCTTCCAATGAACCTAATGAGGACCCACAAAAACGGGTAATGTTCAATAGCCCAAAGAAAGGTCTGGAAGCAATGGATAATTACCCAGCTGGGCAAGCTACAATTATTCTGTCTGAAATCTAACAATTACGCGGGAAAAGCTGCGAAGCTCAATTCGTGGAAGCTGCTGGGGGATCAATACATAATTGCTGTAATTGTTGCCGTGATGCAGGTTTGGGTTGTCTCTTTGCAAGTTGCAAAAAAATAAGTCGGGGAAGAACCACGGAGAGACATTGAAAGACATTGAAAGACAGGTACAGCTCATCAGGTACAGCTTTTCAAACAAAGAGCATGGCCATTGAAATCTTCCTCCCACGGACATGTCCAGGACCGCAGACGGATACGGAGACAAAAGGCACCACACCAACACCGCACAAATGCGCGGGGCTGGTGCCATTCTGCAACATGATCTAGGGGTACCCTGGGCCAGCAGAAACCTAACACATGAGAAGAGAGAATCTCTTAGAGCAGCTTCCTGTGTGGCCCAAACCACTGCAAAAAATAGCCATGAGGACCACATTCATTGCACAGCTAGCTCTGTACAATATCTATGTAATATGCCTATGCAAGGCCTACACATACAAGACCTACTATTAAAATTGGCTATTTGCTTTCTGATAAAAAAAAAGAGTTTTCCGAATGCACTGCTCCTTATGACATAAGCATTCACTTACATGACCCATACAGCATAGGCATACACTCACACTACACTTACACAAACCTAATGCTAACATTGGGGCTGTAAGAAAAAGGAAGTACGTCTCCGATGTTCATTGAAAATGACAAAGTTTATTCTTCGTAACGGCAGTTGACAGAGATACAGCAATGCACTCTGGATTCAGCGGAGTTAATCTGAAATCTGTTCTCTGAATTGTATCACTTTAAATACCATTTTCGGGCTTTGTATTGTATTTGTATTTGTATTGATGTGATTGATTTAAGGAAGCCACTGTCTGGCTCCCCTAGATCAATCAGTCTGTTCATCAGTAGGGGGTCTGAAGGTGCAACTTCCCGTGGTCTAACCAGGAACCAGTCTATTGTATTGCTAATCTAATTTCCTTGGTTGGAATAGGCTTTGATCACTCACTCCCAGCTGCTATTCTATAATATTGTATTGTATTTATGATAAGTTGGTTGATTTGGCTGGCAGCATGGTTGATTTGTCAGTGTTTGAGTGGATCACATAAATTTAGAATCTTACAGTCCCCCCTTTGATGCTTATCTGCCAGAAAGCATCACTTCACCCAAGTCTGACAAACAACATGAAACTTTGAAACACTACAAGAAGTAGACCAACACATACAGCTGCTTTGAATGTCACTTCTCACAGAAGACCGGAGTATGCAATTTCTAAGTCACCATCATGCATCTGGTTTGACAGGGCCTCATCCCTTCTCTTCAGCCTTAGTTCATTTTCCAGTAGTTGTTGTGCACCCTGTTGGCGAGACCCAGTCCTGTTCCAGTAGCTCTGAGGAAACCGTCAATAAAGCCCATGAGCTGTTGTCCAGTTGGTGTAGATTTGTGTTGTTCTGCCATTGGGTTGGATGCAACCCAGTACTTCAGAAATTTGGTTGTCAGTAGGTCTTCGTACATCCCCGTCACGCTTTCCCATCTGCAGTGCTCGTCCATGTCAGGTGATGAGGACTGGAACATGGCCCCACTGGATGTTGTTGACCGGAACTCCTGGGTAGGGCTGTGTCATCACTCCTGATTGGGGGGGCCATCCGTTGCTCTGGACATCCTCCTATCACCACGGCTGCTGGCAGTATCATTATAATGTATATGGTCCACATTTTAAACTGCTGCCTGAAATGTCAAATTAAAAATTACTCCCCCCCCCCCCCCCCCCCATAACAGGTGCCTGAAGCACACAAACCAATTCATTTCAAACAATAATACAAACAATTAATGAATACAAACAATTGATGACAAACAATAATACAAACAATTAATTTTCCCTCTTCCCCCCACATACATATGCAATAGATAACAACATGGATAACCCCCCTTGATTGTAGACATAATATGAAGTGTCTGTCTGCAATCATTAATCCTCCCTCTGCTCTATGCTGTTGCTTCGTGTTCTCCTTTCAAAAGTCGAACCTCTGCTTGTAATTCATGCAAAGTTTTAAGAAGGGCACAATGACTACGCCTCTTCCTATGAGAAGATCTGCACTGTCTTGCTATGTGCCCATTGATCCCGCATGCAAATGGTTGATTTGTCAGTGTTTGAGTAGATCACATGAATTTAGAATCTTACAGGGCATTATTTTTTGATTTGTTGCCAGTGTTGAATTCAGTGCAATAAGCACTTAAACCCTACTTTTTGAACACTGGCATTTAAACGTAAAGAGTAAGCCGAGAACCATGGGAGATATGTGCATCATCTGAACTGCTCTTTCCTTTCTTTACCAGTTAGTTATGATGCATCACTATATATACTAACGGTATGTTTACAACTCAATTGTGAAAAGATGAATTTCAAGAAAGGATAAAAAAAATACATTGTGGAGATCAAGTAGATAGTCAGGTGGTGTCACAGCCACCAGTGGTCCCTAAACATAAACAAAACTAAGGAAATTGTTTCTGACTTCCAGGGAAATAAGGTTGTCTTAGTCATGTGAGAATTTTTATGAAGTGGTTGACATGATACTAATATTTGGGGACACATTTATAATCATCAGGATTGTTAACATAAATATATAATACAGCCTCCCATTACATTCAAAAAGCTAAAAAAATAGGATGAGGAAAAACGCAAACATTTTACAAACTTACTAAAGCAGGCAAGCAAATCATTTTGGGGTCACTGCTCACTAAGTGATCTTGCCAATGTATGCCATAAGACTGTGTTTTGGAAACTCAGGGCCATTGCAATTGATGAAAGCCACGCCTTGTATTCAGAGATTACCTTAAACAGAACAGGAAAGATAGTCGTTCTCAAAATAGAACCAGGACTAATTGTTCCAGAATGTCTTTTTTTCAAAGTGTTTTAGAACCTTTTTAACCAAGGTTAAACCGTGTTTACCATTCAACCATTTTTAAGCGGTACTCTACAAAATGATTTGAACTGGTTTGCACATTACTGCCCTGTAACATCTCTTTGTTTTATAGTTTTATGGCCTTTTTCATGCGCTTGTCATGTTCTTGTGAATAATAAGTAAATCTGAATGCAGTTTCCTAACTGGCTTCATGACAATAACAAGCTCTCTCTAATGTTAATGCTGCCTCATGGTTTGTTAGTACATTGTAAGAAGCACATTAGAATGGCTTTACAATATTTTATATATAATTTTTTTATGCATCAAAAATTAAACCATTGTTTTTTTACAATAATGTTTTCATAGTTTAAAGACCTTTTTACCAGTACATTTGTTTAAGAATTGTCAGCAAGCACTTCATACAATAATATTATTAATACAATGTTATTATTAATATACATTCTCAGAAGGGATTCAAAAGGCTCCTCCTTTGTGTCTCCATACAGGAACCCTATCTAGTCCAAGGGTTCTTTGTCAGGCAAAATGGTTCAATCTGGAGGCTTTCACACTTTTCTCACCTAGAGGGTTTAATAAAGAACTACAAAGGGTTCCCCTTTGATATCTGAAGTGATTCCAGTTAGACTTGATTGTATGCAGAAAATGTATTCTAATAACATGGAATGTATTTTTGGCATGTGTCCTGATGCCAGTGTATTCCATTTCCTTCTGTTCTTCTGTCCTTTCCGATAAAAGGAAGCCCTTTAGACGAGTAGCCCCAGGCAATGCATGTGATCTTTAACATTTCCTCTCTGTGCACTGGAGACATAACCCTTGTTTTTGACCAGGGGGCTGAGCAGTAACAGCATTCGAACCAAAGACGATGGCTAATCCTTTTAGCCTCCACGCCTCTAGGCTGTATACGTCACATCTTAATCACGTTAACCGTCATGCTGCTTTCGGCTGGAGGTAAAACGGCACTTGTTGCAGAGGCTGGGATGGAAAATAATGTGCAGGTTTTAATAGGAATTGAATTTGTGTAAATTGAGGGGGAGGGGGCGGTGGGCAGCAGATATTAAATTGAGCTGATTAAGTGACTCAATTGTCCAAGACAGAGACTTTTTACCTCTTTTACCTTTTACCTCAAGTACAGACACCTTAATGCATTTTCAACTGCAAGTTAATAAACACCTCTCTTGTTCCTTGTGTTCAGTGTGGATCCTACACTGAAAAGCTGCTTAAAAAAGAAAAAGGTAATAAGCAATAAATGTAACAAATGAATTATTCTATGGTGCTATAATCATGTTGACTGTTAATGAAGTCTAATAGAATCCCCAGTTGCACAACCTGGAAACACTACCCTGGAAGACCTGTAGGGTGTGGCTAAAAAGTCATTCATGGCTGCACATCCTGAGTAGACTCGATTCTGTATTCTGTTAAGACTAACACTTGAATTATTTCTGCCTGTCTCTTTGTAGTGGTAGTAGTAGTAGAACGTATGATTTATACGTAACTTTATTAAACTCAAAGCACTGTACAAAAATGTACGACCTCATATTTATACCCCAGTGAAACAGGAAATTCAGCAATACAGTTTCTGGAGAGATCAATTAAAAAATATATAGAAGTTCATCACAGATGCCACTTTGTTTGATTTTATTTAAAATATTTTTAATGTATTCTGCTCACTGTTTAGTTTGCATGACTTGTCCGTTTCCACCCCCCTAGTGGACGTTTTCGGTAGTGCTTATTTTTCTTAAGTTTCGTTTTTATCCTCCATCTTGTTTTTCAGTTGAACAAAAAGCAGCCTACAGTGTTCATGCGAAACAGTTCTCACCGTTCGTTTAAGCCTTGGAATTGATATGTCCGTAAGTAACGAAGTGAAATATTGTTGGAATGAGTGTTTTCATGGTGAAATTGTGCTGTAGAAGGCTAATACTTACTCGCCATGTTACCTGTGAAGAAAGGAGTTAAAATTCATGGGCATTAAAAAGTAGTTTATTTCATGTTTATTACTTAAGTTAATGACTATTTCATACATGGAAATACTTACATTGTTACTTCATATGCATATATGTGTTATGTGTGCAGTATAGTGAGACATGCTTTGTATTGTATTTTCAGTTTTACAGAAATGACCACCAGTAAAGCCACCTTTTTCAAGAACACGGTTTATTGGAGTTTTTTGTTCGTTATCTGTCTAGCCTTGCTCAGACACGCAATCGTGAGGACAGAATAGTAAAAGGACATCAAACCACAGCGGGCGAAGACAGTGGAATCATACTGTAATCAGCACACTTCGTTCATAGCTTTTCAAAACAGCAACAAGTGGATAGACACATCATGGAGCAACAAAATGAGGTGGATCAGACACAGAAAACGTTTGAGACCAGGTCACAATTCTCCAGCAAGTCATCAGGGAAATCAAGCAGGTCTTCAGCCAGTGCTGCAGCGACCAAAGCAAGAGCTAAAGCAGAGGCAGCTTGTGTAGAGGTCTCCTATGCGGAAGAAGAGGCAGCTATGATGAGGGAGAAAGCTCGAATTGAAGCCAGTCTGTACGTGCTACAAAAACAGAGGAGTGCCACTGCACACCACAAATGACGGACTTTGCAAAATACCTGGTCAGGAGAGAGATGGTGAGTTCTGGGCTGTTGAAATTTGATGACCGTCCGGAAAACTACTGGGCGTGGAAAGCGTCTTTTCAAGATGTCACAGGAGATCTCAATCTAACAGCCAGAGAGGAGCTTAACTTACTCACTAAGTGGCTCGGCCCAGAGTCATCTTCACAAGCGATGAGGATCAGGTCGGCACACGTCCACAATCCAACAGCAGGCGTCCAAATGATTTGGCAGCGATTAGAGGACAGTTACGGCTGTCCTGAGATGATTGAACATGCCCTGCTACAAAAACTGGAGACTTTTCCCAGAATCTCCAACAAGGATAGCCAGCGGCTCAGAAAATTAGGAGACATACTTCTGGAGGTAGAGTCAGCAAAGTCAGGAGGGCACCTACCTGGTTTGACATATCTCGACACTGCTAGAGGAGTCAATCCTATAGTCGAAAAGCTACCTTATAGCTTGCAGGAACGCCGGGTCATGCAAGGCTCCAAGTACAAAGAAGACCTGGTGTTTCCTTTCCACCGTTCAGTTTCTTTGTAAGATTCATATGCAGTCAAGCAAAGACCAGGAATGATCCGAGTTTTGCATTCTCTGCATCCAGTAGCTCGAGTCATTCAAAGCCAGAGAAACCTCGAGGGTACAGTAATCGGACACCAGTGTCAGTGAGAAAAACGGAAGTGTCAACCACACCTTCAGTTCATCAGGACAGCACATCCGGAAAGAAAGCAGATGAACCAAACAATCAGTGTCCCATCCACAACAAGCCACACCCCTTAGCAAAGTGCCGTGGATTTAGAGGCAAGCATCTAGATGAAAGGAAAACTTATCTGAAGGAAATGTCCATCTGTTTCCGGTGTTGTGCATCTACAAAGCACATTGCTAAGGACTGTAAGACAGCTGTGAGGTGCAAGGAGTGTAATAGTGATAGGCACATCTCTGCATTACACCCAGGTCCAGCTCCTTAGTCAGTGGAGGCTCTGGTAATGGAAAAAGAGCACGGCGGGGAGCGAGAGAGTGGTTCATCGCCTGAGGTCACATCTAAGTGCACAGACATCTGCGGCAAGAGTCCTGGACCCAGATCATGTTCAAAAATCTGTCTAGTTCATGTGTACCCCCCTAACCGTCCTGACAAGGCTAAGAGAATGTATGCAGTGTTAGACGACCAAAGTAACCGGTCATTGGTGAAGTCTGAGTTCTTCGAACTGTTTGGCATCAGTGGAGATTCATCATCCTACACTCTGAAGACATGCTCGGGTATAATGGAGACAGCAGGAAGAAAAGCCAGCAATTTCATTGTTGCATCACTCGATGGGAAAACTCAGGTAGCACTTCCCCCTCTCCTAGAGTGCAATATGATGCCAGATGACAGATCTGAAATTCCCACACCTGACATCACACAGTACTTCCCACATCTCAAACCAGTCGCAGACAAAATTTCACCACCTGACCCCAATGCTCCTATCCTTCTGTTACTAGGGCGGGACATTCTGAGTGTTCACAAGGTACGAGAGCAGTACAATGGCCCGCATAACACACCGTATGCACAGCGCCTGGATTTAGGCTGGGTAATTGTGGGTGAGGTCTGCCTTGGAGGAGCTCACAAGCCATCCAATGTGAACGTCTTCAGGACAAATGTGCTGCAAAATGGACGCACCTCCTTTTTTATGCCCTGTACTGGGACAATCCATGTAAAGGAGAAATTCAGTGCTCCTATACAGCAACATCATTCGAACACTCCTTTCTGTCCAGAAGAGGTGACTCCGGCCACGAACACAGACAACCTTGGAGACAAGGTTTTTCAAGGAAACCCAGTTGATGACAAATTGGCTTTGTCTGTTGAGGATGGCATCTTCCTGGAAATAATGGACAGAGAAGTCTACATGGATGAAGAAAACCACTGGGTGACACCCTTGCCATCCCGCTCACCACGTAGCTCTCTTCCAAACAACAGAGACCAAGCTCTGAAACGTCTTACTACCCTGCAGCGTACACTTCAGAAAAAAGCTGATATGAGAGAACATTTTGTTGATTTTATGCAAAGAATCTTTGACAATGATCAAGCGGAACCAGCACCACCACTGAAGCCAGGTGAAGAGTGTTGGTACTTGCCCACATTTGGGGTGTATCATCCCCAGAAACCATGGAAAATTGGTGTTGTATTTGATTCAAGTGCCCAGTTTAAAGGCATCTCCTTGAATGACACACTCCTCAGTGGACCGGACCTAAACAACACGCTGCTTGGCGTCCTACTGCGCTTTCATAGGGAACAAGTAGCTGTCACTGTGGATGTTGAGCAGATGTTTTACTGCTTTAGGGTCAGGGAAGATCACCGAAATTATCTCAGGTTCCTGTGGTTCAAGTATAATGACCTCAGCAAGGAAGTCACAGAGTTCCGCATGAAGGTGCCTGTTTTTGGAAACAGCTCTTCACCAGCTGTGGCCATCTACGGCCTGAGACGAGCAGCTGAACTGGGTGAGGAGGAACATGGCTCAGACGCGAAGCAGTTTGTCCATCGTAACTTCTACGTGGATGATGGACTTACCTCTGTGGCCAGGGAAGGTGAAGCCATTGACCTTCTGAAACGCACAAGAAACATGATGGCAGAGTCAAACATCAGGCTTCACAAAATAGCCTCAAATAGCAACCAGGTAAGGGATGCATTCCCATTAGAGGAGAGAGCAAACGACCTCAAAGACCTGGATCTCGGCGTGAACCCTCTGCCTCTCCAGTGAAGCCTCGGGGTGAGTTGGAACTTACAGACAGAGAGTTTTACATTCCAAGTGGCACAGGATGTTAAGCCTTTCACACGGAGAGGAATACTTTCTGCTGTGAATAGCCTATATGACCCCCTGGGATTCGTTGCCCCCATTACAATGCAGGGGAAAGCGTTGTTTAGGGAACTTTCCTCGGAACAATATGAATGGGACGAACCTCTACCGGCAGACAAAGAAACACAGTGGAGGACGTGGACTGATTCACTCTCTGATCTCAAGCAACTTCAAATCCACAGGCCCTATGTACCGGTTTCATTGTCATGCACTCAGAAGAGAGAGATGTGCATCTTTTCGGACGCATCAACAACAGCAATAGCAGCTGTAGCTTTCCTCAGAGTCATCGACACTGATGGCAAGTGCCATGTGGGATTTTTCATGGGCAAAGCAAAGCTGGCACCATACCCTGCTCACACCATCCCACGCTTAGAACTCTGTGTGGCTGTCTTAGCAGTTGAACTGGCAGAACTGATCACAGAAGAGAGTGACATTGAACTTCATGGAGTCAAGTTCTATACAGATAGTAGAATAGTCCTGGGCTATATACACAACACCTCTCGGCGATTCTATGTGTATGTTGCGAATAGAGTGACCCGGATCAGGAAATCCACAAAACCAGAACAGTGGCATCATGTTAACACAAATCAAAATCCAGCGGATCATGGGACCAGGTTCATTCCAGCAGCTCACCTACGGCACACCAGCTGGCTTTCTGGTCCAGTGTTCTTGAGACAGGCTGATTAAGAGGCATACAAGGAAGCTGAATCCTTTGAGCTTGTGGAGCCATCATTGGATGAAGAGGTTCGTCCACAAGTGACTACCCTTGTCACAAAGGCTACAGAACTGTTTCTTGGGTCACAAAGGTTTCAGCGCTTCTCAAGCTGGAAGGCCCTTGTGAGAGGTATGGCAACACTTACTCACATTGCAAGGTAATTTTCTCTGACTTCTCGCACAGAAAACTGCACAGGCTGGCACTACTGTGTCAATCTACATACTACAGAATTCTCACAAGCAAGGGCAGCTATTATTCACTGTGTACAGCATGAAGTTTATAAAGAAGAGCTCAAGAGTCTCACAAAAGAGGAAGCGATCTCTCACCAAAGCCCTCTCAAGAAACTTGATCCTTTTATTGATGAGGAAGGGTTGATGAGAGTTGGAGGCCGCTTGCAGTCAGCTGATCTGTCAGAGCTGGAAAAACACCCTCTGATAATCCCAGCCAATCACTATGTAGCCACTCTATTAGTCAAGCATTACCACAATCAAGCAGCTCACCAAGGCCGTCAGTTCACTGAAGGCGCATTGCGCACAGCAGGACTCTGGGTCGTAGGAGGCAAGAGGCTCATTTCCAGTGTAGTCCATAAATGTGTCACTTGCAGGAAATTGAGAGGACGGCTAGAGGAACAAAAAATGGCCAACTTACCTGCAGACAGAGTCACTGTGGATCCACCATTCACTCATGTGGGTCTGGATGTTTTTGGACCATGGGGTGTCACATACCGCCGCACTAGAGGAAATAGTGCTGAAAACAAAAGATGGGCTGTGATATTTACTTGCCTGAGCACCCAAGCATTTCATCTGGAGGTTATTGAGTCAATGTCGACTTCCAGCTTTGTAAATGCCTTGCGTCGATTCCTGTCGATTAGAGGACCAGTCAAACATCTCCGGTCAGACCGAGGCACCAACTTCGTGGGAGCCTGCAAGGAACTGAAAATCAATGTTGAGGATCCAGAGATCAAAGGATACTTGCTGGACTAAGGCTGCACTTGGACTTTCAACGTACCTCATTCATCTCACATGGGAGGAGTGTGTGAGAGAATGATTGGTGTTGTTCGACGCATTCTTGATAGTCTGCTGCTAAAAACCTCAACCACTCGCCTCACACATGAGGTATTGACCACTCTTATGGCGGAAGTCATGGCCATAATGAACGCCAGACCTTTAGTTCCCGTTTCAACCAACCCTGAAGCGCCTGAAGTTCTTTCACCTGCAATGCTTCTGACTCAGAAAGCCAGTGTTGTGTCAGCACCACCCGGGGACTTCGAGCTCAAAGACCTCTACAAAAGTCAGTGGAGACAGGTCCAAAGTCTTGCAGACTGTTTCTGGAAGAAATGGAGGCAGGAATATCTTGTGACATTGCAGAAAAGGAGGAAGTGGGAAGGAGAGAGACCCAACATTCGAGAAGGTGATGTCGTCTTACTTAAGGACAGTCAAGTGAGGCGTAATGAGTGGCCTGTCGGGCTTATCGTCAAAGCCATACCTAGTGACGACAACAAGGTGAGGAAAGTTGAGGTCAGGATCATGAAACAAGGGACTGCCAAAACATACCTCAGGCCTGTTACAGAGGTTATTGTACTCTTATCTGAGAATGGACAAAAGGACTGAATAATAGTGGCATACTTGTTAATATACCAGGCGAGGAGTATTCTGCTCACTGTTTAGTTTGCATGACTTGTCCGTTTCCGCCCCCCTAGTGGACATTTTCGGTAGTGCTTATTTTTCTTAAGTTTCATTTTTATCCTCCATCTTGCTTTTCAGTTGAACAAAAAGCAGCCTACAGTGTGCATGCGAAACAGTTCTCACCGTTCGTTTAAGCCTTGGAATTGATATGTCCCTAAGTAACGAAGTGAAATATTGTTGGAATGAGTGTTTTCATGGTGAAATCATGGGCATTAAAAAGTAGTTTATTTCATGTTTATTACTTAAGTTAATGACTATTTCATACATGGAAATACTTACATTGTTACTTCATATGCATATATGTGTTATGTGTGCAGTATAGTGAGACATGCTTTGTATTGTATTTTCAGTTTTACAGAAATGACCACCAGTAAAGCCACCTTTTTCAAGAACACGGTTTATTGGAGTTTTTTGTTCGCTATCTGTCTAGCCTTGCTCAGACACGCAATCGTGAGGACAGAATGTTATGGGTGCCAATAATTTTGACTTAGAATTAATTAATTTTTATTAGAATGAAAGTCTGAGAATCGGTCCTGAGAATCAGCCGTCAAATCTTCCGGGTTGCATTTCATACTTAGTTTGAATAATCTCCAGTAACCAGCCTCAAGAACAGCTAAATTTGACTGGAACAAAATGCACACCATTCATACTGTTCCAATTTGATTGTTACTGTGGGGAATTAGTGAGAATGTGGACATTAAAAATATTTAAATACCTATGCTGGTCACATTCTATTTCAACGCAAACTTCACAAAATAGCAGTATCCACATAAAATGTTAAGTGGCTTAATTGGTAGATAATAGCCATTATAACATGATTTGAGGTCTAATATCCACATAATTATATTTCCCAAATGTTCCAGCCTCTGGGGTGTATTGCGGACACTACCGTACTGCGCTCAGTTCGACTTTAGTGGCATTTTCCCAAAATCCAGTATTCGGAGTCTCGGAGATATGCAATGTGTAGATGCACTTTGACTCCTCATTTCATTGGCTGATTACTTGGCCTTCTCCTGCCTCTGATGCATTAGCAATATCAATGGATAATTGGTGCACTGAAAACAAACAACAGCAATAGCCTAAAGTGGTAGCCTGCTTACTGTTCACGCAGCACCGACAATTTCTGCTAATCGACCACTCGACACACAAAGTAATTTAGCTGATTTTGACGCAAAAAAATATATTTTGCACAATGTATGGGCGTGCCCAATAGTATTTTTTGAGGGACGTCCCAAGTATGTCCTATAGGCTACAACCTATGTTTAGAAAAAATCTTTATTTCCCAAGTTAGCCTTTATGAGAGCCAGCGTTTGTTTAATCCTCCTGGGAATATGGTGTTGAGTTTTCTAATCCAATGTCTTTCTGTCCTACGTCTGTCCTCCTGTGGCCAGTTAATGTTAGAATGCAGGCCTGATATTTCCACTGCTTTAAATCCATGGTGTAGGAAACGAGCCACTATCTGTGTGTCTGTTTTTCTATGATTTTTTATGTTATTTTTTTGTGTTGTGCCAATCTGGTCTTAATTGTATTTCCTGTTTCTCCTACATATTTTATGTCACAGTGTATGCACTTTATGACATATATGCAGTTATATGTGTTAGCTGTGAATGTTTGTTTAATAAGGTATGTTGTGTTTGTAGTGTTGTTTTTTACTGTAGTGGCCTGTAAAATATCGTTTACTACCCAGCAATCAAATGACGTCCTGAGGACGTTAGGTAATGTTTTCTGTCGGTCAAACTCTGACGTTATATTGAAAACGTCCTGAGAACGTGCTCTGGATGTTCAAATGTTATAAACAGGTCTTCTGAATGTCGTATCATAACGTTTAAAGGAAGACCTTCATATGACCTTTTGTAACATTCTCTTTTGGTCCTACCATGGTGACGGAGTAACGTTACAAAGATGACCATCACAGTACTTTCAAAAACGTTCTCTTTTGGTCCTGCCTTGGTCACAGAAGAACGTTACAATATGACCATCACAGTACTTTTAAAAACGTTCTTGTTTGGTCCTACCTTGGTCACAGAAGAACGTTACAATATGACCGTCACAGAACTTTGAAAAACATTCTTGTTTGGTCTTACTTTAGTCACAAATGAACGTAACAATATGACCATCACAGTACTTTCAAAAACGTTCTCGTTTGGTCTTACCTTGGTCATGGAACAACGCTACAAACATGACCATCACAGTACTTTGAGAAACGTTCTCTTGTGTTTCTCAAAGTCATTTTATGGTCCTATGACAGTATTGAGAACGTCCTGAAAATGTTGTTTTGACGTTAAGAAACGTTCTCCAGGCGTTATTTTGTAGGATTCCATTGTTGTCCCAGGGACGTTTTTCTTAACATCAAAACAACGTTTTCGGGACGTTCTTAATAAAGTCATAGGACCATAAAATGACATCCTGTGGACGTGCTCTAAATAGAACACTAGGTTATCAGGACGTTAAAGAAGAACGTTCTCCAGGTGTTATTTTGTAGGGTTCCATTGTTGTCCCGGGGACGTTTTTCTTAACGTCAAAATGATGTTTTCAGGACGTTCTTAATACAGTCATATAGCATCATAATAACTTTGTGGTCCATTTAGAGGATGTGCACAGGATGTCATTTTATGGTCCTATGACTGTATTACGAACGTCCTGAAAACGTTGTTTTGACGTTAAGAAAAACGTCCCCAGGACATCAAAGAACCCCTACAAAATAACGTCCAGAGAACGTTAATTTCCAACATCCTAATAACTTTGTGGTCCATTTAGAGATCGTCCTCAGGATGTAATTTTGTTAGCTGGGTACTTACCAGATGATTTTTAAGGTTTTTGTTTCTTTTGTAGGCCAAAATTATTTTGTATTCTTGGAGCAGGTCTGTGTTTTGCAGAATCCCGGGCCAGGTTCCATTAAATTTTTCCATTTGCTATTTGGCTGAATGTCGAGTAGGTGGTGATAAGCGGAATGATTTTTCTAGTGTCCTGTTGTTTTGTAGCCAAGAAGATTTTCTGAATCTGTCTGAGGAACAATCTGGAATACCCCCTAGGTTTTAATGCATTGAAGAGGGTCTTAGTTGTCTCCTCAAAGTCTGTAATTTGTGTGCAGATTCTGTTGAACCTTAGCAATTTGGATTTCATCAAACTTCTGAATGTATGTTTCGGGTGGAGACTGTCCTAGTGTAAGAGTGCATGTGTGTCTGTGTCTTTAAAAAAGACTTTAGTGTCTAATGTGTGTGTTTGGGGAAATGAGGGCCCCTTGTATGTGGTAGTGTCCAAAGAATTATATGTTCATAGTGTGTGGTGTGTTTCATTGTGATAGATGTGTGGTGCGTGTTGAGGATCCGTATGAAGTGTTTGAAATCGTCTGAGCTATGTGTCCATGTTCCCCAAATGTCATCTAAATATCTAAAATTATTTTCAAAAACTGACTCCTCCCAATGCGCCATGTAAATGTTGGCACAAGCCGGTTCAAATTGTTTGACCATAGCTGTGCCGCTGGTCTGTAAGTAGTAGCAATGCTTATGCCTATGCAAAACCTAGCAAAAACCTATGCCCAATAGTAGGCTAGGTCAGACCTTCTTGCTGTCAGTTTCATTCACATGTAATGTTTAGCAAAACCAGGTAGTAAAGTATTGATTAAAAATAAACCGGCGAAACAGCATTGCGTAATTCGATTGTTCGTGAACGGGGATAGTTGAGGACAGCAACTTATCCCCGGAACACGTCCGTTTGGTCTCAAATACCCTCAGTTGCAAGGGCGTTGCTATCCTCAACGTTCTTTCTTTAAATAGCCTATTGCATTTTCAGGAAGAACCCCTCATTGTAGATCACTATAAATTATCGAAAATATTATTTGAATATGCATTACCACTTCCGTCTATAATAATGCAAAGATTGACGGTGTCAAGTTAACGATTTAAAAGCATAATTAGCCTAATGATTAGCTACTGCATAATTTGCTAGGCTCAGGGCCGAGGCTACATGTGATTGTTGGGGCCAGAAGTTTATTAACTTATTTAAGTTAATAAACTGAAATCATGTTGCATCTACAATGTAACATACTTGACTAAACAAACTGATTTTCAGATAGGAAATGGCAAGTATTTTGTTCAAATTAATTCAAATCAGTTAATTAAACTACAGAAGTAGCCCTCATTATCACCCACTATTGGGTAAGAAACAAAAAGAAGCAAAACAACTTCCCATGTGAGCGAAAAATACTATCACCGACAAGCTATATAAAATATACTTGTTATTCCTGCTTGGAATACCGGATGAATACATTTAAATAGGAGTGCCCTTGGCTGTGTTGATAAGGACATTGTAGGACTTGACGTCAGGAAAGAGAAATGACCGCTATAAATATGGGCGTCCAGGAGAAAAGGAGGGAGACTATATACTGAACGCTGCGATTCAGATCAGTTAGGGCAAAATAACCCATTAAGAGCTCAAACATGCCTATTTCCAACTCATCCACGTCTTCTACTAAAAGCATCCACAGAGCAGCGTCCGAACTTGACAGAGCCGACTCTATAACGGTAAGGAACTGATGTATTATGCTACTGAAGCCTAGTGTTCAATCGATCATGTTAAAAAGACAGGGTATTCAAACTTACTTCAGTTCATATTTTCGTGTTTGTCCTATCTAATTTAAGAGGCTATAAGAGAATTGGGCGTATGCGCACGGAGAAGCAGCATCTTTACGCACGGGACGGTGCGCTCGTATAATGTCAAAGGGCGTTTAAAAAAATGTATGAAATGCATGCTCGTGTTTGTGATTCAAGTATGAAGTAAACTCTTTATTTATAAACTTATACAGAAATTTAACAAATGTGGATCCTAGCAGTTGAGCACTGGATATCTTTTAATTTGAGCGTCATTGTTATTACTGTTAAGTTCATCGCCTGTTCTTTATAGTCTCTAAGGTTCCTGGGCAGAAGACAGAGTTTAATAGAGGACGCTAGAAAAGAAAGGGAGGCTGCGGCTGCTGCCGCGGCTGCGGAGTCGTCAGAGGCGAGCGAGCAGATCGTTTTTGATGAGGAGGACGGTAAAGCATTGCTCAACCTTTTCTTCACGCTTCGAAATGCTAAGATCACCGCACTCTCTCGCGCTCTCAAGGTTTTTGAGGTAAGTATCACGGATCCTTAGGATCAATTAAATATCTTATTAAGGTAAGTATCACGGATCCTTAGGATCAATTAAATATCTTATTAAGTTACACTTTTAATATCTACTTATATCACTGGCAAAATCTGCACACATGAACAGGGAAAATAGTTGTTTTAAGCTATAGCTTTTTATTGAACACAGTCTAAAGCTCGCACCATATTACATGACAGTTATAGGCTACTGGGAAGTAACTAGTCTTTCTGGGAAGTAACATTTAGTATTTGATTGCAAAAAAAAATTTTTTTTTGTTGTATCTTCCACGATTCAGCACTTTTCACAATATTATCAAAATATTTTAAAATAGGCGTACTGGACCCAGAAGACAGTTTTTAGAAGCGGCTCGGGTATTACAATAGGAACATTGCGCAGACAACTGGGCTGTAAACGCAGTGGCGGAACTAGAGTTTTATACATGGGGTGGCCAAGGCTACTTCAGGGTGTCCATAGACCATGAGAAAAAATTAGTGTGTAACCCTAACATGGCATCACAGAAACATGAATCCTATGATTGCTGATTAGAAGTGATAATTCACTTAACCCGGAGTTCTTCACTGTGACAGATAATGTGGTCCACTAGGGTTACTTCACCAGAATTATTTATCTTTCTATATATTATGCAAATTGCTGAACACTAACAGCTGTACTAGTTACCCCACATTTGCTAAACACTCGTATACTGTAACTTACGACACTGCACTGTATATGCATGGCATGTATCACTAGCACAGATGTAAACATAATGTTAGGCTAAATTGGGAACCGATCTCTCTTATGATTATCTTATTAACTGTCTGTTATGGAGCCAAATTGCCAATATGCATCTACACAGGGTGGGAAATTTACTTTCAGACCTACCAGCCACAGTGGTACACTAAAATTACACTAAAATAACGTTTCAGATACATTAAATGCATACTCCTGTTTAGTAGCTCTAATAAAATAGTATTTATTATATCATGTATTACAGGTCAAATAATCAACTATTGTGTATACATCTAGTAGGCTACGACATAGCCTGCATTTCATATGTACCTAAGTGAAAAAAAAGTTTGGGTAAAATGCACATAAAAGCAGACAGCAGTGATTTGTAAATTCGCTTTTACATATATTTAATTAAAAACAGTACAAAGAAAATATATTTTTCATTTTCCTATTGAACTCTATGGAAAAATAAGTCAGGAAAAACAACCCTTAAAGTGCTCCATTCATATCTACTGTATAACATGACTCGTGTTATACCCAGTCATTTTAGCATTGCCTGTTAACCTGTGGAATGTTCCAAATAGGTGTTTTTTTAACTTCCCAGTCTTTTTTTGCTCTTGTCCCAACTTTTTTGGAACGTGTTGCCAGGCGATGGTCGGTATTATATTTATTGAAATGTGTTCTGAGGGCAGCATTCATGTGATTGGTTGTCTCAGCCATCCAAGCGTCGAGAAGGTTATGGTTAGGGTTAGGGTTACGGTAAGGTTGGCAATGCTGCCCTCAGAACACATTTCAATAACTATAACACCAACCTGCGTTGCAGGCATCAAATTCTGAATTAGCGTATATTTACAAAACTCAATAAAGTTGATAAGGTAAAACATTAAATATCTTTTCTTTGTACTGTTTTCAATTAAATGTATAAAGAGAATTTACACATCACTGATTTCTGCTTTTATGTGCATTTTACATACTGTCCCAACTTTTTGGAATTGGGGTTTGTAAGTAGGCTAATAGTCAGAGAAGTATAAAGATAACAGCTAGGTAAAGCTCGAGACAACATAAATAATTAAACACATTAATTACGTAGGCGTTGTTGCCGTCAGTCGCGGGTCGTTTAACTCCCGTTATACGTCTCCACATGTCAGATAAATAGTTATTAAATTATCTATTATCTAATTCTTTAGCTAACGTTTGCAGTTTTTCTGAACGGACAAATGCCAGCAACGTTAGAGCGAGCTGTCTGGAGATATCACTTTTACCGAGCATATTGGTCAGTTTGTTTTACGCTAGTCGTCTTACTAGAATTGCTTTATGGTAAATCGAACGCAAATCACTTCCACTATAAAACGGGCTCGCCTCGGGATATTCTAACAAGCATCTTTTTATGTCTCACATTTAGCTAATCAGAGAAAGAAATCGGATGTTTTAATCTGAAATTTTAGGGTGGCCAATCATATATCAGGGCCACCCCTCTGGCTCCGCCACTGGGTAAACGTGGATAAGGTGTGAAACTGTATACGCTAAATTGGTGATTTGTACATGCCAGCGCGTACATTTGTGGACTGTCCCTTGGACGTGAGTCACAGGGAATATTACAGAGACGGCCTTAGAATGTTATTCGGCTAGCTTTTCAAGTTAAACAATAATTTGAATTGTGGATGGTCGTTCATGTTTATTTTATCACTGATCACAGACATTTATCACAGATGTTAACACTGTTAAATAACTGTCACTTTAATACTTTCGTTAGGAACATGTTTTAAATGTGGATCTTCTATTGTGTTTTTTTCTAGACTAAAAGATAACCCTCAATGACTATTGCCAGTACGTTTGTATGCTAGCCTACACGCCTGGAACATTTACCTGTGACTGACAGCATTCGTTTGAATGTTCTGTAAAATGGAAAACGTGTGGACTACTCATCATAATAAATCTGGAATATTATCAGAATCAACTACAACGTTCTGGAAGCCTTTTTTGTTAGCTGGGTCATATGCTTTCGTAGTTTATCCTTATCGCAAAATTAAGCATTGCTAGCCTATAATACACGATTTTCCACAAAAAGTTATACTATTAGTTATACATTTTCGAATGGAGTTTTTTCTTCCAAAATCTACCTTACCCATGCAATGTCTAGCAGGTTATATTTGTAGTGTAATAATTTTGATGTTAGAATTCATAATTTTGTATCAGTAGCCTAAACTCAGGATAACTTAAACCTTGTGCAACGTACACTATTTTAATAGAAAATAAAACATTTAAATGTTTGGTTATTCACATGCAGCATAGTAGTTTAAATAGATAGAGCCTACGCCTGCAAAACGTTCAAGTACGGTTATAGATTAAAGGGATAGTTCTCTTGTTTGTTTGTTTTTTAAGTAGAATTTTGGTTTTAGTGTATGTTTTTGTTTGAATATACAGTTTTTGTGAGATGACGGATATTTTTTATATTGACAGACGTTTTTGACGATCGGTGACAATGGCTGGCATGAGGCATTATGGGATTTGTGGTCTAAAGCAATAAAATTCAGGAAAATCCAAACCGGCATGTACGGCGACTCTCATAGTAATGGTTGATTTGCGAAACCATCTGTAAGTTATGTTTGTTCAGTGATGATTGTGTGACATCATGACCTGAGTTGGCTGACTTTTTCCTGACGCTTGTTGAAATTAACTGATACACCGACAGCAGTGTAGCCTACTTGGGCTACTAATGAGTGCTCTGCAAGCGAAGGTTCATCGCATCACAGGAGGAGTACACTCATGGCCAAAAATATATGGACACCTCCAACATCGCATTCCAAAATCATGGGCATTAATATGGAGTTGGTCGCTCCTTTACTGCTGTAACAGCCTCCACTCTCCTGGGAAGACTTTCCACTAGATGTTGGAACATTGCTCCATGTTTTTGTGTCCATTCAGTCAGAAGAGCATTAGTTAGGTTGGGTACTGACGTTGTGCATTTAGGCCTAGCTTGCAGTCGACTTTACAAATGATCCCAAAGGTGTTTGATGGGGTTGAGTTCAGGGCTCTGTACAGGCCAGTCAAGTTCTTCCACACCAATCCTAACAAACCATTTCTGTATGCACCTCACTTTGTGCATGGAGCATTGTCATGCTGAAACAAAAAAAGGCCTTCACCAAACTGTTGCCACAAAGTTGGAAGCACAGAATCATCTAGAATGTCATTGTGCACTGTAGCGTTAAGATTTGCCTGCACTGGAACCAAGGGGCTCAGCCCGAAGCGTGAAAACCGCTCTAGACCAACGGGTGTCCGGATACTTTTGGCCATGTAGTGTTGATTGCAAAGGTCAGTTGCTGCCGGGCCTGTCCGACTGTTTTGTGTTTTGTGACATCACAGACATTTGAGGCGAAAATCCATCACTTGGAAACCAGGCCCATTCGGAAGCCGAAGGACAGCCTCGAGGATCTAGAATACTTTGTGCGCTGCGAGGTTCATCTGGCAGACGTCAGCACACTCGTCAGCTCCATCAAGAGGATTGCGGAAGACGTTCGAACCACCACAGAAGTTAAATGTGAGCAAATGTAGACCTATGTATTAATTTACTAGTCCCAGTATAGATTCACTGTTAACTTTCAAAAGGTTCATCAGGCAATTCATTATGCTCTCTCGCTCTCTCTCTCTCTCTCTCTCTCTCTTGTGTTTAGTTCACTGGTTTCCAAAGAAAATTTCGGAGCTGGATAACTGTCATCACTTGGTCACAAAATTTGATCCGGACTTAGACCAAGATCACCCGGTCAGTAAAAGCACACAAATGATCCGTCTCACACAGAGATGGTCCTTCTTCACACATATTTCAGCTTGATGTACAACACTGATGCTTCTTGGTCTTGACTTTGATATGTCATTTAATCATTTAATTAGTATTATTCACTTTTAATGGGCAATAACTTCACGCTATGCCTTTTTTTTATCTCGCTATGCTACCATTTCATTAGTTATCGCCACTGTGTTAATTTAGTTCCAATTGCTATTTAAAAATAACATTTGGTTATATTCTCTCTGAAGTACCCACTAACAAAAATCAGTGTGAATTGATTGTGATCGACGTTATGCAAAACCAAGATTGTTTGACATTTATGGTAGTACATCTTTATATTAAGCGAAATGCAATCTACACAGTTCACTGCGTTTATGCTTGGCTTTTTGTTTTATGGCATAGGGATTTACAGATCCTGTATACAGGGAACGGAGGAAGATGATTGGAGAAATTGCCTTCAGATATAAGTAGTAAGCAAGTTACACTTATACTACTTATTCCTTACAATACACATACAGTACTTTGTCTTTCACCTTGGTTTCTCATTTATTTCCTTCTAGTGGTGAACCAATTCCAAGAGTGGAATATACTGAAGAAGAAATTGGGACATGGTTAGTGCTGTACATTTTAAATATTAGTTGCACCATTTTAAATATAATGCCACAGAAGTGTTATTTTGATAAAAAATATTTTAATGATAATAATTCATAATTATATTCTTTTATTGGTCAATTTTGTTTGATTTCTGTGGTCTTTAACACCTTCTATGAGTTATCTCGGGCCTGAAAGATGTTACCATGAGCAGAGTTTATAGAACAGAATATTTTTCCAGACCAAGTCCTTTGTGTCAATACAGGATCTGATATTTCCCTGCCCTGAAAAGCTTGCTTCCAGTTAACATGATTAGTGAGGCATAAATTGTTTTTGTGGCAACAACTGTTACAAAAAATGATGGAGTAACTCAATCAAAGGGCAGCAGAACATGATTCAGAGCATTTTGGGAAATGGTTATTCTACCAGAGCAGGTCTCCTAAATACATTTCCTGCTTTTCTCAGTATATTAGAGGTGTACAACAAAGGAGCTTTTTTATTTCAGACTGATCCAGCGCTCATGATTTTGAATCCTCATGATCTTCTTTTCTGAGATTTCCGTTACATTTTTGTGCTTTTTTCACTGACTGTCCATTTTCTGCTGTCTGTAATTTTCTGCTTCTGTGTGTGTGTGTGTGTGTGTGTGTCTGTGTGTGCAGGAAGGAGGTGTACTCCACATTGAGAGATCTGTACTCCACTCATGCATGCAGTGAGCACTTGGATGCTTTCCGGCTACTGGAGAGACATTGTGGCTACAATCCCAATAACATTCCTCAGCTGGAGGATGTGTCCCGCTTTCTCAAAGGTAACACAGCGCACACAGTGCGTCTCACCTGCTCAAAGGTAACACAAGGTAACACAGCGCACACACAATGCGTCTCACCCGCTCAAACGTAACACAGCACACACAGTGTGTCTCACCTGCTCAAAGGTAACACAGCGCACACACAGTGCGTCTCACCTGCTCAAACGTAACACAGCACACACAGTGTGTCTCACCTGCTCAAAGGTAACACAGCACACACACAGTGCGTCTCAGCTGCTCAAAGGTAACACAGCGCGCACACAGTGCGTCTCACCTGCTCAAAGGTAATACAGCGCACACACAGTGTGTCTCACCTGCTCAAACGTAACACAGCACACACAGTGTGTCTCACCTGCTCAAAGGTAACACAGCGCACACACAGTGCGTCTCACCTGCTCAAAGGTAACACAGCACACACACAGTGTGTCTCACCTGCTCAAACGTAACACAGCACACACAGTGTGTCTCACCTGCTCAAAGGTAACACAGCGCGCACACAGTGCGTCTCACCTGCTCAAAGGTAATACAGCGCACACACAATGCGTCTCACCTGCTCAAAGGTAACACAGCGCACACACAATGCGTCTCACCTGCTCAAACGTAACACAGTACACACACAGTGTGTCTCACCTGCTCAAAGGTAACACAGCGCACACACAGTGTGTCTCGCCTGCTCAAACGTAACACAGCACACACACAATGCGTCTCACCTGCTCAAACGTAACACAGTACACACACAGTGTGTCTCACCTGCTCAAAGGTAACACAGCGCACACACAGTGTGTCTCGCCTGCTCAAAGATAACATAGCTCACCCAGTGTCTCACCCTGCTGAAAAATAGCAGACCTCACACAAGAAAGGCATACTATATAATAATAATAATAATAATAATAATAGTAATAATAATGCCTTGCATTTATATAGCACCTTTCTCACACTCAAAGGGCTTTACAACGATGAAGGGGAAACTCGCCTCAACCATCACCAATGGAGCAGTAAACAAGGAAATGTATTTGTCCATTAATCAGTTAAACCCATCCTCTGTTTTTTTCTGTCCGTCTTCATTCACATCCCCCACCTTCCCGGACAGAGCGCACAGGGTTCCAGTTGCGGCCGGTGGCAGGTCTCCTCTTGGCCCGGGACTTCCTGGCCAGCTTGGCCTTCCGTGTGTTCCAATGTACTCAGTACATCCGTCACGCATCCTCGCCTATGCACTCGCCCGAGCCGTGAGTAAATCCCCCCTACACCCCCCTGGCTGTGAATAGTGCGGTGTGTACACCAGGGTGTGTGTGTGTGTGTGTGTGTGTGTGTACGCACGTGCACGTGAGCGCTGCAGTTAGTCTTGTGTTTGATGATGCACTCTACCGTGTTTATTTACCCATTTCAGGGACTGTGTTCATGAGCTCTTAGGCCACGTTCCCATGTTGGCGGACCGAACATTTGCCCAGTTTTCTCAGGTAAAGACTGAGTGAATCAAGTGCTGGGACTTCTTATCGAGATGGTAATAGCTCAGTTTTATGTGTATGCTTAGAGGTGCTATAGGTAAGTTTTTCACGTAGACAAATAATTTAAAAGAAATAAGACGACCACAGTGCTTGCAGAAAGATGCAGAATAAAAGTATTGCTTTTCCTCAAAAAAATTATATTGACTATGAATTTGTAATTTCATGTTTTATGTCTGCCTGTGATGTCAGATACTGGGGTTACCGCCTCCAACAACACTCTGGAGCCAGTAGCACGTCCATCTTTTGCTCACAAATAAAATGTGTGCGGTCGGTTGCCAGATAGAGTTACAGTGAAGAAATGGCTGACTTCACTAGAAAAGGGTTTTTTTCAAGCTGCATGAGCAATGAAGAATGCTAATGTTAGCCATCTAGCTATCGTTCTAAAGTTAGTCTGCATGCATATCGAACAATAGCATACACAGCTAGCCCACATAAGACAAATTACATCACCCAGTGAGCAAAAACCGGAATCTAGATGTCTAGAGTGGTGGAAATCTAGATTGAGAGAGGTTTTGATATAAACAGACTCGGTTAACCCCAATATAGCTAAGGTTTTATCCAGATATAGCTTGGTTAATTCCTAGTTGGCTAGAAAACTTTCACTTTTCAACCAAATGTAGCTGGGTTTTCACCTGAACATTTACTGGGCACTAGCAATCTGCTAATGCATTGCTATAATATATTGCAAAGATGCTATGTAATATATATTATTCATTACTTTCCCAATGTAAAACTCACAGCTTGACATTTTGCATGCTACAATAGCCAGCTTTCCATCACACTATGTTCAATAATGTACCACCACGGCACACAAAGACGCAGGCTGTGATAGAATCTGGCAACCATTCTCGGGGGAGGGGTGAGTTTCAACCAAAAGCAAGGCAGTGTCATGCTTTGGGTTGGGATTGCAGTTCTCCCTTGTGGACACTAGATAGGGTTTCAAATTATATATTGCACCTTTAAAATATACTCATCATTTCTAGCCATTCAACTGATGGAGGCACTTTATTTTTAGAACATTGGCCTTGCATCACTGGGAGCTTCAGATGAAGATATAGAGAAACTCTCAACGGTAAGTGTTCTGAAAACACGTAAACACCTTAAATTGACATTATTTGTGGGCCACGCTTCTAGCAGGTTACATAAAGCTTTAATATGCATGCTTTAGGCATGAAATTGCATGGTGTTATGGTACAAGATATCTAACCTGCATGTTCTTTTCATGGTGGGTCCCTCTCAGCTCTACTGGTTCACTGTGGAGTTTGGGCTCTGCAAGCAGGGTGATGGGGTGAAGGCCTATGGAGCTGGCCTCCTCTCTTCCTATGGAGAGCTGGTGGTGAGTGATGTCTTTGGAGCAAAACTTTGACTCAAATTTAAATGCAAGCGATTACTTTTTTTGCCATTACAAAGTTTGGCTGGCTAATTTTGGGGGAATTGCTGAACTTGCTAAAGTTTATGAAGTCAAAACAAATGCATGAAGCTTTGTAAGTGAAAGTTAAAGAGAAGTGCTGGTTGAATCCATGCAATCCTCTCACTGGTTAACTAACACAAAATTTGGAATTGACATTATGAAGTCACGTAGATTCTGGCAAATTTCACATTTGAGGGCTACCCTAGACAATGTGAATATGTTGTTATTAAGAGTATGGAATTGATGAGAGGAAGAAAGTTGCAGCAGCAGCTCGTCTGATGTATACTGTACGAGGGAGGCACTGCCATCTCTGCACGGTATCGGCTAAAATCTCTGCACCCCCGTTCTGACTAGCACGCCCTCTCAGACGAGCCAGAGAGGAGGGAGTTTGATCCTGAGGCCGCAGCTGTGGAGTCCTACCAGGACCAGAACTACCAGTCTGTTTACTTCGTTTCGGAGAGTTTCACCGATGCAAAGGAGAAACTCAGGTAACAGAAGGGGAATCGGAAGGGCAATCTGCAGGCTCCTGTGTGCTTCTCATTAGTTTCTACTTAGCAAGTCACCCTTGTCCAGACATTGCGTTAACACACGAAAACGCCTTGGTAGACCTGGGTTTTTAAAGTATGTTTTTCCTCAGTGAAATTATAGACTGCGTCTGTTATATGTCATGTTGTGTCTCCGGCTGTCTGGGAGGAATTTGTTTTATGGAAAATCAGTCAATAGACTGCCAAGATAATAGACTACTCAAAGTGACCCATTGAGGCAGTAGAGTGTAAATGCAGTTCAGGTTCTGCTTCTAAGAATTCTGAGCCATTTCACTGGTTTTATCCTTTTGCAAGGTATAATATTTAATGGCTTATCAATAATGCACCAGTAATTTGCATGTGTGCACTTTTTAAATAAGTAGTATTTTAAGTTATTCTGGGTAACTTCATTGATAACTAATTTTTCAGTTGGCAGGTGGAAAGCAAGTATTATTTTTCAGAGGATGAATGCATTTTTATTTCCGCCAAGGAGGTTAGGTAATCATGTCCATCTGTTTGTCCGTCCGTCTATCTGTGACAGACATATCTGCAAAGGTTTCATGGATTGCCATGAAATTAGCTGTGCACATTCATGTTCACAAGAGGAAGAAACCTATTGCTTGTGTTAACCGCATGACCTTTCCTCTAGCGCCACCATAAGGCAAGGCAAGGCAAGTTCATTTATATAGCACATTTCATACACAGAGGCAATTCAAAGTGCTTTACATAAATACAGAATAAGACATACAATAAAACAGGAATAAAATGCAGAGATTAAAATCAAAGTGCATATGCGGTGCAGAACATAAAAATTTTCAGCCTAGTTTTAAAAGTGGGGCGTGTCTGAGATCATTTATTCCAGCTGTGTGTAGCATAATAACTGAACACTGCCTCACCATGTTTTGTTTTAACTGTGGGTATAATTAGGAGACCGGTTCCCAGATTACCTTAAGGGTCTGGCAGGCTTATATGGTAGAAGCAGGTCAAAAATGTATTTTGGTCCTAGGCCATTGAGTGATTTGTAGACATGCAGCAGTATTTTAAAGTGAATCTGGAGACTTGATTTTCGCCATCTGCGCTCTGCTTTTCGACACTCCCTCTTCTGGGTTTTTACAGACATAGCACTTCTCCACGGAGCTTTTTGCTCGCCAGAGATTGATTTAGCCTTCACGGTTACAATGGCATCGATAACTTTAACAATTTTAGAATTGAAATAGTCTAGAAGATTCTTAACAGAAGTTGAAGCAGGGGTTGGAGACAAAGAGATGGCCTCCATAAACAATGCATTAGTGTTCTCATTGATAAACCGTTTTTTGAACAGTTTCAGATCTAATATGAATGACAGGAGTAATAGACATGTCAAAGAATACACAGCAGTGATCTGATAAGGCAACATCAATTACAGCAACATTTGAAATGCTGAGACCCTTAGTTATGATCAGATCCAAAGTATGCCCCCGTTTATGGATCAACCCTTTCACATGCTGCGACAGTCCAAAGGTGTCCAGTATGGCAGAAAGTTATTTGGCAATGATGTCGTTAGAATTATCAATATGAATATTAAAATCACCAAAAATTGTAAAACAATCAAATTCAGTATAAATAATCGACAATAGCTCAATAAAGTCATCGAATCAGTATTTTGGTGGCCTGTATAATTAATAGTAAAATTTGAGGGGAGGATTTCAATATGGCAGAGAGGTATACAAACGATGTGAAATCTCCAAGTGATGTCTGCTTACACTGAAATACATCCCTAAATAAGGCAGCTAATCCGCCTCCTTTTCTATCAACTCTGACAACATCCATAAAATTGAAATTAGGAGGGGTTGACTCAATGAGGACTGTTGCACTGCCATTTTTGTCTAACCAGGTTTCAGTTAAGAACATAAAATCAAGTTTATGAGAAATTATTAAATTATTAACTAAAAACGATTTGTTCGCTACAGATCTATCATTAAGTAGGGCTCGTTTTAGTTTTTTTGTGATAGGCCCCAAGGCAGATTGTGGTCGATGTTGATGTGGGATAACTAAAAGGTTGGAAAAATTTACCATAAGTGTAGTGTGCCCTGTTAATTCTGTTACTAATCAAAACAGGGATGGGAAATATTTCAGGCAAATTGGGTCCCAGCTTGTACTGGGAGTAAGTGTGAGTATCACCGCTATTATGGCGGCGACCCTAGAAATATCAATAAGTGCCTGCTGTATCTTGTACACTGCGGTTGCTATCTGCAGTGTTGACAGGACATGCTGTACTCTGGACAAGGCACTGTTGTAGATGTTGATGCTGACGTTGCGACCGAAGTGTTCTGTCAGAGGAAGGATGAGGGCGGCCGGTTTATTCCATGTCCAGTTGTGGACGTAGGACCATAAATATGCACTTTAACTGATGATTGTCTGAGAGTGCTAAGTAAATGGATGAAATCCCATTTTAACCGTTGTTTTGAAATGTCATTTGAGCCAACATGTACAATGATTTTCTCAACCATGGGAGGATTTCATAAAATTTGCGGGATTTTTTCAGTCAGAGAATTTACTGTGGCTCCAGGAAAAGAGAACTTTTACCATCTTACCTCTGACATCCCTGATTATTGAGTCACGGAGTCTTAGGCGGGGGCGGGTTCTGGACAGGTGGGGCAGCGGGATGATTTACTTGCCTTTCGCTGAGTTCAAAGCATCGATGGCCGTATTTTGTGTGATAGTGTTTCGGGGGAGAGTTCTTCAGTGAGGCAAGCCTTATAGCACGGTTTCTCTGTTTTTTCGGCATTGATTCTTCTTCTTATCCCGGGCGGCGATCCATGTACCTTCGTTAGGATGGCCGTTAGCATAACCCGGAGTGGAACAGATCACAGACTTGGGTTTAGCTCCAAGTCTAGACCAGGGGTTATCACTTTCAGCAGTCTTTTGTGCTAACGATGGAAGGGTTGTAATAAACTTCAGCAATATGGCTGGATATGAGCAGGGAGTCAAGTAATTGTTCGTCTTCAAATGTTTGCTTTCAAAACCAAGTGTCCAACCGAATTTCTTACTTAAAAATTGCTTTAGAATAAATAAATAAATAAATTAAAAAGTTAAAATAAGTCAAACAATAAAATTAATTGGCTGTAAGCAAATGGACAGAAAGTAAAGTAAAGCAAGTAGAGCAAAGCAGGAGCAGCAAAAACCAAATATATCTCAAAAAGTAATAACCAGATTGCCAAGACATCTGCAGTGCACTTTCATGCGAGGGGAGCTTGTTGTGCCTGGGTGAAGATCTCTACTCTCAGCGCATTCATGCGAGGGGAGCTTGTTGTGCCTGGGTGAAGATCTCTACTCTCAGCGCATTCATGCGAGGGGAGCTTGTTGTGCCTGGGTGAAGATCTCTACTCTCAGCGCATTCTTTATGGTTGTTGATGTTTTTATTAGGGGTCGACCGTTATGGTTTTTCCAGGGCCGATACTGATACCGATTATTAGTAATGAAGGAGACCGGTAACCGATATATGGGGCCCATATACATTTGCAGTGAATATGAACATTTTAGTGTCAAAATTTACAGTTACACAAACTCCAACACAAGACTTCCTTTAAACATATGTTTAATTGAATACTAGAAAACAGAACATTTTCAACAAATTTTAAAAATAAAGTGCATGGAGCTCCCAGTAGTAGGCTATTTATTTTAAACTGAACTGGAATTTAAAATAAATAAAAATAAATAACTAAATTGCTCCCCAAAACAAACAATATCTATATGTGGTGGGTAAGACCCCCTGCAGATGAGTTAACTTATTCCAATGATGATAGCCATCTGATAAGTAGCCTGCTTTATGCAGTTCGCCTATATTTAACTAGCAGTCTTGCCCACAGCCTGCAGTTCACTAGGGGAACCTGTAATTCAAACAAAACTATGTCAACCTAGTGCATGCCGGGCGCTGGAGGTCTTGCCCCGGAGATGGCTTTCTCAGCCTAGTGCAATAAGTATGTTATAGATTCAGTCGGTGTTCTGTCATAGTTGACGGGAGGGGAAAGCGAGGGGGGCAATAATGCCGCATCTGTCACTGTTCTGAGTACTAGGAACACATCGTATATCAAGCTAACTATCGTTATTTTATTATAATTTCAGAAAATTACATTGACACGTTGTTTCCTAAAGATATTTTGGCGAAATAAACCTAGGCTACTCGAGTGCTGTCCTTTTGCGGTTAGTGGACAAATGATAGGCTACAACTCAGTTGCCTCCGGTATCATTCCCTGACATCATCTTCTGTCTTATTGAATCCCCCGATAAGGAACCATGTCAACTACATTATGATCCAGTGGCGTACCGTCGGCTGTAAAATAGGCCTTCTGTAACCGGATATTGCAATACGGATATTAATGTCAACCTGCCATGTTTCCATTTATAGTTTTTAATTATCAAGCAAGCAATTAACTGAATAACAAATATCAATGAATGTTTATCCGTGATAGCATTTTTCTTTGTGTCATAAAATATGTAGCACTGATTTATGTATTGATAGCTGGTGCGCTGGAAAAAGCAGGGTAGGCTAAATGCTACAGCATTAGAATTGTTTCCGTTTATTTGGCTTGAGTAGCCTAGCTAATCAAACAATTCGCTGAATAATCATCAAGACCAATATATTAGCTATGTAGCCTATAATTATTAAGAAATGACAACGACAAAGATAACTAACTTGAGATTGTTTAACAAGGATCAGGCAATAATCTGAATGCGTTACAGAATGTAGCCTAATTAATTTTTTATTAATTAATAATTACATTTGTCAAAGTTAGTTAAACATTGGAAAGCATATTTAAAGAGGACAGCCTCTTAAGTGTCTCGAACCATTGAGCGCGACACATAGGCTTGAAAAACGAAACATTGAACATTTAAACATGGAGCATTTAAAAGTCCAAATCTTTGCATGATAACGTCATCATAAATGTGGCTATAGAAAAATGCGAGTTTATGATGCACAGAACAATAATGCTATCTCAAAATAAATGTAGCCTGATAATTTAGGCTAATTTGTGGTTTTGGTTATTAAGCGAATAAATTGTCTTAGACTTGTCGCATCTTAACGTAGACAATTCTTAAAAATGTACGAACTATCCCGTTAATGTCAAGTCCTGATAATAATTACAGACACAGAATGTAGCCTAGTTTACCGAGCTTCTAGCTAATGTGTCAGTGTGAAAGCAACGCATTGGCTTGCTTACCATTCATGTAACAAACACAATGCAGCTTGCTAACTGGGTGGAAATATCCAAATAACGTATCCTATTATTTCCCATATAGGCCAACTACTGATATCATCCATACGTATCGCATTTAAGTAACGTTAGCTAATCAGCTATGAGACTCAACGTAGCTATTGGTGTCATTACAGATAGTGTAGTAGCGTTATAAAGTGTTGTTTATTTCCAGAGCGTGGGGGCTATTATGCATGACATTAGATAGTGTAGTAGCATTATAAAGTGTTGTTTATTTCCAGAACGTGGGGGGTATTACGCATGACATTACAGTGTAGTAGCGTTATAAAGTGTTTGACTGATTTTAAAGCCATTTTTCCGCCTCAGTTGAATGAAATCCCTTTGCTTATTGGGTATTGTTATCATAGAAACTGATTCTAATGATTGTGAGATGTTTATTGCAACTTCAGAATTCTTATCTCAGCATTCAGCGTCTCTCAGCATCTCTTTCTGCGTTCCTCTCTCCCACAAAAAAATATATTTAATGTTTTACCTAATCAACTTTATAGATTTTTGTAAATATATGCCAATTCCGAATTTGATGCCTGCAACACGTTCCAAAAAAGTTGGGACAGGGGCATTGCAGATGCCACTGAGACAGTTTAGTTTCTTATCTCCTTCCTGGGAAAGAGAAAGAGAAAATGGCAGCCTTGCGGCTTCATTCAGTTCTGTGGTTCCCATGGATTAGTCAGTTTTACCTTGTGTGTGCTTGATATTTACAATTGCCATTGTATCTGGAAGCTTACAGGCCTTCAACATTGTGGAAACTTGTGTGCAGTTTGCTGTTTTTGCTCAAGAGGCTGTCAGAAAGTTCCTCTGTGCCCACATGCCACCAAAATTGTGTAAATGCACAATGTGAATCAGTATAAACAATAAACATTTTTCCCTTCCCACAATTTATTTTAGTGAGAGATACCAGTTCATTAGCCTGTGCAGAAAGAGAGAGATAGAGAGAGAGAGAGGGATAAGGATCCTTATTTTAGTGTTGTGAAATCATCACAACCAATCCTGTGACCGTTTTACCATTCATGCAGCACAACCCGTCAACATAAAGGATTAGGTTGTTGTTTGCAAGCGGGTCTCCAGCACCACTCTGTCTCTCCACTCCTCACAGTGGTGGCGATGCTCAAAACCTATTTCAGGAACATGGGGAAGAAACAGAGATATTGTTATGGCTTTCTTTTTCAATGCCAGGTGCTGTCAAAGCAACTTTCTTATTTTGTCCAGTGTGCTTGTGTCACGCCTCAGGGCCTTCTATTGTTTCATTTGTCTGCCACAGCATGAGGGCAACTAAAAATGTTTTACCCATTACAATTGGTGATGTGGCATGTATGGCCAGAAGAACAGTTTAGACATGCTGGCATTCCCTGGGCCACTGTATTCAAACTACTGTAGTACCTGACCAGTCGCCGTTTCCCTCCATGTTCCTGCAACAAGACAGCAGATATGAATATATTCCTTTCAATTATAGAATATACTATACTTGCATCAGGAATGTCTAAAGCAGGGCTTGGCTAATTTAGTTTTCAGTTGTAGTGCAAAGCTAAGATGTATGTTCCTGCACGATTGCTTTTCAACAATTCAGTTAGTGGTTGAGCTGTCTGTGAGTAATCTGATGTGTGAGCACAATTCAAATGAAACAATCATAATATTTTCCTTAGTTCTTTCGCTGTTGTGGGAATGTGAACAGTTCAAGATTAGGGTCAGGCAGTGTGCTGATTAGGGTCAGGCAGTGTGCTGGCCGCCCAGTTGAAGATTAGGGTCAGGCAGTGTGCTGGCCGCCCTGCTGAACAGTTGAAGATTAGGGTCAGGCAGTGTGCTGGCCGCCCTGCTGAACAGTTGAAGATTAGGGTCAGGCAGTGTGCTGGCCGCCCTGCGATATACTGAGTCCTAAAAAGAGCCTGGAGGATTGCACCTGTTGTGCCTTCTTTTGATTGGCTGGATTTCCTCCTGCAGCTAGCCCACCTGTCCAAAATTTTTGAATTCACATGTGTTTCCCTGTCAGGAGAAGACGGTAACAAATAACAACATATTATAGAACTATTGAACTTCTAATGTGATCTTAGTGAGGCAGTCCTTCGGTCTCTGATAATACACTGCCTGGCACCCGTCATGCATAGTGCCCACTGTACAAGCCTCTGGCGGCAGTGTTATGATCTGGGGTTGCTTCAATTGGTCAGGTCTAGGCTCAGCAACGTTATATGCAGCAATAAAAGTCAGCTGAGTACCTGAATGTACTTAATAACCAGGTTATCCCATCAATGGGCATATTCCATGGCCAATATTTATCTGGCTCAAATTGTGAAAGAGTGGTTCAGGGAGCATGAGGAATCATTTTCACACATGAATTGGCCACCAGAGTCCTGACCTTAACCCCATTGAAAGGGGTTGTGCTGGAGAAGACTTTACGGAGTGGTTTGACTCTCCCGTCGTCAATACAAGATCTCGGCCAAAAATTAAAGCAACTCTGGACGTAAATAAATGTTGTGACGTTGCATAAGGTTGTCGAGACAATGCCACGACGAGTGCGCGCCGTAATCAAAGCTAAAGGCGGTCCAACTAAATATTACAGTGTGCAACTTTTCTTTTTGGCCAGGCAGTGTACATAGTAGGGGAATTGTGAAACCCTTGAGGGAGTCTGTTCCTAAGTGTATTGTTGTCAATCGAATGTAAATGCAAACCAATGTCCGCTGTCTTCATGTACTGGAACACTCCAAAACCCAGTAGATGTATCCAAAACACTAAGTACACAATTATCTGAGGGAATTTGTCTCAATATTGTAGAGGGATCAGCTAGTAAATTATATTGTTAAAATCAGGCTTTCCCACAGACCAAACAGGAGAGTTAGTGGGACTGGCATATTTTCGTATTATGTCTCTGCTTTCCAGAGAAAACTTTGACAATGTCCTTGACAGCTGCTACAGCTTTTGTTTTGATTGGGTATCTTTTTAAACGCTGGGAGCATAATTCGCTCAACCTCGACTGGTTCCTCTGTTAGAAGGCCGCATGATAACAGGTGCCTAAAGGGGGTGGTTGTAGAATCTTTCAAATATCCCAGTACATAGTGTAAATAACCTTATTTTCAAAGTAAAAAATCCCCAATTTCAATGCATGCGTGTAATTTAAAGCGATGATGGAATGTTGGTGACAATGTAGCGTTATCCATCAGGCAATCATACATCGCTGAACTGTAAACTGCCCTGCGACTAGTGTCAACCCAGCACTGCTACTTGTAACCATCTTTTGTAATTACAGTATTGTTGCCAAATTTAGCTAGCTAGCTGAAAACAAAGCTAGATGTAATGAAATAAGACTTTAAAAGCTGTGAATCTGAAGAATGTTCGATTTTCAGCTAAAATATGTTGTAGCAAATATTCTTTGGCAAAAGTTATCAAATCTCTACCCATTTAACATTAACTTAATTCTTAGCATGATATAAGTTGCCAATAGACTAGCTCTATTGGATATATTTGGTGTTTTTTTAACTCACATTTTCCTGTGCCTTTGAACATGCTGAAATACTCTTGCACATGATAAGAGTATGCTTTTTGCGTTAAATGGTGGTTCGCAAAAAAACCTGCATTCCGCCATCTGCTGGACTGGAATGCGCTAACCACGCATGCGTGTTTCAACAATGGGGAGTAAGTCTGACTCAGTTACAGAGGATTACTGTTCTAGCAGAAGCTTTTTGCAGAAAAGCTATTTTCTGACCCAAGCTTATGTAGAAAAACAGCCTACAGCTGTTATCTTCATGTAAGCATGCTATTTATTTGTTGTCACTGCATAAAATGTACATCTAACAACATACAATTAATAAACGATCATACAAGGTGTTCAACGACTTTTACCAATAAATGTTAGATCAGAAGCAGACTGAACAGCCTTACATGCAGTATACAGTAAAAGGTGATCTTATGTTTGACATTCGGATGTGCGTTATTTACTATTACAGGGTGTATGCGGCAGGCATCAAGAAACCATTTTCAGTGAGGTTCGACCCATACACCTACAGCATAGAGGTCCTGGACAACCCCCTTAAGATCCGTGGTGGGCTGGAGTCTGTAAAGGACGAACTGAAGATTCTCACGGATGCGCTCGACGTGCTGACATAGCGCGTACGCCAGGCATACACAGCAATCCCGTTCCCTTTCTGCTTTTCGATGTGTAACATTGTATGATTAATATGTGCATCTGTGTTCATATGCTGTTACTGGGATTTGCTTTGGGACGGCTAATATAGTAAAACATAAAAGATAATTTAAACGGACAAAAACTTGCACTCGCATCTGAACGCTCACATCATGGCAGGACATCATCAGGAGTTCTGCCCCGCCTAGCTGATCAGACTGGGAAGACCCTTATGTATTTAAAAGCATTGCCCTGTGTGTATGCTAATAAACGTTATTATTTGGGCGCAAAACAGGTGTGTACAGACTATTTCATTTTATAGCAAAGATAACCTTGAAACCTCAGATCGGACGCGTTTCCAAAGACCGAGGTGAAGCACGCAAGTCAACCCTTTATTACATTACATTATAGACATTTAGCAGACGCTCTTATTAAAATAAGTTCTTATTAGGGAATAGAAACGGACAGTATGATTCCTTGCTTTAAAGGCAAGTCAATACCAAAATGTAACATCGTAAACTGTAAAGCATTTCCAGGACCAGGAATGTACACTATGTATGTTTTTTGAAAATGTAACCATGTTTTGCTACCTCTGTGTGCCATTACAATTAAAACCATTAATCAGGCATATCCAAAGACGATGATTATTACAATCAGGTGTATAAATTATGTAAAATGACAAAGATATAAAGTGTTTTGATTAGTTTTCATTTATTAACTTTAATTTGGCAGTAAGCCATCCCTCCCCTCGTGAACAAAGTTTACATAGTTCTGAATAGTAATAAGACATATAAATGCATTTTCTTGTGAAGAAATGGTCAGTTACAGTTTTTTACGATTGCTTTGACTCATTTTGCACAGCAGAATTTCATTGTACAAAACTCAAAATGCAAAGTGCCAAACTGACTTTCAAAATTCGTACTCTAAGACACTACATCCTATGCTGACATACAAAGTGTAAAACTGTTAATGCAAAGTGCTAAACTGACTTGCAAAATTCTTACCTTAAGACACTATATCCTATGCTGACATACAAAGTGCAAAACTGTTAATACAAATGCAGATCACTAAATCAATTCAACATGTGTTTGTAGTCATGTCTCAATACTTCCAACAACCTTGCCCAGGTGAGTAGCATTGCAACACAATTGATAATCTCTTCACCACTACATAAAATGCCACAGCGTGGAGCCAACATCTCAATGCGTGCTGTCATTTCCCGCAATGGAGTTGAGGCTCGTGACCCTCTGCTGGGGGCATACAACTCCATGCGCCTCATACATTTTCTGGAGGGGCTGTACAATCGTCTCGTACAGCCAAATGCTCAAATGGTGTTCATCATTGTCTGGGACAATGTAAACTTCCATCATGCATTGGCTGTGCGAGACTGGTTTACAGCCCATCCAGAGTTCCGATCACAATTCCTTCCACCTTACTCCCCCTTTCTAAACCCCATAGAGGAGTTTTTCTCGGCCTGTATGATCGGCATCCGTATGAGCAGGCGACACTCCTTCAGGCCATGGATGAGGCGTGCGATGACATTACAGCCCAGCAGTGCCAGGGGTGGATAAGACACTCCCGAAGATTTTACCAACGCTGCCTTGCAAATGAAGACATCAGATGCGACGTAGATGAAATGCTGTGGCCAAATGCAGCAGAGAGGCAAGATGCTGCTTAAGCACTGAAATGCATTTTTTTTTTTTTTTTACTGTAAAGTTTTTTGTTATTGTAACTGCTTTTGCTTTTACTGTTTTTGCTGTTACTGTTGTTTTTGCTTTTACTGTAAAATACAGTTGAGTTTACTGTATTACTGTATGATTTGTTTTCAATGATTACACTTCATATACAGTCACCTACTGTAATCTAATATTTAGTTTGTCTTCCATAAAAACACAAGCTATATATATATATATATATATATATATATAATATATATATATACACTGGAGTCTATCACAAGGGATGCTTGCTGTACATCATTTCAAGTACTTATGAGGAAATGACCCTTGCATAGTCTTTTTTGATGGCAATTATTTTGTGTTTGACAGCATTATTTGATAATGGCCATTGTATTTGGAAATGAACCAATTATTAAACTTCAACGATGAACATATCCAATGTGCTGGTGCTATGATCAACATTTGCATATAATGTTCTCTGATTTGACACAGGTATTTTTATTTTGCATGCTATATTACATTTTGAACCCAAAATGAGCAGTATAGCATTCTGTGTTAAGAGTTTTGCACATTGAAACTTTGTTGTGCAAAATGAGTCAAAGCAATCGTAAAAAACTGTAATACTTGGTGGAGAAACCTTTGTTGGCAAGCACAGAGGTCAGACGTTTGTTGTAGTTTTTCCACCAGGTTTGCACAGATCTTGGAAGGGATTTTGGTCCACTCCTCTTTGCAGATCCTCTCCAAATCCTTAAGGTTCCGAGGCTGTCGCTTGGCAACTCGAAGCTTCAGCTCCCTCCACAGATTTTCGATGGGATTTAGGTCTGGAGACTGGCTAGGCCACTCCAGGACCTTAATATGCTTCTTTTTGAGCCACTGCTTTGTTGCCTTGGCTGTATGTTTTGGGTCATTGTCATGTTGGAAGACCCATCCACGACCCATTTTCAGTGCTCTCACTGAGGGAAGGAGGTTGTCACCCAAAATTTCCCGGTACATGGCCCCATTCATCCTCCCCTCGATACGGTGAAGTCATCCTGTCCCCTTAGTTGAGAAACACCCCCAAAGCATAAGGTTTCCACCTCCATGCTTCACAGTGGGGATGGTGTTCTTTGGGTTGTACTCAGCATTTCTCTTCCTCCAAACATGGCAAGTCGAGTTGATGCCAAATAGCTCTATTTTGGTCTCATCTGACCACATCACCTTCTCCCAAGCCTCCTCTGGATCATCCAGGTGTTCTTTGGCAAACTTCAGACGGGCCTGTACATGTGCCTTCTTCAGCAGAGGAACCTTGCGCGCGCAGCAGGATTTTAATCCTTCACGGTGTAGTGTGTTACTGATGGTTCTCTTCGTGACTGTGGTCCCAACTGCCTTCAGGTCATTAACAAGCTCCTCCTGTGTAGTACTGGGCTGATCCCTGACCTTTCTCATGATCATTGATATCCCACGAGGCAAGATCTTGCGTGGAGCCCCAGACCGAGGGAGATTGGCGGTGACTTTGTGTTTCTTCCATTTTCTAATAATTGCTCCAACAGTTGTTAACTTCTCACAAAGCTGCTTGCTTATTTTCTTGTAGCCCATCCCAGCCTTGTGCAGGTCTACAATTTTGTCCCTGATGTCCTTAGACAGCTCCTTTGTCTTGCCCATGGTGGAAACGTTGGAATCTGATTGATTGTGTGGACAGGTGTCTTTTATACAGCTACATAACGATGTAACGAGTTGACACAGGTGTTTTGGGTAATGAGTTGAGATCAGGAGTGCTTCTTAATGGAAAACTAACTGGTCTGTGGGAGCCAGAATTATTGCTGATTGGTAGGGGATCAAATACTTATTTCATGCGAAAATACGATAATAAATTTATTACATTTATATGATGTTGTTATTGTGGATTATTTTGTGATATTCTGTCTCTCAATGTTAAAATGTACCTATGATTAAAATTCCACACAGTTCCATTCTTTGTAAGTGGGCAAACCTCCAAAATCAGTAAGGGATCAAATAATTATTGCTCCCACTGTATATACACTGCAGTCTATCACAAGGGATGCTTGCTGTACATCATTTCAAGTGCTTATGAGGAAATGACCCTTGCATAGTCTGTTTGATGACAATTATTTTGTGTTTGACAGCATTATTTGATAATGGCCGTTGTATTTGGAAATGCACCAATAATTAAACTTCAACGATGAACATATCCAATGTTCTGGTGCTATGATAAACATTTGCATATAATATTCTCTCATTTGACACCGGTATTTCTATTTTGCATGCTATATTACATTTTGAACCCAAAATGAGCATTCTATGTTAAGAGTTTTGCACATTGAAACTTTGTTGTGCAAAATTAATCAAAGCAATCGTAAAAAACTGTAATACATATTTTATTGCTTTACCTAACCATTGGTGCAGTTATGAAAATACCGCTTCTATATAATAGCTGCAATTAAATAAAATTATTCTAAAGTCCCTTGTTTCATGCAATTTAGAATTTTTTTTCGAAATATAAAAAATGTTTCATAAACCAATCATTTGAATTGGAAGATGTTATCATTTGGTCTGTTGCTTTCCCCTCTCTTTCAAAGTCGACAAAGTGTGTTTTGAAAACTATTGTTAAATAAAACCATAATGCATTACTTAACATATGCTGAAGGAGAGTGACTTCATAGAGCACTGACAAAATGTAAATTATTTTACAAAACTTTTTCCAGCTATGCAATAACATGCACTAAGCTTTCGTGATTATAACTGCATATAGAGTCAAAAACCTTAAACTTTTGTTTAATGCTTGCAACTGCATGCAGAGTACAGAAATGTAAGCTTTGTTTATCACTTAATGGGCAGTCAAAATAGAAAACACAAAGTGTTGTTATGATTATTGTCCAGACTGGAGTAAAACAAGTCTAATAGTTTCAAGCTAACAGTGATTTGTTTCACAGTGAAAACTTACACCCTTACAGTAGCATTTTCCAGGTGAGAAAATTTTGACGCTCCAAGACTCACTGAAGAATGAAGAAATTTAGGCGGGTGAAAAGATAGCTAGCTTTGTTACATGAAGCATGTTTTGAGTTACGGAGGGTGGGGGACACAGCTAAGTCAAAGCCTTAAGTTACGAGTATGTAATTAGATGCCAACTAACGCACCAACATACGACATAGGCCAGAATAAATAATTAAAAAATTAATGTATCTGTGTGTGTGGTAAGAAAAAAAATTTACCACGGAAAAGCACGCAATTATTAAAAGAATTTTAATGCAGAGTTAACATCAGTATATGAGTGGAAATGTTTTTTTTTTGCTGTCAAAAAATAATGGAGTCCAATGGGAAAACTGGCTTTTTGAGCGCAGCAGAGAGCAACATTAGTGCTGAGGTTGAAAGCCGAAAGCTGGCCCCGTGGCTGAACCCCATCATTTCCTCTGCTTCACCTCCAGCCTCCAACGCTGCCTCTGCAGGTGGCTTTTCAACACCAGGGGGAGCCGTTTGACACCTGATAAAAGCAAGTCGGGTTTCCTGATGTCTCTATTAATAATTACACCTTCTATATACAGGACTAAATGGACCCTTTAACTGCATGATTTAATTGCTTGTACCAGTGAGAAAGGTGATTGACAGCTTTGTACATTTTTTTTAAAAATGAGTTGGTTAGCACTGTCGCTTGCAAGAAAGTGATTATACGTTCTGAGTTCAAATCCCGGTCCAGGTCCTGGAGTTTGCATGTTCTCCCCGTGTTTGCGTGGGTTTCCTTCCTCCCACACCAAAAGACATGTCAGGTTAGGTAAACTCCTGCCATTGCCCGTGCCCTTGACCTGGAGTTGGTCCCCGGGTGCTGCACTGCACTGCTGCCCACTGCTCCTAAGTAGTTAGGATGGGTCAAATGCCAAGGACAAATGCCCCCATGGGGTCAATAAAGTACTTATTAGACTACATTGCAGTCGAGCAGGAAGCTTGAAACGCGGCATACCTTTGCAACAAAATATGCGAATCCATTTAATTGGCTGTTTATCGAAATATTAACTCATTGGAGTGTTTGAAAACAGACATTTGTTGATTACATTGGACAATCTGAAACCAGAGGAATTCGTTTTCAGGTTTTTTAGTTAAAATATCAGACTAAAGCAAAGATAAGGGAGTGATTTTTAATAACCATTTTTCAAATGACTTGTTTTTCTTTCTTTTTTTTTTTCATTACTATCTAAGGTATCCAAATGTTATTACAGATTATTTAAAATATCAGTCCCAGCACAACAGAAGTATCAAAATGGTATGAAAAGACAGCCCCCTCTTGGTGACTTATTTTACTACAACTTCCCATTTAAAGAGGTGTCCTCACTTTACACATGCACTAATTGTTTTAAAATATGAAAGTTATGGTATGGTAAATACATTTAGATTTAGCTTGAAGATGAACAGCTATTGTATTACTTAAGCTGAACATATCAAATACTAGCTAGTTGACAATTTACATGCATCTTGATGTTCCTAAGAAATCGAACACTGTTTGGCCCCGATTGATTGAAAATGTATCTTTTTATTGGAAAATGTATTTATTTTTTATGAATTTCTTTATTTCAGTCTTACATATGGCCTGCCACAGTCCCCAGTGATCCATATTCTTGGGCATAGTGTTCTAAATGCATTTGGAATGCTATTTGAAAAGCATTTAGTATTTAGGTAGTATTTTAAGAAAATATTAGAAATGTTTTTGCCAATGTATTTGAAATTACCTAAAATACATCAAAAGTACTATTTTTAAATATAAGTACTTAAATAGTATTATATGTGTATGCTAACATACAACACAAATGAAACTCTCTGTTGCTGGTGATAACCTGTGGTACAGCAGACCCAGTGGTTCTGGAGGAGCCATTTCTATCTGCTGGCCTTGCATGAAGTGAGTCAGTGTCCTAAAAAAATTTATTATTTTAAAAATGCCTATTTTAACCATAAGGTTCCCTGTGCCATTAAATAACACACTTACATTTAATTTATTCAAGTTGGGTTTTTCCTTTTTTGTAACTATTTCATTTCTTCTTTTTTTTAGACAACTTTATTATGAATAGTGAGCTATTCTAATAATAACGGTTGCTCTAAATTTTGCATAAAGCATAACAGCATTTTTATATAGACCTACAGCTCGACTTTGGACAAAACGTGAATAAAATGTTTTCTGACTAATTTCATAGGTAGACTGATCTTAGAAGTGCACATTTACATATGCATAGAGAATATATATTTTGTCTATGTTTACTTGGCTTATTGTATTGTAAACATTTTTGGTGATTTCTTTCTACATTGCTTTATTAATTGGGTTTATTTATCTTCGGCGTCTGTAAACTGTAAATGAAGTGATCAGAGAGATACAGGTGGCATCAACACCCACCATTCTACTTCCTTTGAATTATTAATTTTATAAAATGGAGAGAAGCATTCTATGATGATGAGTGCTGTTGTCAATAAAGGCATTGGGCATTTATGAAATGCAATTAGATATTCAGGTACAAAAAAGTAATCTAAAGCATACTTATTATTCAGTATTGGCCCAAACAAATTACAGTAAACCTTACCTATCAATATAGCAATCTTACCCATAAAACCTTGCACTCCTGCCAGACCACCCAGCTCTGCTGCTACTGGTCGCCTTACTGTCCCCTTCCTTAAATGCCCTCCTCCCCCACAATCCCCCACTACAATCAGGACAGCAGAGTCACTGTCAATCGTCTGCTGCAGACTGTAAACAAATCTGTTTAAATTGCATCTGGGCTCACCTTATATTGAACTCTGAACATTTTCCAAGGCTTTATTAACCCAGACTATGCTACTACATTTGAAACTGGGCTATACCTTCTAACCCATTTGCTACTTGAAACACAACATTCTTGGTCTCCCTCTTGAACCTACTATGGAGTTTAACTTTGTACTTTAGGTATATGCATTTAATACTTGCAAGTAAGTGATGTATTAACAGCTACTATTGGTTGTGATCCTAATGACTTCCCATCAGATTTTGCCTAACCTTTCTGCATGCTCCTATGCAAGTCATCTGCCAGTTGCCTAAAGTAAATGTAATATTATTGTGATTAAAATGAGGTAATCCCTAGGTTTACGGACAGCCATTTTGATTTTATGTTAAAACTGGAAACTACTGGAACTGCATTTTAGTTTTCCACCCCTTGGCGATTATAAAACAGTAATAGCAACGTTATTAATCTTTTAGTTATAACTAGGAACAAGCTAGTTAGCATAAACTTGTAGTACTGTGAGCCTGGCCAGGTTGATGATCTGACGCTCGCCAAAATTCCAGGGACGTGCTTTATGATCAACCAATGATAATTTACATCTGACAAATCATGGTGTCAAGTAGGTGGGGCTTGAATTGGAGGCTGCAATTCAAGTCAATGGAGCCAGTGACCTATAACATGATGCTAGTTGCAAATGGCTAAGGGGCTGAGACAACATTATTATTGGTTGTGCACTTTAAAGTGGAGTCCAAGATAGTATGTCCCACCAGCTAGACTACAATGACCATGTTTCTATTGGCTGAACTAGAGAATGTTTAGGCTAAACTGGAATGACCAATGGGAAGTTGTACTCTGGAATACTGATGATGATGTAAGAAGAAGAATATAAAGAAAGACAAAACAGTCATTTTTTTCTGTGTATTTAAATTACCTGGTATAGCACAATATGACATGCTTTTAAGGACTGAGGCTGATTATAATTTGCACAGGAATGCCTTAAAGTTTAAAAGTGTTTTGGGTACGCCCTTCCAAATCTCAACTTGGTGGGTGGAATACCAAAGAACTATTGCATGGCTGTGTGTGAAAAGTGTGAGCAATGTAACCATACCCTTTTTGAGTCTGGAGCTGGTTCATATGTCGCCGGTAACCAAGCTAGATAACTAGTTATTCATTTGCAAGACAACCACTTGAGATTCAGTGGTCATTATTTCCTGTTTTTTTTAAGACAGCTTTTAATGCCAAACTTTCCTGATGGCAGCCAACATGAGGTCACATCTCACCACAGATGCAACCAGCTGCCACTTGTTTTTACACTAAAGTCCTCTAGCAGTGCTGTGCTGTGACCGCAACACAGGATTGCACAACATACTCAGCTGGCACAGGCAAACCTATCTAACCAGAGTCCCAACTTCACTCTAAACTAGGCCAGTGGTCCCCAACCCTATTCCTGGAGATCTACCGTTCTGTATGTTTTCACTCCAACCCTAACAAAGCAGACCTCATTTAACAGCTACCACCTCCTCTCCTCCTTGCCCCGGAAATGGATCTTTGTGTTTTAATCTAATATTGCTGATTTGGCTACATATTTTGGCTACAAATTGATTAATGTCTCGACGCAAACCGCAATGTCAAGTACATTGTATACCGTACATGCAAATACTTGTACTCAAAACGTTCAAGCAGTTTTGCATACTTCCGGGTAGAAGAGGAGTGGTAGTGGGGGAGTGGAGGAAAGGAGGTGGGGAGTGAAGAATATTGGGACACAGCCAGTTTTCTCTGCACTCTGAGGGTGCGTCCCAACACTAAAAAAAAGCACCCTTGTTTGCTTCACTACTACTTCCTCTCCTCCGCGCCCCAGAAACGGTTTTTGGGTTTTAATCTAATGATGCTGATTACATCTTAATTACGGATTAATGGTTACAATGGCTTCACTCCCCATACAGGTGGGGAGAGAAGAATATTGGGACGCAGCCCTAGTTGAGCTGGTAATTAGTAGAATCAGGTGTGCCAAATTAGGGTTGAAACGAAAACCTACAGGGCGGTAGATCTCCAGGAACAGGGTTGGGAACCACTGAACTAGGGAATACACTGCCAACCAATGTCCCCCCATACTCGGGCAATGCTACCGCTCATATTCAAATCACGGTCCTTGAGATCTGACAACAGCTGCTTTTCAACCCTCCAGGTTGCAAAAGTCAGGTGTGAAGACAGTCTGGCCAATCAGAAGCACTAAATGTTCAGTTCATGACCTGGGAGAAAGAAAACCAGGGCCAGATTTGGATTAGAGGTCCAGATTTGAATATCCATACTATAGACAATTGTGCATCCTCCTGGGACTCTTGACCACTGGCACAGTCAAACTGTTATTTACTACTGTGAAATCACCAGAATGAGAACTAATGCTTTTGCTTTTGCTGGACCTTGTTCAACAGGAACTCATTTTGAACAAGAGGTATTGAAATATTATAACTATGAGCTTGTTGTTTTTATGATAATCTTTGCAATCTAACATGCAAAATAGTGGTACATAGGTTCTTCAGTTGCATGGACAAGAATATAATTGAGATGGATGATTTTATGGGCTACCGCTTAACCTTGCATTCTTAATCATACAACATACAACATACAATTGTTTCATGAAAAAGTATAGAAAATAGTTTTCTACAATTGTACATTTGCTGCCTTTTGTAATTATATCGATATATTACCAATAAGTAACTTTCTTATTATTAGAAAGCAGGCTTGTTCTGAAACAACAAAATGGTGGCCATGTCTAGTTTTGGCTCAAATATCATAAAACAGAGTAGTCCACAAGTATTCAGACAGTGACACAATTTTTGTTGTTTTGGCTCTGTACTCCAGCACATTGGATTTGAAATGAAACAATGAATATGAGGTCAAGCTGGAGACTGTCAGCTTAAATTTGAAAGTATGTACATCCTTATTGGGTCAATTGTGCAGGAATTACATCCATTTTTATATTGGAAGCACATCCAGTTAATTTTGTTGAGGTAATAATTTAGATTTATGCTGTGCATGTTATCAGTAATTTTGCCTATTCAATGAAGTGGAAAACATCTACAAAGTCTCCAAATGGTATATAGGAATAGTATAGATTTGAACACAGTAGAAGCGTGAAAATTGGTAGCATAGCCTGTTAAGACATCATGTATTATTTCATGTGATATGTCAGATTATGCAAGTAATTCTGATGAACAAACAAAAATTGCATTGCAATATACACCAACTAATTTACTCCAATGGAAATATGGATTTGCCAATCGATCCAAAAATCACACTAATAAGCAAACATACAGTGCCCTCCACTATTATTGGCACACCTGGTAAAGATTAGTAAAAAGGCTTATAAAAAATTCACGGTTTGGTGAATTAGCTTAATCTTAAAAAATGAGAAAAATCCAACCTTTAATTGAAGTAAATGTATAATGAGAAAAAATAAACCACATGTGCCACAATTATTGGCACCCCTGCATTTATATATAGAATAAAGTAATCATTTTTAATATTTGGTCGCATATCTTTTGCATGCCATGACTTCCTGATGTCTGTGACCCAACAACATCAAAAGATTTATGGTATTTTATTATGGTGATACTATAAAATCTCTGCATTTCAATGGATCTCTATGGGAATTGGGGGTTGGGACTAGATTTTTCTGTAAATTATGCTGGAACAGTATGTAATACATGGTTGGTAAAATAGCTGTAAGTCATCAAGAGTCTGAGGTATCAAACAAGCCTCAATCCATCACTCTTCTGCCAGATATGGATGGATCACTTTAAGGGTTGTTTTTCCTGACACATTTTCCTATTGAACTCTATGGAAAAATAAGTCAGGAGAAGAAACCCTTCAAGTTATCCATCCATATCTACTGTATTTCTGGCAGCAGAGTGATGGTTTAAGGCTTGTTTGATACGTCAGACCCTTGATGATTTAGAGCCATTTAGCCAACAATGTGTTCCATACTTTTCCAGTTTCATTTACAGCTAAATCTAGTCCCACCCCCCAATTCCCATAGAGATCCATTCAAATGCAGATATGTTATAGTATCGCTTGTAAGAGTATCAGAAAATAAGATATCAAGGGTCTTTTGATGTTGTTGGGTCACAGACATCAGGAAGTCATGGCATGCATATATAACCCTTTTTACTCATCTTTACCAGGGGTGCCAATAATAGTGGAGGGCACTGTATGTAATTAGCGTTTGATATATAGTTTTCTAATTTGTTCATTTGTTGACTAATCATTAGAACTGCATGTAAAACTGAAAACACAAAATCCTGAATCGTAATGATGTTTACTGCGATCAATTAAATGAAATGTTAGGGAACGTTAGGGAATTAGGACGATTTAGCAAACCACAATACATTGGCAATTGTTTCAATACAGCTTATTACATTGTGAAAGCAATGTAGATTGGAAATCGGAGGGAAAATACGATGCTTAGAAGCGTGCAAATGTATGTGGAAAACAGGTAGGATTTCGTGGATTCCTTCCAAATTTATGAACTACTTTTTTCCAGTTTCACAGTAACGAATGGTCTTACTATCAACTTTCTAAGTCTTGGCGATTCACACATGCGCAAGGGGTAAACAGGAGGGGGAGGCAATGGGCGGGTTTTTGGTATATATTACTTCACACTGAGAAGTTTTGCCTGTCGCCTAGCTTTGGGACAGCCTCACACACATCTCTATTGCCGCAACCCGGGATCTACTTTAACTGCAACTTCACTACCAAATACATTTGGCAACAACGGATATGGAGGACCAACAAAGATACGACTACCACTCTTTCTGTCACACCTGCTCAATAACAGAAAACAGAAGAATTAAGGTAATCTTTAAGACGATTTATTGCAAATCTGCATGTAACTAGACATCTATGCAGTGATAGTCTGGCCTCATGAACGATATGCTGAAGTTGCTTCGAGAGAAAATCCTCCCCCAAAAGTCGAGCTGTCGTTTTGCACAGTTGAAAACATCAAGAAAAGTATTGTTTAAAAAGTAATTAGGTGCAAATGACTCAATTGGTATTTAAGTTTGTGTGCAAAATACTTTCGTCTGAGTACGTGCAGCCTATGCATATCAGGTTCTATCCGTATTTCTTCACATCTTGTACCAGTCAAAGTTCCCCATATCTCTCGTCTTGGTATTGCGTTTCATGTTTTCTGAACTTTGAACAAATAGCCTATATTAATCGGGTGTCCGAAACTGGCGCCAGGGGGCGACCGCACTGTGGTGCAGGCTATCGTGCAGAAATGAAGGTGAACGGGGGAAAGATGTGCTGAGTATGGGAATTGGTAATTGTCGGTTATTGAATAGCTTGTCTTGAAACTTGTGAGAAACTGTGTTAGAGTAGACTAGAGATTTTAAAAAAACTAAACTTTCTCTTTGAATGTTGAATATATTGAATATATTTTTGAACTGGATAAAGTTATATCAGCTGACAGAGGCTCTAAAAACACATTAAACCTATTTTAGTGACTAGCCTAATTATTAAATTTAAAAAAAAATCAACGCCAGGTTTTGATATAATTGAGACGTTTTGTGATGAAAAACGTCAGCAAATATACGGAAATAGCTAGCCTCAGTAAAGCAAGTTTTTTTCTTCGCACACTCAGCATTAAAAAATTTTTTTTTTGCGAACTAGAGTGATGCCATGCAATTTAGTTGTGAAGTATTGGGATATCAATGCCTTATCTTATTGAAGGTGTCAGTTTCTTAACTTCCGTCTTTTCCCTTCAGATCAGAAAGATGCCCGCTTCCAATCGAGTGCTGATGTTCACCATGGCTTTCGCACTGTATTTCGTTGAACTGGCCTCAGCCGAGACGTTGTGTGGCGGAGAACTGGTGGACGCGCTGCAATTCGTGTGTGGAGACAATGGGTTCTATTTCAGTACGTGTATTAATTTATTTACGCATGCATTTCTGTGGTGTAATTTATTCACGCCTCTAAATTCCTGTCGGACAATCTTGCTTTTCAGTTTCATAAAATCTTTATCTAAATAGCCTGTTGTCCTTCGTGTTTGCTCTGATGTCACGTTTTCCAATTTTTCCATTTCCATGGAACACATTTAAAATAGCTGCTAGTATATTCTTTTTCTATGCCGTTTAGCAACGCTTTCCGCAGTATTTGTCCGGGCATTCTCTGGTAAACACTCTCGCCCTTGCTACGTGGGTCAGTTGATTCAGGGGTGAAATGAAGTGCAGCTTTGAATTTGCATGCAGGTAGCCTTGTGCATACTTGCGAATGAGATGTAGTATGGACGAAGACGCCTGCATGCTGAGTGAGCGCATTCTCTCGCTCTTGTCTCGGGTGCATATGAAAGACACACACACACAGCTAAAGCACAGCACTAAATGAACAACAATAGGCCGTTTGTTTACCCGCACATTCCACGGTGTAAAGTACCCAAGTGGCATGTCCTTCGTCGCCTTTGAAACATGTACATGCTGCTTACTGTGCCATTTTATAACTGCATACAACAAAGTTATAACAACAAAAGTTAATTCAGGTGGAATTAATTTGCAAGCATAGCCGACCCCGTAGTACGTTACAGTACCACCAAGCAAGACATTGTAGCTTACATAGTTGTATTGAAAACAGGCCACAAAGAAATGACAAATGAACCAAGACAAGGATTTTGTGACACTATTAAAATTGACAGATGTTTATAATACTCTTTTCAAATAGTGTGTATTTGGTTTGCTGATTCACTTATACAGAGAAGTTTACACAGTACACATTATTACCACTTTATGCAGGTGCCTATTTAGTGGAGGTCATGTAGTCAAGTGTCTTATTGGTAAAACAGTCCCCCGTGGATATAAAAGCCAGCAACCTGCTGTTTGTAAGTCCAGCACTCTAACCACCACTCATCATTTAACATTACCAAAATGACATAAGTTATTCTAAGAGAAGTTCTGCCTTCATGCACTGTTCTGACTGACTGGTCAATATCAACGATGTTCTCCTTAAAAGGTGGAAATTAAAGTTATACAAAATAATAATTGCGATATCTCTCATTAAGACAAACAGACCAGAGGCTTTGTGATAACATTGGAAGCTATGCGAACCAAAGAGATCATTATCCACTTTGAGCAGCATAGACAGCCTTTGTCCTTCCATTTTGCCTCTTCTTTCTTGCCATCCTTTCAGCAATTAAATATGTGCTCTATGTGTCTCTCTCTCCCTTTCATGACATTTGTGTGGTTCCACAAACTACTGTGTAAGTGCAGGTACTTGAAACACCACTTTTACAAGAGTGTTGTCATTGTGTGGCCTCTTTCTCTCTCACTCTCTCAACCCTCCCCCATCTGTCTGTGTCCCTGTCAAATCTGTGGCTATGGACTCTTCTCATTCTCATGCCTCACTGTCTCTCTTTATCTTTGCTGAGTTGGCAAGGGGCAAGGTCAAAAGATAGCTTCCATATTCATTATTTACTCACCAGAAACATATGTGCCTTTCTGCTCCTTTCCTTCTGTGCTTCACCTTTGCTTTGTTAAAACTGTGAGAAAAAAACAAACATATAAATGTGTATTTAGCGATAAAAACCCTAAATGGACGCCAGGAGGTGGTCGAAAATAAAGTTAAATTGCACTGTTAAAAATGTAACCGATTTGTGATATCGTCCCATTTTATTCTTAAAAAATCTGAATGACGATAGGTACTGTGTGTCAGACCACTGTGTCAAGCAGAACAATGTATGTGCAGTGGACTCAAGTGCACAATATTATGTTTAATTGCAATCATAGTCGAAATTGAAGACAGATTGTGGTAGAAATTGGTGGATCACCTTCCCTTGAATTATTTTTTTTCAAATTGTGTTGGGGAAGCTAGTTCCTGATGCTGAGGACTAGTTCAGTGTCGAGATGGTAATCAGCACAGGATACCAGACAATACGACTGTAGACAGACGTCCAAATATTTGGGTTAAAGTATGGTTGGAATGAGTGATAAAGGAATTTGTAGTGACCGAGTGAGTGAGTGAGTGTGAGTCAGTTGTGAGTTAACAAGCGATGAGCGAGCAAGTGTAAGGGGGATGTGCAGCGATTGAGTGTGTGGCTCGATGAGAGAGTAAGCTACATAAGCTTTGTCCAGTGACATTTTTAACACCATCTCTTCCCCTCTTTATCCATCTCTAGGCAGGCCCACCAGCAGGGTTAACCCCCGGCGCCCACAGAAAGGAATCGTGGAGGAGTGCTGCTTCCGGAGCTGTGACCTGATGCTGCTGGAGCAGTACTGTGCTAAGCCCACCAAGTCTGAGAGAGACGTCTCCGCCACGTCGCTGCAGGTTATACCCGTGTTGCCGATGCTGACCAAGGTGGGTTGACATCCCGCGCCACATAGTTACCGGTGCCCTATCTTTCCTGCCAGTCGAGGCCCTCTCGATGTCGCCTACATGTGCAGGTGTGCAAGGATGAAAAAAAGTACTTTATCACAGAAAATTATTAGTGCTGAGCTGGCTCTACAGCTAGCGGACCTTATAACGAGTGCTTAATATCAATTAGTGATGGCTCTACAGCTAGCGGACCTTATAACGAGTGCTTAATATCAATGAGTGATGGCTCTACAGCTAGCGGACCTTATAACGAGTGCTTAATATCAATAAGTGATAACTCTACAGCTAGCGGACCTTATAACGAGTGCTTAATATCAATAAGTGATAACTCTACAGCTAGCGGACCTTATAACGAGTGCTTAATATCAATGAGTGATGGCTCTACAGCTAGCGGACCTTATAACGAGTGCTTAATATCAATAAGTGATAACTCTACAGCTAGCGGACCTTATAACGAGTGCTTAATATAAATTAGTGATGGCTCTACAGCTAGCGGACCTTATAACGAGTGCTTAATATAAATTAGTGATGGCTCTACAGCTAGCGGACCTTATAACGAGTGCTTAATATCAATGAGTGATGGCTCTACAGCTAGCGGACCTTATAACGAGTGCTTAATATCAATAAGTGATAACTCTACAGCTAGCGGACCTTATAACGAGTGCTTAATATCAATGAGTGATGGCTCTACAGCTAGCGGACCTTATAACGAGTGCTTAATATCAATGAGTGATGGCTCTACAGCTAGCGGACCTTATAACGAGTGCTTAATATCAATGAGTGATGGCTCTACAGCTAGCGGACCTTATAACGAGTGCTTAATATCAATGAGTGATGGCTCTACAGCTAGCGGACCTTATAACGAGTGCTTAATATCAATGAGTGATGGCTCTACAGCTAGCGGACCTTATAACGAGTGCTTAATATCAATAAGTGATAACTCTACAGCTAGCGGACCTTATAACGAGTGCTTAATATAAATTAGTGATGGCTCTACAGCTAGCGGACCTTATAACGAGTGCTTAATATAAATGAGTGATGGCTCTACAGCTAGCGGACCTTATAACGAGTGCTTAATATCAATGAGTGATGGCTCTACAGCTAGCGGACCTTATAACGAGTGCTTAATATAAATTAGTGATGGCTCTACAGCTAGCGGACCTTATAACGAGTGCTTAATCTTAGTTTATTATCTGCTCAGCAGATGCTAATAATTACAAGACTATATAAATGATTAACTTTACAATCAGTGTTCTTCAATGCTGTGAAAAGCCACTTCTTTGGTTTTCAGAATATAAATATTCTGTGTTTAAGAGATAGGGGTGGGAATTATGCACAAAAGAATCCTATCACGGTTTTTCTCAGAGGTTTTTACAAGATACATATCCCAATATTTTGTGTTAATATGGTTAATAAAGTGATCATGATAACATGATTAATAAGAAATGGTTTTCACAAGCTTGTATGAACTGACATTTTATGTCCATTTTTACCTCCATAGCTTGAATAACAAACAATATTTATTAATTGTATTAATTTATAGCAATGCATTTATGGTTTCATTGATACCATGAACCATTGTTAACATGGAACTTTTCCGAATGGTTCCCATCCTGTCACAAACCCATGCCTGACATGCCAAACAGCAAGCAATCACAGACAACATTATAATGGAAAATAGGCTACCAAGGATTTTTCCTGCAGTGGTGAAATCCATCACCATTCGTTGAAATAGCATTATAGCTAATCAAAGCCTTTTAATGCAAGCTAAACTGGTTAGCATATTAACTGGCTTTAGCTCATTAGCTGGTTAGCAATTACACGTGAAATAACTTTTCAGAAAAGACTGAAGGAGGATTGCCACGAGTTGCGTGAAAAGGTGCAGACGTATTTTGGCTGAAACTGCAGCGTTTATATGAACCAGTCATATTGCCCACCCCTAAATAAGGGATTAAACAATTTTTAGACCAATCTCTCTCTCTTGATGAATACAGACCCACCTACAAGTTGAAATGAATCATTTTCGGAGTTTAGAAAATAGATATTGTTTACCCTAAACAGCCGTCAAAACAAGCGGATGATTTTCTCCTGCACGGGTTTTCCATAGCACGCCCGCGCATCTTCACAAACTCCATGGCAACAGATGGACTGCCGTTTATTCAAAACTTTAAATGAAGTCATTGCTGCAGTATATGAAGATCATCCAAAACAAGAGCAACAGCGTCGTGTGCCCTCGCCATTAAAAGATGTTACGTGCAGGCAACGCTGTAGGTTCAGTAACCAAAGCCTTGGAACAGCTATGCATATATAAAAATTTTAAATTAAAATAATAATGATGAAAGAGATTAACAAAATAATTGAGCTACACTTGAGGATAGCACGCTCAGAGTGACAGGGTGAAAATGAGCATTCACACAGGGGCTTCCTGGTGCATAAATCCCTGCGGATTCTTTTCTTATGCGGGTGAACCTCTCAAGTCTGAGCCCACTATTTGCAGGTTTTGTTTGCCAAGAATAGTGGTTTAAACTGGAATGTGTTTACTGTGTTGATGGAGGGACACAGGGGAAGAGATCTGTGGGAGAACAATGGCCGGTCTCTCCCGTGTCCATTGAGAGAGCTCTGGAATTCAGTCTGCTCCTTCCTTTCATGTCCCTTGAAGTCAGAGTGGAGCAAAAGCGTGCTTTCGCACAACAACAACTGCAAAAAACTGTCACTCCGGCCTCGGCTCAAAAGAAATGTAGAGCTTGGGAACAGTGGGACAGTGTGTATCCAGACATTTACGACAGAACAAAAGGTGTCTGTGCATTTTCCTTGTCTCTGTGTCACGTCAGGCACCCCGTTACATTTGATGGAAGTTCAATAACTACATGGATGATGTTTGAGAATGAGGGGGATGCTTTTCCTTATTAATTTGGTCTTTTTTTTTTCTTTTTCTTTTTGCATGTCAACAGGATGTCCCTAGAAAGCCTTTGACCGTGAAGTATTCCAAATATGAGGTGTGGCAGCGGAAGGAGGCCCAAAGGCTGAGGAGAGGCATTCCCGCCATCCTCCGATCTAGAAAGTTCCGGCGGCAGGAGGACGTGGCCAGGGCCCAGGAGCAGGCCGAATCCCACCGGCATCTGGTCACCCTTCCTGCTCAACTCCCAAAAACCCTGCCCCCCACGGAACACCAGTACCAGTACCAGGCCAGCCGCAAATGAAGTTAGGATTGTTTGCACGGACAAAACAAAAGAAAAACAAAAACAGAAAAAAAATAAATTAATAAAATCTGGAAGAGGAGGAAAAAAGACAAGGGGGATTATAGCTTTGTTCCTGGCATCATTCTGTGGCGGTCTTCCCTTTAACACCTGCCCTCCAGACACACACATACATACATACACAGTCCTGTCTCAACGTCTCTCACTCTCACACACAATACACACCCCAAATGGTTAAAATAGTAAGTCAACCGTTTAGACTGAAGGCAAAAATTCAGGTGGATTCTAATAAAAAGAGAAGGAGGAAAAAAGAAGAGAGGAAGATGAAAGAGATTTACAGCTTGGCGACTGCTGAAGAGGAGGCACGGCAGAGTGCTTTTCATTGGGGAAGACAACGTGAAGGGGAAAGGGCACGGAGAGGAGACTTCATTCCATGCCAATTTTCCTGAGAAAAGGGCCATCTCTTTTTTTAGATTGTTTCTTATTAGGTTGCACCTGTAACTGTAAGAGGGAAATCCACACTGTTAAGGAATTATTTTATTAAAATTAGATTCCTGTTCCAGCACCTTTTTTTGATCACAAACAAAAAAAAAGAGCAGAGGAAAACGTCTGCGAATTGCACATCGCCACGGATTACGTCAGAGTTCTTGTTTCTAAGTAAGAGAGAAAAAAGGCACTATTTTTTTATGAACAATGGACGTGTAGCTCAGAAAAATGTCATGGTGCTACCTTTAGGAAAGGACTTAACGAGGAGGACGTTTGGGGGGGGGGAAAGCATGTTTTTCTTTGAATAATTATTAAAACTTTCCGTTTTAGAGAAAGTGAGACTTTGAAAAAAAGAAAAGAATTGCTTGGTTCTGGCCGTAGGAAACTGGGATGTCACTGTATGCAGCGATGGTGGCTGTACTATGATGTAGCAGGTAGATGCAGAGTATTGTCTGCCGTCAGAACGCTGCCATGGTACAGAAAAAGTTGGTAGACCTGGAAAAAACGTATAATGTGGACTTCCTGGAAAGCAAGCCTAGTTCTTGTGTGCAGAGACGCTGTCCTGTGCCTGGCCTGAGACACTGAGACACTACGGACACAAAGCATGTGCGATGTTTTTGTTGGCTTTGTTATTTTCGTTTGTTTCAAATATGTTTTAAGACCCTGTCAAATTCTGGTACCATGACATTCCGTGTTTGCAAGATTTCTTTTTGTTGTTTTTATTGTTGTTGTTGCTATATTATTTTACATTTCTTAAAAAAAGGCACAAACTTATTCAAGTCAAAGGGAAAAAACAGCAATAATGTCAACTAACATTTTATTTTTTATTGTGTATCAGTAGTATTCACATGCTTTTGCTTGAAAACAAATACTTGAATATGTATTATTAGTTTCCAGGGACGTTATGTTATTTCCTTTTAGTCTGAGCTGTGTCTTGCAAAATGAGCCGCCAAGCTTTTTTTGTTCTTTAAATACAAATAATGGCACTGTATAAAGGCATTATTTATTTTGTCATAAAATATATATGAAAAATTGTCCAAATAATATACTTAGCACTGATACGCAACTGACAGGTTTATTTTGTACCTTCTCTTTTTCCCTCTCTTGACTTGTCATGCATTTTGTAGATGCTTTGTACCAAAAATATCTCCCCTTTTTTTCTTTTGCCACCAAGTTAAGTCAAATTGAGATTTAAAAAAGGATGCAGTAGCCTGGATTGCTTTGGCATCTGATGTCACAAAGTAGGCACATACTCTTTCCCGTACGGCTCTTTTTGCTTTCCCATACGAGTCAAAAAGTGTGATGCTCTAGAACAGTTGGGCACACGCTCAGCTCAGCCACTTTAGCATTAATGTTTATAAGATACACGAGTCCCCGTTGTGTGTGAAGAACAATGGATGTAATGCGTCGGGTGTGTTTTCCTCACCCTCACCTTGGGGAGATCTTTTATTTTGGTGAGCGGGTCTGTGCTACGGCGTGGTGTTCTCACACAGTGCAGGTGTGCTACCCAACAGCGTTAACAGTTTTCAAGAATTCTTGAAATACTCCGAAATAAAAAATGGCATGCCATTCTTTCTCCATAAGGTTCCCCACCTCTTATAACTGTGTGTGTGCATGTGGTGTGTGATCATTTTCTCTGGCTCCCTGTCCATCGCGAGTGTATATTTGATAAAGTGTGACCATGCAGAAATGGTTTTTTTTTTTAGCAGTGGAGTACTCAGGAACATGCATGGCTCCTTGCAGAACTGTAGAGCGAGGATGGTTGTAATACCTTCTCCTGACTCTCCTCCGATCAGTAGATCATCTGATCGGACCTGTGCCAGAGTTTTTTTTTTCCCTCCCCCTTACACCTGCCACGTGAAGCGGACCTTGCTCGGTCCTGCGCGGCCAATTCGGGATAGAGGTAAAACGAGCATTCACCCAATGTTCTCTCAGCCTGCTTTCAGCTGCACCCTGCACACAATTCCCCCCTACACGCGCACTCACACGCGCGCACACACACATGCACACACACACCCCATCTGTGTGTGCTGGGATAAGGTTTGCATGAACCAAGAGGCAACTGCAGCCAAACAGCATAAACGCCAATGGCAATTTAGAGCCCCTGAGTGTATGACAGTGCACACACACACAAAACTGCTATCTGTGCACACACACATAGGACTAATGTCCATCTCTTTTTGTTTGCTCATTTGATTTCAGTTGTGTCAAAAACCAGTGCAATTATTATTATTATTACAATAATTATTATTATTAGGGTTGTCCAGGTAACCTTTTTCAAACAACTTCACATATGGCTTATCAAATGGTGGGTTTTAAAACTTTTATTTCAGTTGTCTTCTTTATGCTAGGACTGCATTTATTATTATTACATTTCACACACAGGCTCCTTTCGTTTCTGGTGAATGACGTAGAAGACGTCATTCACTCGTGGTTGTTGGAATATGAAGGGATCTCTTTCCTACCAATAATGATGTGTCTATGTCAGTCACCCACTCAGCCTGTGTGTACGTCATTCAATTTAACCTCTGCACGCTAGAACGTCCAGAAATGCACAATCCATGTACTTTCATTTTTAATATCAATAAAAACAGGTTATCATATTTCCACAGGCTTTTTAAGTCTCTTTTGTCTCCTGTTTTTTCACTCTTTTCTTATTTGTCCATATGTGCAGTTTGAATGTTTTAGCGGTTTCTGGAGAATGACAAAGAATTGCGGGTTGGAGAGATGAACAGAGCTTTTACCGTCTCTCTTTGTGCCACCGGCGCTTTGGTGTATGACAGTGGCAATATAGGAAGTACCACTGTGAGCAGAGTCAATAGGTCTCTGAGCTGACACGGGACATGCTACACGCTACACGGCAGGTACTGTCATTAAACACAGCAAGTGTAGCTCGGCTAGTTCGCTAGTGAGCACAGTGAGGTGCAGTAAAGCGAAGGCCTTGTAGCAGGTTACCATGACAACACAACGATTTCGCCTTTAGCTGATGGGTAACGCATTCGTCTTTGGAATATTTGGACGAGTCAGAGGAGCGGGGTTCAAATCTCACCTTGGGTCTTGAGTAAGCTTCTCTCTTTCCACACTCGTTACACACGCAAGCACCTAAGACTGCAGGAAGGGGGAAAGATTCATTATTAATGTGAGAATAAAGTCGTAGTGTGCTCTGGTTGAGAAAACTACATTTAAAAAATGGGACACAGTAGTCAAGGATGCATTTGGTGGCTGGCGCGGTGGTACACAGTTGTACTTCGAGGATCGGGGTTCGCGCTCTGTGGGAGCAGCAATTGGCAGGTGGGGGGAGGGGGGAGGAGAGAATCACTGCACACAAAAAGGCCCTGGGCGAGTTGGATTCACGGTCAGGAGCTCGAGGACGTGGCGCCCTCCTTCCTACTACTGGCTGACAGGGTGGTATAGCGGGGGTTCTCTAGCGGTTGCTACATGGGGGGAAATTAATTAGAATAGGGGTTCAATTGGCTATACATTTTTAAAAAAGGATGCATTTGCTTAAATTGTTTTGGGGGGCGGGGTTATTAAGTATGACTGCATGCATAAAGCCGTTTTAATAATGCATGTTACTTGATTTCAAAATTGCCACCAAAGAAAGACTTGGATGCCCTGCTATTGGAATACAGTTGGGTATTGGAATTGTTAAAACCTAAGCTGAATGAAACTACCACATGTGTTGCAGTGAGATTTTTGTTGCACTGCACAATGATTGATCCATACTTTGACAGAAACGGACGTAAAGGAAATGGATCCTTTTCAATACATTTTGAACTTTAACTGAAAATAATTAGCATTACTTGGAGGTTGATGCCTGCATTTTTCTATTAAAATTCAATGTTTTTAAAGAATTACTTACAGGATGCGTTTATGAATGTGTGTCCCAGGTATGTGTTGTGTTAGTGAAATGCTCAGTGAAGTGGTGTATATCTCTCGAGCCGGATGATGACTCTCACTGCAGACATTGCACACTGTCTATTCAGAGGGGCAGCCTGTGTGAATATCCCTGTCACTGTAACTCAGGGCTCCCAGACCTCACCTACCATGTGACCGCACTGGTATGCCATCATCTAACACCGTTACCGACATCTGGTGCATGAATATTAGCCCCGTCTTCAAATTCTGATACTTTTACACAAATAGATACACAGGCACATGCGGGCACATGCACACTCGCACATACTCGTGGACAAACCTGCACGTGCGCACTCATGCGCACTCACGCGCACTCACGCGCAGACACGCAACCACACACAGTGAGATCAGGACAGAGAAGCTGGCGATTTAAAATGATTGGATATTCTCTATCCAATGATGCAGTGGCCAAATGTGACTTCCAGGGTTAAAACTCTGTCGAAGTTGTAGAAGCGTCCGCGTTACTTGGGTTGAAAAGCGGACCGGGGGGGGGGGCTAGGGGGGTAGTGGTGGTTGGGGTTCGGGTGGGAGGAAGGGCCTAGCAGTTGATTGTGGGAGGAGGGGCATGGCTGATCTTACAGGTTCCTTCCTTTAGCATTACGCTGGCACGGTGTCACATATTAATTGGACACTGTGGCCCGCAGCTGTTTATGTAAGTATCGACGGAGGTAGAGGACAAAGAATAGCAGTTCTGTTTGGCCAAAGCCACTGGGGCCTGCCTTGCTGTCAGTCTGAGAGAAAGAGACAGAGTGATAGAGAGAGGAAAAAGAGAGGAAAAAGAAAGGGAAAAAGGAATAGAATGGAGACTATAAGCCTGCTCCCATACCACTTATCAGCAGCAAACATCATGGTTATCATTTAACAAGCATGCTTGGTGGACCTTGATTAGTTTTCTGAGAGAAGGACACAAGCATATGAAAGTGACCCTCCTCCATCAAGGTTTTTTGGAGAGACCTGACATGGTTGATTTGAAGAAGCATCGTATGCCCAACCAAGCACTTCTCCTGTATTATTGGCTCATAGAAACACATTATGCGGCTTTGATCATGCGACGGGCTTGGTGTGAGCCCCCTGCATCAGGACTGCTGGCTATTCAGAGGCAGCCTACACCAAGGGGTGAACAGCTTGGTTTATAGAGAGCTGATATATGTGCAAATGTGTACATGGTTTGGGTTCCAACCAATTGCCCTGGAGAAATTTTTGGGACAGCTGCACACACCAGCACTGACTGGTCCACTCCTATATTAGATCATAGTAGCACAATGCCTTTTTCCGTTTTTACCAAGTATACGACGACAGTCTTCAGCTGTAATACACGATTTTGTATCAGAACTAAATTGCGTAAATTAAAAAAAAGAATAATAAGATCCGTTGACAATTGACAGTTAACAAGTTGACAATTAAATCCCGAAAAACGATCAGCCCTCCTTGTGCGCCCCCTAGCACTGAGTTATGCTGCTGCAGCTTTCAGCTAGGGGCGGGATTTCGGAGCACAGCAGAGTTTTTGACACATTACCTCCTCTGCAGCTGGCAGGCAGGCAGGCAGGCTGTGTGTGTGTCCTGCGCTCTTAACTTGGGGAAACGGATTCCTCTGGAGTCATCGGAGGCAGCAAGCGCACTCGGAGGGAAAAGCCTCCTGACCCGAGCAGCGCCGCGAGGTGACGCGTGGTGGTGATGGATTTCCCTCAGCGTGTGGAGCAGGTCCCACCTGGATAATGTTAAAAGTTAAAAGTCAAGATAAAAGTCAACTTAAACAGTACAAGATGCCCGGCCTCCATTTTGTTTAATTAACTGCAGTGCAGTGTTTAAAATATTTACTGCCAATCCTCACAAAACTTTTTTTGTTTGTTTGTTCATACTTCATAGATTACAATTACAAGTTTGAACGCAAGTAGCTTTATTATAAAGGGATAAATATTTTAAATGTGTAAGCAAGACATTCAATTACTGACAGGAAGCCCTCGAATAACTAGCTAAAGTTGCTTTTAGTGTCAAGAGGTCAAGAGCACTTAAAGGCATACTGAACGTTGTTTGAACGTAATGTTGTATAGCTACCTGGCACCGATATTAGTCATCATATTCATGCTCACCTTCATGAGTTGCTCCAGTGGTCAGAAACTGACCAACGAAGAATTATGTTTTTTCTCTCTCCATTCACTCCATGGCAAGCAAAAAAAAAAAAAAAAAAAAAGCAGCACATAAACAAAAACAAATAAACAAATGCAACAACGATATAAATAAATATAAAAAAACATCACGAAACCGAATTTTTTTTTTTTTTTTTTTTTTTTTTTGATTTGATTTTGATTTGACTTTTTTTTATAAACTAATAATAATGCTTGCTAGCTTGCTGTTTTGTTTGTTTTTAATGACGCACGCTTCAGGAAGTGAGTGGGACCGGAACGACGCATGAACGAAACAAGAAAGTTAAGCAACCCTTTGTTTGGAAAAAGTGTAAAATATTGTGAATGGAGCTTTTTATTTTTTCACTGGATGTCATGATTTCTGACCACTGGAGCAACTCATCAAGGTGAGCGTGAATATTATGACTAATATCGGTGCCAGGTAGCTACACAACATTATGGTCAAACGAAGTTCAGTATGCCTTTAACCAATTGTAACATGTACTTATAAATATGAATTAGCATCACAGCTTTTTACAGCAAACAGGCTTTCCATCCACATCTCAGCAAATGCAGGTGAATCATTTGCTATGCATCTTGGAAATAAACAATACATGTGGCAAATCCATATTTGACATTTCTATGGTGTAGTGGATTGCGTGTCGCATACGACGTGATTGTATCATTATAGTGCAGATATATATATATATAGTGCAAAACTCTTTGATGGTATGCTGGAAAATGTAAATGTACAGAATAGAGCCTCTTACACCTTACTTGACCATTTTAAATTAAATGTGAAAGAATGCGTAATGAGAGTGTTACAAAAGCCCGGATTTCTGAGCCAGAGTATTACAAGCTGTGTTGAGCTGAAAAAAACATGCTAAATGTTCAATTTGCTAAATGGCTTTGTGAAGTGCCAGATAAATGTGTGTCCTTCACTTTTATGGCAATCACCAGCCCTCATTATGCGGTCTTCAGCACTCACAGTGTGTGCTCCTGGCCCACAGGAGAGAGGAACAGGGAAAGGAGACTTTCAAAAGCACCCTGATAATATTTATCATCGGTCATGTTCATACGTACACTGCCGAAATCAAAATTGCACCTGTTTATCACGCCAACAGCAAAAATAAAAAAATTTCATCTAAAATTACTGGCGGGAAAATCCAGGACATGAAACTTCACTCTTGAAAATGCTGGTCATCTTGTATTGCTTTATCAGTTTGTTTTTCTCTGTCTCTGTGTGCTGTACTTCTCTTACGATTTCTGTATCTCACCATTTTCCAACTCGATCGCCTGTTAAGGGGTCAGGGAACAATTGTCCAGTTATTTTTTTCCTCCGTAATTGGTTTAATTAGATTCTTTCTGTTTTTTCCTCTTTACCTCAGGAAACTGTCCACTGTGGAGTGTTATGTGGCTTCTGGAATGTAAATGGTGCTAAACAAACAAAACTGATTGATTGGCTGACTCAAGGGGTCACTGTTATTTTCAGCCGCTGCTACTCACTGTCACAGCAATCTGTGCTAATCTGTTAGCATTGTGAGCCTGTCAAATTCCTGCAGTGGGCATTGCTTTCTGTGGGTAATGGTATCACTGGGAAACTCATCAAATCATTCACTCAAATCATCAATCATCTAACCACTAAATCAAATTTTGGATAGTGCCATTTACAATCAGGTCATCAGACGGCATTACAAAGTCGACACCCAGAAATAAGCTTGTGCCGTGTGAGGAAGAAAAATGGAAAATGATTCCCCTTTTAGCAGATGATTGAGATGATTGAGTGAGTGTAATTTTTGCAAAAAATGAAGATAAATGGACAATTCTGAATGAAAGCCAGCACATAAACTGACAAGATTGACTTCTTCAAATAAATTCTTGAGGGAATGGGCAGAACACACTGAGCCTATTTTTCTGCGTGTATTAAAGACTCTGGCGTCCATCAGTGCTGCACTAAAGCTTATAATATCACTGGAATCGCACAATTTATAATAACCATAATTGTCTTTTATAGGGATATAGATACTATTATAAAAATGGATGCTGTGGTTAAACACACAGAAAGAAAACATGTCGTTAGCCTTATTATAACTGAACAGCAACATCTGTACAGAAACCCCTGTCCACTGTTTGAACTGTTTATGGCTACCTTAGGATTTAGTCTGTTCAGTCATTTGATATCCAAGAGGGACAAACTGTCAAAATCACACGATGCTCCAATATACTTCTGCATTCTTCCTGGTGGATATATGTACATTCATAAATTTCTTTAAATGATTTTGACTACAATTTTTTTTTTTTACCTACTGTAGTACCAGGGTTTGAATATGCATAACATACCATACATGGTTACTTGAACCCATAAAAAGCATATGTGCTGTGTTTTGCAAAATAAATGGAGCAAAGTTCAATACAAAATTAAGACAACAAAGAAAGCACAATTGTCAAATGTATTCACTGCCCAGTATTTTGGACAATTGCCTCTGATTTTGATTGTGTTAAAAGATACTTCCTGAAGATTTTTTGTTTGGTTTCAAGTTTTTTTTTTTACTATTCCTAAGGGTTTCTCCATCTTTTAGAGATGTCTTGGTGTTTTGCCTGTTGAGTTGCTTTCCTGAGTTTGAACCACAACTGGTAAATTGTTGTAAGAGATGATTATTATTGTTTTTAACAATGTACAAGCATTTCCCATAACTGTGTGTGTGTGTGTGTGTGTGTGTGCGTGCCTTTCCATTTGTGTCTTTGTTCAGATAATAATAACGTCAGTTGTCCATGCAGCAGCTTTTTGTAAGCCGGTCATATGGCCCTCTTCATGCTATTACACCACTGGTCCACAGCCAGGCTTGGGGTCACAGTTTTCAACAGGACATCCCCTCTGCTTTCCCCCCTTTCCTTTCCACACAAAATAAGGATGAAGTGGTTTCATTTCATATAACCAGTCATAAAATTTTAACTTTTAGATGTGCACTTGTCTCCCTCTCTCTCTTCTCACTCTCTGAATTTTCCTGCGGCCTGTAGCTACAATGGCCTCGAGGGTTCTCAGCTTCATCACCAAGATGCGCTCATTTAAAAAAAACTTTTTACAGGCAACGGTTCTGGAAGCACTTGGAAGCATAGAGATTTAAACATTCCATAAACGGTTTTTATCTCCATTCTTGGAAGACTAACAAGTCTTCCACATCATATATAATTTGCCTGTGCTTGCGGTCATAATATCTGGGACTTGTGTGGTCATAAAGTCCATTGTAATTCACTTGAGTTAGCTGCTAACTCTATAGTAACAGTCCCATGTAGCACGCTGTAAGCGTTCTACCGGCTTTGAGGCGGCATGCCGCGGGTCAGCATTACTCTGATGGATGGACCACCCACGCGGGGGGCTGATGGTCAGCCAATGGAAGGTTGTAGTTGGTGGTTTGGCAGTGGTCCTCTGGCTCGCGTAAGAAAGTCACACCTGCAGTGATCACGCACACCTGCTTGAATGATCACAGATGCACCAACTGCAGTGCGTCACCTCAAAAAAAGCCTTTAAACCACTATCCAAGAGTATCTGGAATCCGACTTCATCTGGGGTGTAGCTTATGCACTTGATAGCATGGGCCATTATTACAATGACTTATTATGTGTGGAAATGTAGCAGAAGTACTACGCGCTCCACAGATTATTTTGTATATCGTCTTCGCCGTTTGGCGAGTTTGTGGATTTCAACAATAACCAGCACAATGATCACAGTGGTTTCATTTGTATAAAAATAAATACGGCGTTGTCATTACATTACAGGGAGAAAATTATGTTTGCCCCCATGTCAAATGTATCACTGATGAACACCCATAAGGTGTTATGCTTCAACTTACCAAAAGATGCATGGCTGCAAGTCAGAAGAGGCTTCTACCTCACAACTCTACATGAACTTTAACTCAACATTACTATGCTATGCTCTTCCACAACACAGGATTCATAAAGCAAACAAGTGAAACGTGTGTGTGTGTGTGTATGTGTGTGTGTGTTACAAGACAGAAACAATGGTTATGTAATTTGGAAGCCTTCTTTGCAGTCACTGGATGATTAGGAATGTACAATCGGATCCCTTTTTGAGGAGCTACAGAAATAATCATTATACAGCACAGAGAGGGATAACTCTTTATAAATATCTGTAAAAAACGTGCTCATTATTATAACTGTTGTCACTCAGACAAAGCTAAATTTCTTCTCTTTTTTTTAGCCACATTAACTTGTTTACTCAAACTATTGGGCCGCACAATAACTTGGCTATCAGAAACATTTGTCACTGACAGCACTGATGCCAGCGAACAGCACTGTGCAGACAATTTTCCTCATTTAAGTCTATCCCAGATTCATATTTGCAATCTGCTGCCAATTAATTTTTCCGTCTTATAAGACTACTGATACAGCCCAAAGACTGCTAGCACCTTTAACCTGGTAAAGAAGAGAACCGCAGAAAGCCAAGCCCTGAACTCCTGTGAAATTGTTCTGTTGTTTACAAATCTAATCAATGGAGTAGCAATTGAAGTTCACACTGCAGAAATGACTAGTAATCTCTGTCAATCACATTTCCAAATCAACGGGTAAGAAAAAAACTATGATTTGCTTGTTGTCCACTCGTCTTTGGACAGTTTGAACAGTTTTCACAGTCCAGAACATAATTACCGGAGTTCCTGGTGTCCAGATTTGTCCATCCCGACTACTGATTTGTCCAGCCATGTTGACGGCCTGTTTTCTAACATTTGTCTTTATCTTTTGACTTTCGGTGTTAGATTTTCTTCATCACAAACACAAACACAGTCTGGCGAGTTAAGTGATCAACAAAATCAACTTGCCAAAATGTGCTTGTGAAGATAAAACTAACACTTGCACTTATTTGTAAAGTCAACATTTGAGGACAACTGTTACTTGATACCATTCCAGGCCTTTCAGAACCCAGAGAGGAAGCCTTGGAGAGGAGTGAAGGTGAGTTGTTTACTCTACTGCTTACTCATGAGACACGCAGTAATATAACAACAGTGTGTACTGTGCTTGTGTGGTATGACTCTTATGTCATGCTGAAAGTTGGAGCTCACTCACTCACAACAGAGGGTCTAACTTCAGCTCTAACTCATTAGAAAAAATAGATGACTAATGGATGAAATGATCAGCCAAAATGAAGTAGAGAAAGAACACAATCCCACAGACATCCTGTGCTTGTTATTCTGCCTATTGTATCACATGACAATTGTGTGAGATCGCCATATTACAAAAATATTTTTCACTTAACGTGAATGTGCGCATATGCGTGTGCGTGCGTGTGTAAGGAAGCAGTCAGTAACTCAGGTTACGGAGTGGTCCATGGTGTTACTCCATCTGGAAGTTACGGACTACAGGCGTAGCGACAATTCAGGCAAAGCCTCACAATTAAATCTGAAAGCAGGCCTTCAAAAAAAGCAAGGTTAGCCTTCAACTATTGTGCTCTTCCCCATCTGTTTCAGGTTTGCAGGGTTTTATCCATAAACAGAACGCCTGGTCCATTCACAGCAATAACAAGCCAGGCACAAAGATAAGCCAACGAGTGCTTAGCTCCTACAACCACCAGCCATACAGTACACAGACACAGACAGCTGTCCGTAAAACTGTCAGACAAACATTTCATTTTTTGATTCAGAGCCTTAGTTTTATTCCTCAGCCTATTTATTTAACAGTAAAGTGTAACGGGAGAGTCTAAAAATAATCGGTGGCAAAAGCCAGTATGCATTTGAAAATTAAATAAATATGGTTGAATATGTCTGGTTCAAAGCCCAGAGAAAGTAAATGCTTCTTCACAATCCATGATATTGCAAAGGTAAGAAATTGTACCACTTGCTAGACATTACTTGAGAGCTAGAGTTAACGATAAAAGCTAATTGACTGCATCCAATGGAAAATTTAAAAAAAGAGTGTAAATAATACATTTTAAAGCAAGCGAGGTACATTAAGAGATGAGAGCAAATGGTCACTGCACGTCATTACTAAAATGCTAAATGTCAGAGAGGCAACAGAACAAGGGAAGAGACTCTGGCTCTGACCATAGATTGATTAGTCAGGGAACAACTAGCCCCTGTGGTGTTACATTTACTAATGCATCAGTGCTGTGTAGAGACAGAGGGAGAAACAATGGTGGAAGGGACAGGTTTGCAAAGTGGAAAACATGAACCTTAGCGGGTGCAAAAAGCCCGAACCCCCGTGACACCTCACAGGAAATTCCATAGACGCCTTTTTAATTTAATCTTCCGCCCCGGTGGGGGCGTCTTCCTGCGGGTTCAGACTGCTGTCACCAAGTCATCTCAGATGGAGGTCTTGCTTTCATTCATGCTTTTTCAGTTATAAAATATACAAAAATATGACTGGCTTCCTGTGTGTGTGTGTGTGTGTATGGCCTTCATTCATTCATCTTTTCTTTTTGATCCCTGCTTGCAAATGTATGTGTAGTTGTGATTTTCTTTTGTTGTTTAACTTGGCCTTTTTCTTGTAGGAATCAAACGATTCCAGAGGAAGCGACGCTTAAAAACACACCATTACTCAGCATTACTGCCCGACTCGAAACGGTTTCTTCATGCTCAATTAAGCAGCCCAGCACCCATTCGTCCAGCTTGAATCAGTGTCTCAGCTGAGGTGAAGGGTTCGGTGGGGTGGACAGAATGCCGCTGATGCTTTGGCCAAAGAAAGATTCAATAAAAACCTTGGAGTTCACCTTGGAGAGGATATTCAATTCGGAACTATTTGTATCCCTTATTTTCATCGCATTATCTCAATACTGAATGCCCCTAACTTGTATTTGTAGGCTTGTTTCGTTGCTGCAACATCCAGCGTCTATTCTGGAGGATTGCAGACAGACGTGTGTCCTTCAATGCATGTACTGCTTGCGGCGGTCATTGTGCCAGAGGAATGCAGGTACACGCTCAACCTTGTTCACTTTGATGCCGGGGATTCCCCTGCCGACTGTTACTACCCTCCGTGGGTTTAGTAGAGCCATGTCTAATTATGCACGTGTGGGACTCCCAGAAAACAGTCAACATGGGAACAGTGAGCATCCAGCTCTGGATTTTCAGACTAACGACTAATGCAGGGGTGGCCACTGGCCAACCCTCGTCCTAGAGAGCTGCAGGGTCCGCTGGTGTTTGTTGTTACTCGCCACTTAATTGATAAATTAAAGCAGTCGATTACACAGTTAACTCACCTCACCTGGTTTCTTTGGCCTAATTAGTTGTCCTATTTAAAGGGTTAATGAACATCGGCTTTTGTTCTGTCTCCACCCACTTCACAATTTCAAAAGACACGAATTGGGCAGGAGTGAGAGAGCACAAACGGAAGACGGGAGGAGTTACAGGGAAGGGGCGGTAGATCCATTCGGTAACGTGTCATAGGCACGTAGGCGGAGCCAGCAAGGGAAAATACCCATCAATCAAGAAGAGGGGAGATGGGGCGTTGACTTGCTTACGTGGGAAAAAGGTTTTTACCTTTTTTTCATGTCACGAACAGGGGCGTGGCTCAAAACAAAAATTTTCAGTTTGGATTTCAGCGAATGCCTCTTTTTTGACACAACATGCGGTGGCACGGCTTAATTACATTTTAGTTTTTTTTTAACAATAGGATACATGTTTTTTATGAAATGGGGACAAAGTACTTGGCTTTATAACTTAAAATATTTGATTTAGAGTTTATTACCCCTTTAAGGTGAAAACAAAAACCAGCAGACCCTGCGGCTCTCCAGGAGCGGGGTTGGCCACCCCTGGACTAGTAGCTTTAGCTGGACACGTCACCTGGGAGGTCCCAGTGCAAGGGAAATAACAGAGGACGCTGATGAAGAGAAAATCAGCTCTGATCTACATATGGTTCAGCATAATGTGTTGCTAGGCCGGTTTTTGGGTTCGTGGTCAGAGACTACAAGACTGTGTAATGTGGTTCCCCTCAGGGAGACAGGAAATTACTTGGGAATCTGTAGGACGCTTATTCCTTTCAAGTCCTTTGGGCAAAAAATAAATGAACCTATTCCATATTAAAGGTGTAGCACGTTGGCTAATGTTGTGAAGAAAACAATGTCGTAAGAAATCAGGTAAGCCAAGTTTACACAGAAACTATAAACTTGAATATCATAAAAATTTAAGTACATGCTAGAAAACAGGAAATAATAAGGTGCACACCTTGATCCTCCAACTGACACACACACACACACACACACACACAAAGTAGTTCGATTTCTGAGATAAACAGCATGTCCATCTCAGCATTTGTTAGCCCATGTCAATATGACACATGCATGAAATCTTTTATAAAAAACAGACCATAGCAATACAATTAAGATTTTTAAATTCTGGTAAATTATGCGAATATTTTACTGCACCTACATTAGTGAGGTCAAGCACAAAAGTGCGCCGATTATACTCGCAGTAGATCAAAATAGCTGAAACGACACAGCACAATAGAGAAAATGGAAAATACATAGGGCCAAATCCACAAAGAACGGATTGCTCCTGGCAATTAGCTCAAAGTTAATACAGAGATTGCAAAAGCAATCCTCACCAGTTTAGCACGGTATCCACAAAAGATTTTGCTCCAATGATATGCCCGGGCAAACACGCCCACAAATTTGCCACCAATGATTGCAATTAGACATGTGGCAGCCTATATATTTATTGGCTTGTGCCAAGAACACAATATCAACGACAATGGCAGAGAGAAAGCGCAAATTAAAATTTTCTGAAACCGAGTTGCATGTCCTCACCAACGAGGTGCAGAGACATGCAGCTAAATTGCAGTCGCGGAATCTCACCCCAAGTGAGAGAAACCATATTTGGGAGTCAGTTGCAGAAAGGGTTTCAGGTCCATATTTCAGGACACAGATTGGTTCTTAATGAAAATGACAGACCACACCTTTTTTGTCAGAAATATCAGTCTGTTATGTCTCGCCCTTAAATCCCCTTATGGACGGAATTTACTTTCAAAAGAAAAAATAAATAGAGGTTTTGTGTTATATTATTCAATGCACATTCATATCAGGCCGTTTCTGAAAAGAGTCGGTTTGTCGCTAATTCGCGACAAAATAGGCCTTAAGAGGTTTATCATCCAATTCGTCCGGTTAATACCTGCTTTTCAAAAGTGGTATTTGCACCTCTCTAACTGTGTGTGGCAATTAGCTCATGGTGTTTGTGGATTGCTTGCAAGGCTTCCTTGGTGCAATTTTGCAGGCAAGTACCTAATTTACATACATTTAAATGAGAGGGGTGCAGCCGTGGAGCTATTTGCTCGTCGGTGTAGTTTGCCATACCTTTCAGCCTTTGCATGTGCTTTGTGGATTGGATGCAATTTTTTTGACTCATTTGCACGGGGTTTGCCCGGGCAAACGCTGTGCAATCCTTTTGTGGATTTGGCCCCTAGCGTGCAAATCTGTTCCATTTGGTAAATGACACAAAAAAAACACATTAAAAGCACAAAATTTCTAAAAACTTGTCTGAACACTTTCATCATAACAGCGGAGCAGCGCCTCAACACAGTGCAGTTGACTGAATTTTTTTAAAATCCCAATTTTACTTAATTCTCAAGTCGGAATACTCAGCCACGCATTGTCGGACTGAACAATTCCTGAAACTCCATCCTTCGTGTTGATGGCTGGCACATTTCCTACCTCCGCCAGCGTAACTGCATCTTCTAAGTCCACTGTAGATAGCAGCCTGTAGACACAATGGCCTGCTGATCCCACCTCCTCCCTTGAATAGGCTGCTGAGCTACAGTTAGACTGGCTGATAAGCTGCGACACTGATAACTCAAGGCTTGTCTAGGGCGTACCTAAGACATGTCCTCAAACCATAATAGATCGTATGGGCGTTTTGCACTGATGCTACATCTAATAACTGTACAGCAGAACTGCAATGAGAACTACTGGCTTAGCTGGACATAGGCCTATCACCCAGCTGCCCTAACAGACTGTAGGAGATTTTCATGATCTGAGCTACCCGGTCACATCATTGGCAGTATGTGATGGGCCTAAAGTTCATGTGTTGTGCAAACAATTGCTTCTCTTTCATTTGCATTACAACAATGCATTTCCTGGTACTGCACACTCTACCCAGAATTCACTGAAGTGCTTGAAAAATTTTTTGCTTGGAATGCACCCAAAAAAGGAAAACAGGAACTGGAAAATATATGGAATGCTTACGGTTTATTTATATGAGTTCAACTCGCAGCCAAATTGTTTAACATAAATGGCACACTGCCAAACTGCAGAGAGGATGCCTACCAAGGTAAATAAACTAAGAGGGTGAGTGAGTGGCATTATCTGACTAGCTTTCCACATTTGTGCAGCCTGAATCCAAATAATTGTGCAAGACCTAACACCCGGGCTGTGACTATTATTAGTTGTTTTTGTTTTTTTGTGTAATTCCATTTCTTTAAGGTTTCATTTCCCTCTGGAGAATGCAGTGCTTCCTTTGTCTCAGCCTATTATCAAATCAGTACCAGAAAACGTTGTGAACTGAGCTATAGCACAAACAGCAGATTTGTGCCTTACACAGAATTTAATATTATTTTTGCTGATTTAATGGAAGCTAAAACAAGCAAAAATATTTTTTTCCCTCTACAACTCTCTAGTACCATCTAAAAGATAGTATTTAAAAAGACCTGGCCCAAATTCACTGCCATTCATGCAGGTAACTGCATTTTTTAATCAATGGCTGTTGTGGTGATTATGAGACTAAATTAGCATGCCACCTCTAAGGACAAAATGAAAAACAGGTCAAAAGTACATTATAACACAACCCATATACTTTAAAATATACAAGCCATATACTTTAAAATATACAAGCCATATACTTTAAAATATAAAACCCATATACTTTAAAATATAAAACCCATATACCTTAAAAAATAAAATCCATATACTTTAAAATATACAAGCCATATACTTTAAAATATACAAGCCATATACTTAAAAATATAAAACCCATATACTTTAAAATATACAAGCCATATACTTTAAAATATAAAACCCATATACTTTAAAATATAAAACCCATATACTTTAAAATATAAAGCCCATATACTTTGAAAATATAAACCCCATATACTTTGAAAATATACAAGCCATATACTTTAAAATATAAAACCCATATACTTTAAAATATAAAACCCATATACTTTAAAATATATAAAAATGTGTTGCCTGCTGAAAGGTTGGGCACTACGATGGGTTGCTCAGAGTTCTCTGGTAGAAAGCATCACAGTACACTGTGTAAAAAAGGCAGGAAATGAGAACCAGGCATGCAGTTCAATTGCTGAGTGACAGGCCTTTCCCAGCTAATACAAAACATTTCAAGAACGTTGGGGAACATTCCAGTTAAGATTCCTTTTGGCTTTGTGATAATGTTTTGACAAGAAAGTTCACCTACCTGTCTTATAGAGTAATGTATTTATTTATTCTCTATATGCTCTGGAGAAACCACAGGTCAACCATGGCTAAGTGTTATCAATAACAATTCACTCCTCTTTCTGAATAAAAACAATTAGAGCACCACCGAGGAACATTCACGAGTAGTGAGGTAAACCGTTTAAGCCTTAACAAAACAAGAAGCCATGCTGGTTAGTTTTCCCTCTGGTAGATGCTGGTTTCGGTGCACACATGAAAGCCTACACTTTCAGCCATGAAAATGGTGTGGCTTTTCTGCAGAATTTGCCCCTTGTTGTAGGAAAGGTTTAGTTTAACCGTTGGGTTTAAACATAGTGTGAATTATTGAGGGGAATTTAAGCTTGCTGAGTTAGCTGATAACTGCACTTAGTAAAACCCAAAACCCTTTTTACTTCAGTCCATGTTTCAGATTTTGGAGGGTTCCAGGATTTACTCAGGGCAGTTAATTAAACTTATTTTTAAAAATGACTACAAGCTATGTCATATTGTGGAAAGTTTACTATGGATTTGACTGCTTTTGCAAAAAATCTGATTGTGGATCTGCTTTTTACACAATAAAGGATTTGAAAAATATCAAAGTATTTATTTGATTTTTTCTGTTACTTTGCTTACATCAATTTAGGGTAAGTTATACCAAGAAAGCACAATAAAAAAATCTTGATTTTCTGAAAATGGATTCATCTGCTTTTGCATCTCAACTCTTCATATTTACACCACAAAGGAAAGCACATATTAGCTATGAGTGTCTTTATCGTTTTGATGTCATACTCATGTAATTTCCAACAAATATGAGATGAAACATCATTCTCATGCAATAGAATCTCAAAATAATGTCTTAGCACAGGTAATGAATAGAAAACGTAAACACACATGTTCAGTGAACAGCGTTCCAGCAGTGTTGGGTTCTGGTAGTTTCTTCATGGCATAGGGTGCCATTTCCCGCCAAGATTTGGATGCACTCATGACTTTAGAAGGCAAGGTTGATGTCAGACTTTCTTGCAAAGAGTGGTGTCATATTCCACCAACAGAATTAAGGTTGATGGAAGACGATACGCCTAATAAAATCCATACTGGAGACACATGGTGGCCTAGTAGACTATTAGTATTATTCAACAGTGCTTGTATATTTCCCCTTGCCGTACATTCTAATTATGATATTATAAATGGGGATTGTTCGAATTTCTCATTGTGTTTTACCAATGAGATGACAAATTGAAATTAAAATTCTGTTTGCATTACAATCGGCATGTCTTTTACTGGTCCAGGCCCGCATTAAGTGTACTCTGCTGACACAGTGAGCACACAGTGCCTGGCAGCGCATACTTTTGGAAAAAAGGGGTGCGCTTTCTTTTTCACTACAATATAAGTCATCACCCTTTCCCTCCTCTGCAACATCCACCACAATCCCTGAAGCCAGAGCCAGCCACCATGTTTTTCCACCTGGTTTGTTGTGACTAGTAACTAGGCAACATAACACTTGTAGGAAAGCACCATTTTTCAGGCACAAATAATGTGTTGCCAGCAGAAGTAAAGGGGGAGCGATTAGAGAGAAAGAACGACCCTTGTCGTCTACTTCTACCGGATGCGGCCAATTCTTTTCTTGGGGCATCTAGACAAATGAACCTACACTGGTCGGCTCTGAACCAAAACTTGTTGTCTTTACCCGTTGTGCCACTGAGGCGCCCGTAGAGAGAGCGTGTTTCTTTTTACCAAACTAACGGGGTACATTGCAACAATGTGATGGGCCTATGGATATGACTTGGCTATTCTAACCTGGGGTGGAAAACAATTGGAACAAAAACTGGTTTAAAAGAACATTCAAATGTGGATATATTTTTTTTATGTTTCAAGTGCCATTCCTATTTTTTGTTCAACATTTTCTCATTAATATTGACGTTAATTTCTCACCACAATGAACAAATTGGTTTATTTAAGAAATCTGCAGCGAATTCTTGAGCTTGAGGACTGCTGGAAGTGTTGCCCGGCTGACAAACCACACACTGTCAGCATTGTCACAAGCACTGAAATCAAAAACCCAACACGAGTTAATAAAACAAGCAGTTTATTGAAAATTGTATTGCATTGTTTATTGAAAAAAAACAATACAAATAACTTGTGGGGAGATTACTTTGACGGTACGTTGCGACTGTGCCACTTGGCCGTTCCAAACTATTGTTACTTCAGACAAACTGGGGGAAGCTGCCCAGTCTGTCTGTGCCTGCTGGATTCCTCCACCACCATCCCCTGCTCAGGGACTGTCAATTTCATTTTAATGCTTGAGTAATATGGATGGGAGGGCTTCAAGTGATGCTTTACCAGAGCCAGCTAGAGTGTTGGCACATTGCAAGTAGTTAATGATGTGTGGCACAATGGTACAAAATTGGCATTATTAGACCAACCAAAGCACCAGAAAAATGTGAATGGAGGATGTTAACGAGCGCACCCCAAGCCCATGGATTCTTTTCCTTTTTTTTCTTTTTTCTTCAGAGTGCCAATGAAAAAGCAATTAGCACCCTGTCACACTAGCCATTAAACCCATTTCCCCAACATTCCTTGAAAATATGACACAGAAACAACCTTGGGTCTTTGAAACAACTTGAACGAAAGCAATCTTTAAAGTATTTTTTAAGCGGTTTGTTTATAATGTAAACATGGATGAAAATGTATTAGGCATCTATTTTATATTTATTTACTTGCAATCTGTGTGCAGTTCTCATTCACAACAACCATGCACAATATTATACATAAATTGCATATCTCAACTGGATTTTAAAGTTTACTTTTCCATATTCACAATGAATAACAGAGCATTTCAGAAAATATAATGCACCTTAATTTGTAGTGCTCTTTCTATTGAGTATAGCAAGAGTTCCACAGATACCCAAAGGTCCAACTGGCTGAACATCAGGCAAAATGTTTTCTAAAATTCACAGGGAATTTGTGGATTTTCTAAATGAGCAGTGACAAAACAGCATAGCGGCTTGATCAAGCATCTTTATTGCAGTATTCAAGCATCTTTATTGCAGTATTCAAGCGTCTTTATTGCAGTATTCAAGCATCTTTATTGCAGTATTCAAGCATCTTTATTGCAGTATTCAAGCGTCTTTATTGCAGTATTCAAGCATCTTTATTGCAGTATTCAAGCATCTTTATTGCAGTATTCAAGCATCTTTATTGCAGTATTCAAGCATCTTTATTGCAGTATTCAAGCACTTGGGTCACATTGTGTGTGACAGGGACATACTTGCAAAAAAGCAGTAATGCACTCTGCACTAAGGTAACTACAGTGTGTATTATTATTGTAACTGTGTAACTTTCAAAGTTGCAGGTTTCAATCCCAGATGGGAAATTACTGTCATACCCTTGAGTACAGTAAAATAACTAACCCGCATTGCTTCTGTAAAACATGCAGCCACATGAATGGATAGTACTGTAAGCTCTGTAAGTCTCAAGATATGGTTCCCGCTCAGTAAATAAATATCGAAATGGCAAAGGGATCAATGGAGATAAACCAACGAATTCAAAAACACAAGATATTTCATCTTTTGATGAGGGGTTTTCCTCTTGAACCTGAAGAATGAGAGCGATATGGTTTCTCTAAATGTCCGTATCAGTTTAGCCCCTTTGGTGTCACTAAGCGTGCCCCATGTTCCATGTTATAAAAGCGGACTGAATAGTGTTCAAGGAAGATTTGAAAGGATTAAGGGCCGTGCCATTTCATTGCCGGCCAGCGGTGCAATTTAGACTGTCAGATGCAATAGCACGCAAACTTCACAGCCAGCTAACTTCAGCAGGCCCCTCCTGCCTGCATATCTACCCGAATAGCACGTCCGCGCTGAAGGGAAGGGGTTTGGAAACAGACTGATAATGTGAAAGGGAAACATGTTTGATGGATGAACTGCTACAGAGGATATTCAGGAGACTCAGATGTAGACTTTGTAAAAAAAAAAAGGGGGGGGGGGGGTTCTGGTTTCTGGTGACACGTACAGCTAAAATGCTCTTAGCACAGTGTTGCACCACACAGACTAGAAACACGTCCCGCAGGTTGATACATACATGGGCACGGTGTCTCTTGGGGGGGGGTGTAATGATGGCTGTTCATCATTGCACCCGAGGGGGGCCGAGGGCTCAGTGCTTCCAGACAGGACAGTGTCACAGCAAGAAGTGAATTTCAGGATCACACACAGAGCAGACATAAGGCTTTTGGCCCCTTTACAGTCTGCAATCCTGGTCTAGCCTAGATTAGCATAATGTGGAGCAAAAGGCACTAAAAACTGTGCCAAAAAATCATAAATGCTGAATAGGCAGCAATTTACCTCAGAGAATCCAAAAGTACAAAAATCACACCACCTGGGGGAAAACGGATCAAGTAAAGACATTTTGTGAGGTAAAACAAATAAGGCAAATGTGCGGCCACTGACAAGAAATGTTAAACATTAACTTAGCAACTTCACATCAGTAGGGTAAGGCTTTGAACCTCAGTGAGGGACACAACATTCCACTGGAGCATATGGGCTTGGAGCAGTGTTCAGGTCATACAGTCACCGTTTCTAACATACGAGGACACCCATCTCTAATTCTCATACAAAGGAGAGGGAATCAGCTTAAAGAATCACACCACAACTTCCATGCATGACTCAAAAATAAATATATATAAATAAATGTCAAAATAAATGACAACTAGTTCAAATATTTTCATGAAAATAAGCCAGGGGATATTTGGTACCAGTCGATCTGAACTACCTAGGTTTTGGGTGGCTCTTCCCATGCATTTCAAATTTTATTTCCTTTTCTTTTTTTAAACCGGGGAGTTACAGAAACATCACCTGTGATACAGCCATCAACCCCCTTTCACCATCTGTACTTTACCTCCTTGTAGTTCAGCTCTCTCATCACCGTCTGTCCATCATCACTAGTGCTTCACCTACATGAGGTTCAGCGGTCTCTTCGCCGCTTATTCCTGGCTGAACTACAGTCATCCGCACACAACACTGTCGGAGCCACAGCAGTGGTAAAGCATCTCTTCAATGCACATCGCTGCTATCCGGGCTCACCACCGACTCCTTACAACGGGAAAGGTCTCCAAACAAATAAAGGGGAATATCTAGACACAGATATGAAAGCCATCTCTAAAGAAAGACTATAAAACTTTCGCATCTGATGTTGTCAGACGAAGAAGCAAAAGTTGAATTTGCTCGGTCTGCAAAAAAAAAAAAATTCATAAAAGCATTTGAATAAACAAAAACAACAGAAAGTTGACAGATTTTGGAACATTTGCTAGTCCACGTCAGCCGACTCTGGCAAACCACCGCGCTCCAACTTCACTTTACTAGAGACAGACGCATCAGTGGCGTGGGTGTTCCATATGGCAGATGCCAAGCAAAACGGTAAAAACAAGCGAGTAACTGCTGTCATTGTACCAGCTCTCGCTATCGCAACTAAGCATAACAGAGCCCTTGGTACACTTTATATTTTTAGACAGTGACATCATGGCTTTGGACAAAAGCACCCAGAAACTTAAGCCTTGTCATTAATCTGAGTTTTCATTCATTTGAGTCTGCGAAAAAGCTGCTTTTACGAAGCACAAACTTTTTCGCGGACAACATCATGCAATAAACGCATGCCAATAATGTTTCATTTAGCCCCGAGAGTGGTCAGCGCAATACACAAATAATTATAGCAAAAGGATCTCAGACAATGGTGGTTTGCCTGAGAAGGAAGTCTACTTGAGAGAATACATGGATGGAATCTTTGCTAATGTTCAGTGACATTTCACTGACTTGGATGCCATTGCACAATATCTATAATGCTTTAAAAGAGAACACAGTCTGTACTTTCTACAATGTGTCCAGTACTGGAAATTTCTGCCAAAATAATACTTTCATATTCTGTCCAAACCATTACATTGTAGTTAAGTAATCATTAAAATGTATTGCCATATATGTTATATAAATGATAACATTATTTTTCAGATAAATTTTTTTATTTTTTTTTTGTTTGGAGTTTTTTTTTTGGTGTGTGTGAGGTTCTGCTTTTCCAAATTTACCCTGTTGTTTTGATTTCATAGCAGTCCGCTGCCAATGACTAAGCCTCACCTGAGCTCAATGTGACTTTCACTTCATCTTTTAACAAAGTTCTCCAAAAAGCCAACCAAAACAAAATCAGGATATCTGCGTCTTCAGCACACACAGTTCTCTCTTCTTGAGCTTTACTGCAACCCTGAACTGTGCGACTGAAATGGAAAGACTTGTTTTTAAATCTCCTCAATTTGGCACTGGGAAAAAAATGCCTCTCGGGCACAGATGTCCAATCTTTATCTTACCAGGGCTGGTGTGGGTCCAGGCTTTTCTTACATCTCAGCACAAATACACCAAAGTCAAGGGCCCGTTTGAAGACCATGCCTGGTCGACTATTGAAATCAGATGATTCCAGTATTAGGCCAAATACAGCTTGCAGCTTGCACCCACACCAGCCCCTCTTTCATAAAATTAGACACCTGTGCTCTAGTCACCGCTGTACTACACACACACTTATCCAAAAAACACTGCAGACAAAGCCTGCAAACTCCGATGCTGTATGGCTCACTGGCGACAGCATATAGCTTGTGAGCGCCTGACCTGTTGTTGGGAGGAACTAATGCTGTGGTAACCTGAGGAACCATGGCCGACTTAAGCCCACCCAAACCCTGGTGGAATGAAGCCAGTTTTCCCACCGACCCTGCAGTGAATGACGCAGCCTATAGGCTTGAGCCTGCATCAACAGGGCCCGGCCTGCGCTAGTGCTGATCACCTCAAGAGCCCCAGGAGGCAGAGGCTTCTTAGGAACCTCTGGAATTCTGCGAAGGCATTCCACATGAAGACAGAGGGAGGCAAACACAACACACTGCTGCTTTCCCCCACACAACCACACCCCACAGCACTCTCTGTCAATCTCTCACAATGAGCTATACGGCTTCCTACACAAAGCAGTCATAGGCCAAAGCGAAGGAAAACAAGATGCTTTACTCACTGCTATTACAAGTCAGTTGAGAGAAATCAACAGAGAAAGGTGCCTTAATGTTGCATAATCAAAACAGATGATCAGGAGAGAGTATGCATGTTCTTATTAATTAATACTATAGCTCTTTTACTATGGACATAGATTAAGGGTTATGTTTCAGTATGACACTTATAGATGACCACGTTTTTAATAGTATCGTTTTTGTTTTTTTACAATGATGATTTTGTTTTGTTTGTGGTATGGTCAATGTTTTAAATGCATGCTGGTGTTCATCACGCCATATGATGTAGTCACTCTGGAAAATATGGACAAACACACTGGCCTACGTTTATATTAAAAATTGACTTGCAATCAAAAGTAAGTGTTGTCTTTTTCTCCACAAATGCAACTTGAGTTCAACCGTCATAAAAATTAATCTGCCAAAACATCACCAAACTGGGCTTGTGCATTTATTTCAAGTGAAAGTTAAGGGCAAATGTTGGTTGAATTCCAGCCACTGAACATGACCGTGGTGCACGCAGTAATGTTTGATGAATTATACAAAAGGGTATTACACAAACAGGCCTTTTCAGCCGTCACACTCTGCCCCAGCATGCCACCCCCCCTAAACCCCTCCTCCTCCCAGTCCCGTTGATTAGTCAGCAATCAGCAAGCATATTGAAGGACTGGCCTACTTCTGAGAAGGAATGTGACCTATGACATCAGCTGGTCTGCTTTAGCAGGGGCAAAGTCTGAATTAGGGCCCCCTAAATCTCTCGCGGGTGGGCATGCTGCGGAGACTTTCTACCGTTTTGAGTTTCCCAAATAAATGACCTTTCACCTTTCCCTCATTCCCTGACACGCAAGCCGGGCTTCTGAGAGAGTGCAAAAAAGAAAAGCAAGAGGGGAAAAAAAGAGAAAAAACATAAAACGAGAGAACATAACAGAAGGGGACACACCAATTAAGTGTCACCCCCCTAGAGCCCCCCATCTTTGATTAAGCAGCAGCATCTTAACTTTTAGCAGACACCAATGTGGGGTTTTTATTTTGCATTCTTTCTAATTAACATCACTTCCACGGTAATTATTCAAAGAAAACAGCACTTACAGCAGTGGGGAGACGGAGGAGGGAACAGCGCTCCCTACACATTCCAAACCTTTGTCATCACCGGTCATTTGTTTCCTGTTGAGTATTCAGTCCAACGGATGGATTATTACTGCCTTCGCTCTGTGTTTTGTTCTGAGCTGAAGACAAAAAAGCACACAGCAGAAACTGTAGCGGACTGTTAGGTGTTGCTTTTTGTTCCAGATTTTATACACTGACGTGGTGTATAACAACATACACTATGAACTAAACAAAGCACTTCTGCAGTATTACATTAATAAATCAGGAAATTCTGACCAAGGAAAGCTCTGGACCATAAAAACAACTGGAAAGGCGTGCGAAACACTAACGTTAAATAATGAAGTGTATATAAGTATAATAATAACAATCATTTTGTTAGATACATTTTCACTAACGCACTTTAAAAACATTATTTTTTATTATACTTGCGGTTTAAAAAATAATAATTATTACGTTTTTCAAACGACCTCATCAGTTGTTTTAATGCTCCAAAGTTTCTGGTCTGGATAAGTGCCCTTTCTATCGCCCGGTCAGATTATTAAACGTCTCCGAGCAGATGGAAGTGCTCGTTACTCTTTTAAAAATAAATTAAATAAACATGACATCACCTTTCTAAACCAAGTCTGCAAATCCTCTTAAGCTGTTGTTGTAAAAAGAGCTGAACCATTTTATTCTCTTCAAAGGATGAAAGACAGGGGGAAAGTATTTCTGCAATGTGTTAAGTAAATAGTACGTAGAGGTCTTGTTCAGAGTTTACCAGGAACAAAGCGTACTGTAGGCTACGTCCCTTCCATTCTCTTTGTTTGGAGGGCTTGACTGGAAGCCATCCATCTTCCAGATGTCTATTGTTCAAGCAACTTTTAAGGGTAAAGGTGAAAGAGAAAGCTTTGTTTCGTATCGTAACGGAGAGGGTAAACACGAAAACACAGGGCCGTCCATGTAAGTTGAAATGTAAAACAAGTACCGCTAGGCTAACATTATCCTGGTTGATTAGCCTAGCGCAGGCGTTTCAAAACACCCATTGCCGTCGGCGTTTGGTGCTTTCAGTCACAACTGAGAGCAAAAGTGTTTTTAATTTTGTTGGACTCGTCGCTGTTGTGAATGCCAGTGAGATTAGGTTTGGAAATTAGTCTTGTACTTTTTTGTGTTATCCTTGACAATTCTTTTAAGAATTTGTCAAATAAATCAAATCAAAAAGATGTGGCTCACTCAAACGCCATGGTGCTTGTTTTCATAGTCCAGGAGTGGGAAATTCTTGTGATGCGTTGCCCAGTTCCAGCAAAAAAGAGGTAAGAACAACATGGCGCGGCCGTGGGGTTACGGACCTCAGACACGGTCTTGAGATACTGAGAATCTGTATTATAGAGCCTTCTGCAGGACTGTGCTACAAAATGAGCTGTGATGACAGGCGGTATGTAGGCTACCATCCTTGCCTTTTGGCAGTAGGCTAATAACATCCTTCTCTGCGACACAATGAGGCGAGTTAATTTAATTCTCGAGCTGCTCGCTTATAAAGAACAGGTGTTGACCCAATCGAAACATGGCCTTTAATACAGATTAGCCAAATACCTTGTGAGAAAAAAATAATCCTCTCGTAGAATGGAGAAGAACATAATATTGTATGTCGCGTATTCTATCGTAGCTAGCTTTGTCATTTGAATTTAACAGAACGGAGAAGTCTTAATGCGCGGCAGGCCTAAGTGGTTTCATCTCATTTCTGTGAGGGGAGTGTTGGCTATGATGATCGTGTGCGTGCGCAGCAATTGTGATGTCTGTGTGGCGGCCACTTGTGCAGCCAAGTTTGTTGACAGATAAGTGAGAGTGATTTAGGGTTCCCGCTGGAATTCCTACTTGTTCCTCACTTATTGCTTAAGGGCTCCCCCTGGCTCCACAGATAAGGGACGGAACGAGCAGATCACTGTCGCAGCATTTCCCAACTGCACACACCAGCTGCTGTTGGGGGTTGACGACTCAATAGACTTATATTCTCTTCTGTAGCAGTTGGTGTGAGTCTATCATACAAGGGTTCTAGGCACTGTAGTGCACCCTAGTTTTCTGAATCGAATCCACACTGTGCCAATGATGACTGCGGTCTGCAGCAATAACATCACCCCAGAGAGTGAGGCTTTCAGTGGACAAGGTACTCTCCATCTCACTACGCAATAGCATCTTCTCTGGTCACTTGGAAGCCTGTGGTCTTTCTGCTCCAGACTCAGCCAATGGCTACACAACTCAGTGCAGCTGGAGGGCTGCAGAGTAAAATAAGCAGCAGTTGGCTGATCTGATGGAGGATATTTCAGATATTTCACAGGGCTACAGATATGTCTGGGCATTCCAAATATGGATAGGAGAAAAATGGGGTTAAAGTATGTCCTAAAAAAAAAAATTGCCCAACGACCTTTAGAATATTTATTAGAAAATACATTTTATAATCAGGTCCAGAGTTATTGGTACCCTTAGTCAAAGATGCACAAAAGACTAGATATATTGAGATATATTGTGATTTTGTACTTTTAGTAATTCCACTGGATCAGCCAAAATAGCACATTTTTCAAATTCTTTAAGTTTCAAAATGAGCGCAGCCTCCCCTGGCAAGGAAAACAACACTGAGCCTTTTCCTATAATACAGACATGCTCAAATTTGTTACACTGGAACAGTATGGAACACATGGTTGGCTAAATGGCTCTAAGTCATCAAGGGTCTGACGTATCAAACAAGCCTCAAACTATCACTCTGCTGCCAGATATGCAGTAGATATGGATGGATCACTTTAAAGGTTGTTTCTCCTGACAAATCTTCCTATTGAACTTTATGGAAAAATAAGTCAGGAGAAGAAACGATTCAAGTTATCCGTCCATATCTACTGTATTTCTGGCAGCAGAGTGATGGTTTAAGGCTTGTTTGATACGTCAGACCCTTGATAACTTAGAACCCATTAGCCAACCTTGTGTTCCATACTGTTACAGTGTAATTTACAGCTAAATCTAGTCCCACCCCCCAATTCCCATAGAGATCCATTCAAATGCAGAGACATTTAGTATTGCTTATAAGAGTACCAGATATCAAGATATCAAGAGTCTTTTGATGTTGTTGCAGTCACAGACATCAGGAAGTCATGGTATGCAAAGAATATGCAACCAAATATAAAAAAATAATACTTTATTGTATATGTAAATGCAGGGCTGCCAATAATTGTGGCCAACATGGTTTTGTTAAAAATAATAATTTCTTGATGAGGGATTTTTTTTTTCTAATAATAAATGAACGCCAATTAAAGGATGGTTTTTTCAAATTTTTTTCAGTGTGAGATTAAGCTAATTCACCAAACAGTGAATTTTTTATAACCTTTTTTATTCATCTTTACCAGGGGTACCAACAAATTTGAGCACGTCTGTAAGGTTGGAGAACACATTTGGAGGGATCTTGAAACATTCTTCCATGCAGAAACTTTCAACATCCTTAAATATATGCTTTGGTTTGTACTTGTAGACTGCTCTGTTCAATTCAGAACACAGGTTTTTTTCAACTGGGTTTAAGTCCAGTGACTGAAATGGCCATTGCAAAACATCGATTTGTTTTTCACTGAACCATTTCTGTGTTGATTTTGAGGAAAGTTTGGGGTCATTGTCTTTTTGGATGGTCCACAGGAACAAAGGTCCAGAAAACAAAGGTCTCAGTTTTCTGGCAGAGGCAACCAGGTTTTTGGCTAAACTGTCCTGGTATTTGGTGGAATTCAGTATTCCATTAATATTAACAAGAGCCCCTTGGCAAAACAACCTCAATGCATCAATGATCCACCACCATATTTGATGGCAGATATTAGCTGCTTTGCTTTGTGTCCATCACACTTTTGATGATTTGATAAAAAATATATATAATAAAAAAAACACTTTTGATTTCCGTTGCGGTTCTCGTCCTTATTTTCCAATTGAGAATCTATCGGATTTTTTCCACGTTCCATTCCGAGGTTTGCTTTCCCTCATCACTGTTTTCACCTGTGTCTCTACCTGCAGGGTATTTAAGTTCCTCACTTCCGCTTCCCCGGTGCTTCTTTGTCATTCGACATTGCATTGAGCCAGGTATAGCCAGGTACTAGCGACCTCGTGAGTTCACGGGGGACTTGCTATTAGCTTTTAATTCAGGTATAGGTATTATTCCTCCTGTTAGCATTCTGTGCTATTTATTTTATTCTTTGCTGTTCTCTCTGAGACAGTTTTCTTTGTTTGTTTCGTTTGTTTTACACTCTTTCGGCCCTCCGAACTGTTCCGAAGGTGTTCTTTTCTTTGCTAAGTTTCCCGTTTTGGCTCCAGTATAGAGCTCGGGAGATTTAGTTTGTGTTTCACTCGTTATTCGAGGTCGCCCTATTTTAGTGGGTTGATTTTTGTTTGGCTGTTTAGCCACAAGGAATTAGTTTCCTGTCTTTTCTTTCTTTGCATTTATTTTGTTATTCCCTTTATTGGTCCTCACTGCGTGAGTGACTTGTTTCTGATCCCCCTACCTTCGCGTTTGATTATCCGCCACTAAAATCCATTACTAAACATTAACCCAAAAATGAAGTGATGTCTAATAACTGATTTGTTTTGGTCAACAACCATCTGTCTTTTTTGATTTGACAGTTTTTTGCCTTCTCACATTATGAAGGACGACAAAAGGGTTTTGCATGCATATTTGCTCATTTGTACATTCTAGTGTATCAGGAAGTGATGGAAGGTATTTCTTAAATTAAATAAAAATCTAAATAAAGTCTAAAATCGAATAGAATTTTCTGTATCTATCTCATTCTCAAGAAACTGTATCTCTTACATGACTTCTTCCAAGATGCCAATTATTTTGACACCTCTGTTTTTCAAAAATATAGTTATAAAAATAGTATTACTGAATAAAACAAGTTTTTAAAAAAAGGAATAATTGCATTAGAATAAAGGTGCATAGGCTACCATATGTAAAATTTAGCTCATTATCTGTGTTTATTTTATACAGCCTTTTTTCTTATTTTTATCAAATAATTCTGGACCTGACTATGTATGTGTGTGTGTACCTAAATAATTCTCCCAGAAGACAATGGTAAAATAATGGAATTTTTACATTTAAATGATTTTTACCTACATTATTTGTATATAATTATTTTCCATCTGATGTTTATCCAGGGACCTGCACAGGTGCTAATGAAGCTGCAGCATGCAGCTCACAGCTGGCAAACTGACAGCACGGTGTGACTCTTGCATGACAAAAATTAGGTGAGATGAGTTCATTGTGTATTCAATGGCTTTCATTGTTCTGTTAATCGGAAGCCACTGTGAGGCTAATGGAGTCTTTGAAAAAGATACAGCGTTAATTGAGTAAGAGGCTGAAAAAATGTCCACGAGTCAACAATATTCCAGAATTGGCCAGTATGGCAGTGTTAAGATGGAAGCCATTGTGGGAATTTTTGCTTTCGCAGTTTGCATCAAAATGCATTTAAGTTTAATGTTTTGTGCTCATATGAGGCAAAATGGAAACTTTTTAAATGTACAGCAATACATCATGCATGTTTTGTGGTGAGGCTGGTATTTTACCCTGTATTCAGCAACTTTTAGACTGATTAAATGTTTTAGACCCCAATTCTCGATCCATTCCTTTCCCTGCATTGGTATGAAAGCTCATTGCTCTTCAAGGTTGAATCTTTGATTTTGATAATCTTTTTTTGCTCCTGAACTAATTTAGGTTTGCTGTAGCTATATGTTTCCTATATATTTTTTGCTTTGACAGTGTGGAGTAAACCATACATTATTCATTATTTAATACTGATATGTGTCATAATGTCAAGCTCTGAGCAAGGAGGGGGGTTGTTTATGGGACTCTTGCTCTAGCCTATTTGTGCTTTTATATATACAGTATATCTGAGAAAGCTTTTATGATGGCACGTGCATATATACGCAGTATATCCAAATACAATTTGTGATATACAGTCTGTAGATTAGATTATGTAGTTAAATCATAGTTTTTAAAGAGCTATTAAAATGAGAGATAAAAATCCTTGGCACGACCCTATTGTTCCTTATCGCTATAGGCAAGCCGTAAATACAAAGTTCAGTGCTATCCTGTTTGAACCTGTTCCACCTGAACCTGACTGACAGACCTAGTGATTTAAAAATTAAAAGGGGGGAGGGGGTTACAGATCAGATGAAATGATTAATACATGGATAAGAAAGAAATACTGTTGTATCAAAAATTATTTTGAATGATTACAATGATTGCAGTAATGAGAATAGCAATACACTTTATTATAACTCTTTTTACATCATTTACTTTCCAAACTCTTTATATAAACAGTTATAAACCTTGAATGCAGTAACAGAAAGAAACTTGCGCTCTGCTCTTTACTAATAATTGTATTTTATAAGGTAGCGATAAAGATACAAAAGTAAATGTTTTTCTTGTGCTTATAAAGTTTGGCATACTTCTGAAAAATATCAATGAAATGTTTTATTCTGCTTATTTTACCTTCATAGCCATGCACGTCTTGGGCGACGCCAATCCTTCATCAAGGGGGGGTGTCAAAGGGGAGATGATTTCTGTCCAATATCCTGGGCCTGAACACAGACTCAGACTCAGTATGGGTTAGGCCTCCTCGTCATGAAGAAAGATTGTCCATCATTTTACCTTTACTATTTGGCATATTATTTGCAAACATATCAAAGAAGATAAGTTACCATACCCTTCCCATTCCTTTGCAGTGGGGCCTGTACCAAGCCCCTGTTGCCTTGTGGAAGCAGGTCTTCTTGCGGGCCCAGCTGATCTTCTCAAGGAAGCAGCTCGCTCTTACAGATGGGACCCGACTATCCTTCAGCATTCAGCCACTGCTTGAGTGCTGTCCATGGTCCTGAATAACAGTTCTTCAAGGTCCCACACCACGCGGGCTTCTACGTCTATGCTTCAGAGGTTGCTTCCAGCGCACACCCGGCTTACTGCTGCAATCAGACGTGCAGTCTTACTGAAAGTGCGTACAAACCCTGGACAGACCTGCGTTCATATGAAGTCTTCTTGTGTGTGATATGCTGCAAACAAACAACAAAAGGAAGTGTTATCGACATCAGTGTTGCGCGGGTTAAGGATGTCTGCTAATAAAATGAATTGATAGCTTTCTTGACTGCCTTTGTTTGGTTTTAAGCGCTACACTACCAATGATAACATTTTAATCTGAAAGGAAGGAATGTTTCAAAAGAAGAACAGTAAAGACATCTGAAGTTGGCATCTTAAAAATGTCCTTTTCCCGTGTTGATCATTCCAGAATATTTGCCAGGCTCTCTCCACAACTGACTGACTTCCCACAATGCCTCTTGAGTTGGACGGGCACGCTGAAGGAAGGGCCGCTTCATTCAAATATGTGTCTTGCATAATGTTATACAGGAAGAGAGCACCGTTGTAGACATCTTTCCATTTGAACTGACCATGGAAAATGTAATGGTGTGTAAGACAGCAGTAGCAGAATGTACCGTCACAAACACAGAAAGAGAATTTCACAAAGGTAAACCCAATGATCTATCTGGTCAGCCCACAACTGTATGACTGCAAGGAGTGACTGATATCAGGGTGCTGTGCTTTATAATTCATCCTCATTCAGTACAAACATAAATACTTTAGTCCTATAGCTTTATCTATACATTTTTCAGGCAGATTTTCTAGGCAAACGGTATTTTTTACTTTATAAAATGAATGTCTGTCTATCTTGTTTTATTCTAGTTAGAAACCTCATTGCAATTTTTTCATTGGTGTCACACAATGCCAATTGTTCTCAATGGACTTAAACAAATACAATATAGTGTAGCTGACAGCAGGAGGAAATCTCAATGTATTTTTAAAACAGGAATTTACAAGAATTTACAGGAGTTGACAAGAAAAAGCAGGGGCATTCAGGAAAGAGTTCCACGCTAGCCGAGGAATCAACTATTCTCCCCCTTTCCACTTTCATACTTAAATATAGCAAGGCTTTTGTAAATATTGGCTTGGACTCCTCGACCCTGTCTATTCCGAGTTTTTTCTCTATTTGCTGGCAGCCTAAGCGAGCCATAAGGAAGCAAGTCTTTGCACAGAACAAGATTTTGTTCACAGCATTGGTAACATTTTAACTCAATTGAGATAAAACCTGAAAAAGAACCAGAGATAAGGTGCACAATTTAAACACGGGAGAAGATCAGTGACACGGAGATTGCATCATGAAACCATTTTCCTTTTCCAAGTTGGAGACAGGAGGGATTGACATTATTTGCCGATTGCATTTTATTTGCTGATACGTTATTTTTTCCCCGTGGGAAACTTTAAACTGGCATTTAGATTTGGTCAGCTGAGATCATGCTGACACGCAGTTGCAGAGCGGTCAGTTACCTGATATTAGCTCTATGGAACGCTGTGAAAACGTGCAGGAATGAGGACTTCTATTCCACAGAAGCTATATAATATAAACACTGGCTGCACCTGTGGGCCAAGGTTTGATCCCAGTTTGAGGTGGCTTAGATGCTCTGCGCACCCAAGTTTCTCCCAACTGCACAACCGCACAGCAAAAATGGTGGTGTACATTTAATAAAAATGTACAGATAAAACTATAGGACTAAAGTATTTATATTTGTACTGAATGAGGATGAATTATAAAGGCTGACCGCCAGACAGATTTTCTTTGTGAAATTCTCTTTCTGTGTTTGTGACGGTACATTCTGCTACTGCCGTCTTACACACCATTACATTTTCCATGGTCAGTTCAAATGGGGACCATAGTACCCAATGGCGCTCTCTTTCTGTATAACGCTATGCAAGACACGCATTTGAACGAAGCGTGCCCGACCAACTCAAGAGGCATTGTGGGAAGTCAGTCAGTTGCAGAGAGAGCCTGACAAATCAACATGGGAAAAGGACATTTTTAAGAGACCATCTTTGCTGTGCAGGTGTCTCAGGCCACAAGCTCTTATAAGTGAGCAATGTGCTTCGCTTCCAAAGTGTGGCAGCTCTTGCATGATACTCTGCTGGTGCCAGTATGTAAAGTAGCCTTATAAGTCTTGTCTTATAAGTGAGTGCATCAGAGCAGAGCGCATGCTTCAACAGCTTGTGGTTGCCCAGGTGGCACAGCGGCTACTCAAGAGGCCATTTGGACATTCCGTATTGCAGAGGCCTTCTTGGTCAATAAAAAACGAACAATATAATTCCGTCTCAACTGTAAGGCTGTATTTCTGAAACCTTGCATAGTATGGGCATGAAGCAAAAAATTACATGGAATTGAATGGAAATATGCCAGTCAGGTTCTGAAGACAACATTTAGAAGGATGCGGCTTTCAAGGACTACAGATGGAGACTTCATGAAGGATATAACTGTAATGTACATTTACTGTAGAGCAACATTACATTACTGCGGATTCAACAATACTATGAAACTTAGTAGTATGTATGCTTCAAATATTATTGGGCTTCAGAGTTTTTTTCTGGTGGGATTTTTCCATGACTTCAAAGAAATGTATACTTCAGAGTAATCATGTGCTTCTATCAGCAACCCGAGAGTTCACTGGGGCCAGTGGCCCCACTGAGTAAAATGTGGCATAGCCTTTGCGCAAGGAGTGCTCATCACCGTCAGTGCTTGCTACAAGACCATGGGGTGCATCCACCCAGTTTCTTAGCAAGATGAGCCACCTGGCTCTTCAGGTGGTGGACATTCATCCCAGAGAAAATAGTTTCTGAAAACTATGCTTTTGTAGATGTAGACCTGCATATCAGATTGGGGGGGGGGGCAATTGGGGTGTCATGATTCATGATGGTGACAAAAAGCTATTGATGGCTATCAGAACCTAACAAGTCCATGCAGTTCCACCCATTTTCATTCACGACTCATCGTGCTGGAGGGAGTTGCCTTCAGAAGTCGGAACATCAGAGCCACTGCCCTTCTTGTGATGCATCTTGAGTCCATCAATCCTGGCTTGCCTCTCTCCAAATGCTATAACACTACTGGAGTCACTACTGAGAAACAGCATGGAGGATATATACTCCTGACTCAAGCTTCTCAATGTACCTCAAATGCTCAAGTTCATATGCACATAACTAATGCCATTATAGAATATTCAGGTCAACACCAAAATGCACAAATTCAGACTACAAAAACACATTGTTTTTTGAAGAATTTATTTGTTTCTAATTTTAAAATATGCAAGTTGTTATTTTTAGAGCACGTAGCTACATACTTTCAAAAAAATATTTAACTTTGATGGCCCACAGACCACCCTTTTTAGTCCATATGAGCAAATGTACAATATTTACTGAGTAGCTGATTATTGACGGTGAACCTATATTCCTTCATGCTTAGCTTCTGTCATTCATGCAGGGCAAATACATAGATACACAAGAGGTTAAATCTGTTCTTTGAGCATTTTATGAGAATTGTGCTTCTAGGAAGAGTGGTGAAAAAGTGCCCTGAAGTTGACCTTCAAGAGATAGCACTGTTTGATCAGTTAGAGCATAGACCCAAAGTTCAGGGGAATTGTGAAAAAATAAATTGCATGGAACCACAGTAAATTAATAATGTCGTCTTGCGACAATAGGGTCTACAGCAGGGATACTCAAATCTGGGCCTCAAGGTCAGTGGTACCACTGGTTCTCTCTTCTGTCTGATAGTCCATAGTCCAATAATGTCACTGATGGGCCAGAGATTACGCTCACCTGGTACGTGAAGTTTAAATCAGTCCCTGATTAGAGGAATGATAACCAGCAGTACTACTGGCCCCAAGGGCCAGATTTGAGTATCCCTGGCCTAGACAATGCCTCCTATATTCTTTGTGCTTTTTTATGTCATTGCTGAAGAATTTTAAGAATAATAATGGACCATTAAAACTCAGCAATTGTTTTTTCTTTTATCCTCTTTCCAGTAAGTTGAGGATTTAGCAAATAACGAAACAAGTTGGCACAGTCTATTGTGGTATACAAAGTCCCAGAATGCCTCAGCCTTTAACTTCATGCATTACACCTCACACAGTGGCCCCTTTGCAGATTTTATCTTTATTTTCCTTGCATGGACCATGAATGTTTTTCAAAGGAAAGATTGGAACTTTATTTGGTTGGCCTGTTCATTGCCTGGCATTCGCCATGACACATGGTGAATAGTCATCACATGCCCAGCCGAGACCGTGGTCTAGGGAAAAATTCTGCCGAGCTGAAGTCAGAACTACTTCCCTCTCTTAAAACCAGCTACAGCTGACAGCGAATACTATCATCGCACTGTTTTCGCAATGCTGAAATCCTTTCCATATGACACATGAAGAGAGCGGTAGCTTGTCTGTGGTGTCATTCACAAAGAGCTTGGAGAGTGAGCAGTTTCTTCGAGCAGATGACAGGAAAAAACAAACACGGTTATAGGAGAGATATTCAGCTTGCATTAATCATTCGTTTCTGGCCTGTACAGGGGACAGGAAATGTGGAAGACTTGCCTTCACACAAATAGCTTTAAACAATAGCCTGTGGTGACAGGTTTCCTTCAGGATCCCGCTGTGGCAAATAATTTGGTTCAAATCCAATGGGGAAGAACTTTAAAATGTAGAGCATAATTGCCAAGACATGACTGTCTGGGAAAGGCACCCTGGGCTTTCCTTTATTGGCATGCCAATAGTGACATACAGCCAGCTACAGCTGCAGAGAATGGAGGGGAGGGGAGGAGTGTGTGTGCATGTGCGTGTGTTTATGAGAGAGAGAGAGCGAGAGGGAGGGAGAGGGTGGGAGAGAAAGGGAAGGAGAAAGGGAGAGGGCCACAGAGATAATGCATGTGTGTGTTTAGATGTGTTCAGCACTGGTGATGCTGGGACAGATTTGTACAGTCACTGCACTGGAACTCTTGCACAGTGCATCTGGTCTACAGCTTGTTTTCACATTTCCTTTCAAGACTCAATGTGTTTTTGTCCTTTTTCTATTTGGAAAATGCACTGTATCTGTAGCACTGCAGCACACGTGAGATGAACTTTGACCTTACCTGATCAAACAAACCTATTGGCTCTCATGTATTCCAGGAATATTGAAGTGTGCATGTATTTTCACAGACTTACATGTATATACGTATATATATTTATATACACTCATGCTCATATAGACCGCTAGGCCTCATAGTAAGTGCAGGTGTGCTAAAAACTTGTGTTTGTTCAGCTAATGACCTGATGAATCATCACATCCACACTCCACTGCTTACTGTAAGTATGCAATTGCCACTTAACACCCTCTCCTCCATTTTATAGTTATGTGACTTTCATAATTATTTTATGAATACTTTAGTTGTTCTTTTTGTCCTATTTGAAATTAATGTGTGTCTTTATATTTTTGGCTAATCTCATTATTATGGCACATCTGAGAGGAATAGATATGGCAGGTTTTCCTCCATTAACAAGAAAACTTCACATTTGCTGTTAAAGAAAGTCTCATATTAGCACAGGTTTAACTAAACCACAGCAAAGAAATGGAGCCCTCTTAAAATATTTTCCGAAGAGAACAAGTTCAACATGAAAACGTTACAATGTGACTAGATTAAGAAATTCTGTCTTGACCCTGTGTGGATCCTATTGTTAGCACTGTGCTATGCTAAGACCCTGATGGGCCTAGCCTGCATTTTTACCTTTACCAAAATTATTTTCTTGCAGATGGCTTTGTGAATACTTTGGAGAACAGACTGCAAAAAATTTGCAATTTTTAACATATATCCAGGAATTGTTGTGAATTGGCTCTTTTCTCCAGAGGTCCAAATCCAGGCAGTCACCACATTCTGTGTAAATATTTTTTTTTTTACGGCTGACTCACTGGCAATAACAACAGACAATGTTCTTATTACTGGTCTATTTGTTTTTCCCTTTCATCTTTTGGTAAAACCACCATTGTGCGAGGTTATTCAGAGCAAAGTGAGATTCCAGGGGATTTGACTTGTGGTTTGCAGTCTGGAAAGCTTTTGCGTGACATCAGATGGCCCAGAGAATTTTTCCCCCTCCAATCTCCCCAGCATCTGGCAGCACCATGGGTTGTTGTTCCGTTTTCTCTCACATCTGTCCAATTAGACAGCGTTCTAATTTGTGTCCTCTCTCACACCTGTCCACTCCGAGAGCATTCCAACTTGCGGCCTCTTCCCCATCCATCCAATCAGACAGCATTTTGATTTGTGTCCACTCTCTCCCATATTTGCAAATCAGAGAGCTTTCTTGGCTGTGTTTTCTTATGCATACTTGTGTTTTGTGAACTTCAACACTGGGTATATTCTTCCAAGAGCACTTGCGAGAATGTACCACACAGCATGGGAGAGTGCAGCGCACTTCAACTTCATTACTTTTGGAACAGACTTCACAATGTCATAACTAGTGTCAGTATACTGTTGATCTAACAAAAAAACAACAACAGACGTACTTGTACAAGTACTTGGTTGACCCCTTGCAACAATAAAATGAAGTGTTCATTAGCCAGGTTCCCCCAGCTACCAAGTGAAATAGCAAATAGGATTAGTCACATTATTTAGCCAATTACATTAGATGAGCCAGCCAATACTTGGCCGCATTTTTTCCCTACATCGATATCATTAGCTAACATTAGATTGCTATGATAGCTATTATATTATAGCTAGCCTGTGGCTATTTTATTATAATTATTGCCATTCTCACTGAAGCTGAAGGTACATTCATTATAGATTTCTTTCATTATATATCAGAAATAATGTGGTAAGTAGCATAATTAAGATGAATAGCTTGGTATTGTTAAGTTACTTTTGTAACAGTTGCATTTGTTAAAATCCTCCAAGGTTTCGCTGGTGGGTACTATGGTTGGTTGCAGTGTTCAGTGCAATAATCTCTACAAAGAACTCAAAATGTTGGTCCTGTTTAGAATATGACAACACATCCATGGAGTATAGTATTATAGTATGTTTGCATATCTATTGTTCAGAAAGCACTTAGGACAGATAATGGTGATCATAGTTGCTATGCACTCTAACTAGAACACAAACATGTGCAATGGAACACAATTGAAGTGTGTCTATGATCTGCTACCCATTCAATCACGGTGCATTCTGATTGGTGTCCACTCCGTCTCACCTGTCCAATCAATAACCCTACACATAAATATCAGACCTGGCTTTCAAGTAGCCGAGAAGAGAGAATATCCATAGTTCATCGGTCTCCCAAACCACAAGTCAAAATTTGATGTAGGTTGTGACTTGATCACCTAAATCAAATTGTACCCATATACAGTAAACACCTGAAGACAGTTAGAAACTGGTGGAAACTCACCAGCAGAGAGCCTGCTTTCTTGGAGCTGTCCGAAAGTGCTTTATGTGTCAAAGATTGCGTCCAACTGAATTTCATGAGGTGCTCTCACAAGAGCTTTTCAGACGTTTTACAAACCAGTGCGCAGCTGAAAAACCCTGTTGCATCATCCAAGCAGATGTCAAAATCCAGACATGGCTATATATCACATCAAAGGGGCCTCTGGAAACATAAGGTTCCTGTACAAGCTGCTTTGGAGTGACTTCAAGTGTATTTTCTTGCTTTAGACTGGAAACGTCCAAATGCCCCTATACAGCCATTTTAAAGCTGGCAGGTCATCAGAAAGTTCTTTAAATATCTCAAATGTCCTTCATAGCGCATAATAACTCTCTGGGCCAATTGAAAAAAGCACTAAAAACACTAAAACTGAAGTTATTTCACAAAACTCCAGAAAGTGAATGATCTCTTAAAAGTATTCTGTTGTACTGTATATATTTAATAGCGTGATTTGTATCAATTATTTCCCTCCAGTACTTTCATAGTTATTTTCCCCCAAAGGAGGCTATGACTGGAAGAAATTCAAGCTTTGGTTATATATGGGAATATAAGTATAAATCGTTTTTTTGACAGGTGTGTAAAGCAGTGTGGTTGTTAATATAACCCTGCCCTTCTGGGTTTTCTACCTCTGAGATAAGAATGTTTCCTTCAATCACAGAATACCAATTAATGAATAAACGTGAACTATTAAAAAGGGTTTCAAAGGAAACTAGCAATACTGTTTATTTTTGTTTGTTTTAATCAGTAGGCCCACTTAGTAGACTAAATAATCAAATCCACTTTGTAATGTAAGAAAAATTTATCATTTAAAAGCCTTACTATTTTACTATCAAAAATTAGTAGAAAGAAAAATATACAAATACAATGGTTATCTTATACTCTCAAGTCTGCTGAAAATTGAGTTTTGAGGGTCCAGCTGGATTGTTACTGGGACGATGTCCTTTGTCTGATGTGAAACATCTGGGCATGCGGCTGGATGGCGTTATTTCACGCTGATGTTGAGGGAAGTCGAGGGCTTGCTTGTTTAATATTTCCCACTGAAACCAAGATATTGACCTCAGGGTTACTCAGAATCTTCCGTCTCGAGTATTGGAATGAGGTTCTGCCTTGCTTCAAAGTCAGGTCCCAGCCTACTAGACTATGATGCAAGTCTCATTGCAAGAGCCCATAGGAGTCTGTTCTGGTCGGGAACCGAGTAAGAGTGCAGAACTGAAAAGAAAGCTGAAACTAGTATTTCCTGTGTGCTGGAGCCATATATCCTTCTGCTAAATCAGTGTAGATTAGCTCAGGACGAGCAGGGAGTACACCTCACACTCAAAGCTGTTTGTCAGCGCTGATATCGCTTGTTTGTGGGTTTCTTCAGTTAAAAGGGGCGTGTTTCTCTCTCTTTTGTGTTCTTTTGAGATGATGGCGTCTGGTATTGCATTCCAGAAGCATGATACAACAAATCCCCCCACCTTGCTGCTAATTGTAGATGAGGTGAGAAAGACCTTTTCTGAAGGAGGGTATTTTAAAATAAAATGTAATTCAACAATGAATATAACAAGTGTATGCTACTCAAGTTTTGTCTTTTTAATCATAATTCCAGATACCAGAAACAGTTTTTTTGGAGGGTAGTGCAGTAGTTCTGGCAGTGATGCAACATTGGCACGACATTTTTACAATTAAACTTTAAACAAATCAAACTTTTAGCTTTTATTTTCCTCTTCACAATTTGCCCTTCTCAACTCTTCATATTCATCATAAAAAACCAGGGTTGCTTTTTGTGCATATTAATAATTTCTCGTTCATTCAGCTCCAGAATCTTTGCAGAACATTGTCATAGGCTAAAGGACCACACTTCTTGTCATATTGTTGAAATTAATCATAGCACACCATTTATACGAATGACAAAATCACAAGACGTGTCTAAATATGCACGCAAAAAGTGTCTACCAAGTGCAGGCAGACAGCGGTGAGCAGAAGTGCATTGTCATAATGGCATCAACCTCATCCAGACAGTGGCTCTTTTAATATGGAAATGATTAAATGCACAGATAGGAAAATCAAAGAAATATCCAGTTCTTGTTGCTTGTTAAATGAAAACCAGCAAAACACAAATACCGTTGATGTAATGGGTCATAAAAGTGTTACTCAGAAGAACCATCTATTTTCTGCCATCAGCTGTAGCTGTCTAATGACGAGGCCACATAGTCAAACTTCCACATTCTCTTTATTTTTAGGTGGGAAGTCTGTTTGCGGCTTATGTGACTTACCACAAACCCAAAGTGGCCCGCATGAATGGAATGAAAAGTCAATAATAGACAGATGGTTGTTTTGATGGTTGTTTAGTTGTGCCAAATATGGCTGTGAAAGACCTTGGTGTTGCTACTGACCCAGATCTATTAACACAAACAAAAAAAACATACCCGGATTGGCTTTTTTTCAGTTACGGAACATAGTTAAAATTAGGCACTTTCTATCATTAGGGGATGCTTTTGTCACGGCTAGATTCCTGCAATGCCCTGCTATCTAGCTGCCCTAATACCGCAATATATATAATGGAATATATGGGTGATTCTTCAATTAAGGGAGTTTTTCTGTCCCCAGGGTAGATTTTCAAGAAAAAATATTTTTTTATAAAAAACAATTATTGTATTTGTTAGGGTTAGGTTGTAGTAGCTATGAAAAAAATAATTGTGTCTCAATGATGACATTTTAATACTTTTTCGATGTGTTGAAAATTCAAATGTGCCAGAATTTCACTGTTTTGGGCTTGTCCCCAACCCAGACTTTTTGACATCCTCTCTATAATAAAGTAATAAAAAGTGTTACATTCAGTAAAACTTTACTTTGCATTTCCTCATAACAACTTAAAATACATTTTTCAAATTCATATAGTTTATATTTGTTCAATTTGCAATTTTTTTATAGTTAAATATTGCTGTCCCTTATACATCTGTCATTACCATCACGCCCAACATTTTAGAGAGCAATAAAGTTTTTACAAACAGTTACTTACATTGTTGCATGCAAATTAGATGTACCAGAGGAACATTCAGAGACATGAGGCAGAAGCCTGATTTTTTGATGCCCACATATGTAAGTAATTTGAAGTTTTATACATCCTGATCTGAGAGTATGTTTATTAGGCGTCATTACCAAACAAGTTACTATTTGAGTATTTTAATTCAGTAATAGTAAATTTCACTTTATTTACATATATTCAGAGTACATTGTATGCTAGCTAACCAGTTAGCTCAGCAAGTCCAAAACCTAGCTAACTTTTCCCTCCAAAACTGAAAATTGTCATTGCCATCACGTGTCATTTTGTATTAAAATCAGTGTTTTGTTTTTGTGATGGTAATGACATTTTGCTGTGAGAACTTTGAAAAAAGCATCATAATATCAAAATTAATGAAGTACAATCAAAGCTATGCTAAGATCTTTGTTCCAGACCAATTAATAAACATTTTGAAATAGAAAAAACAGAGTTTAAAGAATATTATTTTTTTTAAATTCCAAAAGTCAAAAGTGCCCCGAATTGAAGAATCACCCATATATGGAACCCAGTGCTAGCATCGCTTCACTTGCTACCGATTAAGTATAGGATAAGGTTTTACTTCTGACTTTTAAAGCTTATATAAGAGATTCAGACACAGTCTCATTATTTAAGTCTAGATTAAAAATGCACCTTTATGATCAGGCTTAATCAGTTTTAGTCTGGAAACAGGGCAGAGGAAACCTGTAGCCTTAGAGTATTTTGAGGTGGCATCCTTTTCTTACAGTCACCTGTCAACAGCTGTGACCCCACTTTTCTGGGCTGACCCTTAACAAGTGGGAAGGGTTGGTTCCCCCTTATGACGTCATGGTAATTAATCTTTGTGCTAGTAGCTATGCAGCTGTAGAATACTCCTGGTGGGGTGGCAACTTGTGTAATCCCCTTGACTTTCTCTGTTGGGCGGTTTAAGCCAGGGTCTACTGTAAAGCGCATTGTGACACATATTTGTAAAATGCACTATACAAATAAATTTGATTTGATTTGAGTCTGAACTGTCAACAGAAGTACAAAACAGTTATTATTACTCTCTTTTCTTAAAATGGATACTGCAGATCTAATGCACTTTTTGGAATAAACCTTTGCTTTTTTAAGTCCAAGAGTTATAAATTGCCATAAATTGCACACATACGTAGTTTCTCATGTTGGAAGATTCAAATATTTTCATCACTGATGCATTTCAATTAAAAATTTTATAAAATGATTTGTAGCTAATTTGTAATAACAGTGGATGTAATCACAGGGTTTGAGCTTTCAATGTGCTCATAACCATCCGCTTATGAATATTTGACTATAATTTACTGTGAACTGTGTTTGGTTATCATTTACTGAATCTGTTAAATTATGGTGCAGCAGAAACAACAGAAAATAAATACAGTTTTTTCTTTTAGGGGTTTGTGTATATATAATATATATATATTTTTTAAAATCTGTTTTCATCTGGCTTAACATGCTCTAAGTGGATACAAATGCTTGAGCTGTACTGTACTGCCAAATAAAATAAAAAACAGTTCCCGTAAATCCCATAGAGGTTCATACCAGTATATGGAATATTTGAAAAGGTACAAATAAATGTGTAAATAACTCCACTGCAGTGCACACAACGTATGTATGCAATTACCACCATTACAATTACTGTACTTTCACTTTTAGAAATGTGAATTCCTGGTGGCCATGGATATGATTTACAATCTCCAAAGGAACAATTACAAAATGATTTATGTTACAGTGTAAACTACACTTATGTACCTCTGAACTCAGAACAAAAACATTTTACAAGCTTTTGCCAGAACTTTTATTAAACTGTACAGATCAGTGAATCTGTTGTACTGAGATTACTATAGTTTCTGTCTGAAATATGAATGGGGCCATAATGATTGATGGGTCCCAAGACAGGACCCTTCTACGTATGTACAATAGGGAAGGCTGTAGGACTCCAGTGAGGGGCAGGCAGCACTTATCAGAATGAGTCTTGGTGTCAGGGGATATGTGCAGCCAAACATCTATGGAAACCTCTATGTACTGTATGTGTGATAAAGCATAGGGTTAGCAAGCCATTTATGGAGTTAATTTAGAAATTAGCAGCCCATTCCTAGATTAATTCCAAATATATGCAACACTGTTGTAACAGTTCATGGACTATTGAGTAAATTTAATAAAGCATAACGGCTGTAGCATGTAATCTCCTATGATCTTCTCTCTCTCATCTACCTCAGGGAGTTTGTTTTTTAATGTTGTGCTCTTCAATCACATACTCATGAACAAAATGAATCAAACCCCATTTTATATCTTCTTTGCAGAATGAAACATATTTTGAAACTCATAAGGATTTTCCAGAGCTTTTTTTAAAACAATTTTTTATCAGAGATAGTGGTAATTCAGAAAAAGATATATGATTCCACTGTACAGGACTGCAATGAAGAATGGAACACAAAGGCCTTTAGCAGTGCTGTGGGAGACCTACAACATTACAGAACAACCCAATGAACTCCAGATCTTATTGTATATTAATCAACAAAGATACCAAATCTAGCCTAAAAAAACTCAAAAACCGCACTTGAGCTCCATCATTCCTTATCGCAGTTTCTCGGTCACTTCACTTTGCTTTTCCGTCTTTCATGCGGGCGCATATCTACGACGAAAGGAACGCTCTCAAGGCATGGGGATGAAGGCGGCCACTCGGGGACGGCATAATTGAAAACACAATGTGAGTCAGAGGATCTGAGCTACCACAGGAGGAAAACGCAAAAGCCCCAAATGAACAGAGATTTGAATTGCGAAAGAGACGAACTAGACCCTGTGTGACATCTGACTAAATAATCTCATTGTTTTTCGCTCTGAAAACAAGTATGGTGTAACACACAGGGGGAGGGCCTGAAGACTAGGATGTCTAGAGAGGAAAGAGTTGGCACTTAGAGTCCCTTCACCGAGCGTCAGACTGAATCCACTTGGTATTTCAAAGACGTACGCCTGAAAACCATTTATCCGTCTTCTTTAAACAATGTAACCCGTACGCTACAATTTGGAACAGTTTGTGTTCTTGGAAAGACCCGCAGCTCTGGGAAAATCAAATTAATACAGTGAACACAGAGGTTTTAAACTAGTTTAAAATGTATTCATTGTGTATTATGTTGTGGAAAGCATATACAATTATTCAAATGTGTATAAGCTGGAACAGTGAATTAAGCTAAACCCAGCTTCTGCCAAACACACTTTTTACTATTAACCTGATGTTTTTATGTTGAAAGCAAGAGTTGAAATCAACAATTTTACATAAAGACTTCTGGAAAAGAATCCCTTTACTGTCACACCTGCACTGTGGAAAGTACTACGCCACTCTTTTACAGTAAAAGTATTTGCAGAATATTGACTGCCCTTCTCGATTGTAAAAGCAAGACCAGACCAGCACAACGTGTAAACCAAAACCAATGATTGCTTTTCCACTGTACTTCCCGTGACCACATTAAGGCCAGGAGTCTTTGCCTTATGATTGGAAGCAAGTGGTAGTGTCTTTCTCGGCATTCACATAAAAATGTACTTGCCAAACTACACTTATGAAGATAACAAACACTTGCATTTCTTTGTAAGTTGAATGGAATGCTGGCATCTGCCCATGTTTAGACAACTCTGGCTGTATCAAACAAGCCTCAAACCATCATTCTGCTGCCAGATATGCAGTAGATATGGATGGATCACTTTAAGGGTTGTTTCTCCTGACAAATTTTCCTATTGAACTCTATGGAAATATAAGTCAGGAGAAGAAACCATTCAAGTTATCCATCCATATCTACTATATTTCTGGCAGCAGAGTGATGGTTTAAGGCTTGTTTGATACGTCAGACCCATGATAACTTAAAGCCATTTAGCCAACCATGTGTTCCATACTGTTCCAGTATAATTTACAGCTAAATCTAGTCCCACCCCCAATTCCCATAGAGATCCATTCAAATGCAAATTTGAATTAAAGCTGACAGTCTGCACTTCAACCTCATTGTCATTGTATCCTTTCAAACGCAAAATGCTAGAGTACAGAACCAAAAAAAACTAAAATGTGTCACTGTCCAGTGAATTATAGTGCTCACTGTAGTTCAGAGAGAGAGAGAGAGAGACAGACAGACAGACAGAGTGAGAGACACTTATTTTGAGAGATATTTAATAAAAACACACGACACAGTGATTTCTGACCCACTAAGGGTTAAACTGCACGATATTAAGACTGCTTAAATTGATGTCTGAGTTACAAAAGAAAACTTCCATTAGTGGATGTTAATAGAATACCATAACATAAACAGAACAAGCTAGATTAAATCAGGAAGCATATAGCTATTTGGGAATCATTTGTGATGCCACTGAGATAGAAATCTCTTGAAAAAGTGCTCTATATCTTAGTGAGACTCACCTTGTTGAAATGGATCAAAAAATGACCATTTACAGCGTCAAGCATAAATGGGCAAAATATGACTTCACCATTTCAGGCTGGAGGAGCATACATGATTAGTCTGATTGTTTTTCTCCAGGAATTCAAGTGGACTGCATGCTTTTCGACATGCATCCGCGTCTCTTATCTACCCCCAAAGGTTATTGAGTGCTGATTTACTGATGTCTGCACTGATTTGAACCCAGATCAGGATGTTGATCTCGCCTATGAGAAAACACGCTGACTACAGTCTCTCCCCGCGTTTATTTCCTTTAAAAACATATTTTTGTTTTTTCTTTGACCTCCTTATCTAATGATTGCTTTGGGTTTCCATGCCGACTGAAACCCTGGTATTTCTTTGGCGTACGCTGCAGAGTGCACCACTACCACCCCCTCCCCCCCCCCCCCCCCACTACCCCCTACCGTTTCCTCGTACTTCCTATTTAAATTCACACTGGGTCAGGTTCTGTGGACCTGGCAGTCCCCCGCTGGCCAGCGCGTCCGTCCTCTAAACGATGCAGTATTGTAAGATCGGTCTAATTGCCTTGGTATACCAGAACACTGGCTTGAAAGAACTGGACAAAAGTTCACTACAGGTCACTTTGGCTGGGTTAGTTCCATTTTAAATAAGGATTTACCAGAGAATTCCATTGACTGTCAACTATAGGACTTGGCAGAGTCCATGTTGACCCCATGTAAACTCCTCACAGATTCCACTAAGTCCTTCTCACCTTAGCCTGGATTTTAAAAAATGTAATGTTTGTTGTAAAAAAACAACACAAAACCTGTCTTGATGCTCCTCTGAATGCTTGATGCTGTTGTCTTCAGAATACAATCCCAAAACCATCATTCGTTGAAGTCTGTAAAGCGGACAGTGACCAACAACTGGATTCATGCTATTGCAGTTTTTTTACTGATGGACTGCTTTCACTGAAATTCACATCATTTAGCCAATTTCAGCGCTATGTCCATGAAAATAATAGTACATAACCCTCATATTATCTTGACATTTGATGACACATTTTATATTTGGGGTCAAATTGACCCAAAAAGTTTAAACTATCACAGAACTATTGTAATACAAATATTTTTTGACACTTTCTGCTTCACCTTTTGTGTGTTTCCCAATCGACTACCCTTTTATCCCTAAATATAAAAAATCTATAAAATATTAAATTTTATACAGCTACCCCATAAATGACTCCACACAACACCTTTGTATACAAAGTTGGTATGAGACTTTTGAAAGCATAGCATTATGGTTGTTCTCAGCAAATTAAGCAAAATCATATGATGTCAAGGTGAAAAAACAAGGTTAACTGGTGTTTAAGAGACACTGAATCGGAACCCAAAGATAATATCAGGGTTAATAACGTAATGTCATTTTTCAAAGAATTGCAAATCTTTTTACTTAGATAGCAGGTCTGAGGCCTGAGGCCAGAGATCTAAAATATATATTAAAGAGATTCCTGAGATCTTGAAAGACTGTAGAAAGTACATCAACAGAAAGGTATAAAACATATACAGAAACACCTCCACCACTAACCTATATCACAACACATATACTAGTGCATTCTCATTTATTTTTAAAAATTTAATAGTTTTAACTTTTTGTGCCACCTGTTTTTGTGCTACAGAAACAGAAAATAGAGGCCACAAATAATCATTCATAAATAAGTAGTTACAGTTATAGTTTCCAATGGAAGCAGGATTGTACAGTTACACTGGCCCTAGAACCACCCATCACCTGAAGCTCAACCTCGACAAGACAGAGCTCCTCTTCATGCCACACAAAACCTCCCCGCTACTTGACCTCTCCATCACCGTTGACGGGACCGTGGTGGCTGCCTCCCGCTCTGCAAAGAACCTGGGGGTGGTCCTGGACGACCAGCTGAACTTCAAAGACCATATCAGGGCGACGGCACGGTCCTGCAGGTTCCTCCTGTACAACATCAGGAGGATTCGACCGTACCTGACCACCTATTCCACCCAGCTTTTGGTCCAGACCATGGTCACCTCACGCCTAGACTACTGTAACTCCCTGCTTGCAAGCCTACCGGCCTGCGCCATCCTGCCTCTTCAACTGATTCAGAACGCAGCTGCCCGGCTTGTGTTCAACCTCCCGAAATTTTCACATGTCACCCCCCTGTTGAGGTCACTCCACTGGCTGCCAGTTGCAGCCAGGATCAGGTTCAAAGTTCTGACCCTGGCCTACACTGCAGCCAATAGGACAGGCCCTGTCTACCTGCAGGACTTGATCCAGAACTATGTTCCTGCTCGACCGCTTCGCTCATCTACTGCAGGGCGACTTGCACTTCCCCCCCTCCGTGTAAATGGTACTCGCTCGTCCCGACTGCGGAGCTTTTCCACCCTAGCTCCCCAGTGGTGGAACGAACTTCCCATTCCCCTACGTTCCATGCCAACCCTGCCTACTTTCCGTCGTGGCCTGAAAACGCACCTTTTCAGACTCCACCTGGACTAATACTTATCTAGGACCTCATGGTTTGTGTTCTTGTTGAACTGTGTACTCAATAGTCAAGTTTATAATAGTTAGAATAGAATTGTATTAGAGCTGATTTACCCAGTTCACTGTGAACTGCATTGTGTTCATTACTAGGGATAGCTGCTACTGTATGGGAAGAATGTGCTTTCTTATCTGTTCTGTAGTTACTTCGATGACCTTTCTGTATGCACTTACTGTACGTCGCTTTGGATAAAAGCGTCTGCTAAATGAATGTAATGTAATGTAATGTAACCCTGGCTAACCCTGGACTAGCCTTCATCTTTCACCGCTTGATGCACCCTATCTATACCTGTGTTACACATAGTGGGAGGTGGGCCTGCTGATTTTGCCTAAATCAGTCCTTACCTGTTGGTTTTATTAATTAATTAATGTAATTATTTATTTGTCTGTCTTTATCTGCGCATCCCATTCTGCCAGTTGCTGTGCAGTCATTGTGTTTGAAGATGCACTTGCATCTGGCACATCTTTTTTCTCTATTATTGTATTGTTTGAATGTTGTTTTGTACACTGCCTGGCCCAAAAAAAAGGCATTTCGTTGGACCGCCTTTAGCTTTTATTACGGCACGCATTTGTTATGGCATTGTTTCGACAACCTTATGCAACGTCACAACATTTATTTCCGTCCAGAGTTGCATTAAATTTTGGCCGAGATCTTGTATTGACGGGAGAGTCGAACCACTTCGTAAAGTCTTCTCCAGCACATCCCAAAGACTTTCAATGGGGTTAAGGTCAGGACTCTGGTGGCCAATTCATATGTGAAAATGATTCCTCATGCTTCTTGAACCACTCTTTCACAATTTGAGCCCGATGAATCCTGGAATATGCCCATTGATGGGATAACCTGGTCAGTACATTCAGGTACTCAGCTCACTTCATTTTATTGTTGCATAAGGTTGCTGAGCCTAGACCTGACCAATTGAAGCAACCCCAGATCATAACACTGCCTCCAGAGGCTTGTACAGTGGGCACGACGTGTGCAAAGGCAACGTTTTTTTTGGCCAGGCAGTGTATTGTTCTTACTTATTGTATTGCTTGCTGCCGCTTGGCCAGGACACGCTTGTAAAAGAGATATAAATCTCAATGGGACTTTCCTGGTAAAATAAAGGATAAATAAAATAAAAAATCATGCATAATAAATACCTTCACAGCCTCCTGGGCAAGGGGGATGTAATGAATTATTATATTTGAAAAAATACGATATGCTCATGTGTATCTGTGTTGTGATTTTCTGTGGAAGGATCAATAATAGATCAAGCAGGGCCGCCGCGGTAGTACAACGGTAAGAGCGCTGACTTTCAGTCAGCACAGTTGTACTCCGAGGATCGGGGTTCGCGCCCCGGACCTGCCATTTTCCGAGCATGGCCGGCGCCCGATGGGAGCAGCAATTGGCGGCTGCTTCCGGGTGGGGGGAGGGCTCGGAAGAGAATCGCTGCGCAAATAAGGCCCCGGGGAATCACAGCCAGGAGCCTGGGGAGTCGCGCCCTGTAGAGGACGTGGCGGCCTCTTTCCTACAACCGGCTGACGGGGTCGTATAGCGGCGGTTCTCTAGCGGTTGCTACATGGGGGGAATTGAATTAGAATAGGGGTTCAATTGGCTACTAAATTGGGAGAAAATGGGGAAAAAATCAGAAACAAATTTTTATAAAAAATAATAGATCAAGCCTTTCATTAATGCTGACAAATTGTACAAAACCTCTTTGTGAGAGATTTGAACTCATCGTTCTGGTTTGCTGTGGAGAGAAAAAACATTTAATTGGTTCAAACCATTCAGTGATTGACACATTATGAGGTTAAAGAAATGTGATTTTCTGATTAGAGCACCACAGAGCAGCAGTGTTTATAGCTTTGTGGGTTAATTTGGTGTCTTTATGCCAGGGGTAAGGTGGGCTTAAGTCAGTCAGGACTCGCCAGTGATGCACCCACAGGATAGCAGTGGTCATGAGATATATGATTTTGCTTGTAATTGCTGCTAGCTCTCCTGTAGTACTGTGTGGCCTGCGGTGTGGATGCTAGCGGCTGGCTTCAGTAGAAGTGCATATGCTTCACTTCTATTGTTTCCTGTGTGCATGTACACGTGGCACAACTCTGGAGTCGCTCATACCCACTACAAATTTGACATTAGAAATAAGCAAAAATAGATTTCAAAGAAATGGATTTTCAGATATTCACAAGTAGCCTTGCCATCTGTAGTAATGTTATCCCCCCCCCAGATGCAGCTGTCATATATGCTGTGTTGGCTGTTTTATTGTGTCCTCGTGTCTGTATTGTTTTGCAATCAGGAAACATATTTTCTGAACAATGGCCCTGCTGCTTTGCTTAGGTTTGGCAGAATTTTCTCCGTTATAAAAGATGAAGTATGTCTCCACTTGGACTGTACTTAAATATAGTGCAAAGAGGAATACTGGTGTTATTCTGGGTACAGATCCACGAGCACTGTCCAACATCTTGAGCTTGTAAATTTTCAGTGTCAATAGTGCAAAAAACATTTTAAGAATATGTTCGACATGTTTCCTCATCCTGGTAAAGATTATGTTTGGATAGATTTATGTAATGGTACATACACACAAACACTGTGCCACACAGTGTCAGTTTTATTAGAACCTGCTGTAGGACTGTTGAACTTGCCTTTGAGTGATTTTATTTATTTTTTGTAATTTATTTTTAAATAGCATCAATCTATTTTAGTTAGTTGTACCTGATGTCTGCAGCATGAGACATCTACAGTGTCCCACATAAAAATAGAGACTTTGTCTACATAAGCTGCAGAATAAAAAACAATGGCACATCACAGCAATAAATGATCCAAGAGGCAGCTAGCCTCAGCGAGAGAGAGAGACAGAGAGAGAGAGAGAGAGAGGGGTGGGCTATTAATTCGCTGTACTGAGCTTACTGTCACAGTGTGAAATCCAAGAAAAGTGTCAGGTTTTCTTAAAGGAAATGCATGGAATTCAGACACACAGACAGTTGAACTGACTGTACATTTTTCACCAGTTGTGTTTATTTGCTTTTGAAGTATGGGGTGATAGCCCCACAGGGAGAGATTTTGACCTTTATGTTATTGATGTCAAGGGGTAACGTAATGTGTAATGTCTCTATTGTTATAAAGTCAAAAAGGAAAAATGTTTCCACCTCAATATCTATAACATTTGAATTCAGAACAGGAGTCAAACCTTTTTTGGTCACATCTTGAAATTATTTTAACAAAATACTTTAACATAAACGTCCTCATTTTATGTGGCCCATGTGCTTTTATTTTATCAGCTATGAATCTATATAGATATATAGATATCCATATGAATATGGGACCAAGCACTTACATTCTCTTAAGAAGGGTAAATTGAGGAAATCCTGTTTTATTTCATGTGATCCCACCTCACACCGATCATTTTTTACTTTCTCCTCATCCTCTTTTATCTGCACATCTTGATAAACGACAATAATATATAATATTACATATGTCACAGTAAGTGAAAATCAGTTGTGGGACTATATTGAAATAAATCAGTGGGGGATAGATTAAATAAAAAATTGTAAAAAAGGGCAAAGGCTTGAACGTGTGCTTGGCGTGAGCTTCAAAGATAAGAATTAAAGGTCATGTATATCCAAATAAATCTCCTGAGTATTAGTCTTCCTCTCATTTGAAGACAAACAACATGTTTTAACAATTTCCAGATGATGACAGGCATTATTGCTAAATGACTGTGCTATTTTCCCGAAAGATTAGCTGGCCTGATGAAATACAGTATAAATAAAAAACAACTAGAAAGAACACACGACACTTCTTAGTTCAAAGGGCTGGACATTCGTAGCCTGTAGTTTGTCTGCAAAATATATAATAGTGTTGTCAGTGCTTGGCATTCATTGTAATTAGTTCACGACCTTGAGAAAAAAAATCTACCAATCACATTGCAATTACATATGAACGTGTCCATCAAGCTGTTGATGTGAAGTCCTGTACACCGCATCGTGCTGCACAGTGAGTGTTTGTATTGTACAGTTCTCATGTCTTAAACTACGAAAGCGGGTTTCCTCCGCACTGATCAGTTCCATGTGTGTGGCATGGTCAGCAGAACGCTCCGTGCTGCTGGAATCGTCATGCCTTCTGACGGAGCAGAAAGGACAGATCTCAGATAAAGCGGCACTTTGAGCTCGGGCTCGGAGACTTTGAGTCGCTCAACAGGATGCCGCTGTTACCACGGGCAGCTGGGTTCTATGGCGTCGCATCACCACCGACGTTCTTTACATAAAACAAATAATAACCCACAACTTGAGAAAACAATGGTTTCCCCTTGGAACCAAACCCAATATTTACAATTGTTGTTGTTCCTTGTCTTTTCTGACCTATAATTGCACCAAGGACAGACCAGAGAGACCGAAGAATATATTCCTAGATACGTATAAAATCTGTTTAACTGGAACCAATATAATTCAACTGATATTTACAGGTCCGAAACCTGAAGTACATTTAAAGCACAAGCATACTGAAGTACATTTAATGCACAAGCATACTGAAGTACATTTAATGCACAAGCATACTGAAGCACATTTAAAGCACAAGCATACTGAAGTACATTTAAAGCACAAGCATACTGAAGCACATTTAAAGCACAAGCATACTGAAGTACATTTAAAGCACAAGCATACTGAAGTACATTTAAAACACAAGGATACTAAAGCACATTTAAAGCACAAGCATACTGAAGTACATTTAAAGCACAAGCGTACTAAAGCATATTTAAAGCATAAGCATACTGAAGTACATTTAAAGCACATGCATACTGAAGCACATTTAAAGCACAAGCATACTGAAGTACATTTAAAGCACAAGCATACTGAAGTACATTTAAAGCATAAGCATACTGAAGCACATTTAAAGCACAAGCATACTAAAGCACATTTAAAGCACAAGCATACTGAAGTACATTTAAAGCACAAGCATACTAAAGCACATTTAAAGCACAAGCATACTGAAGTACATTTAAAGCACAAGCATACTGAAGTACACTTAAAGCACAAGCATACTGAAGTACACTTAAAGCACAAGCATACTGAAGTACATTTAAAGCACAAGCGTACTAAAGCATATTTAAAGCATAAGCATACTGAAGTACATTTAAAGCACAAGCATACTGAAGCACATTTAAAGCACAAGCATACTGAAGTACATTTAAAGCACAAGCATACTGAAGTACATTTAAAGCATAAGCATACTGAAGCACATTTAAAGCACAAGCATACTAAAGCACATTTAAAGCACAAGCATACTGAAGTACATTTAAAGCACAAGCATACTAAAGCACATTTAAAGCACAAGCATACTGAAGTACATTTAAAGCACAAGCATACTGAAGTACACTTAAAGCACAAGCATACTGAAGTACACTTAAAGCACAAGCATACTGAAGTACATTTAAAGCACAAGCATACTGAAGTACATTTAAAGCACAAGCATACTGAAGTACATTTAAAACACAAGGATACTAAAGCACATTTAAAGCACAAGCATACTGAAGTACATTTAAAGCACAAGCATACTAAAGCATATTTAAAGCACAAGCATACTAAAGCACATTTAAAGCACAAGCATACTGAAGTACATTTAAAGCACAAGCATACTGAAGTACATTTAAAGCATAAGCATACTGAAGTACATTTAAAGCACAAGCATACTGAAGTACATTTAAAGCACAAGCATACTGAAGTACATTTAAAGCATAAGCATACTGAAGTACATTTAAAGCACAAGCATACTGAAGCACATTTAAAGCACAAGCATACTGAAGTACATTTAAAGCACAAGCATACTTAAGTACATTTAAAGCACAAGCCAAGCATACTGAAGTACATTTAAAGCACAAGCATACTAAAGCACATTTAAAGCACAAGCATACTGAAGTACATTTAAAGCACAAGCATACTGAAGCACATTTAAAGCACAAGCATACTACAGCACATTTAAAGCACAAGCATACTGAAGTACATTTAAAGCACAAGCATACTGAAGTACATTTAAAGCACAAGCATACTGAAGCACATTTAAAGCACAAGCATACTGAAGTACATTTAAAGCACAAGCATACTGAAGTACATTTAAAGCACAAGCATACTGAAGTACATTTAAAACACAAGGATACTAAAGCACATTTAAAGCACAAGCATACTGAAGTACATTTAAAGCACAAGCATACTAAAGCATATTTAAAGCACAAGCATACTAAAGCACATTTAAAGCACAAGCATACTGAAGTACATTTAAAGCACAAGCATACTGAAGTACATTTAAAGCATAAGCATACTGAAGTACATTTAAAGCACAAGCATACTGAAGTACATTTAAAGCACAAGCATACTGAAGCACATTTAAAGCACAAGCATACTGAAGTACATTTAAAGCACAAGCATACTGAAGCACATTTAAAGCACAAGCATACTGAAGTACATTTAAAGCACAAGCATACTTAAGTACATTTAAAGCACAAGCCAAGCATACTGAAGTACATTTAAAGCACAAGCATACTAAAGCACATTTAAAGCACAAGCATACTGAAGTACATTTAAAGCACAAGCATACTGAAGCACATTTAAAGCACAAGCATACTACAGCACATTTAAAGCACAAGCATACTGAAGTACATTTAAAGCACAAGCATACTGAAGTACATTTAAAGCACAAGCATACTGAAGCACATTTAAAGCACAAGCATACTGAAATACATTTAAAGCACAAGCATACTGAAGTACATTTAAAGCACAAGCATACTGAAGCATATTTAAAGCATAAGCATACTGAAGTACATTTAAAGCACAAGCATACTGAAGTTGTACCATTTCAAAATAAATAATGAGGAAAGGTCTACTTTTATGAATCTAGTTATTTCCAGGAAAAGTGGAAAACAACAACTGCAAGAGGGGAAGGAGGGCATTATGTTTTGAATGAAAAGGGTTGACCCGCCCCCCACCCCCACCCAAAATAAATAAACAGTAAACAGTATGATGTGGAGAGCTGTGTGAAATCAATGGAAGACAATAATACAAAAACACAATTATACTTTTTTTGATTTTGAAATGACCCCTCTGTTTAAGTGCTACCCCTGGGTTCCTGGTTTTGGGTTACTGTAAACTTTTCTTTTCTTTTCTTTTTTTTACCTTTCTGTGCCTCTTCCTGAGTGTTGTATGAAAAGGAATTTATATGCAATACAATTGCCAATTACTTTTTTTAAATAGTGAAAGGCACATTTTGTTTTTGTATTACATAAAACAGGCTGTTTAGAGAATACAAGACAAATACAAATTATGTTGTTTAACAATTTTCATTTTACAATTGAGAAATTTAGTAGATGCTTGCCAAAGCAACTTACAAAAGTCAATTTCGCACAGTAAGAAACACACCACAAGAGATAGAGGTACAATCATATCTTAAAGTCATCATGGAAAGTTACAGTTAAGTATAAGTACCACCTTCAAGATCTCAAGACCTACAAGATAGAGTGAGAGAAGGGTTTGTTCAATAAATCACTCTTTATCTAATATTCAGGTGTAGTCTGAAAAGGTGAGCTTTTAGATGTTTTCAGAAGACAGCCAGTAAATTTGTCTTCCTGATTAACTGGTGAAGGTCTTTCCACCATTGAGGGAATGAGAGCAGAGAAGAACTGGGCCAGAACGAGTGGCTGCAGGTGCTCAAAGAGATGGGACAGCCAGCTGACGAGAAGGTGCTAAATGGAGAGATCTGGTCGGAGTGTAATCATGCTTCAGGTGGTGCGGTGGACATCCAGACTGCACTGTCAGCCCCGTATACGGGTATGTTCTTTTGAACTTGGGTGTCAGAGGGAGAGAATGAGGAAAAGAGTTGAGTCATTAACATTACAATAATATAATGTGCCATGAGCAGAGATAAATTGATCGAGTGATTTAGTGTAAAGAGAGAAGACGAATGGACCAAGCACCAAGCCCTGTGGGACATTAGTCAAGAGGGGAGAGGGGGAGGAGACAGATCCCCTCCAGGCAATCTATGTGAGGTCAGACTCTGCGATGCCCACCTCTACAAGGGATGAGAGAAAGATTTCTGCTGTCCTAATAATATCAATATTCAATCCACCCAGCACATACTGTATCTGCCAACAAGTTGGTGGCATACAGTGCAGTGCTTGTGGTTTATCAGGTAGCTCAGGGGAATCTATGTTTACAAGGCTTGTCATTATTTTTTTGGCAGTACAATCAGCGGTACAAATGTCTACACTTTTTTCAATAAATATGTGAGTGTGTTAAGTGCTTGCATCAATCTATAATTAAATATAAATTCAATGTTCTGATCTATCAGATCGAGGTTACAGTATGTTTGTGTGTCAGCGTGTTTTGGGGGGGGGAGGGGGGGGGGGTTAGGTGCTGCTGTGAGATTTATAGATTTTTCCTCTCAGTAGGACCATTTGAACCTCCCCGGAGTGCTTCTGATTGACCAATTTGCAAAAAAATACACATCATAAATCGAAAATGGCTTCAATGAGTACCAACAAACACAAGAGGAAACTGCCTGAATCATTCGTAACAAATTCCAATATTTATGCTGCATTCCACTGGCTTGCTTTCGCTGCACATTAAAGACCTGCGGAGGCCCATCCAAACCAGACAATATAGTGAAATATATCATAATTTCAATGATACTCTTTCAACAAGTATAAAAGCCAAACCGGATAAGGCAACTGTAAGGGGTAGCGTGGGAACGAGGAACCAGACGCGACAGTAGGGGGTTCAGAAAGTGCTCGACTGAACACCACAGAGCGGGAGGGAAACCCCGCAAACAGGGAATAACAATACTACAATCAAATAATAACTCTCCACACCAGGAGAGATACCGCTACAACTCAAAGCGACCCGAAGAGGGCGAAAAACTCTTAACTAGATATTAAAGCAAACAACAACGAAAAACCCTATAGCTCACAACGAGGGAGCCGAAACACATAAACAAGAGGTAATAGAGATGGAGAAGACAATCTGTCAAAGACAGAAGACAGGGGTGAAAAAAAGAGACAGGATAGAAACGACTAGCCTATTCTAAGTTTCTAACAAACTCTTGAACACATGCACCCTTGTCCCGTGGAACCACAACACGTTGAGGTGATACGGTCGACGCTTAATGTCCGCAATAACCCGTAAATTACCGGCTTTCGTTGTCAAAAGATTGGCAATATGGAAGCGTCTAACACAGGTGACGCGAGGTTTAAATAATGACAGGAACTACAGAACAGGTGAATACACTGAGTAGCAAACCCAAAAACACGAAACGGACAAAGAAACCAAGAGAAGAGACGCAACACGAGCGCTCCCCAGGGAAGTGGTCAAAAAGAGAAAAGCAGGCTGAGAAACCATGACAGCAACAGAGTGTAAAATATCATGGTGGTAAAAGAAGGGTTAAAAAGCAATTAGTTTGGGATGTTGTCTTTGTTAGAATGAATGAACACCACAGTTAATGGTCTCACAATGGCGTGTTTACAGTAAAAAACAAAAGCATTGTTATTTACACCTCAGTACCCCCCTGACCTTGTAAACAGAGCAGTAGAGTTCTTCCCTTTCTCCCCTGCATCGCTGTGCACAAAACCCTGGAAGTTATGCATAAATCTTGTGAACCAAGACTTCACAGGTCAGTGTTTCTTCATTTTGTGTGGTCTGAATTCATCATTTATTTCCTGATTTGAGTTACCCCCCGTCATAGTTCATCGAGACTCCCCCAACCCGACCCTATTGCAGTCATTTGTCCCAAGGTCTTTTCCCGTAACAGCAGAAGGCACGTTTGCAATTGTTTATATTCTAGACGTCAACGCCACATCGAACAGTGCGGTGGCAGAATGCAGTGAATGCAGTCAGTTTCTAAAGAGGCAAGCCTGAAAATGGTGAATCGCATGATGACACAGCAAGGTGTTTTTAAGGTCCAGCTTGTTCATTTCTATTTTCTGTTTTTGTGGGTCTCATGCCATTGCGTGTGCCAGTGGCAGGAGAGGATTTGGACAAGCCCTGACCTTATAATTACTGTGGCCGAGTTCCAGATATTTGCGTGAGGATGTTCAACTGCATTTGCTCTACCACCCAACTGACAGCAGCTCTTCATAGAAGAAGAAAGGACCCTCGTTTTTTCCCATAATCTGTCCAATAATTTAGAATAATGTATTATAATATTTGCTTTGTCACAATTTAATAAACAACAGTAATGCACCATGACTGCAATAGCTGTTGTTTTATTCTAAAATAAATAGTACTTGTTTAGCTTGTGTAGAGGGTGAAATATAGATTTAAAAATGCTTAATTAGTACTTTGATTCTGTAATGTGAGATTCATTCATTCATGTTAAGATGTCTGCCTTCAGTAATCAAGGAACAAATATTTGGCAGCTCACCAATACCATGTCCATTATGTAATTTAAGGATAATGGAGCTTGGTAATTATTTTTAAATGTTACATAATTGTTGCATAAGGATATTTTTCAAAGTGCTGAAATGTTAAAATGTAACTGCTGTCCCAAAATCTATACGTGTGCATGCATTGACTTGCATCTCATTCTCCAGGAAGAATCCTGGGGCCTTGTGTTCTATCTCCCACTGCAGAGTGGTCCACTGCTTGGAACATCAGGTCTTTATTTCTTTCTATCATCTTTGTATTTTTGAAGTTGAACAGGATATAGACAGAACTCTTAAACGTAATCTGCACGCTTGGCTCTGATAATACATTTTCTTGGAACTTCCTGGGCAGCCATAGTACATGCAGTGAGAGCATCTGATCCGGTGAGCATACCCGTCATAGAGTCAGCATACCCCTCATACAGCGGTGTGGATACCCATCATAGAGTGAGCATGTCCCTCATAGAGTGATTATATCCCTCATACAGCGGTGAGGATACCCATCATAGAGTGACTATGTCCCTCATAGAGTGATTATATCCCTCATACAGCAGTGAGGATACCCCTGATAGAGTCATCATACCCCTCATACAGCGGTGAGCATACCCGTCATAGAGTCATCATACCCCTCATACAGCGGTGAGCATACCCGTCATAGAGTGATTATATCCCTCATACAGCGGTGAGGATACCCCTCATAGAGTCATCATACCCCTCATACAGCGGTGAGCATACCCGTCATAGAGTGATTATATCCCTCATACAGCGGTGAGCATACCCGTCATAGAGTGATTATATCCCTCATACAGCGGTGAGGATACCCCTCATAGAGTCATCATACCCCTCATACAGCGGTGAGCATACCCGTCATAGAGTCATCATACCCCTCATACAGCGGTGAGCATACCCGTCATAGAGTCATCATACCCCTCATACAGCGGTGAGCATACCCGTCATAGAGTGATTATATCCCTCATACAGCGGTGAGGATACCCATCATAGAGTGAGCATGTCCCTCAAAGAGTGATTATATCCCTCATACAGCGGTGAGGATACCCATCATAGAGTGACTATGTCCCTCATAGAGTGATTATATCCCTCATACAGCAGTGAGGATACCCCTGATAGAGTCATCATACCCCTCATACAGCGGTGAGCATACCCGTCATAGAGTCATCATACCCCTCATACAGCGGTGAGCATACCCGTCATAGAGTGATTATATCCCTCATACAGCGGTGAGGATACCCCTCATAGAGTCATCATACCCCTCATACAGCGGTGAGCATACCCGTCATAGAGTGATTATATCCCTCATACAGCGGTGAGCATACCCGTCATAGAGTGATTATATCCCTCATACAGCGGTGAGGATACCCCTCATAGAGTCATCATACCCCTCATACAGCGGTGAGCATACCCGTCATAGAGTCATCATACCCCTCATACAGCGGTGAGCATACCCGTCATAGAGTCATCATACCCCTCATACAGCGGTGAGCATACCCGTCATAGAGTGATTATATCCCTCATACAGCGGTGAGGATACCCATCATAGAGTGAGCATGTCCCTCAAAGAGTGATTATATCCCTCATGCAGAGGTGAGAATACCCATCATAGAGTGACTATGTCCCTCATAGAGTGAATCTACCCCTCATTCTGTGATACCATTAGGAATTTATGAAAATATATATTGAAGCAAGCTTCCAAAACCTCTAGTTGAGTGCAGTGTGATCAAGACATCTTTTAATTTCCTGATTTGCGGCAAGGTAATTGACACAAATATCATGAACAAGAATGACCTGCATGCATGTTTAGATGGACCCAACTGTGGAAAGCGGACTTTTGCGCATCCTCTAGATGGGCTCTACACACGTAAACAAGATAATGAATGCGAGACCTCACATATTTGGAATTTTAGGAATTTCAGAACATTTCCTGTATGACAACTTGGTCAAAGAGAGAAAGAGAGACCTATAATAAAAAAAACACAAAGCTACTAACTCAGGAAATCATCAATCATGGCAAAAAAAAAGAAGTCTCGACTGGAGTTATTGCCGACTCTTTGCTCAGATCAGATCAGTTTCCTGCAAGAACAATTTTGATGTTTCATAATCATAACCATCGGGTTTGGTTTCTATTTCTGTTGCCCTTTGTAGCATTCAAATAGCCTTCTCACCCTCACTTCACATATCCTGTTGTGAGGTTTTGGTGTCATCATTTTTGTTTGAAGGCCAGCATGCTGACAACCCATCCTAACATACACACACACACACACACACACACACACACACACACACATGCCCCTTCCCTGTACCCCTGTGCCTCTGCACCCGCCAACCCCATGAAACAGCCCTGTGAATAGCCTTTGCAAGGGGAAGCGATCCCTCCTGTGCTCATTGTTTTTCTGATCGTCTGCAGACAGAGTTCCTCACCACTTGTGACAATGGCACTTCCTGATTTTGTTTCACAGCAAGTGAACGAAAACACCATTTGGGGTTTTGGGCAGAGGGCATAAAAGGCCAGGAGCAATGCTAATAGAAAAATGAAATGCGTTTGTGAAGACTTAACCTCCAACTCAACCTCCAAAACAACAGCAAAAAAAAAAAAGATAACTCAAATACAACTTTGCGGTTTGTGAGGATATACTTAAATGACCAGAATTAAACATTTTAAGTCCAAAATGGCAATGTTCCAAACCACATGCCAAAAACAAAGATATTTAAAGGCAGTGTTCATAGAAAGGGGAGAAGTTGAGTCCTCCAGGATCCATCAGCAACATGCGATTTCCTTAATACTGAGTAGAATGTTTTTTTTTCAAACATTCAGGGAAGTGCTGGGTCGATTGAATGTGACCCTTTTCTTGTTATTTGATGCAAGTAGGTTAGCACAGCATTTAACATGAGAAGAATGATGCCTTATTCAAACAACATTAATCTGAATGCATTACTGACGATATTTTGTCTTTAACACAATTAAATGCTTTTTTTCTCACAAATACAGTTTGGCGAGTTCAGTGAGTACCAAATAAATCTTTCCAATAAAAAAAAGTAACGCTTCACTTTTTTTGTAAGTCAAAGTTGAACTTGGGAATGAATGTTGATTGGATCCAGGGTTTCAATCCTCAAATTTGCTGTGTTTCATATGTTTTTGGAAAGCAAAATATATCCAGTACGCCATTAAATAAACAATCTAATGTTTAGAAACGGCTTCTGACAGAATGTAATGTCCAGTTAACATTTTATTAAGGATCAAAAGAAACAGACACAAGCATAGACAGATTGTATGATTTATAATGTGGAACATAGACGGAGGCTCCCTAAGAACGTGAAGACATCAATCTCCCACCCCCAGGGCAACCTTGGCACCCGGTCACAGAGGATCATGGGATTATTTTGTAGAAACACACCTATCAGCACATGTAGACCTCAGCTGGTCACAGCTTCATGGCTGATTGAATGAAGTCCTGTCTGTGAATCCTCAAGGCAGATCTCATAGAATAACCCTCTTGAGCAAAGTGTCCTGTGTGGAGATAAATAGTATTACCACCATTTAAATTATTAAAAGGCTGTATTTCCATGCAATCCTCTGTCACATGGTCGAGTTGAGCTACAGAAGCTTTCTTTCATAGATGTGAACCGCATTTCAACCAGTTTTCTCTGTTCTGAAATGGAATGCATGACCCATTTAGCATTTTTTCTAGATCCAGCAGAAATTTTACACCGCCATTCTGGATCAGTCAAACCAGCAATTGAGCCATGAATAACATGAGACGAAGCATGTGCTGCCCTTGGAGAGCTCCCACTGTGTCCTTTGATAAGCGTGGAGTTGAAGGCTTAATATGGCGGAGAAATTGTGTTACGAAACAGGGAAGATTCCTCTTCCATATGTCAGAGAAGAATGATTTCTCTCTTTCTCACCTTCATCCCCTGCTGATTACGTTTGGCTGATAAGACAGTGAATCACTCAAGAAAAATCATGATAAAATTATGCAAATTACATGTTTATAGACCTTCTCAGGGCAATGTGGTGGAGACATTACCACTCGGTCATATATCAAGCACATTCATATTGCCAGAACATCTCCAGCAATATCATATAATTTGGTTGAATAACTCAATTACTGATAATGTGTACAAAAACTTAATTGATTCAGTCAGTGGATTTTGACTAGATATCATTATAGTCCCTTTGGAATGTGAAGTTGTGAGACGTCAAAGCCTGAAATAAGACATACTATTTAAAAAATCCACTACATCTCTGAAGTTAGACGTATTTCTTGCGCACTACAACAAATAGGATTACAGTATGGCTGGCAATTCACCTTCCTGTCAAAAATCATAAAATCCCAAAGCAGTTTATTTGTTTAAAAAAAACATGATAGGAAAGCTAGAATATGAAATAAACAGCAAAAAGATGGTAAGAAGAGATTGATTTCATAAACGTCATGGCTAGTCTACTTCACCCAAATCGAACTTTGCTCATTTTATGTATATTTAGCATATTTGGCAATGACCACAATCCATAAAGAAAGTAGGATGAGGGTAAGAGGCTTGAGCTATTATTTTCTGTTAACCAGTGTTTTGCATTTAGCGTTTCTGGTGTTTTTCATTAAGAAAGGAATCACCTTGGGTTTGCCAGGATTTTAATCAATAGCAGCTTCTTATGACATTTAATTGAAGCAAGATGGACCTCCCTGCAGCACGCGGCTCTCTGTATGTGACATGTTAACTCCTCAACTCAGCAACACTGCTCACTTAAAAAAACTAACCATCACAACGGTTGCTGTTTCACAGCAGGGAAGCCAATTATTACATGGTATTAAAATTAATGGAATTACTTCAGATTAAAAGCTGAAGAGAAAACAATCTATCCCCAGAACGGTAAAGCTTTTCAAGCATTGTTTTCCGGATTGTTTTTGGACTTAAAAAAGAAAATCGCTCCTGGATCTTGAAAAAGCAAGGCGTCTTACCCATAATTTGCTAAGCTGGTCAGAAATCATGCAATAAAATGCTAACGACTAAAGCAGGTATCATGACTGGCGTGCTAAAGATTGAAACAGATAGCATGTACTGTATGCTATTGTAAAACTGAAGGCAATACTGATTCAAGGTTGATAGGACAAGTCCATTACTGAAACCCCTGCTATTCTGAACCTATACATCATTACATAGCTACAATGTAAACATGCCACTGAACCCCCAATCCCCACTGAACCTCAAAATGTGCAGTTCACTGTAGGTGATAGGGTACCACCTTCACAAGCCTGATGTGATGCCCATTTGACTGACTCTAAATATCTGGTCAGTATAAATATTGATAAGATTACAAAATATGTTTGAGGTGAAAACTTTAAAGTCTGACATTCCCAGAGGACAACGTCTCCTCTGACTGTCATAATGTCCAGTGATCTGGGGAAGGTTTTTTTTTACGTGGAGCAAAGGTGTTGCAAGTGGGCGGTGATGAGAAGTTAGGGTATTCTGAGTTGACTGTGCCAATGAAGGCTATGACTGGTATTATTTTTGGCAAGGTGGATGCACCAATGTGCTTCCAACTCCCTAGGAAGCCCAAGAAGATCGCCAGACAGCCCTCGTCTACTGCGACAAACATAAACGAGACAAATGGATTCAAAGCGACCTGAAAACATGCATGCTCATGCAGAGGAGCCCGGTCTACTATCAGTCACCTGACAGGTAACTCCAAACAAGCCATCAACCACTGCAGTCACAGCTAACAAAGTTGCCAGATGTATTATCAGTATTATCGACTGATGAAGATTCAGAGAGAAAAAAACCATACATACAATCTCTCATGCAAAAAAAGAAGTGAACATAAAAGATACAGGCGGAGAGCAGACCCCAGCAGATGCAGATCTCTGCAGTCATTTTTGATTATAGGAAATGTAGGAGGTCACTGCTTCTTCAGCTGGAAGTGTCTGAAGGCCCGTCAACCTCCACCCTGAATGTTTTTGTTGACCTAATTTTCTGTCTCTGATTTCTGCCATTTCTCTGCTAATGCCTAAACAGCACGGCATCCCCAAAGTCTGCTGCTAGGCTTTGAACATTCTCCACATAAAAATCACTGAAAACTATGAAAAAACTCAGGAAGCTACAGATAAATTCCAGCTGGATTTGCAAATTCAGGGAGAAAACATTTACAGCCTCAATTTTTTTCCCTGTATTTCATTTTTGGCCCTATAGTTTCTGGAAAAGAGGCTGGATTCATCTTGAGATGGTCAACTTTGGCCAAAAACCAGTACACCAATGACAGCTCTTAAGCTGGAAATCAAGGAGGTATTCTTATAGACCTATTATTACTTGTGTAAACATATACTCTTTTTTTGCTGTACCAAAATTTAAAAAAATATGGACTTCATAAATATCTGTTTAATCTAATCTGTGTGCACAGTTGGCTAGTCAAATGCTCATGAAAACGTAATTTGCTTGCTTTTATTGTGTTCCACACAAAGCACAATATATAGCTCATGGATGGAAGGTAAAAGAATGAATTTATTTTAATTGAATCCTTGTGTTATCAATGTACATTGTATGTTACATTCACAACCCATGATAACCCAACTCATTAAAATTATTCAAACTTGCTGGAAAAATAAATCATTAGGTAAGCATTAGGCGGCAGTATAGTATAATAGTTAAGGGAATGGACTTGTAACCAAAAGGTTGCAGGTTAGATTCCCAGGTAGGACACTGCCGTTGTACCCTTGAGCAAGATACATAACCTGAATTGCTTTAGAATATATCCAGCTTGGATAAATGTAATAAGATGCTAAGAAGTTGTGTAAGTCGCTCTGGATAAGAGTGTCTGCTAAATGCCTGTAATGTAATGTAATTTTGGCCGACTCATGAAGTTTCAGGTAACCATAGTGTATGTTCACCAACTCAGGGCTTGGCAATGATTTCAGTGCCATATGGAGCATCTAACTGGTGACTGATGATGGTCTGTAAGGCTGTGAATACACTTGGCAGTATTTGCTTTTGGTTTAGTTTGTGACCATAGGCAAATATAATTTTCAATACCAATTACCAAATGGAACAATAATTACAAATGCATAAATGTCAAAATTTAAAGAATAATAAAAACGCTTGGAGCTCAGTTTCACATCTGGACAGAACTGTTTGGCCCCAAAGCCCTGTTTATACACATATAGTGGACACAGTTGACAGATCTGATTTCTGGATATCAGTTGTATATGTGGTAGCCTGTTCATACAATGTTTACAATGTGCCGTATATCCGAATCAGCGCTCTACACCAAGTGCATGTTTGTCCTAAATTGTATTTCTACTAGTTGCGATTAACAGATCAATAGATTAGCTTCTTTTTCAAACCATCCTGATAAATAGCTCTACAACAGCTAGGTGACTGTGGCAAGCGCTACTATCGGCAGTAGGCACTGTACAGGCATCATGGCTTGTATAGTGGGCATGTCGAAATAATGTAATGTAAAAGTAAATAAAATATAACTGTGCAGCGAGGACATCATTGCTGAGATGTGATAACTAGCTAAGTTAGCAGGCTAATGCTATCTGTGTCAAAACAGGGTGGGCAGCAAAATAATGTCACCATGGTTCATAAAGATACGGTATGACTTTGTTATGGAGGAAATCAATGCAGCTGTGGCTGTCTCTGATGTTTTGACCAGGTAATACTGCGGCCTGTATGTGGGAAACAGCCATTGGATCCTTGTGGATGAGGACATTGGGGAGTGCCTTGTTCCTTGCGCAGCTGCAGGGCTCCTTGTGTGGGGGGCAGGTGGCACAGCTGTGACTTCAGAAGGCACAATTGGGGATACAAAACTAGGGGGGGGGAGGGGAATGTGTGCTTTAACGAACATGAATATGTTAACCGAATGGCAGCGTCACAAGAAACACAGTACAGTTGATCAGTTACAGACACATAAGTAATTTGCTACAGCCCAACCACATAATCTGTTACAGGACACACATAGACATAATTAGTTATAGGGTACATACAGTACATTCAATTGGTTACAGGACTGGGGGCCTGTGAACAAACAGGTGAGTTTGGGATGTTCGGCCACACAGCTGAGAAATAGCTATGTGAACAAGTCTTACGTACATTGACCGGGCTGCCGTGTGAAATTCCAGGGCCTGGGACAAAATTATATGATTATATTATATTAGTCTCCCGCTGATGGCGGCCCTGTATATTCACGGTGTGGCCAGACGGAGTGATAGACAATTGTGATCTATGACTGGTCTCAGAACTCAGACGGTCAGATCTCAAGAGACATCTGGGAGGAGGTAATTCTGCAGCAGCAATGGCCAGTCGTGCCAGAGATGTGGCAGTGCAGACATTGATCACATTCTCAGGCGAGATTTCACAGATGTGCGATGTATTTGACACGTTTATTTATTTATTTGAGTCTCTAAGATTTCTGCAGCTGTGATGTGTGTGACCCTGTTTATACAAACACCTCCCAGACTTCCTGATTTGAATCACCGTATGAACCTGTCAACCTTATGTGGGAAGTTTATCTCTCTGAATTCAACAGCTTTCACCAAACTTAGCAAAATGTTAAAAGCCTGGTACATGAGTAATCATATACATATCATCACAGTGTACGTATCAGGACGTAGCTGTACCCATTTTTAGGCAAAAAATGGATGAACTCCACTGGGCACTGGAAAAGAACAAAACTTGCGTCAACTGAGCGTCAAGATAAAAATCATCCCATTACCTTTCCATCTTTCCACTCTTAATAATAATAATAATAATACGCTCTACTCTCTCCCCGTCTTAAAAATGAGTCAGTTCAAACCATAAGCACATAACCCCCAATCATTTTAGTTCAAGGGAAATGTTTTTGGTACATCTGAATACATCTAAATGGGTACTGAGAATAGTGTGGCTCGATGGGCATATTTGGAACATAAACTGAAGAATTAAACTGCTGTTGATGGATTCAAAGGAAAAATACTCCAGATTTAGAGAAAATCCTCTAAAGAAACTGACAAAAGAAAGCGCCAAAAGAGTTTGATACAGGTTTGTTTAAAGAGAAAATGTCTAATGTGAGAACCAAAGATCATATCCTCTACAATTAAGTGGATAAAATACAGTCAATTTCCCTCAAAAAACATAGATGGAAAAATAAACAGATTTCTTGCTTTCCTGGAAGCCATAACTAAAGTTGGAAACAGAAATTTCAGTATAGATCAACTCGCAGAACCAATAAATTCTAAAAACAGGATTTTGCAGCACCCAAAGGAGAGGAAAAAAACAACAGAAATCTCATAATTTTCTCTGTCGTGGAAGATAAATACGGATTAAGGGCAGAGAGTGGGGCTATGAAAACAGTGTCCTTTCAGATACTTAGTTACAAACTCTTGCCGTCTGGTTAATGTTTGCACGGCTGAAGACAGAAGAAGGCCTTTATTCCTCCAGCTGTGGCCGTGTGGAAACAGTTACAGTCAAACTCTACTGCCTAGGAAATGACTATTTTGACATTAGTCTTCTGGGTTTCATAAAACATTTCTGTGCAATCGCGGAATAAAGAAGACGGATCTTGAGGGTGACTGTAGGAGGACAATGGCGTTTGCACAATCTGTCTGGTCTGTGCGGCAGTCCACTGACTCACACATCGCCTACTGAACACCTTTGCATCATTTTTCCTGAGTCCACCGCATCTTTAAATGTAATGTTTTTGCACCGGCAGACATTGTAAATGTGTCTTGCCCACAATGTTTTATTTTTGTTTCCCTTTAGTGTGAGTGTGTGTGTGTGCGCACGTGTGTGTGTGTGTGTGTGTGTGTGTGTGTTGAAAAAGATTATTCTTCTCTGGGTTATGTTATGTTAAGTGTTTCCTTTCCTTACCACCCCCCACCCTCTCAGACTTTCCTTCAATCTGGTTTCACTTGAAACTAATGAGGCAAAAAGTAGTTTTTCTCTCTCTTTCTCTCCCTCTTTTTTGACGTATTGTTTGTGGGTTTTTTCAGCGCAATTAAGTTTAGGATTGTGCAACCCCCTTTGATTTGGAGAGGTAACCCTACATTTACTGCCACCATTCTTAACTCCTACTGACCCACCTCCTCTATCCAGAAGGGCACAGAGCTGAGTACTAGTGTAGTATAGAGTTTCCATACCAGACAAATACCACAGAAAATGCTAAGAATCTGCTACAGGGTGTATTGCTGGACTTCATGGTAGTAAAGACATACTTGAATCTGCTACAGGGTGTATTACTGGACTTCATGGTAGTAAAGACATACTTGAATCTGCTACAGGGTGTATTACTGGACTTCATGGTAGTAAAGACATACTTGAATCTGCTACAGGGTGTATTACTGGACTTCATGGTAGTAAAGACATACTTGAATCTGCTACAGGGTGTATTGCTGGACTTCATGGTAGTAAAGACATACTTGAATCTGCTACAGGGTGTATTGCTGGACTTCATGGTAGTAAAGACATACTTGAATCTGCTACAGGGTGTATTGCTGGACTTCATGGTAGTAAAGACATACTTGAATCTGCTACAGGGTGTATTACTGGACTTCATGGTAGTAAAGACATACTTGAATCTGCTACAGGGTGTATTGCTGGACTTCATGGTAGTAAAGACATACTTGAATCTGCTACAGGGTGTATTACTGGACTTCATGGTAGTAAAGACATACTTGAATCTGCTACAGGGTGTATTACTGGACTTCATGGTAGTAAAGACATACTTGAATCTGCTACAGGGTGTATTACTGGACTTCATGGTAGTAAAGACATACTTGAATCTGCTACAGGGTGTATTGCTGGACTTCATGGTAGTAAAGACATACTTGAATCTGCTACAGGGTGTATTGCTGGACTTCATGGTAGTAAAGACATACTTGAATCTGCTACAGGGTGTATTACTGGACTTCATGGTAGTAAAGACATACTTGAATCTGCTACAGGGTGTATTGCTGGACTTCATGGTAGTAAAGACATACTTGAATCTGCTACAGGGTGTATTGCTGGACTTCATGGTAGTAAAGACATACTTGAATCTGCTACAGGGTGTATTACTGGACTTCATGGTAGTAAAGACATACTTGAATCTGCTACAGGGTGTATTGCTGGACTTCATGGTAGTAAAGACATACTTGAATCTGCTACAGGGTGTATTACTGGACTTCATGGTAGTAAAGACATACTTGAATCTGCTACAGGGTGTATTACTGGGCTTCATGGTAGTAAAGACATACTTGAATCTGCTACAGGGTGTATTACTGGACTTCATGGTAGTAAAGACATACTTGAATCTGCTACAGGGTGTATTGCTGGACTTCATGGTAGTAAAGACATACTTGAATCTGCTACAGGGTGTATTGCTGGACTTCATGGTAGTAAAGACATACTTGAATCTGCTACAGGGTGTATTACTGGACTTCATGGTAGTAAAGACATACTTGAATCTGCTACAGGGTGTATTACTGGACTTCATGGTAGTAAAGACATACTTGAATCTGCTACAGGGTGTATTGCTGGACTTCATGGTAGTAAAGACATACTTGAATCTGCTACAGGGTGTATTACTGGACTTCATGGTAGTAAAGACATACTTGAATCTGCTACAGGGTGTATTGCTGGACTTCATGGTAGTAAAGACATACTTGAATCTGCTACAGGGTGTATTACTGGGCTTCATGGTAGTAAAGACATACTTGAATCTGCTACAGGGTGTATTACTGGACTTCATGGTAGTAAAGACATACTTGAATCTGCTACAGGGTGTATTGCTGGACTTCATGGTAGTAAAGACATACTTGAATCTGCTACAGGGTGTATTGCTGGACTTCATGGTAGTAAAGACATACTTGAATCTGCTACAGGGTGTATTACTGGGCTTCATGGTAGTAAAGACATACTTGAATCTGCTACAGGGTGTATTACTGGACTTCATGGTAGTAAAGACATACTTGAATCTGCTACAGGGTGTATTGCTGGACTTCATGGTAGTAAAGACATACTTGAATCTGCTACAGGGTGTATTACTGGACTTCATGGTAGTAAAGACATACTTGAATCTGCTACAGGGTGTATTACTGGGCTTCATGGTAGTAAAGACATACTTGAATCTGCTACAGGGTGTATTACTGGACTTCATGGTAGTAAAGACATACTTGAATCTGCTACAGGGTGTATTACTGGACTTCATGGTAGTAAAGACATACTTGAATCTGCTACAGGGTGTATTACTGGACTTCATGGTAGTAAAGACATACTTGAATCTGCTACAGGGTGTATTGCTGGACTTCATGGTAGTAAAGACATACTTGAATCTGCTACAGGGTGTATTACTGGACTTCATGGTAGTAAAGACATACTTGAATCTGCTACAGGGTGTATTACTGGACTTCATGGTAGTAAAGACATACTTGAATCTGCTACAGGGTGTATTACTGGACTTCATGGTAGTAAAGACATACTTGAATCTGCTACAGGGTGTATTACTGGACTTCATGGTAGTAAAGACATACTTGAATCTGCTACAGGGTGTATTGCTGGACTTCATGGTAGTAAAGACATACTTGAATCTGCTACAGGGTGTATTACTGGACTTCATGGTAGTAAAGACATACTTGAATCTGCTACAGGGTGTATTACTGGACTTCATGGTAGTAAAGACATACTTGAATCTGCTACAGGGTGTATTGCTGGACTTCATGGTAGTAAAGACATACTTGAATCTGCTACAGGGTGTATTACTGGACTTCATGGTAGTAAAGACATACTTGAATCTGCTACAGGGTGTATTACTGGACTTCATGGCAGTAAAGACATACTTGAATCTGCTACAGGGTGTATTACTGGACTTCATGGTAGTAAAGACATACTTGAATCTGCTACAGGGTGTATTACTGGACTTCATGGTAGTAAAGACATACTTGAATCTGCTACAGGGTGTATTGCTGGACTTCATGGTAGTAAAGACATACTTGAATCTGCTACACGGTGTATTACTGGACTTCATGGTAGTAAAGACATACTTGAATCTGCTACAGGGTGTATTACTGGACTTCATGGTAGTAAAGACATACTTGAATCTGCTACAGGGTGTATTACTGGACTTCATGGTAGTAAAGACATACTTGAATCTGCTACAGGGTGTATTGCTGGACTTCATGGTAGTAAAGACATACTTGAATCTGCTACAGGGTGTATTCCTGGACTTCATGGTAGTAAAGACATACTTGAATCTGCTACACGGTGTATTACTGGACTTCATGGTAGTAAAGACATACTTGAATCTGCTACAGGGTGTATTACTGGACTTCATGGTAGTAAAGACATACTTGAATCTGCTACAGGGTGTATTACTGGACTTCATGGTAGTAAAGACATACTTGAATCTGCTACAGGGTGTATTACTGGACTTCATGGTAGTAAAGACATACTTGAATCTGCTACAGGGTGTATTGCTGGACTTCATGGTAGTAAAGACATACTTGAATCTGCTACACGGTGTATTACTGGACTTCATGGTAGTAAAGACATACTTGAATCTGCTACAGGGTGTATTACTGGACTTCATGGTAGTAAAGACATACTTGAATCTGCTACACGGTGTATTACTGGACTTCATAGTAGTAAAGACATACTTGAATCTGCTACAGGGTGTATTGCTGGACTTCATGGTAGTAAAGACATACTTGAATCTGCTACAGGGTGTATTGCTGGACTTCATGGTAGTAAAGACATACTTGAATCTGCTACAGGGTGTATTACTGGACTTCATGGTAGTAAAGACATACTTGAATCTGCTACAGGGTGTATTGCTGGACTTCATGGTAGTAAAGACATACTTGAATCTGCTACAGGGTGTATTACTGGGCTTCATGGTAGTAAAGACATACTTGAATCTGCTACAGGGTGTATTACTGGACTTCATGGTAGTAAAGACATACTTGAATCTGCTACAGGGTGTATTGCTGGACTTCATGGTAGTAAAGACATACTTGAATCTGCTACAGGGTGTATTGCTGGACTTCATGGTAGTAAAGACATACTTGAATCTGCTACAGGGTGTATTGCTGGACTTCATGGTAGTAAAGACATACTTGAATCTGCTACAGGGTGTATTACTGGACTTCATGGTAGTAAAGACATACTTGAATCTGCTACAGGGTGTATTACTGGACTTCATGGTAGTAAAGACATACTTGAATCTGCTACAGGGTGTATTACTGGACTTCATGGTAGTAAAGACATACTTGAATCTGCTACAGGGTGTATTACTGGACTTCATGGTAGTAAAGACATACTTGAATCTGCTACAGGGTGTATTACTGGACTTCATGGTAGTAAAGACATACTTGAATCTGCTACAGGGTGTATTACTGGACTTCATGGTCGTAAAGACATACTTGAATCTGCTACAGGGTGTATTACTGGACTTCATGGTAGTAAAGACATACTTGAATCTGCTACAGGGTGTATTACTGGACTTCATGGTAGTAAAGACATACTTGAATCTGCTACAAGGTGTATTACTGGACTTCATGGTAGTAAAGACATACTTGAATCTGCTACAGGGTGTATTACTGGACTTCATGGTAGTAAAGACATACTTGAATCTGCTACAGGGTGTATTACTGGACTTCATGGTAGTAAAGACATACTTGAATCTGCTACAGGGTGTATTACTGGACTTCATGGTAGTAAAGACATACTTGAATCTGCTACAGGGTGTATTACTGGACTTCATGGTCGTAAAGACATACTTGAATCTGCTACAGGGTGTATTACTGGGCTTCATGGTAGTAAAGACATACTTGAATCTGCTACAGGGTGTATTACTGGACTTCATGGTAGTAAAGACATACTCAAGAGGGATGTACTGAAGACTCTGCTGGAACAATATGATACCTGTTCTAACAACTCAAGTTCTGAAAAACATAGTCTTCTAAGTGGACGCAGGTTGCCATTTGAAGATGTGGCGGAAGGATGTTGTCCATTCCGTTGGGTCCCAGCAGATCTGACTGCGACAGTGAAGTGTGCTCTGCCCACTTTTTTACTTTTTACTACTCTCCGGAGGATGTGAAGTAAAATAATACAAAAAGGTATAAAGTGCTCAAGTGCAAAATGTGAAAAAGGTACAAGATCACAGCAAATTTACGTCAGTGCTTCTTCCAAGCTGATAGCACTGACGAAAGTCTTTGCTGTGATCTTGCACCTTTTGGACGTCTTGCACTTGAGCACTTTGTACATTTTTGCATTTATGATGAAATAAAAAGCCAACTTTTTGCATCTCAGCCTAAGAATTTCTTCTGGGAAAGTACCCCATATTTTAAACAGTGTGCGAGTTCTACCCTCTTCAGCCAGATTTATACATATTTTTTGAGCCTACGCACCTGTGGTAACCTTTTTGACATTGGCTCAGACTGAATTTCTCTAGCCATTTGAAGATGCCATCCATCTGCCATTAAAGGCAAGACTTTCTCATCTCATTATAATATGGTGCAATGCTGTGTGTGACCCGATGTTGAAAATTATTATTGTTTTGTCATTTTCTTGAGAAAACCTTTCAATCTCTGTAAACTCTTACCGTCTGGCCTTTACAGAACGACAGTTTTATCTAAGAGAGGCTGATTAATGGCACATGAATAGAACCTGGACCAAGATGAGTTGAGTCATTAAGAGGGATCCAATATGTTTAACGGTAAACGGTGACAGTAAGGTAAATACTGCCAGCTTTGGCAACCGCAAGTGAGTGTTCACAGCATGTTATTTTAGCCCTAGTGCACCCCCATCTCTACCCCACACAGCCCAATGAATGATGTCTGTTTCTATTTAAAAGGATCACCAACAACAAAAAAGCTAAATACCACTAAATAGCTTGTGCTGGTTTGCAAGATGTGTAAATTGGTATAACATATGCATGCATCATGTTTACTTCCTTACTCCAAAGGAAACATAATGCGGGGCAAATTAAGGGAAAATTTGGAAATGACGAATTCTCCCAAAAGCCTTGATTCTAAAATCCTACTCCTGGCCCGCTTCCCGTTGACCGCAGACCCTTATAGAAAGGCAGGCCCGTTTCATTTGAAAGGGCCTGTATCCTCAGTTACCCGCAGTAGTTTTGTACGGCCAGTATGTGATCCTGAGTAAAGAGGAACGAACACATGCTTTTGTTAACCACAATGCCATGCAGTACAGCGATGGCTTGGGGCCGCCAAACGATATGAATCAGCGGGATATCAACCCTGTTTGTGTCTGCGAATCCAAAAAAAGTCCTCCAGCAATAATGAATTTGTCCTTTTGGAAGCAGCTAACCTCATTTTCACGCAATGGACGGTTGCCGACCGACGGGGAAAGAGAGAGGCTAGATGAAAGCCTTCGGTTGTTTGGACTCCACAGTATCCCAGTCCACTTGGGCTTTCCTCTGGCAAACTTTCAACTCTTGAAACAAAAAAGAGAATGGCCAGGTATGGAGGATTTCAGTGGATTCAATTTGCCAAATTAATTTTGAATAACCCGCTTGTTTTACAGCTTTTGAACCCAGCTTATTTCATAGACCCTTGATGAACAATGGAGACGCGATGATTTAAAACGATGCTGATGTACAGGGAGAACTTAGTAACTATTTAAGTTCAAAATGGTTCCTGGTGACATTCACAGGGGTTGTGTGGCTGTGTGTGGGTGTGCTTGTCTTCACCCACTGATAACAACAGTCATGGTGTCAGTAGGTGTTTACACTGGTGTCCCAGCTGGTAATGTTCTTGAAATGAAGTCCAAAATGTCAAGTTATTTTATTCCACATCCTCAGGAGAGTGGGCAGAGCACACTTCATGTGTAACTGTCGCAGTCAGATCTGCTGGGACCCGACGGAATGGAGAACAGGGTCCTAGTCCTTGTAGCTGGCTAACTGAGTTAAAACCAGAAACCCCCCAAATATGGAACATATTATGAAGCAAAAACATTGCTCTGGGTTTTACTCAGCGCAGTTAGCCCGCTAACTCAGCTAGCCAGCTACGAGAAATAGGGCCCGATGATGACCCTACTGACTGCAACCTACAGCTATTATAGTAATTATACTGGCATAGTCAGTGTGCCACTTTCTGCTTTGAACCCCAGTGTTAGCAGGAAGATAAGTAACCATCATAGTGTAATCATGACATGGAAACTAATCTTGATTAGGATTAAATATTATGAAAATTTTTTACATGCAGGATCTAATATCCAAGCCTAATTCCTTTCATATTTTCCAACAACCTTAAAACAGTAAGCCCAGTAGGCAAAAGCTACGTATTTTTAATAGTGGTTAAGGTTGGGGAAAACTGTGTCATAATTGCTACACTACACAATTATTACTTTCCATAATATAATGTCTGTGTGTTGGCAACAGTCAATTTCTGTTAGATTTTTGAAAGTGGTGGGTGGCTGGTGGGTGGCTGGCGGGTGGAACATCATAAACGAAAATTCAATTTAGATACATTTGATATGAGAATTACTAATACAAACGTAATATGAATTCTAAAGTGAGCACTCTTACATGTTTTAGTACATTAGAGGTTATTTGGCTAAATACCTACATATGAGCAGTTAACTTCCCTGGTGCTTTTCTTCTGTTAGTTGCCCTTTCTGTTGTTGTAGCTGTATTTTTTAAAACTTAAATACATTACTTTGTAAGGTCTACTGGATACAGTCATCTGCTAAATGAACATAATGAAATGTAATAACTGGATACACGCAACAAAAAAGAGCCAGTAAAATATTTGTGCTATCTTCAGCAACATGACTGCAACATGGTCAGGTTTTCCCTGACATTAAGAGGGCTACACGGCGCTCGCCCCCCATGAAAGAACAACAACAAGTCATCTGGTAAGTGGATTTGCGCGTGGTTCCCTTTAATAGGCTGTTGTTTAAGAGGGAAACAGCGATGTCGGCCTGACATGGGGAAACCCTTTCTGTTAAGGAAAAGGCCTCCTCAGGGGGTGGCTGAAAAACCCATGACATCACTCGAAGGGAAAAAAAAAAAGAAAAAAAAGTTGCCACTGATTAGCAACCGTTTCCAATTAGCGTGGTGAAGCATGCGGAGGCAAGGGGTGGGCGTTAGCAGAGGCTTTAGCGGTTATTTCCAGGGGTCTGTTACCATTTTTTTCTCCCATGGAAGCCTGGTTGTTTTTTTGTGTTTGATGTCCTCTTTGAGCATGGCGCTAGCACGGTATTCTTAGCTCACACACTGAGGCCGGTATGTGTGCCTAGAGATCACGGGGTCAAAATCAGGTTCAGATGAAGTCAGAATGTAATTATCCCTCAATGAAGCAAAAAAGGAGAAGAGTGTAGAGGGGGAGAGAAATAATAAAGAACAGCTGCTAGTTTTAGATGCTAAAGTTTAGGCCGGGCCACTGTGTTTTTCATCATCGGGTGCAACGAGGACAATAGTTAGATGTGTAAAAAAAAGGGAAAAGCTAACCGAAAAACAAGACATTAATATCATTGCATTCCTACAACCCCCCAAAGGAAAAAAAAAAAAAAGGACAGACTAAAAACATTTCCTGTCACTGTATAATCTGTGTGGTTTGGCCAGGTCCCTGGGATGGACGCCAGCAGCGGTGATGGTCTCTGAATTGATTTGAAAGGTGCACAGAATGAATAAATGTCAATAAAAAGGTGTTCATGGAAAGGGGTTTACGATGAAAAGGTGCGTAATTAAAATCGAGTTTTCCAATAAAAGTGTGTAAATGAGGAGGGAAAAGGTGTGTGGATTAAGGAACGCGTATTATCGCCTGGAAAAGACACTGAGATTTCAAAAAAGAGGAAAGGAAACGAGCAGCACAAAAAAAATACTGAAACACTGAACAAAGCTAGCATTTCTCACAGAAAGTTAAATAATCCTATGCCTATACAAGATGTAGAATCTATAAGTGAAGCGAGAGGACACCTAGCCGATCATCTTGCACAAAACATTATCGAAAAGTTCAATTTTAATGCGTCATACATGCTTAATGGGCCACGGACATATTTGCTGGTTAAATAGCTAAATTTATTAATTAAAAAGACAAATTAACAATCTCACATTTAACTTGACAAAAAGCAGGTTTTGGATAGGTAGCACAGTGATTGCAGTGAAGCCTTGAGTTACAGTATGCATTTTTACTTTTGTGCAACAAAAGTGCCGTGTTCCACTTTTAAGATATTCAACAGTCATTCCTCAGGCATGTGTTTTCTTTAAGAAAAAATCCCTCCATCTCAGTCTAACTCAAGAGGGATGAGCTTTCTCCTGAAAGAGTCCCACTTTTTCTTTTTGTCTGGGCTCCATCAACGTCCACGAGCCAATGAAATTATTAGAAAGTGTTTGGACTGTGCTTTTGCGGCCCTTGTGTGAAACTTTTGTTATGAAGAGGACCTGAGTGCCCCTGTTGAACTGCAGAGCCATGATAGTAAAAATAAAAAAAAGCAAAACCAAATAAGCAAAAATGTCTTCAGAAGAAAAACTATGCTTTTGGAGCCTTTTTTTTTCTTTTAAGAAAATTACTTTTTTCTCTAGAGACCGTTAGCTGACACACAGGTGAGAGTATAAAAATGATTCCTCCAAATACCTCTTTCCTCCTGAATTGGGTGTACATTTTTTTGTGGGTGGTTGGGGGTAAAAATATGCTACTATTATATTATTATTATTATTAATATATGTTTTAATTATTATTATAATTTTGTTTTTTCAACGTGAAAATCAAGAAAATTTTGAAAAGGAAATGGGATTGGTCCGTTGGCTATTAAAAAAACATTCACATTGAAGTAGGCAAAAGCCTTAACATAGTTTCATCTTGTGCTAAAGGGAACAAATGAGCAGTCATGGAAACATGCTTTTCACTGTTCAATATCAATATCCATTCCATTCCATTAATGAATTCTACTCATTTTTGATAGACAATTTCCTATCCAAGATATAAGCTCTTCTAGCTACAGACTGGCTATGGAGCAGCCTGTAATGAGGAGTCTAATCTTGTCCAGTCACCTTTCAATCAGCAATAACTGCTTCAATAGACTTTTTTACTGCCAGCTGACTGAGCTACACCCCTGTTCACAAACTCTAGTAAGTGATGGGAAGCGTTAGGCTTCATGAACCCAGACATTATCAAAACCGTTATATGTCATCAGCGGCTAACTAATTTGAACCAATCATACTGCTTTGCTGTAACAAGCGAATGCCTCAGATGGGTTCCACTGGGTCAGTGAATACAGGTAATACATGCTTGTCCTCCACCCTCCATTTACAACTAATTTGGAGGAATTTCCTGAATAATTCCATCAAATGTACCTTTTTGCTGACACATTTCGGCTATGTGGCCTAAAAAGAAACTGTCAAACACAGAAACTAGGCAGAGTTTACAGTCAGCCATCAGCCACAGCTCATTCACTGATGTGGAGACCCAGTTTCCCAAACCAGAAATAATACTTTTGTCACACTGGGTGTTTAGAAAAAACACACAATGCTTAAACTTTGCTTCAAAGCCAGAGCCCTTTACTTTCTCATCCTGATATAATTTTCTTTCTTTTCTCTTAACTTGTGCTTGTCATGGGATTGAATCAAACCAGGGTTGACCTGGCAAAGACTCCCCACCCCAATCTAACCATAACCATCCAATAGAACAGAATGTGTTTTTGCGGTTTCTGCTTTTAAAGACAAAAATCTATCTTCAAAAGAAAAAAAACCGTGGAGTGATCAGCTAAAGCTGACATGCTGGTGTCTGCACAGCCAGAGAGGTTGCACAAAAAGCTTCATTTACTAACGCCTTTAGCATGTGCAAAACCTTTTAGCACACGCAAAACCAATGGTCATGGTATTTGTTTTGCACTAATTATCGGTTGTGTTATTAGTTTTCCGTGTGCTAAAAGGTTTTGCGCACGCTAAAGGTCTTCGTAAATCAGGCCCTAACCCCTAAGTCTTTGCTTTGCAGGTTGAAAGGTTTCTTTTTGTAGGAAATCCTTTTAATCTGAGTATGAAATCAGCAAATCTTAGGCGGTGTGGATGATGGGCCGCTGATTCTACAGGACAGGATAAGCACCACCCACTGCATTTGATGCTATTGTAGACTCTATTGTCCTTACAACTTGCATCATGAGCAATGCCTTCTCCTGTAGCTCAAAGCAGGGTTTTCTCTGTTGATTGAATGACCAAGAGGCACGCCTAAAAGCCTTTCCTGAACACCCAAAAGAAACAATGGCCAAAAATACCACCTGATGCCTACAGGATGTAATAACAGTGTTTGGCCAGAGATGGCAGTATACACCCTGGCTCCAATCCCCATCTCTTTTGTTCTGAATGTTTCCACTAGCGCCTCACCACAGTTGAATGGGGGACAGATGTCAGTATACAGTAGCATTGTGAATCACAGCAGAGAGCTATAGCCACGTGCGCATTTTTGCATGTGCACTGAATGACTACCAGGTACATATTTTAGAATGCTGCATTACTGCCATCATATCCAGATAGCATTTGAGTCCTTTCTGTTGTATTCAAATCTGACATAGCTGTTCTGAGCATTACAATGCACACATTACCCTGTTAGTGCATGCATTGTATCATCAGTAGTTTCTTTTTAAAGAATGCAGATTTAGCATACTGCCATTGTTGCTCAAGTGCACTTATGTTCTGACTCTGGATAAGAGTGTCTGCGAAATCAATGGGGGATATCCCAGCATGCATTGGACAAGAGGCAGAAATACCCCCTGGAGAGGTTGCCTATTCATCACAGGGCACACACACCATTCACTCACAAATGCATACCTATGGAAAATTTAGAGTCTCTAATTTGCCTAACCTGCATGTCTTTTGACTGTGGCAGTAAACCCGGAGTGCCCGGAGGAAACCCACGTGGACACGGGGAGAACATGCAAACTCCACACAGAAAGACCCTTGGCCGGGCTTCGAACCATGAACCGTTCTAGCATGAAGGCCTGTTCTTTCCAGGTTGTTCGACCATAATGTTTCTCCCGGGTTTTCCATTGCTGGCAGTGAAAACAGACCAGACAGTGAACTATGGTTAGCGAGGACCAGGGCGCCGGTTCAGTCCATCTTTCAACATACTGACAACACCAAGGCGTTGTTCACTCGATAAGCCAAGCATATTGTTCCCTACTGTGTTTTTCTTTCTTGATTTTCACAAGGGCTGATGGTCAACTGATTTAATCACCTCATCAACCACTCTGATTCGTGAGGCGATGTAGTGCTTATGCAACGGTCAGTCACGTACAGCTAGTGCGTCACAGTCAACTGTGAATCATATCCTTTAAAGCATTTAGTCAGTATCCAAAACGCCCAATATTTTAAAAGTACAAGGAGGGTACAGATAGTACAGACACGTAGTCATTTTTCTACTCATGTTCAGTAACTGCAGCCTTACTTTCTTGGTCTTAATTATGTCTCTTAATTCTCATAGCTCAGTTCCCTTGTACGGCTATAGTCAGTCTGCCAATGAAGGGGCCCTGCTTCATGTCCCAATGGCAACCTTCCAAACAATGAGGCCTTGAAAGGCTTCAAAAATATATAATATGTACAATATGGATTAGTAACCGTACATGAATGCATGTAAGATGCCAAACAATGGCCTGTATAGAGAGCTTTCCAATTAACAGGGCTGGTCTTCCAGATGCAGATTTCTGTGTGCAGTGTGCACATGCATGAATTTCAAGGCTGCTTCGAAGCAGTCATGGCCTAGCTTCTTGCGCAAGGTTGCCGGTACACTAATTCTTTCCAAAAACATAAAGAAAGAGTGCTCTGTGGGGCATTCATTGACATTGAAGCATATCCATTTTTCCACATTTAAATCTGGGAAGCTGTGTGACAGCACAATGGTAAAGGATGTTCCCAAGTACAGCCAGAGCAGCATGCTCATCTCAGAGATCAACTGTTATCAACAAATGTCTTGTGGCTCAGACGATAAAGGCGCTCACCACAAGCGCAAGCAGGGCACTATACTCACAGGCTTAGGCCCTGGCCCTGGCCCTCGCTATGTCATCAGCAATGATGAGAAAAAAATAGTATAAATAAATAAATAAATAAAATTTTAAAAAGTCCTTACCACTGTTTACACCGAGCATGGAATTAACTTCAAGTAATGATGCTATGAGCACCTCATTTGGGCTGGACCTCCGGGACCTCTAAGCTCAAAACCGGCACCTCATCAAAGGCATAAATAATTCTATATAATGTAATATGTACTGTACACAGGCTTCAAACAGTGGAGTCGTGCCCATTCAGTTTTCCCGCAAAACAGACCATTTTTGTTTTGTGAAACAAATTCTCAATTCAATTCAATGTTAATTCAATGCGTTCCGTTGTTCACCTGGCTCACCCTGCCCTCCCCGTTCACTTTGAACAACAGCATTCTGTGATTTACAAATCCACCACTGGACACACTACTGAGTTTGATGGTTCATCTGAGTGGCAAGTAGCATGAAGTTAACAAACAGTTTCATTCCACTAATTAATTCCACATTGGCTTAAGGCACACTCTCTGCTGTAGGTAGTCAGGAGAAGAACAATACTAACTGCATCAGCATGCAAAACTTTTAATCTAATTTCTTTTCACTTGCAAACACAAATCTTTCCAAATGCATATTTTACCCCACATGGATTACGTTTATTGTGTTTGTGGCTTGGATATAACTGATTACATTAAAAATAATATGGTTCTCCTTCAAAAAACTTTAAAAATAAAAACATAGAAATGCATGTGGAATCCCCACATTCTTTTAAGGGTAGCTATAAACAATACAGAGCTGAGCATTCTGTGTTTATAACATACATGCTGTGTACACTCAAACCTGCAAATGTTCATGTTCCTCTGAAAAACCAAAAGCACACATTCACACACATACATTTCCACAATATGTTCTGCAATATACGTCCATTTCAATATGGATATGCTTTTAACAGAAGGGATCCAGTGAAGGCCAGTCATCTGACCATATAGTGCAATGGCTACATTGGAATTATTTTTATTTGAAAATTTTAAATAGACGTGTTTTAAAAAGAGGCGTGTTTACACATCTCCTACATTTTATATAAAATCCTGAAATAGCATAGAGTACAGCTTGAATGGCTGCTGTGGTGTTTTCAAAAACAATCAGAACACGACGTTCAACATTTTTTCAGAACAGAACAGTCCCTCAACCCCATCCCTCCAACGCATAGGTTTATCAACCTATCAACCCATTCAGCTTTGCCAATTCAGATGCATTTAATATAACATAAGATAATATATAAATCATATAAAACTATACTTGCACTGTTGGTTCCTGTCTTATACAGCCATAGCAGTGCAGTGCAGTGCAAAAATGTTTTAATTACATTAAGAATGAGCATTAACACTACCGACTTGTCTCTACAAGTGAGCGTCGTACAGACAGCACAACTCTGCTCCCTGTAGGTTATTACGCAATTGTTGCGTTAACAATGTGTTGTTATGTGCTCAGCCCTAGCATAAGAAAAGTGTTGTTAAACTGCTATAACCTCAGCTCAATATAGAGTGTTGCCATTTCCCAAACATTTCATTTACTGTGGCCTGTTTAATATCTCTGGGCTGGTGTTCATGGACTGCAGGCAGATACAAAAACATCCTCTTTAGCTCGGAACCATGAAGTCAGTTTCTTGGCATCACTTTTTCCTCCCTCTAATGTGAGACAAGAAGGAGCTATTAAACAGAAATGCTCACTTTTTCAGGGGAGTAAAGGGTGGTGGTATTGTTAGTCACGAACCCCATTTTTTATAGGTTACCAGAGTCTGATTTTGTTAATACTTGAGGCATCCAGTAAATGTTTTTCTCTCTTTCCAATTTTTTTTTAGCTTGGCGAATTATGTGCTAAGAGATCAGGGGTTGTTCTCTTTTTATTCCCAAAAAAAGGTTGGGTGTTTAACCCTTTGTTCAATCCTTTGTCTATATAAAGGTAAACTGGGTCACCTGCCACAGTGCCTACGTAGACACACAAATCATAGAAAGGGGTGGATTTCGCGGTTCCAACCGCAGCATCAACCTCTGTAAAAGGCATGAAAACTTAGCATAGCCTTAAGGCAGACAAAATTACTTACATCATTGTGTTATAACACACACTGTCCTTGCTACTGTACAACACAAAATTAATTCTAAAAAATATCTGTTCAAATAACAATCACAGGGGAAACCATGGTACTAAAAATACCTGCTACTATAACCCTATGTCTGTGCTCAGTGATGTTACTGAAGATTCTATGATGTCTGTACGATAATGTAAATTCCCCCTGTCCTGCCAAAAAGATTAGCTTACAGTTGTGTTAAAAAAAATAGCAGTACAACATCAGTAACCTGATGAACCACTGTTATTAGTAGTAGTGATATTTCTGCATGGCAAATAATTTACTTGTAGATGTAGTAGTGTAATAGAATAACAACAGACCCAACTGCCATGACATGCACGCTGCTTGTTCTGAGTAATTGACTAATTCATTGAAAGGGGCGTGTTCAATATAATAGCAGTGTGGAGTTTAATTGGACAATTAATTAATTCTGTGAAAGAACAGGTGTCATTAATTGTCCTTTATTAAAGAAGAAGGGAAGCAAATGTTTCACACATTGTTATAAAATATATATTCCTACTGAATTGCTAAGTAAAATGGGCCATTCCAAACATTGTTCGGAGGAACAACGTAATTTGATTAAAAAGTTGATTGGAGAGGGGAAAACGTATAAAGAAGTGCATGAAGGATGCTTCATAGTATGCTCAGCTAAAAAGATCTCAAATGCTTTAAAATGGCAACAAAAACTTGAAACAGGCGGAAGAAAACGAGCAACTACTGTTAAAACGGATTGAAGAATAGTCAGAATGGAAAAGATTCAGCCAATCATCACCTCCAGAAATATCAAAAATGATCTAAAATTACCTGTAAGTGCTGTTACAGTCAGAAGACGTTTGATCGAAGCTAAGCTATCAGCAAAAAGCCCCCGTAAAGCACCATTGTTGAAAAAACGGCATGTGCAGAATCAGTTAAAATTTGTCAAGGAACACATCGAAGATAAATGGCGTAAAGCACCATTGTTGAAAAAACGGCATGTGCAGAATCGGTTAAAATTTGCCAAGAAACACATCGATTGGCCCAAAGAGAAATGGCGTAACATTCTGTGGACTGATGAGTAAAATTGTTCTTTTCGGGTCTAGTGGTCAACAGTACATCAGACGACCCCCGGGTACTGAATTCAAGCCACAGTACACTGTGAAGACAGTGAAGCATGGTGGCGCACAAATCATGGTATGGGGACACTACGGTGTTGGGCCTATTTATCGTATACCAGGGATCATGGATCAGTTTGAATACGTCAAAATACTTCAAGAGATTATGTTGCCGTATGCCAAAGAGGAAATGCCCCTGAAGTGGGTGTTTCAACAAGACAACGACCCCAAACACACGAGTAAGCGAGCAACATCTTGGTTCCAGACAAAAATAATTGAGGTAATGGAGTGGCCAGCTCAATCCCTCGACCTCAACCCCATTGAAAACTTGTGGGGTGACATTAAAAATGCAGTTTCTGAAGCAAAACCCAAAAATTCACAGGAACTGTGGAATGTAGTTTGTTCATCCTGGGCTGAAATACCTGTTCTAGGTGCCAGAAGTTGGTTGACTCGATGCAACGCAGATACGCAGCAGTTATAAAAAACAATGCTTATGCAACTAAATATTAGTTTGTAATTTAAAGTGAAGTTAAATCTTGAAAAATTTCTTCAGTTTATACAGTAAGTGTTTGAGTTTGAAGAAAAAAATGTCGACACTGCTATTTTTTTGAACAGATTAATATTCCTTTTCTTTGCTTCCTGTAAAAGAATAACGCAGACTTGATCAAATTTGTTAATGCTTTGATTTGGAATTGAATGTGTAATGTTTCCACTACATTTGAAATATGGAACTAAAAGCTATTAAAAAATATTTGCACTTTATTCACTTTTTTTAACCCACTGCTATTTATTTGAACACCACTGTACATGTTTGCTGGCTAATATGTAAGAGATTTATAAAACAGTATACAGTATAAACCCTGGACTCAGGCCCTATTGTATGTATATCCACTGCACTCAGTTGAATGGGTCAAAATACTGCATTTCACTATACCTTTAAATTTACTTTTTTTAATTGTTTGTGGGTTTGTCAAGGAATTTTTCGTTCCACGAAAGGGCTTTACCTGTAGTTGTCTTAGAAGCAAATTAATGAAAACGGTTGTGTTTTGTTTTAGTTTTTTTACCTGTAGCCTGCACCTTTATAACTTGGCTCGACCACTGCATGGGTTGCAATGTTGCATAATTGCATCTAAGCTAGATGGATCTGTCTGGGTCCAAGTCCACTCATGTTTTTTGAATCAGGGATGTTTAAAAGAATTAAGTTAGTCAGTAGATTTTTTTCTTGTCTGGCAACATTTATGACAGATATTTCACCTGGCAGCAGGCCTGTTGGCCCAGGGGCTGTAGTATAGACTCCCCTGATTTTGAGCGAACCAGTAAGTCACACACAACCTTTGGAACTACTGCCAGAACACACAAAAAATGGGGTCTTTCAGGGTGGGGAGCAGAGAAAAAGTCATTCTTTACAACAGCCCACATAGCTTTCCCCTCTGCTTTCCCCCTGCCAACTTCATGCTGTTGGGTAAGCGGAAATGAAGGCGTGCTAGATTCTCCCTCCCTTGAGAGCGACACTAACCCCTCAAAGCGCAAATCAAACACATGATCAACGTCACAGGAAACCCATTTCCCAGCCTTTCTGCTCCCTCTGGGAGATTCATTACAGTGCTGTGGGTCTGTGCCTCTGTGTTAGTAACCCCCCCCCCCGTGCCCGATGTTTTCACAGTTCCAGCGTAACCTCTGATAGGGCATGTGGCTCATCCTCCTTTCTTTTCCTGCTAAACCCGTGATTAATTGTATCTTTTACAATACTTTCGGTAATTAGGTGTATGCGAGCCAACTTCGCAGGGCGGGCGGTGGATCTGGGACGAAGAGGCCTCACTTTATTAAGGGAATCGAGTGAATACTTCATATTACCCGCTCTTTGCTCCCCCTCTACAAGCCTTACTCAGAGATTCACTGCAGCCAAGCCAACTGCAGTTTCATCACGTTGTGTTCTGGGCTCTCAGACGAGCACAGCGGAGACACAGGTGTCCCCGTTAGGCAAAGTATCCCCTTTCGACTCCCCCGTCTCAAACACAGGGGCCAGAAAATCTCAATATAAATATTAATTATGAAGTCTGATCAGTTCCCAGGGTTCTCCAGGTCATGGTTCCATAAAATTCCACAGTTTTGGTTGATACTGGCATTGCCACCAAAAATGTGGGGAAACAACAAACTTAGAAAGTCGACCAACAGGCAAATCTGACCGTGTTGCAGAGCTATACAGTATTCCAGTTTATCTTCAGTTATGAGCCACGAATGATAAATGACAATGATCCCATTTTTCAAGAGTAACCATCCATGACCTGCTATTGGTCATTCCAAGTCATTGAAACATACAAAATGCAACTTCCTTCCTAAAAACCCCTTACCTGCAAACAGCTATTTGCAAACACTTTTTAGAGGTAGAAAATGGTACGTGTTTGCCATATCCTTTCATCTTTTGTGCATTATCGGAAATATTCTTGGTGGGCAATCTGCTTTTCCCGTCAGAGAAACCGCAGCATTCTCAGACGTTTAAAAACATGTGACCAAAACTTAATCTTCAAGTGTTTTTTCAGAGCTGAGGCTCCCACCGGGCATGGCGTTAACCTGGCCTTCTTCCTCACAATCCTGTTATTCAATTAACCTTCATGTTTCCCTCCGCTCAGAGCCCTGGGCCCGTTGCGGTGCTCGATCTCACTGGTCTAGGCTACCACGTACACGAGGCTGGATCACAGCACAGTGATAACACTAGGGGTGAGTGAACGCTTTTGTCCGCTGATTTCACACGTGGGTATCAGAGATATAAATGGTATTTTCAAAGATTATGGCCTCTTGTCAAATAAATCTGAACAATGAACTTGTGTCTTTTTTATTTTTTATTTTTTATACATAACTTCCTGACGGTCAAACTTAGAAACCCTTGAAATATCCCATTGTCCTGATGCTGGCCAGGGTACTAAAGGAAGTGTTTTGTGTCTCTAATCAAATACATTTTTGTTCCAAACCTTACACGCTGGCCAGATCTCAGTTCCGCAACATCAGGGTGACTGGCTATTGTATTGTATTATATTATATTGTAGGTCGAGTACCTCGTAAATGAATGTAATCTAATGTGTCAGGCATGCGTCAGTAAGTAAGAGCTACAGGAGCACACTGTAAGCGATGCGACTCCCAGCAGCCCGACGGACACCAGCTGAGACTAAATCATCTTTATTTTCTGTGTAATGGAATGCCAAGCGTGATGGCGAGCCGAGCAGCCGTTTGATGTTACAGAGCACTTTATGATAGCCATCTCCCGAGGTCCACATGTTGCCGCAGCTCAGAGGCTTCCTCTGCGGCCTGGCTTCCTAAAGCCCCGTTTGGCCCCGAGTTTCCCCCAGTGAATCACCACGCCCTCAAACCTCGTCTCCTCCCTGGTCTTTTCTGGTTCTCTCATGTGCCAAAGATCTTAAGATCTTTTCCTCTTTCCCTTTTCAGTTTCGTCCCTGATTTCAGGTGCTTGCAACGATCCTCCTCCATCCATTCCGATCCACGTGCTGAGTCAGACGAGCTATAGAAGCAGAACTGTAATTTTAGAAAAGACAGAAACACACTGGGGATCCCTGTGTGCGCGCTAAAGGGCCTGTGAAGCATTCCTGGGTTTTAGTTCACGGGCCCATAACTCTTAATACAAATCTGGCTCCATTCGGTTTGGATTCTCTGCGAAAAGTTATGAATGAAACCTAGCGGTTACGTAAATCCACTGGGTTCCAAAAGGAGCACCCAATAAAGTTCAATGAAAGGTTCTATCGAGTACTTTTGACAACTAGCCAGGGGGGCAACGCTAATTCAATCTTAAGTCACAGGTTACTGGCAGTTTATGGGCATTTTAGAGCACGCGTAAATTAATTACCACTGTAAACAGTAATCAACCCCACAAAGACATTTACTAAACGCAGAGATGTCATAATATAAAGAGCGGCAGGATGTGGGATTCCAGTCACCAGTGCAGTTAAGCGACGGCTTTTCGTTCGACTTTTAACTGCACCAGCGACCGAATTATCACGTTAGAGGGTGAGCCGTGCGCAGACAGACGCGCAAGACGAGTTCACGAGGAGACTGGAAGGCCCAGGACTTTTAAATATTGACTCCTCTTCCATTAGAATCCGATGAGAACATGGCGTGGACGTCTCCGGAGAGCGCGGTGCAAATGAAAGCCTCTTTCATCCCGCCGTCCTCGGTGGCTCGTTCAGCACACACTGTGCTCTCAACATGCCAGCGGTACAGGCCACGCTGCCCCTCTCCCACACACCCCCATATTCCTGTATGGTATGTTTCAGATTTATGTTTTCTTGCGGTTTTATTAAAGAACATTAACTCAAACAACCTATGTGCCCCGGAGCAGACACGTCTTGCTTTTATACAGGCGCTCGGGGATGGGGAACTCGGGTTTCTCGTCGTCCCCGGACGGAGAGGAGGGCCAACGTCTTTAACAAGCGTCAGGAACACTGTGTGAACAAACAAGGACATGGGTGCCAGCTGTTAAGCTAAAGCCGTGCAAAACGCATTGTGCTTGGGCTTTTTTTAATAGGGTACGAGGTAGGGAGTACGAATAAGGGGTGGATGGTGGGTGGGGGTGGGGGTGGTGGTTGAGGGGGGGGGGGGGCACAACGATTTCCCAACTTTCATGTGGGGTGTCTGCAGGCTGTGAGAAAGAACAAGTCTGCTTTTCTTACCGTTCTCTCTCCTCCTCCCCCCCCCACGCCAGGTTTTTTCGATTGTTTGTTTTAAATCAAATCAGTTTACAACAGTGCAGGGGTTTTGCATTTCCTGGCAGAACACAATGGTGAACAGTATCAATATTGACATTCTCTGTGGCTGTTGCTGGGGACCAGTCCTACGAAGTCCACATTCAGGCCTGCTGGACAGAGACTACGTACAGCACTCCTATGATGCGATGGTCCAAAAACAACTGCTGAATACGCGTCTGTGCATAAGCATCTTGTCCAGCAGCTCAGACATACGTACACAGGCCAGCTAACCATCATGGACAAGGTTTGCGGTCAGTTTTGGCTTTTGTCATTTAGCAAGAGCCTCAATGACCCAACTAAAGCAAAATATTAAGACACACTAAAATATTTAGGTCATAAAATCCTGTAACTACATCATGTATCAGGATTTTGCATTTTTGGAAACTATCCAGAAGTGTAACCACTTAAAAATGATAAATGTGGTGGATAAAAATATTTCCCCCATTTTTATCCATCCCAACAGAATTCTCAGGCATATCCGTGTCACTTTTCTGAGAGATTTTCTGTTGACTCTGAAGAGCACAACCGCGCACACGGATGTACTGTATCTGCTGAATTGAGCGTAGACAGACAGCAGCCGCCTTTCTTCCTCTGCAGCCGACCCGCTGAGCTGCGCAGTCATGGCACCGGATGACTGCAGCGTATGCGCAGCTCGGGCAGAGCGCTGGCCGCCGATCAAACAGAAGATGGGGAGATAACCGCCAACTGAAGCTCTTCCCCCAGGGGTGGCCCGCCGTGGTCCTGGTGAGCCACGGGGTCTGTGGGTTTCGTCTGACCTTCAAACCAGCAGCCAACCGAGACCCAGGAAACCAGGTGGGGTGAGTCAGCTGTGTAACTAACCGCTTTAACTGATTAATTGAGTAACGACAAAAACCTGCACGTCCTGCGGCTCTCCTGGACCAGGGTTGGCCACTGCTCCTATAGCCAATCATGAGTCTCCGTTCAGATACCTGGCACAACAGAAACAGACTCTCCGGATTAGATGCCAGACTGTGGGACGCATTGATAACAATGGGAGCTAGTAATAATGATAATGCCTGGCATTTATATAGTGCCTTTCTCACACTCAATGCGCTTTACAATGATGAGGGGGAAACTCACCTCAACCACTACTAATGTGCAGCACCCACCTGGGTGATGCAACGGCAGCCATTTTGCACCAGAATGCTCACCACACATCAGCTGAGGTAGAGAGGGAGTGAACAATTTTTAAGCCAATTGTTCTGAGTAATTGACTCATTCATTGAAAGGAGCGTGTTCAAAATAATAGCAGTGTGGAGTTTAATTAGAGAATTCATTCATTCTGTGAAAAAAACAGGTGTCATTAATTGTCCTTTATTAAGGATGAAGGGAAGCAAATGTTTCACACATTGTTATAAAATATATTTCCTTCTGAATTGCTAAGTAAAACGGGCCGTTCCAAACATTGTTCGGAGGAACAACGTAATTTTATTAAAAAGTTGATTGGAGAGGGGAAAACGTATAAAGAAGTACAGCAAATTATAGGATGCTCAGCTAAAAAGATCTCAAATGCTTTAAAATGGCAACAAAAACCAGAAACACGCGGAAAAAAACGAGCAGCTACTGATAAAACGGATCGAAGAATAGTCCGAATGGCAATGATTCAGCCAATCATCACCTCCAGATAGATCAAAGATGATATAAAATGACCTGTAAGTCCTGTTACAGTCAGAAGATGTTTGATCAAAGCTATCAGCAAGAAGCCCCCGTAAAGCACCATTGTTGGGCCGCTGCGGTAGTACAGCGGTAAAAGCGCTGACTTTCAGTCAGCGCAGTTGTACTCTGAGGATCGGGGTTCGCGCCCCGGTCCTGCCATTTTCCGAGCATGGCCAGCGCCCTGTGGGAGCAGCAATTGGCGGCTGCTTCCGGGTGGGGGGAGGGCTCGGATGAGAATCGCTACGCAAAATAAGGCCCCGGGCGAGTTGGAATCACGGTCAGGAGCTTGGGGAGTCGCGCCCTGTAGAGGACGTGGCGGCCTCTTTCCTACTACCGGCTGACGGGGTTGTATAGTGGTGGTTCTCTAGCGGTTGCTACATGGGGGGAATTGAAGTAGAATAGGGGTTCAATTGGCTACTAAATTGGGAGAAAGTGGGGAAAAATCAGAAACAAAATTATAAAAAATAAAAAATAAAAAAAAATAAAAAAAATAAAAAAAAGCACCATTGTTGAAAAAACGGCATGTGCAGAATCGGTTAAAATTTGCCAAGAAACACATCGATTGGCCCAAAGAGAAATGGCGTAACATTCTGTGGACTGATGAGAGTAAAATTGTTCTTTTCGGGTCTAGTGGTCAACAGTACATCAGACGACCCCCGGGTACTGAATTCAAGCCACAGTACACTGTGAAGACAGTGAAGCATGGTGGCGCACAAATCATGGTATGGGGACACTACGGTGTTGGGCCTATTTATCGTATACCAGGGATCATGGATCAGTTTGAATACATCAAAATACTTGGAGATTATGTTGCCGTATGCCAAAGAGGAAATGCCCCTGAAGTGGGTGTTTCAACAAGACAACGACCCCAAACACACGGGTAAGCGAGCAACATCTTGGTTCCAGACAAAAATAATTGAGGTAATGGAGTGGCCAGCTCAATCCCTCGACCTCAACCCCATTGAAAACTTGTAGGGTGACATTAAAAATTCAATTTCTGAAGCAAAACCCAAAAATTTACAGGAACTGTGGAATGTAGTTAATTCATTCTGGGCTGAAATACCTGTTCTAGGTGCCAGAAGTTTGTTGACTCGATGCAACACAGATGCGCAGCAGTTATCAAAAACAATGGTTATGCAACTAAATATTAGTTCAGTAATTTAAAGTGAAGTTAAATCTTGAAAAATGTCTTCAGTTTATGCAGTAAGTGTTTGAGTTTGAAGAGAAAAATGTCACACTGCAATTTTTTTTTAACAGATTAATATTCCTTTTCTTTGCTTCCTGTAAAAGAATAATGCAGACTTGATCAAATTTGTTAATGCTTTGATTTGGAATTGAATGTGTAATGTTTCCACTACATTTGAAATATGGAACTCAAAGCTATTAAAAAATATTTGCACTTTATTCACTTTTTTTAACGCACTGCTATTTATTTGAACACCACTGTACTAGTACATACTGCCTGACAGCAATTTTTTATTCTATTTTCTAAAACATCATTGACAGACATGAGACGATAGAGAAAGTGAAGTGAAATTATTTTATGAAAATTGTACTTACGCAAAACAGACAAGTATTAATGTAATACCACTCTTCTCAGTGAATAGAAAAACCAGATTAACACACAGATGCCGTACTTTACACTTTACTTTACAACGCTCGTACTTCAGAAAATGAGATCTGTTATGGACAATAAAATGGAGGACAGCTGTCATAGTTTCACTCTGTAGTTCTGTCTCTTTTAATCCTGCTGCCATATGCATCCTGCAACCATTTATACTTTCCAACTGACTTAAGGAACAACTGACTTCTGCCACTTCAGTGCAGTTAAATGGCATGAAGTTGTCTGTGCGCTAGCCTTTCTCCTGTGTTTTTAAATCCTTTAGCATTACTGGAGGTGGTACGTTAGCTTCTGAGGCTAACCCTCAGTCTTTGGGCAGGGCTCTCACAGACACATACTGTACAGCAAATTAAGGGGGGGGGGGGGGGGGGGAATAATTACATTTTAAACAACACGGTTTGGAGTTTGGCTGCTTGGCGGCCGGTGACAGACTCAAACCAGCTGACGCGCGGCCAGAGGGCAGCGTGGAGTCCATGGGAGCCGTCTGAGGAGACCGGAGAAGGGGCGTGACTCTGACCCCGCGATACGCTATTGCTGGCGCGTTGCAGACAGAAAGGCGTGTCGTCGGCGTGCCGTGAGCTTCAGTTTGCCTCCGGAGCCCCTCACAGGCCGAACCAGTCGGTCACGCCGCCGCGTCTGGGGTCAGCTCTCTGCCGCTGCTTTTCGTCCTCCAGGAACTTATCCTGCATCTCCTCCATGGAACCGTCCGCGGGCTTTGCGTCCTTCTCCGGGAAGATGTCTGGGAACTCGAACGTCTGCTGCTGTGACTGTAACCCAGAGGCACAACGGGAATTAGCCACCACCTTCTGATTGTACATACTGAACATCTGCCTTTACACAATGTGGAGAATGTTTAAAGATTAGCAACCAGACTAGCATCAGTTAATCATTTGATAAATTTGTCTATTTTATATAGTTGTTTGCAAACAGGTTGTCAAAAAGGGGGCATTTCACAGTGGGCATTTTCTAGATCCGGCGTATTATGTTGACCCATATGCCTGTATCTCACACCTGTGTAAGACAGACAGTAGGGCTTTCATTTTGGCCAAAAAATAAATGTAACTTTAAAAAAATAAATGTTTATTTATTTTTTTAAACAGACATCCAGATATATTCAAATATATATTGCAAAATTTACATGAAAATGTCAAAATTGCAAGAAAGCAGGTACAGAGGCAATAGGAGGTATTATATATATTTTTTTTTTAAATCTTTTTATTTTTTAAAGTAGATTATACCACTGATTAAGTACATAAGCAAATTTGGTAAAATTTGAACTCAGCTTGTTAACTTGTTTAACTGAGCAGACCTCACATTGAGAGTAGTAGTACACAGCGAACGAACAATGAACTTAGCAACGTTAAGTTCCAGACTTTCTGGAAGTAGTGAACAGAGGAACAAGTGAACCAAATAAATCTTTTTAAATGGACTGAGCCAAAAAATTCTGCTCACCAAAAAGAACAAGTTCCCATCGCTACTTCCAAGCTTTCGGCCACGCTGTTACCTAGTGTGTGAGCGTCAAGGGGCCAGCTTTCGGCCACGCTGTTACCTAGTGTGTGAGCGTCAAGGGGCCAGCTTTCGGCCACGCTGTTACCTAGTGTGTGAGCGTCAAGGGGCCAGCTTTCGGCCACGCTGTTACCTAGTGTGTGAGCGTCAAGGGGCCAGCTTTCGGCCATGCTGTTACCTAGTGTGTGAGCGTCAAGGGGACAGCTTTCGGCCACGCTGTTACCTAGTGTGTGAGCGTCAAGGGGCCAGCTTTCGGCCACGCTGTTACCTAGTGTGTGAGCGTCAAGGGGCCAGCTTTCGGCCATGCTGTTACCTAGTGTGTGAGCGTCAAGGGGCCAGCTTTCGGCCATGCTGTTACCTAGTGTGTGAGCGTCAAGGGGCCAGCTTTCGGCCATGCTGTTACCTAGTGTGTGGGCGTCAAGGGGCCAGCTTTCGGCCACGCTGTTACCTAGTATGTGAGCGTCAAGAGGCAAGCTTTCGGCCATGCTGTTACCTAGTGACCTAGTGTGTGAGCATCAAGGGGCCAGCTTTCGGCCATGTTGTTACCGAGTGTGTGAGCGTCAAGGGGAAAGCTTTCGGCCATGCTGTTACCAAGTATGCGAGAGTCAAGGGGCAAGCTTTCGGCCATGCTGTTACCTAGTGTGCGAGCGTCAAGGGGCCAGCTTTCAGCCATGCTGTTACCTAGTGTGTCAGCATCAAGGGGCCAACTTTCGGCCATGCTGTTACCTAGTGTATGAGCGTCAAGGGGCCAGCTTTCGGCCATGCTGTTACCTAGTATGTGAGAGTCAAGGGGCAAGCCTTCAGCCATGTTGTTACTGAGTGTGTGAGCGTCAAGGGGAAAGCTTTCAGCCATGTTGTTACCTAGTATGTGAGAGTCAAGGGGCCAGCTTTCGGCCATGTTGTTACAGAGTGTGTGAGCGTCAAGGGGAAAGCTTTCGGCCATGCTGTTACCAAGTATGCGAGAGTCAAGGGGCAAGCTTTCGGCCATGCTGTTACCTAGTGTGCGAGCGTCAAGGGGCCAGCTTTCAGCCATGCTGTTACCTAGTGTGTGAGCATCAAGGGGCCAGCTTTCGGCCATGCTGTTACCTAGTATGTGAGAGTCAAGGGGCAAGCTTTCGGCCATGTTGTTACTGAGTGTATGAGCGTCAAGGGGCCAGCTTTCGGCCATGCTGTTACCTAGTATGTGAGAGTCAAGGGGCAAGCTTTCGGCCATGTTGTTACTGAATGTGTGAGCGTCAAGGGGAAAGCTTTCAGCCATGTTGTTACCTAGTATGTGAGAGTCAAGGGGCCAGCTTTCGGCCATGCTATTACCTAGTGTGTGAGCATTAAGGGGCCAGCTTTCGGCCATGCTGTTACCTAGTATGTGAGAGTCAGGGGGCCAGCTTTCGGCCATGCTGTTACCTAGTGTGTGAGCGTCAAGGGGCCAGCCTTCGGCCATGTTGTTACCTAGTGTGTGAGCATTAAGGGGCCAGCCTTCGGCCATGTTGTTACCTAGTGTGTGAGCATTAAGGGGACAGCTTTCGGCCATGTTGTTACCTAGTGTGTGAGCATCAAGGGGCCAGCCTTCGGCCATGTTGTTACCTAGTGTGTGAGCATTAAGGGGACAGCTTTCGGCCATGTTGTTACCGAGTGTGTGTGAGCGTCAAGAGGGAAGCTTTTGGCCATGTTGTTACCTAGTACGTGAGAGTCAAGGGGCCAGCTTTCGGCCATGCTGTTACCTAACTGTGTTCTCACACAATATCAGGACACGCACATGCATTATGATCCCTGCATGGTAGGAGTGTTTGATGTCAGAAAAATAATTCTGTGATACTTTCATTAAATATTGCAACAGCAGTATAATGTGGTAAAATGAACACTTGGGTTTTTTCATTTTCATGTGTTTATTTTGCCACGTAACGTGCACTCATCCATGGATGAATAATGGTATGAGCGGCTGCATGGTTTTCCTGACTGGAGCAAGGCACCTGAATTTGTGTTTCTGTCAGATGCTGTAACTCACTGTCAGTGATAATAATAAGCACAGGAGGAAAGTGACAGGGTGTAGTCCAACTCCATTTTGTTGAAGATTACCACTCTAACCCGCATTAGGCGCTGGATCATGATCTGTTCAGAGCCCACTCTTATTTGCTAATAGTGGCCAGCAATATTTGAGTTATCAGCCGTTTTTATTTACTTTCAATTCAGCTTTTGCCGCTGTCTGCTGATTGCGTGGTTTTAATTAGAACTCGTTGAAACACTGATTTTAAGTGTTCTATAGGCTGTTTACGTGGTTACGTGGTTTTAACTGACCTGATTGAACACTGATCAAAGCAATTGCATTACTAGGTTGTGTTTGTTCTGCGATTGGCTTTTTCAGCTCGTTAGATCGGATAAACTGATAGTTCCGGAGTATTGTGCTTTTTGATAGGAAATAATAATTGATCCTGCTCGCGAAGTGTCTCTCAGCTGTTAGTCTTCAGCAATCAGCTGTGTGCACTTCAAAAAGACTTGTGTCTGAGCGACAACTATTTAGACCAAGGCTTCACTGACTTTTTCAGTGTGCATATTTCTTCCTGTAGAGCAAGAGCTGTTTTGAACCGTCCCGCGTAAGGTTGTATCGATTTTAAGTGCTTTTGCCGCTGTCTGCTGATTGCGTGGTTTTAATTAGAACTCGTTGAAACACTGATTTTAAGTGTTCTATAGGCTGTTTACGTGGTTACGTGGTTTTAACTGACCTGATTGAACACTGATCAAAGCAATTGCATTACTAGGTTGTGTTTGTTCTGCGATTGGCTTTTTCAGCTCGTTAGATCGGATAAACTGATAGTTCCGGAGTATTGTGCTTTTTGATAGGAAATAATAATTGATCCTGCTCGCGAAGTGTCTCTCAGCTGTTAGTCTTCAGCAATCAGCTGTGTGCACTTCAAAAAGACTTGTGTCTGAGCGACAACTATTTAGACCAAGGCTTCACTGACTTTTTCAGTGTGCATATTTCTTCCTGTAGAGCAAGAGCTGTTTTGAACCGTCCCGCGTAAGGTTGTATCGATTTTAAGTGCTTTTGCCGCTGTCTGCTGATTGCGTGGTTTTAATTAGAACTCGTTGAAACACTGATTTTAAGTGTTCTATAGGCTGTTTACGTGGTTACGTGGTTTTAACTGACCTGATTGAACACTGATCAAAGCAATTGCATTACTAGGTTGTGTTTGTTCTGCGATTGGCTTTTTCAGCTCGTTAGATCGGATAAACTGATAGTTCCGGAGTATTGTGCTTTTTGATAGGAAATAATAATTGATCCTGCTCGCGAAGTGTCTCTCAGCTGTTAGTCTTCAGCAATCAGCTGTGTGCACTTCAAAAAGACTTGTGTCTGAGCGACACTAGTGTCGCTCCGTCCCAGTTTGTGTGTGTTTTCCATGTGTGTTCTCCCCATCCCTGTCTGCTCTCTTCCATTCAGAACCCGCTTCCAACGACGTGGCTCTTCACGGCGACGCAACCCTTCCAACCTCCGCTACCCCTCACCGACTCCCTGCGAGAACTTCACCGTCGCAGGGGGGCTCTGGAACTGCCAGTCTGCCACACGGAAAGCAGACTTCATCTCCGGCTATGCCTCCTTCCTGTCTCTCCAGTTTCTCGCCCTCACTGAAACCTGGATCACGCCAGACAACACGGCAACTCCCGCTGCCCTCTCCTCCTCCTTCTCCTTCTCTCACACCCCCCGGCCGTCTGGTCGCGGAGGTGGTACTGGTTTGCTACTCTCCCCCTCATGGTCTTTCTCTGTTTTCCCCCTCTCTGATCTATCCATTACAAGCTTTGAATACCACTCTGTGTTTATCAACCACCCTATTAACCTGTACATTATAGTTGTTTACCGCCCTCCAGGTCCCCTGGGGTGCTTCCTCGACGAGCTTGCCACCCTGATCGGTTTTTTCCCAGAGGACGGCATCCCGCTGATCCTCCTGGGAGACTTCAACATCCATCTAGACGCCTCCCAGTCTGCAGCCTTCCTACCACTTCTCCGCTCCTTTGACCTCACCCTCCAACCCTCCCCCCCCACCCACAAGGCTGGCAACCTCCTAGACCTGGTCTTCCAGAGGAACAGCCCCTGCTCTGATCTCACTGTTACCCCTCTGCATACCTCTGATCATCACTTCATTTCCTTCTCTCTTCCACTTGTTCCACACCGTCCCTCTCCTCCCCACACCCCCACTGTCTCTGTCCGCCGTAACCTCTGCTCCCTCTCGCCCTCCTCTCTTGCTCCCTGTGTCACTTCTTCCCTCCCCCCTCTCAAACCCTTCTCTCAACTCTCTATCGACTGTGCATCTGACACCCTGCTCACAGCTCTCTCCACATCACTTAACACTCTCTGCCCTCTTGTCTCTAGGCCCACACGCCCATCTCCTCCCTGCCCATGGATGTCCGACGCCCTGCGCACCTCAAGGGCCGGTCTCCGCGCAGCTGAGAGGATGTGGAGAAAATCCAGAGACGCATCAGACCTCTCTTCCTACCAGACTCTCCTAGCGGCGTTCTCTACAGCAGTCACCGCCGCCAAGGTATCCTACTATCACACAAAAATTTGCAAACACAGTTCTAACCCCCGTCAACTGTTCTCTATCTTCTCCTCCCTCCTCAGCAAACCCCCTCCTGCTCCTCACTCCTCGTTCACTGCAGACGACTTTGCAGATTCCTTCGATGAGCAGATCGCAGACATCCGCAGCTCCTTCAGCCCCACTCCCCCTCCCCTCACAGACACTGTTTCCCACTCTCTTTCTCTCTCTACCCCTTCTGTGTCCCCCCCCTGCCTCTCCACCTTTTCTCCCCTTTCTCAGACTGATGTGTCCCATCTCCTACTCTCCCATCGCCCCACTACTTGTGCCCTCGACCCTATCCCTTCATCTCTCCTCCAGGCAATCACCCCAGATATCCTCCCGTTTGTGACCTCCCTGGTGAACTCCTCCCTGACCTCTGGCTGTTTCCCCTCATCCTTCAAAAGAGCCCACATCACCCCGATCCTGAAAAAACCTACGCTGGACCCCTCCAACATCCAAAACTACAGACCGGTATCCCTTCTTTCTTTTCTTTCCAAAACTATCGAACGCGCTGTTTCTAACCAACTGTCGTCTTTCCTCACCCAGAACAACCTGCTAGACCCCCTCCAGTCCGGCTTCAAACCCGGCCACTCAACGGAGACCGCACTCCTCTCCGTCAGCGAGATGCTTCATGCAGCTCGGGCAGCCTCCCTCTCCTCTGTGCTAATACTTCTAGACCTCTCTGCCGCCTTCGACACCGTAGATCACTCCATCCTCCTGTCGTCCCTGTCTGCAGCGGGGATCCGCGGCTCGGCCCTGGCCTGGATTGAGTCCTACCTCTCGGAACGCTCCTCCCAGGTTGCCTGGGCTGGTAAAGTATCGGCACCCCGTCCCCTTACCACAGGAGTCCCCCAGGGCTCAGTCCTTGGTCCCCTCCTTTTCTCCATCTACACCAAATCCCTTGGCCCTGTTATCACTGCTCATGGTCTTTCTTACCACTGCTATGCTGACGATACTCAACTCTTTCTCTCCTTCTCACCCTCTGACACTCAGGTATCAGCCCGCGTCTCCGCTTGCCTGAGCGACATCCAGAGCTGGATGGACAACCGCCATCTCAAGCTCAATCCTGGCAAGACTGAGCTCATCTACATTCCTGCTTTAACCTCTCCTCCTCTCAATCTCTCTATTTCCCTAGGGGACACTCCACTGACCCCAACGCCCTGTGCCAGGAACCTCGGCGTCGTGATGGACAACAGGCTGTCCCTCTCCGAGAACATCGCAGCGGTAACCCGGGCATGCAGGTTCTTCCTGTACAACATCAGGAGAATCCGCCCCTTCCTCACCACCCACTCAACCCAGCTCCTGGTCCAAGCAATGGTGCTGTCTCGCCTGGACTATTGCAACTCTCTCCTGGCTGGCCTGCCAGCATCGGCCATTAGACCCCTTCAGCTTATCCAGAACGCAGCAGCGCGCCTGGTCTTTAACCTCCCCCGACACTCCCATGTCACCCCCCTGCTCATTGACCTCCACTGGCTACCGGTGATGGCTCGCATCAAATTCAAAACATTGGTGCTCGCCTTCCAGGCAGTCCGAGGTTCTGCCCCCCCATACCTCCAAAAACTAATCAGACCCTACACACCTGCCAGATCCCTGCGCTCCGCCTCCTCAGGACGACTGGTACCCCCCCCCTCTTCATGCTAGCACCCGGTCTCGACGTCTGTCTGTCCTGGCCCCACGGTGGTGGAATGAGCTCCCCGTGGAGGTCAGAACAGCAGAAAGTCTGACTGCCTTCAAGCGCAGATTGAAGACTCACCTCTTCAAGCTGCACCTCTCTCCACCCCTCCCTACCTCCCTGTGACTATTGTTATTAATGTTGTGTAATTCCCCCCCCAAAAAAAAAAAAAAAAAAAAAAAAAAAACAACAACCCCAATCATACTGACTGCGCCTAGTACTTAGATTCATATTTGCCTTTTTAGGGTTGTTTTTAAACGTTCTTGTTCCTAGTTTGAAAATGCACTATGTACGTCGCTCTGGATAAGAGCGTCTGCTAAATGTCTATAATGTAATGTAATGTAATGTAATACTCCACTGACCTGAGAATCCACGTAAATTATCACCAGACATGCAGTAATGTGTGGCTTCAAATGCCTCTCAAAGCAAATTCCCCTAAAAACATCCCAGCTTTAAAGTTATGAGTAGGAAAAAGATAAGGGTCATCCCAGCCATGTTTAAACGGTGAAACTAATCCTGACCCCGTGTCTCAATGACGTCAGCAACAGCACAACTGTCAGGAACAAAATGGCCATATTTAATTCCTGTTGGTAAAAAAAAAAAGCAATAAAAGAAATTAAAACATGACTGTCAGAAGTCGGGGGAGTAAACCCAAAAGAACGGCGTGACCTCTCTGTGAGATGTGCCGTCCAGCCCGCAAGGAGGACACGGTCTCTCGGCTGAAATCGGCCGCGGCGCTGAACCAAACGCAGAGAGCCCCGCTCTTTATTCCCATGGGGAGAGGGCAAGCGGAGTTCACTTCAGACTGCTCCACGAGCTGGCCCGAGCCGCGCCGATACCCAGACGCTCACGTCGCTGATCTTCCCTTTGTTCGGGAGACGAAGCGAAGCTGAGTAGATAGGCATCGCTGCGAGCGAGCGAGGTCTAATGAGAAGCAGCACCCCCCCCCCCCAACTGACACTTCCAAGAACCCTTATTGCGCGGCTCTTCCTCTGCAGCTACGAGAAGAGGGGACCTCCTAAAACGAAACCAGAGCCCCGCAGGCCTGCTGCTGCTGCTGCCGCCCCCATATTTTAAATGAATGAGTCAGGAACCAAGCCCGTTAAAGCGGGTCTCAGCACTGCACAACACGCGGTCCCTTTTTGTCATAAACACCGTGCCCACAAACACTAAACTCCCAAGAAGACCGACCTTCCAACATGCAGCTCTGAGACCCTTTACCACGTGTCAGTCTACCACAAGTGTCGGGACACCCCGCGTAAACAGGAGAGCGCAAGAAGCCTTTGCGGATGAAACCAGGCCAGTCAGTCGACCTTGACCTTCTAAAAAACGCTTCATTAACAGTGCTTAAAGGGATATTCCACCTTTGTGTGACAGAAGTAATTTTGTGGAGCCTACCCCATTATATTTGCATAGCGTGAATACTAGCAACGTTAGCTGTCCCTGCTGACCGTTAACGGCATCCCCAGTAGTCCCGGTTGTCAGGCTCCCCATTCACTCCCATTCATTTTCAGGACCCCAAATTTAATCGTTTTAAAGCACACACTAACTACAGCAGAAAATACATCTATAAAAGAGAACACGAAGATCAAAAGGTACGTGTCTGTTTTGATATTTAATGTATTTTCAACGTTTTATCACCTTTAAAAAAAAAAAAAAGATCCGGCAAAAACCTTTATTTTAACTCAGTGAAGAATCCTTGCGTACAATAACGTTGATGTCAGTTCAACAACTGCAGTAGGCTTAGGGATGTGCGCGTTTAGTCGACTAGCCGATTAAACGTTGCTACCCTCGCTAGTCGGCACCAGAAATACTAGTCGGTTAAACTTAGTATTTTATTAATGTACACATTTAAATTACATATTGACATAATTTGCACTGAAATGTCATGTTTTCCTTGTCAAATGTTGCTTTATAAAAAAAACGAGCATCCGTTACGTATGTTAACAACGCCGGATTAAAATTTTTTATTTTTTTTTAAACGAAGGAAAAAAACAAAATGCATTAGCCTGTTCGCCCTGCAAGTTAAACCAGCGAAGTGGAAAGAGTAAGTAGGTCTATCGCGTTGTTGAATAGCCCAATAAAACGAATCTAATGTCACGTCGATCAGTAGGCCTAATTGTTATTTTTTTTGGTCCTATTATTGGTAGTTTTTCTGATGACCGATTATTATTTTTTACTGTATTTGCTATGCGATCACGTTCACCCAATGAAAATGCCGTTGTAATAATCAGGCACGTTTCCTAAAAATGTTTTGTTACGTTGAATATTGTTTTCAATAAATGTTATTTGTTAACTTTTATTTAGTGAGTTGTTATGTTTTGTAGGATAATGTGCAATGTTCATAATGCAAGGCGCAAAGTGCCACACATTTCAGCGGCATTTAAAATACGATTTGGTTATTGAAGAATGTGATTAACGGTTTCAAATGGCTCTTATAATATACGCAATATTTTTTCGGACAATGTTTAACCTTATAGATTCAATTGTGCTCAATTTTGACTGTTTTCTGAGTGTTTTCTTACTTTTAGACTAGTCGACTAGTCTAAATTTAAACTTCCGTTTAACCGTCAGGGAAATTAGTCGTTAGGAACATCCATAAGTAGGCTACCGTCATGTAGTAGACTAAGTCATAATAAAACTAAAAATCAAACTACGGCTTTTGTATTTCTACGCAGTAGCATATCCAAAAATAGTTCCACTATTATAGCTAATTTAAACGTGACAACATCATATAAGCTCAAAACAAACGCGTACCTTTTCACCATCGTGTTCTCTTTTATCGATGCATTATCTGCCGTAGTTAGTTTTTTTTTTTTATGGGAGTGGCTTTTTAAAAAAGGGATTTAATTTTCTGGCGAAGCCGTCCCCCAAAACAAAATGAATGGGGAGTTGAATGGGGGGGGGGGGGGGGGAGGGGGGCCCCTGGGGGGGGGGGACCAACCCCCCGGGGGACTACCCCGGGGAATGGTCCCCGTTTTTTTAAAATGGTCCCCCCAGGCAAAGGGAACCAGTTTTTAGGTTTTTTTTCCCATGCTAATGCCAAAATATAATGGGGTAGGCCTCCACAAAATTACTTTTTGTCACAATTGAAGGTTGAAAATTATCCCCTTTATTAAAGATAACAGAAACCAAAACCCAAAAATGAAAAACCCATTTTAAAAAGTAAATAATAAAACCCCGTGGGAAAAAGATAAAACTAACAGGACCCCATTTAATAACTGGGCTTTTAGTTTTTTTTTTTGAAACGTTTTTCAGAAAAGGCCCAACAATGTAAGCAACCCATTTTAGGATAAGAAAAAAAACCCACAGCTAAAACATAAAGAGTCCCTGGTAGAATATTATTTTCAATGCCTGAGTTTCCCCGGTATTTAATGTTATAAAGCCTACAGTCGGGGGGATGTTTTTTTTTTCCTTTTATATATGATTTGGCAATTTTTTAGCTAACCTCGTACATTTACAAGTGGCAATAAAGATTTTGTTTGGAAAATTGGAATTCAAACTATTTTTAAAAGGGTTTTGTTTTCCTCCCTGAACCCTCATTTTTTTAATTCCTATTTGAAAAAAACCCTTCTATAGAAAATTAAAGTCCAGGAGGAAGAAACCCTTTATAAAGTGATCCAATCCCCCATCCTAACCGCATATCTTGGCCGCAGAGTGATTGGGGGTTTTGTGCCTTCGTTTTTTGATTACCTCAGAAACCTTTTATTTTTTTGAATGTTTTTTTGTTTTGGTTCACAGACACATCAGGACACCATTCCTGGGCAAATTGCAACCCTCAATTATTAAAAAATAGTAAATAGACCCTTATTAATTTTTAGTGGTATGATTATTTAAATTTGTCCCCCCCCAATTACTTTTTTTTTCGACCCCAGTTAAAAAAAATGGGGGGAACCACCCCTAAAATGATAAAAAAATAAGAAGGCAAACAAATTTATTGCTAAAACAATGGGTTTTCCACTCCGAAAATGGAGGTTAAAACAACCTCCAATTATTAAAAGCTGAAAGTAAATGTAACCTCATAGTCACTGTTCCATTTCAAATCCAATGTGCTGGAGTACAGAGCCAAAACAACAAAAAATGTGTCGCTGTCCAAATACGTTTGGATTCTACTGTATAATTATCTTAAATAGACAGTTATCACAAAAAAACTTACTGTTCCATGTTTTCTGGCGGTATCTCAGGCCTTGCACACATATTCATACAACGTACACAAACTGTGTTTCTCCACTGCTGTTAGTTGAGCTTTCTGCAACCTGACGGAAATGAGCTCTGCCAGTAAACTAGAGCTACGCGGATTTTATTCCAGCGAATGTCTCAACGAGGCAAAGCTAGTCATGGTTTTCCACGCAGTGACATCCTCGTTGTCTTAGTGAGTCTTAGGAGAGCTTAGGACCGCACAAAAGCCTTCAGTGGTTCAGTGCCACTGTGAGTAGATCTGAGAGAACGGTCCAATCCTTTCCTGGGACGACGGGGCTTTCTTACGCACTGACACGCCTCATTAAATATTCTCAATACAGGGGAGCGCATTTTGGAATTAAAGTGTTTTTACAGGATCCATCCCAACCCTCCAAAAATTTGAAATGTCCTTTGGTTCCAAGTGCCGTAGGTTTGGTTGTGGGAGCTCACAGCAGAGACTGAAATGGTCTTCAGAAAAACATGGAGCTTCGTGGCTGCAGAGTGAATTACTGCCCTGGGACACTCACATGAAAAGCTAAAAAAATAAAAATAAAAAATACATTTTTTTAAAAAAGATTCACCGACAAAAACAGCAACAGTGAGAAAAAAAATGTTATTTCACGACAAAGAACGCTGCTCAGAAATACGCACGGCGAACTGGCAAAGAATGTGCGCGAAACCAACACCAAGGCTTCTTACACTGCTGCATTTAACCCGTCCTACAAAAACACATTTCACTTTACGGCGAATATCTCATATCCACAGGCCCATAACAGCACAGCTCTGAAGCAAAGGCTGAGCGGTATTCTGACCGTAATTGTAATTTTGGGATGTTTAGCCTTTTTCACCATTTGAAGACACCGTGGCAAAATGTACCCAGTGTTTTTATGTTATAAGTCCAGCAGGGTTACTCTGGTCACAGCGCTCTACAACTCCACCCCAGGCACTTACAACTCTTACTTAAAACATGTAATGTGTATCAGTCAGTGTTACATTAGCACTTCTTATAGACATAAGTAGTAATTTTGCGTCGTTATAATGAATAATTCTGAACAGTTAGACGTTGTGAGATGACTAGGGAAAAACATTGTAACTTAGCGTAAGCTATACATGTAATGGTGCAATGCGTCACATTATTGTTTTAAACAATGTATAAAGGTCGTGTATCGGTTCACATCAAATGGATGTGAAATAAATAAGAAATAAGGCCATTCTGTACTTCAGCAGGGCTAGGATCTTGATCCTATGGACCCTTGGGATCTTCTGAGGGCCTTAAAGGATCGTCAAGAGCTAACAGGTTCAGCATGATTTTTTAATTTTTTTATACGTTATTACAGTAATTTTTTCTCAGCTTTTGTCAAGGTCATAGCCGGCAAAGGTAAAGGCCTCCAAAGACCAGAGCATGTGGGTCCTAGGCTGGATTCGACAGCCTGCTGGGAGGCTCATCCTGTTAAGGCGCTGATCAACTGCATTGATGTGCCACTCAGTCGGGTATTGCGTTCGGGCCGCACGGTCAGGTAACGCGTACGGACCGCACCAGTGCCAACCGCAGCCGGCGCGGCGAAGCCTAATTTGTGATGAGCAGCGTGAGAAAGCGATGGCGAACGTCGCATGCTTGGGAGGAGAGCGCATGCATATCTGCAGCTGAGGCTTCCTGTCTGCATCTTGAGCATATGGTATCATGCACCCTATATGACATAGGCGGTAGGCTGAATACATTATCTCATGTCTACTGGCAATACAACAAACCTATGGATTCACAACCTCGAGAGACACCATGCTAATGAGCCAACAGGTACCCCCTCATCAAACAAACTGTGGCGAGTGAGGTGTTCAAGTCTAGATTCCCCACCATCTGTGTGGGGTGAGAAGATCCCAGATGTATCGGGATATGTAGTATCTAGATATGTATTGTGTCATGAGGCACCTGACAATACCCAGCCATGACTGAGTATAAAACAGGGCATCTTCACCATGCATCACAAACCACTGGGAAACAAAAAAGACTTCTTTAGACATGCAAATGACTGGGATCAGAGGACACTCTACGGCTGGCTACAGCACCGTTCCCTCCTGAAAACCCCTGACCCCACTGCTGCTGGCCTTCAGACTGTCCCTCATACTGAAGTGATGGAGAGACCCTCCAGGGGTGTGTGCTGCGCTCATTAAAAACACACGTCCTCCTCTCCTTATCTGAGGCTTTCGACGAGTCACCCGGAGGGGCGCGCCCGCCACAAAGCAGAACCCGCTCTCTCTCTGTCTCGCTCTTTCTCTCTCTCTCTCTTTCTCTCTCGTTTATCTGCCGAGTTCCCGTCCGTGGCCTGACAGGCTCTCTGCACCGCGTGCGGGGAGGTGGGGGGTGCGCCTGCCGGTACTGCCGCCTGCCTGGCAAGGGATGAGAGGGGAACGGCAAAATTAGATTAAGACAATCAGGGTGAAGGGTACGTCCTAAACTTCCCCCGTTACGAGTCGGGGGAGTAGCCCACCCTGCACTGGCAGTACACCAAAAGTCTGTTCCTAAGGACTGGAGCTCAACATTGCGACCGCATTATACCGCCAAAGCGTACATACTCGGCTACAAATATTCCGTGGCGGCAGCGACTGCAAGCCAGGGGAAATGAATAAATCCAGAACGTTTCCCACACCCGGCCGTCTTTCTCCCCGCGTTTTTTTCCGCTGAAGGTTCGAGTCGGTTCGTGTGACACTGCGACCTATTAAGGAGCGCGCTATCAGACAGGAAGAACAGGAAGCGTGGAGACAGGCTTGTAAACAGCAGAACAGGGTGGACCGCGGCCTTTCCTCCGCATCAACCAGACCTCTGTTATCTGCTGATAGAAAAAAGAGCCGCAGAAATCTGGCCACAATCAAACGCTTCTCATCTCCGGGGCCTTTACATACGCCGCACCAGAAATTAGATTGGCTAATCAGACGACACTTGATGAAATGTGGAGGGGTGGATGTGGGGTTAATATGGACCTTTCTTTTAAATGAGGATTAATGTTCTGGATAAACATCAATTCTTGATCCAGAACATTAACAAAAAATTTAAAACATGCTTTTTGTGGAAAAGACGTACAGACTACAAGCAAACAGCGGACCCCTCCTTCCCATCTCCTGTCTTCCACTCTGGATGAACGGCTCACTAATGGTGTCTCGCAGATATGGTCAGCGATATGCAGTGGAGGGTTACGACCAGGAGGTATAGTTATTACAATAACGTAAAAATGCTAAAGTTGAGACCAAAGCCTACTGCCAATGTAAAATATATACAGTGACACATTTTTTGTTGTTTTGGCTCTGTACTCCAGCACATTGGATTTGAAATGGAACAGTGACTATGCGGTTAAAGTGCAGACTTTCTGCTTTAATTTAAGGGTTTTTACATACATATTGGCTGAACCATGTAGCAATTGCAGCCCTTTTTATACATAGCCCCCCCCCCCCCCATTTTAAGAGACTAAAAGTAATTGGACAAATTAACATAAACTTAAATAAAGTCATAATATTTCATATTTGGTTGCATATCCTATGCATGCCATGACTTCCTGATATATGTGCCCCAACAACATCAAAATTCTCTTGATATCTTATTTCTGGAAAAAGCAAAACTATAAACTCTCTGCATTTGAATGGATATAGAAAATTTCTATAGAAATATTGTGGGGGGGGGGGGGGGGGCAAGATTAAGTTGTAAATTATGTTGGAACAGTATGGAACACATGGTTGGCTAAATGGCTGTAAGTCATCAAGGGGGAGGTATCAAACGCCTCAAACCATCACTCTGCTACCAGATATGCAGTAGATCTTGATGGATCACTTTAATGGTTTCCTCTGCAGAGTTATTTTTCCATAGAATTCAATAGGCAAATGAGTCACGTGAAATAACTCCCGAGACGGGTAATGTGACTTCATGCTCAGATCGTATCGATAAGACACACTAGCTAGCCCGTACAGGAACCAGTACACACTGGGTCATTACCTACAAAGCCCAATGCTGACTGCTGTCCCCAGTGACTGCCAAAACTAAGTCACTTATTTCAGCACTGTGGAGGCACACTAACTGGTACAGTACCGCAACACAATACAGTACAACTCAAGAGTGTATGGAAACTACCCAGGTGCCATAAACACTGGGTCACAATAGGGGCTAACATTAGCATCGTCCTCCCTGTTAGCTGCATCTAGCCTTAATCTATGTTATTACAAGTGCAGCCTGAATTTTTAGTAAATTAGCTCAATGGTATTGTCACACACGGGGACAATCTTTTGATTACAGTGCTAAAAACTAGACAAAAATCATGCACAATGCATGCTGGGCTGTGGCAGACAGTACAGTATAGTGAGGAGGTGCACCCATAATGCATGCTGGGCTGTGGCAGACAGTACAGTACACTGAGGAGGTGCACCAATAATGCATGCTGGGCTGTGGCAGACAGTACAGTACAGTACAGTGAGAAGGTGCACCCATAATGCATGCTGGGCTGTGGCAGACAGTACAGTATAGTGAGGTGCAGCACTTATAATGCATGCTGGGCTGTGGCAGACAGTACAGTATAGTGAGGAGGTGCACTCATAATGCATGCTGGGCTGTAGCAGACAGTACAGTATAGTGAGGAGGTGCACCAATAATGCATGCTGGGCTGTGGCAGACAGTACAGTATAGTGAGGAGGTGCACTCATAATGCATGCTGGGCTGTAGCAGACAGTACAGTATAGTGAGGAGGTGCACCAATAATGCATGCTGGGCTGTGGCAGACAGTACAGGACAGTGAGAAGGTGCACCCATAATGCATGCTGGGCTGTGGCAGACAGTACAGTATAGTGAGGAGGTGCACTCATAATGCATGCTGGGCTGTGGCAGACAGTACAGTATAGTGAGGAGGTGCACCAATAATGCATGCTGGGCTGTGGCAGACAGTACAGTATAGTGAGGAGGTGCACCAATAATGCATGCTGGGCTGTGGCAGACAGTACAGTATAGTGAGGAGGTGCACCAATAATGCATGCTGGGCTGTGGCAGACAGTACAGTACAGTGAGGAGGTGCACCAATAATGCATGCTAGGCTGTGGCAGACAGTACAGTATAGTGAGGAGGTGCACCAATAATGCATGCTGGGCTGTAGCAGACAGTACAGTACAGTGAGGAGGTGCATTCATATCTACAAAAGAAGCTGTGAATTATTGTGAAGAAATTACTGATCCTATAAATTTACTCTTGAATAAATAGATTGCCTATATTATCCATTTCACCATGTCAGATCTATCTAGTTATCAATTATACATTCAGATTTCTGCGGGGAAAAAAACAAGTGCTTATAATATCAGTATGCTTTGACATTTGTGAGTTGCTACCATGACCATTACTACCATTCTGTTCACATTTCACAAACATAAAAAAACAAAGAAATTGTCAAAATAATATCGATATCTACTATCGTAACTCATGGTGCGAAAGGCACTGTTTGTCAGAGTTGCCCAAGAATAGTAATTGTTGCTATGGACAATCTGTGTTTGGCAGGGCTTTGGATAGGCCAGTTGGCATTGGAATGCTTGGTGATGTAATTGGCAGTAGAGTCATCGAGAGGGGGAAGGTCTTCCCCACCTCATCGCTCTATAGTGCCCCCTCTGGTGAACTGGAGGGTTGCAAGTGGTTCAGACGAGGGGACGTCCCCCCTGATTTTTACAGAGGACACTGCAGCAACGAGACAGGCCTCCAATTACAATTGGGCGCTCAAAAATGAGGTAAAAATAACTAATTGGGGAATAAAAGGATGTTTAAAAAAAGATATTCGCATAGCGGAGACTCTTTGTTTTTCGCACGCTAGCGGCACAACGAGAGGACAAAAAAAAATACAAACATGAAGCCAAAGTGAAGGCCCTGCCACGTAAAAAGCCCAGTTGTCCTGGGGGGGAGGGGGGGAAATCAATTAAGGACTTTTACTTTACTTCACCAGAACAACATGCAGGCTTTACCAAACAACCAAAAGAAGAAAAAAAAAGAAGCAATTTCTACCTTGTTGTTTTTGTTTATTTTATTTTTTTTAATGGGTGAGGCTGCAGACAGCTGGCTGACATCAACCCCCCCCCCCCCCCCCCCCCCAAAAACGTGCTTAAGGCACACTGTGAGGTCAAGGGGCCGGCCCGTGGGAGGGAGAGGGAGGTTAGAGTTACAGGTTGTATCAGAAATCAGTCCCGTCACTCTTTTAAGGCACTGAGTCATCCGCTCCGAGCGTCTCTTCTGCCTGACGACAGAACGGACTCCTCTGCATGCCCGGGCACGCCCGCCCGCCCCACGGCTCTGCTTTTCCGTCCCTGTTGATACCGGACCCCAAAAACCGAGCCCGCGGAGGGGGGAGTAACAAAAACAGGCGGGGCAGCACGTTCTATGAAAATCAGGGCATGTCGCGGCACGAAGGTAGGCCTATATCTTTTAGACATGTCATCTGGGATATTAAAGGCAAAAACAAAAAAATTTCAGGAAAACGGAAAATGAATCTGTCAGACTAATCTGTGGCACTGCAGGTGCCTGGTGGTGGAACTGGGGAAAGACCAAACGGGAGGAACAGGAGCCTCTCCCACCACACAGACACCAGTGTTTATAAAAAATAAAAATTTAAAAAATTAAAATTAAAAAAATACAATTTTTAATTAAAAAATAAAAAATAAAAAATAAAAAACATTCTCCTTCCTGTGTCGGCCAGGACAGAAAACCCCATGGCCACTCAAAGGACGTTTCTCTCCTGCTGTAATATGAAGGGCACCGCGGACACAACTCCGGTTTACGAGTACATTCAAGAATCATGCCGCCACGTGCCTCTCAAATGAACGCATCCAAAGTTCCACAATTAGTGACTATGTCACTAAGGTCTCATTAGAGGAGTATGATAACACAACAGGAAGATGAAAAACAACCTATTTCTAAAACATGTAAAAAAATATATACTATTTTTTAATTGGGCTATGGGTTGTCGGGGGTGGGGGGGATTCTCCCTCCCAGAGAACAAGAGTCAAGAGCCAGAACCTTATCAACAACTGCAGCCAGAATAGCAGAATGATGCCATCTAGCGTTGGTTACAAAGGAAGCCTATAGCTTTATCTCCACAGCATCCCAGACTGGAGATGGCAGCACATGTAGGGAAAACAGGGATGTAAAAGTATTTTTGAAAAAAAAAACTGTGCCTTATACACCTCCATTTTCTGTCCCCCCCACTGCTCATTGAAACGAGTACAAGCTTGAATCAGGACTAATATATCTGACCCTGAGTTTAATATATCTGACCCCGAGATCTTTTTAAAAATCTGCACTACTGTCCTCCAGCCATTAGATGTCACTGTAACTTGTTTTGAAACTTGTTTTTGAAACTTGTCAATATCGATCTGAATATTATTTATTTTTCACATAATGAGTTTGTCAGCGGAAATTGCTTTGGTAACCAGACATGACGGGGATGGTTGCAAGCACTATACATACAGGTGTGTAATTATATAAGGACGTCAACGCAGGTAACTGCAACGTCAAAAACCTACTACAAGTCTAACACCTGTCAAATGCATGGCCGTTTCAGCGAAAAGTTGTTTTAGAGAAAATTTCCCAACCCCCTAACATGGCACAGATCTTCACCTCTGAGCCAAAGTCCGCCGTTTCCAAGGAGGCCCAGAAAGAGAAAGGGCTGCAGACAGAAAGCCCGACAGGGGAACGGTTCACTTCGCCATTCCGCCCGCCGCCAGGTTAAAGCCGTTTAAGGTTCCTGACAAAGTCTTTTTAATTTGGTTTCCCCATCTCGAGACCTCCCTGTTCTGGCAGACGTCCACCATGCCCTCGGTAACCCCCCCGTCCTCCCTCCCTCTCCCGCACATGTCCACACGGCAGGGTCCCGCGGCCGTGTGAAAAGCGTAGCTCTGAGAACACGGCTAACATGCGGCCCATCCCACACACAAAACAATCCTGGAGTGGGGGAGAAGGGAAAGAAGCCGTCCAGACTAGCGCTGGAATATTAGCTGATGGAAGGCGTACAGGGGCGGGGGGGGCGGGGGCGGGGGCCGCAGAGCAGTCCCACACATGGTGTCAATTAGGAACAATCTTGTTTTTTTACCCACCACGAAAAGAAAGGAGGGCTCTTCTGGCTTGTTTTTTTCCCCCTGCAAGCCTGCCTGAGAAAAATCCGGAAATTCGATTTCATATCAAAAAGCGTATTTAACATTAACCAATGCTTTCGCCTCATAAAGGATTTTAAAGAGCTATTCTGCGGTTTGTTTATATATATATATAATATTTATATAATATATAGTGGTGTGTGCATGTGTGCACACAAGCATGCTCATACATGCATGTGTGCATGCATTTGTCAGCATGCATGGTTATGCATGCATGTGTGTGTACCCTCATCAGACTGAGAGGTAAGGTCCTTCTGAGAAACACAAGAAATCCTACAAATTCAGACAAAAAGAAGGTTCCCCTTTGAAATATTAATGGATTCTTCAGTTATGTATAATATTTCAGTCTGTCATGTTTAAATATCTTAAATAATTGTTATTCATCCCACTATTTGGGCCTTAAAGTTTAAAAGACGTATAAACATCTGTAAAACGCTGTTTATTTATCGGCGAGACTAAAACATCCGGAAGCAACAAGAAACTACAGATGGAATCAGATGTCGTCCCAAACCTCTGATTTAATCAGCATCACTTCCAAAAGTAAAAAAAAAAAAAAAACCGAAGGCTGTTTAAAAAGCTGGGCAATAAGACTGGACGACAGCCCACCCATCTCCTGTACAGGTGTGGGCAGGTGAAGCGACCGCAGACCACCAAGGCCCCTCTGTGAGATCTCCTGCACCCCTCACTTCTGGCCGGCCCTCGCAAGACGCCACTTTGCACCGCGCTTCCTGTAATAAGTCTCGTAATTAAATCGGACCTTTCAGGCCCGGCCCGTGCTGAAAAAGCAGGGCGCTTTTCTCAGGAGGGCCGGGTGCCGGCATGTGGGAGAGAGACGCAAGATAAACAAGCTGGACCGCGACCAGAGAAATAAAGAACAATAAGGTGAGGGCTCAGCATCAAAGGCTACCTGTGCCCCGTGTAGGAACATAAGCCGCTTCCAGTCCTGCAGAAGCTCAGGACAAAAGCTCCGGGCTCAGATGGCCCGGGCCGCGTCGTTTCGGGAGGGGTTCTGTGTTTTGTTTAATAACCCAAACTCAATAAGAGCTCCCTCGTGTGAGCGTGAAATTGAGACATTGTTAGAGGTTATTCAGACGCTCCTCCGCGCCCCCCCACCTCGCATTGTTAGCCGTTAGTCACTGTGGGAACACGTTGAGAGAATGGGGGGGGGGAGAGGGAAAGTCAGCAGGGCACAGGTTTTTATTCCATTGATTTTTCTATCGCTCCGATATTGTAACGGCCAATCTCCTCCTCACGCAGCCGACCAGCTGAGCCGCAATGTGTACGCAGCTGCCGCAGGCTGATAGCAGGCACCCGATCGACCAGAGGGGGCGCTGTTGCACAATGAGGGTAGGATATCGGCAGCTGAAACCCTCCCTCGTTAGATGACACCGCGGCAGATTACGCACTGGCAGTAACCAGTCGATGTTCCAATGGTGAGGACTGGATTCCAGATTGTAGGGCACGTCGCTACAGGGAAGTTGGCGCTTTAGCCCCAGATCGTCAGTTTCAGAATGAGAGACGGTAACACCCTTTTCTCTTACCAACTGAACGTACGCGACTTTGTAATCCGGCCTCTTCACACGCTGGTTGATGTGGTTCCTCTTCTTAGCAGTACCTGAGCGGGATGAAGAAGACACAAATACTGTGAGCTTCTGAAAACACAACACAAGCTAAGCTAATGAATCATGCACTCTAACTAAATGAGCACTGGCATAACAGCCATAACTGCCATTACACTATTTACATGTTGGCATCTCAACAAAAAAAAAGACAAAATAAGGACAATTTTGCAGTTTTATCAAAACCGCTGTTCTGATTCCCTCTGCAATGTATCCATTGTGAAGAACTGTGTGACAACACACAGGCTAACAAGTGCACAGTAAACCTGTTGTCCCCCACCCATGAGCATGTCATGTAGCCTACAGTTGTTGACATCTGATCTATGTTGTGAATTATAATGATTATAAATGGTAAATGGTAAATGGACTGCACTTATATAGCCTTTATCCAAAGCGCTTTACAATGGCCTCTCACTCACCCGTTCACACACACATTCACACACCAATGGCAGCAGCCATGCAAGGTGCTAGCCTGCTCATTGGGAGCAATTTGGTGTTCAGAGTCTTGTCTCCTGAGCCACAGCCGCCCCATATATAACTACAAAACAACTACTCCCATTCAGTTGGGAGCGCATCCACTCTATTCAGCACTCAAATAACGGCAATCAAACAAGCTTAACGTTTATTTGGGAACACGAGCTGGCTAGCATAACCAGTATGTTTGTATTTTTAGTTTTTGCAACTAACTTAGTCCTTACCATTTCTCTTGAACGTTTGTATCACAAAATACCTGATGGCCACCTCCATTTAATTCATTAGCATATTGATGGTGGACAATTCTGAGGAAAACCAGGAAATCATTGTCTTATATAACCATCACATTAACATGTGTGTGTGTGTGTGCGTGTGTGTGTGTGTGTGTGTGAGAATAGATGTAGCTCATGTTACAGATTAGCCTCTGTTAACTAACTTACGACATTTATTCATTTAACGTTAGGTTGAATCTTTTAGACTGCAAATATTTCACTATCCATGACCATGACAATGAAATTTCACTTACCAAATGAACATGTAATAAACATCAAATTCAATGGGAATATAAAGAGAAGACAATGAAAAACAATATGTTTGACCACCAAAAATGGGTACAATTGTGTGTGGGTATAACTGAAGAGACAAGATTCAAGTTAAAAGTTTATTAGGCTGGATATGTTGATGCCATCAAGCTCTTAAAAGAACTCCAGCACAAAAAAGAGAGAACAAGAAACAGAGAAACTTGGTTGTTATAACGTTTGGCTAGCTAATATAAAAAAGTAGCTAACTTAGCTAGCTAGCTAACGTAGCCTAACGTTACTGTCAATGAGTCGGTGTCCTGATGTATAACGTTAACGTTATTAATGCCCTTTATTAGCCAGGTACCGTATTAAATGTCACAGAATAAACAAAATAGCTATTTTATGTTAATTTAATTCAAGTGACAGCTTACCTGAAAACCAGTAACGTTACGAAAACTTCTTCTGAATACGAAGAGAATGTGAGTTTGAAGAGTGAGCGCCTCTCCTCCTCGAACACTGGTTGACACGACTAAATGCAGACTGCGATATTCCCACTGAGGAAGCCATTACCATTAACCATATCTTCTATTACTGTTTGAAATTATCCAGATGCCATGTCATTTGTGCATTTCGGTGGACATAATGGGCCGACTTGGAAGAGGACAGCATGATCACAGTGACCGTGATCTCCTACATGCTCTATATCGCCATCTCGTGTTCTGAAACTACATAGTTTTAATGGGAAAATGCATGTACATTCTACATTTTCCACAAAGAGCTACTAAACACCTAAAGCTCTGAACTCTGTGGATTTAGAAAGTCGACGGCCTGCTGAGTAGAAATGCCAGAGACTATGCGGAGACATCAAGCATTGTTTTTTATGTACAAAGCAATATGTACTTGGCTATGGGGAAATGCATTGTAATAGCGCCCCTCTGGTGGTGGGCTCTGGTACATACATGTGTGACACACAGACAGACAGACACACACACAGGGATCAAATTAGTGTCCCCCTCCACAACTTTGTTGTGGTGGGGGACAAAAATCGCTGGTGAGAGACTGTTGATTGGTCTGGTTCCTCCAAAGTAATTTTTTTTTTTTTTAACCACCTAGAGTTTTTCCTTTCCTCAGTCGCCTTCGGTTTGCTTTTGTGGGGATTTAGATCAGGGTCTGTTGGGAAGCATATTGTAAAAATGTGTTTTTGTACAATGCACTATATAAATACATTTTGAGTTGATTTAATCGGACTTGATTATTGAGGCATGGAACTGGCGGTGTAAGACGGGTTTAATTCCCAGAAAGGAGACAGAGAGAGACTGATTTTCAGGGCCCTCTTTGTTAACCTTATAACAGCTGTGCATGACATCATCGTCCGGAGGTCTGCTGGGTAACGCTCACAGATCCAGATGAGTTATCCTCCCGTGCTCCGCTGCAGCTAAATCAAATGAGCCAAAACAAGCCGAACACCTACCAAACGCAAACAAACAAATAAACGCACAAACAGCTGGGGGGGAATAGCGGTAAATGCTTCCCCCCGCATCTCGTTGGGAGCGCTTCTGCGGGGCGCGCAACCTTTTCGCGGGTGCAGACGTAATAAAAATGAGGGGAAGGCTGCCACCCGTCGTGTAATACGACTGCGCCCAGCATACGCCGACTCGCTAACAGGCATGGAACAGCCAGGGAAACCCAGTCGTAAAAGACAGGTAAGGACTAAGGAGCGCGCCTTGTTATCCCCATGGAGACGGCCGCGCGGCCACGCCCGAGGGGCGCCCCATGCCTGGGTGTCCTGGTGAGTGTGGTCCCCGGACGCAGGGTCACGGTAAAAACCCTGTTTTTGTTCGCTGGCCTCCACCGTGGCCGCAAACCCCCTGCAATTTCAGAAGTGACAAATCCCAGGGTGGAGAGGGTAGTTATGGAAACTCCGTCCAAAACACCCCATGTCTGGCAGGCAGAGGGGGGGGGGGGACCCTTTTGACGGTGAGGCATCATTTGAGCCTTACTTTCCACTCCACACTTTCCACATCCAGTGGAGGTGGACCCGAGAAAGGGAAGCTTACCTACATTACCCCCAACCCAACCCCATCATCTCTCTAAAAACCCACATTCTGTCCGTAACCCAAATGTGATCCAAGCACTACTGCCGGCACATATCAGATAACTAATGTAATGTAACTATTGTGCTGTTAATTAGCTCAACTAGCACGGAACCTAACGGCGTTAACATAAATTACAAATTAACCACTACCCTCCCTCAATGCACCCCCTACCCATGGTTGGCCTGTCAGCTCTACAGCTAGCAGCTTTCTCCTATAAACTACACTGTTAATACATGTCAAATGTTTTCTTCCCTCATAAAAGAACACAAGCGTTGTTTGGCTAATAATGTTATTAGAGTTGTCTGTAAAAACCAGACTGCATAATGAAAAGAAAAAAATAAATAAAAATAGACGTGATTATGCTTAACATTTCTGGGGTCTGATCCTTAAGAGGAAAGGGAATCCTGGGACATCTGGAGGGTGAGAGCGCCAGTATGGCAACTTTCAAGATAATGAAACCAAATCGCCATCCTGTTTTCTTTAATCAATTAGCACAAGACCTCTGACATGTAACAAAATCCTGCCTTTGGTCTCTTTCTCTTCCAGTCATTTGGCAAGTGTGAAAACAAACCAATCAGAGGGTGCTAGCCTCTGTTTTAGATTTGACTGCATTAAGTAAAGTGAGAGCTTGAGGAAAACAGAAATCTTCCTGCAATGTGGGTGGTGGTGGGGGTGATGGTGGTGGTGGTGATGGTGATGGTGAGGGTGGTGATGGTGGTGGGGGTGGTGGTGGGTCATTAAACACACTTTACTGGGAAACCCCTTATGTTACACACACACACACACCCCCCCCCTCTTTACCCACTTTCACAACCCACCTTATGGCCTGGTGTCAAGAGTTTGTTTTGTTCCACACTGCTTAAACACAAAACCTTTCACTCCATCGAGATGCGTGTTGCCAGCATGCAAATATGACTCATAGAATCACGCATTTCCTATCCTTTGGTTAGCCTGTCCAAAACCAGGACAACCAAAACCAGAACTGCAGCAAAATCATGCTTTGATGATTCTTTTCCCTGCGCAAGCCAGCGTGATGCAGTCAGGTGACTTAAATCACTGGTTGTACATGGTTGTAGAGTCAACCATGTACACAACCAGTGATTAAAGTCCCTGATAAAGATCATCCATTCTATTTAACCATAAAAAAGCAAACGTGAATATGCTTAAAATAAGCGCAACAAGTTACAGGTAAAAGATTGTAAAATGGGCAGAAACGTGTACTCAGCTCACGTTTGAAAAAGAAAAGCCCTATCTGCAAAGCAGCTGTACTCACCGTACTGGATCCTCGTCCGGACAGCGCCCACTGGCGCGCTGTAGATCTTCTCCAGGTAGTTCTTCACGTCGCATTTTGTCATCCTGAAGAGATGACAAAGAAGAGACGGACACAACAAGGAAGCTGATTAATTAGGAAGCATCAGGAAGCTGTACCTGCGTTGGAATTGGCAATTGGACATCACAGTGGCAGCCTCCCCAGTGCCTGGAGCACTGCAGCTGAAGCTGGAGAGCATGCATGGCTCTGACACTCGAGACCATTTTCCCCACCACACACGTACCACAGGAGTCGATATACTAACTGGAGAACAGGCATCTTTCACTGGCACCTGGTCAGTATCTGAGGATGCCGGTTCTGCAGCTCATCACTGACTACTTATTTGACTACAAAGAGGTTTGTGCAGAACTTACACCAAGTGCCAATGAATCAAGCAATGCATGTTATGTGGCATTATTTACAACCGGTGCTACATTTAACTTTTTAACTTTATTTTTTATTGTGTCCTGTAGCCTGTGCACACTGCCCAGTAGACTGCAGACGTTGGTTTAACCTTCAAGGTCATCTAAAGGTCACATGAGTGTCAGTGCTTCTCCAGGAGAGCCCTCTGCTGCTTACCAGGTGAGACGTTCCGCTCCAAAAACATGGTAAAACCACCACAGCAGGTGTGCCACACTGACAGGCAGCACAGCCTTTGCCCCCTGTGCAAAACGGGGGCGCTGTTAACAAGCTATACTTTCCAACTGGAAGGGAAAAGAAATCTTCTGGAAAGAATGACGAGGAACAAGAAAAGGGAAAATTCTCAGAATTCACTTAATTTCGGGGAATACAATTAATCTAATTTAAACCACCACCCCCCCCCCCCAAAAAAAAAGAGTGAAGAGCAAATTGTCTCTGGACAGTGAACAGACGAGGCGGCGAGCTCCGGGCTGTCCGCACGGCGGCCGCCGATGCCTCCGACGTATCCGAGAGCGCCTTGGCCCCGCAACGTGTTTGCATTCTTCTCTGGAGAGGGACAGAAAGTGCAACGAGCGTTTCCTAGAAAGCGCAAATTCAAAAAATGGAACAGGGATGGAGCGAGGGCAGAAACGCCTTTCTGTGTCACCGGAGTGGAAAAGCTGAACTCAGAGACACACCAGAGCAATTTCTGCCTCCTCCGGTTTCCCTCTGCTTCCAATTTTTTTCCCTCCCCCTTTCTATTTGAGCTGGGCTAATTGTCCTCCATGACCCTATCCCTGAATGACCGCCCCCCCCCCAAGTTTGTAGGCATGCCATGTTGAGGTTTATTTCTGTAACACCTGGTTGCCTGGTAGCAGGAAATGGGGGGGGGGGCAACAGAAAGCACATTCTATCAGACTTCTGATCCATCAAAACACCCAGAGCCCAGTGCAATTCTGCTGCCCAGGTTCTCCATCTCAGTTCATAAACACAGGAATCCGAAATGGAGTCCAAGAAACCAAGGACATTGTGCTCTTGTGAAGGGCCTGAAGGAGCAGTTCACAAAGATGCACAGGACAGAGCTGAGAGGAAACAACATCTTCACTGTGGTCACGTGTAAAAGTGGGTTCTGTACACACAGTGCCCCTCCTCAGTTAGTGTTAGTATCTAACACACTGTAACAGGCAAGGCACATTTGACAGTGTTGAGTTGTGTGGTGTAATAGATACAGGCACATTTGACAGTGTTGAGCTGTGTGCTGTAATAGGTTGAGGCACATTTGACATTGTTGAGTTGTGTGGTGTAATAAGTACAGGCACATTTGACAGTGTTGAATTGTGTGGTGTAATAGGTACAGGCACATTTGACAGTTTTGAGCTGTGTGGTGTAATAAGTACAGGCACATTTGACAGTGTTGAGTTGTGTGGTGTAATAGGTACAGGCACATTTGACAGTTTTGAGCTGTGTGGTGTAATAGGTACAGGCACATTTGACAGTGTTGAGCTGTGTGCTGTAATAGGTAGAGGCACATTTGACATTGTGGAGTTGTGTGGTGTAATAAGTGCAGGCACATTTGACAGTGTTGAGCTGTGTGCTGTAATAGGTAGAGGCACATTTGACATTGTTAAGTTGTGTGGTGTAATAAGTACAGGCACATTTGACAGTGTTGAGTTGTGTGGTGTAATAGGTACAGGCACATTTGACAGTGTTGAGTTGTGTGGTGTAATAGGTAGAGGTACATTTGACAGTGTTGAGTTGTGTGGTGTAATAGGTAGAGGCACATTTGACAGTGTTGAGCTGCGTGGTGTAGCAGAAGGAAAGCGATCCGCCTCAGAGGACGGCGATGAGCTGCAGGGCCTCAGGCGTGTTCTGTGCCAGTCGCACACACAGCGGCACTGTGAAGACTCACTCTTAACACTAAATGACTCACTCTTAACACTAAATCTCTCATCTCTTGTTCCATGTTCAGTTAGCCTTAATCCTGACTACCCCCACCCTGCACGTACAAAGGCACATATCTGCACTCATACAAACACACTTACACAAACACAGAAACACAGAGAAATCAATGTGCACGCATGCACACACACACACACAGAAATCAATGTGAACGCACACAAAACCATACACACAGACACACACACACAAAAATGACACAAAAACCTTGAGTTATTCTGGAGAATAGGGAGAATGTTCTCACTTTAGAAGGGACAAAAAGAGAAGGCAGTCCATTTCCCTTTGTACCTGTGTCTCCAAGCCTTCGCTTTGTGACACATACCTGATCAAAAAGAGCAGAAAGCACTTAGAGCACAGAGCCATTTCAGCTGGATAAAAAGCACCAGCTGAAGATAAGAGAGAAGCAGAATGACAGAAATGTGAGACTTTCCCTTTGATTCCCCGCTCCCATTGGCCTGCAACCTCCCTAACCTGAATGTGCAACAAAGCACCCAAACCGGAGGACAAGAGATACTAAAGACCCACCGAAAGCCGCAAGCGAGCGGCCTCTCAGGCCCCAGCTCACACATGCTCAGTGAGCCCAGCGGAGAGAGAGAACATCTGTGTGGAGGAGGTTTTGGAGACGACCCCGAGATGATCCCTCTCTGCGAAAACAGCTGTTTTTGTACGGCCACAAATAAGCGCGCCGCATGACAAGCGCGAAACAGGGGAGAGCGGGAGACGCGGCGCTCTGTGGAAAAAGGGCTCTGGCTTCGCCAGGGTCAGCTCCACTTCGCTGTGATCCTCCCTTTGATGTGGGCTCGAAAAAGCGCAGGCCGGGGCCAACGGGCCGCCACTGGGACCCCGGACCTGTGACATTTTTTACGAACTCTTCCGTGTTAAACGTACACCGAGTCCTTCCCCAGGCTGCACTAACACATTAAAGCCGAGCAGAGCAGTGCCGCCGGGCGTCTGAAGGAACTCCAACGCACAACGCGCGTGTAATTAACTGGATTTACTGACGGATGCGGGGACCAGTGCGTACGCCCATTCAGAACCAGCAAAAACGTCACGGGTAAAACGCGCTCAAACCGCTTTTACAGAAAAAGTATAGCGTCTGGCAGGAGTGATATGCTGGTTCGTGAAACGTGCCAAAAGGCACTCGTAGTAAGAAGTTTTTAAGTCCTCAACAGGGACCAAACAATGAATATCTGCTGCAGGATGGAAACATGCTCTTCAGGGGTTTATGCCAATGAAAGGGGAAGAATTATGGCTAGCGCCATTTTCTGAGCATTTAATGAAGAAATGACAAAAAAATGACACTGTAGCTTAACCGATCGCTTTTCTGATGTGTGCCCCCAAGGGTCGGGTGGGGGGGGGGGGGGAGGGGTACTGGAATCAGTGCCAACTTTTCTCTTCTCATTTGAAAATGTGATTTAAAGCCCTCATTAACAGCTGAGCTGCCCGTTTGCTTTCCCTTCATTTTATCTTTAAATTTGCATACACCATTAACGGTTTTGACTGTAGTGGGTTTTTTTTCTGAAAGCTGAGAAGTCAACAACCGTGTGGATTGGGGGGGGGGGGGGGTGCAATCAGTCTGTGAGGCCTCAGAACTAGCATCAATCACGGAACTCCCCCAACTGCAGCCATCAAAGCCACGAGTAAAAGCACACTTACATAACCAGGCCAGGCGTCTGGCGAGACCAGCAGGATGAATGAGGGAAAAGAGAGAAAAACACTCCAACGGGTGGATTGTGAAATCAGCCACCCCACACAGACTGGCAAACACAGGTGAACTGTGCTATTGTTCTTCCAAAATAATTTAACTCATTAGAGTGCCATACAGCTTCACATAACAGACTTTAATCCTAGCAATGACCTTTTTCTGACATGCCATTGGATAATAGTTTCAGAACAACTCCAAGGGCATTTTTTTGCCATCCCTGCCGCATAATAATATATTTAAGATGGATGCTTTTCCTCTTTCATGACCTGGCAAAACAAGTGTTCATAACTTCTACACAAATATGTTTGCCGTCCTTCTGCAACACATCAAGTCTTTTTATGGTATTTGTTTGCCACCTAGTGGTCAGGTAGTAGACTTGCAAGACAATGCTTAAAATGATTAATGGCACAAGTCTCTGAATTTACAAAAACAAAATGTAAATTCTTATTGAGAGAACTCATTGCATTTGACAAGAAGAATGTCAAAAATCTAAGTTTAGGATCTTAAAATCATCAAATGTAAAAGTTTTTCATAAGGACAGGAAAAAAGAATCAATTGCCAATCTAATTAGAATGACAACACTATTATCACAACAGCAGAGTATTCTGGGAGCAATTGTAACAGGGGTCAATTGTATCACTTTTTGTAACAATTGCCTCCAACCGTGAACACATGAAACTAGCTAGCTTGCTGGATAGGAATGTCATTGAAACTTGACTAAGATATCAAAAGTTACACAACATTTTCTGATCAAGATTAGACAACTACTGAATCATAGAATTTAAGGCCAGTGACCTAGACAGTGTTCAGAAAACGTTACAATCCAAAACGAGAAGCAGCTCGCTTCCAATGCTACCAATAGCCTATTAGTTTGTAGGCTATTGTGAATGGTTACAAAGACACATTTGTAGCTTGACTACATGTTTGTAGCATTGTAGGTGCCTGCAAATGCATTGAAGTAATTTGCTTTAACAGTAACTTAGATTTGCCAGATTAAACTTTGTGCAGCCTATCTGATCCAATTGGTCTTTGGGCACACAGAGAGGGAACATCAATGCACATGTGCAGAGTGAGAATCTCAGCTCTAGCTTGTTTCAGAATGGTGCAATTTTATGGTGTTGTAATTGCCCCCAGAATACTCTGTTTTCTGATAGCTACCATCAGTACCACGAGAAGGCAAACAATACTTATAGGTATTTTGTTCAGGAAGCAATCCTGATTAGTAGCTACTTTAGTTTGATGACAGGCCCCACCTTGTGTGCACGCCCCTTATACTTACTCCATGGGGATCCGGAACTGCACAATATCAGAGGGCTGCTCTTTGCCTGGTCTCACTAGTGTCAGAAAGAAGTTGGGGCGAAACACCCTTAACTGGGGGTTCCCAATCTGATAGAGAGGATATCTGGAGAAAAAGAAAAAAAAAGAACAAAGACATGCCTCAATACAAAATGCATTACAAGCTGTGCAGCCAAGTAAACCTTAAAATTACTCATTTATATCAATAGTGAAATTTTTAAAATAATTATAGTGTCTCAGGTACTACTTATTTATTTCATAACTAACGTTATATACGTCACTTGTTATCAGATGTCACTGCATTTTTTCCCCAATCAGACTTCACCTGATTTTGTTAAAAAGGAGAACGATTATACGATACTCAACAAATGAACGAAATAGCTTAAGCTATTAGCACCAGCTAACATATTAGAATTAGTATTTGCTAAGTTGGCTAACAAGCTAACGCACTTCATAACATGAAGTTAGCTAGTAAGCAAGCCAAATGACCACTCTGCCTTGTGTCCTTGACTGTAGCGTTTGCACATGTTACCTGGCTATTCAAAACGGCTAAATAGCCAGGTAAAACGTTCTAAGTTGCGTCATTGGGCTACAGCCGGCCAAATACATGTGTTGGTGGAAATAAACTGACTAACTACGGTTAATAAAAATATAATGTAATGGCTCATTTGTAAACCATTTCACTAGCCTCAGAGGAACAAGGGGAAAGTGCTAGCTAGCTAACATTACCAGCAGCTGCTCAATGAAATAACCGTTAGCAAGCAAGGTTAACTTGCTAACGAGCTTGTACCCAATGACTGGGAAGCTAGCTAACTAGCAAGCTAAACAAGACTAATCCCTTCCACAACACTGAAAAAAGTGACGTCCACTTACAAAACCCTCCTTGCCATCGCTTAAGATTTCCCGCCGATATAAATATTATGTTTGTCCGTTTTAATTGTGTTTTGATATCAAAGCTGTTTTCATTCTGCACACGTGACAGACTTCAGGTTCCTGTAAAGATCATAGAGATCGTATGAAGGACAGGAAGTGGGTTGAGAAAAAGAACGACGCAGAAAGCTCGCTGAGAATGGAGAGTAGCGCCATCTGCGGCTTACATTGAAAAGCACGAACAATCCTTTCATTCTGTAGGCTACGTCTTGCTTGTCGAATCTCTGGATATCAGGTTTGTCCGTTTTTTATACAGACTTAGACTGAGTTCGTCTGCTCGTACTGGTTTATATTTGTATACAGTCTATGAGGGGATCACATTACTAGTCTGCATGTGAAAGATACCAAGACTACTAATGTTAGTCTACATGCGACACATGCCAAGACTACTGCTAGAGGTGGAAATCCAGGGGACATAAAGTAAAAGTCCTCTTCAGTATTTTGCTGCAATCACCTGGATTTGCTAATTAACATAATTATTCAGCAAGGAGGTAGAACTAATTAGTGAAATCAGCTGGCTGAGTCTATGGGTGGAAGAAACACATGGTAGGACTTATCGTTTATGTCCCCCTGGATTTCCACCTCTGCTACAGTGCCGTCCACTATTATTGGCACCCCTGGTAAAGATGAGTTAAAAGGGTTATAAAAAATTCACCATTTGGTGAATTAGCTTAATGTCACACTGAAAAAACTCCAACCTTTAATTGAAGTAAATTTATTATGAGAAAATAAAATCTCTCATCAAGAAATAATAATCTTTAACAAAACCACAATTATTGGCACTCTTGCATTTATATATAGAATAAAGTAATCATTTCTAATATTTGGTCGCATATCCTTTGCATGCCATGACTTCCTGATGTCTGTGACCTAACAACATCAAAAGATATCTTATTTTCTGGTACTCTTACAAGTGATACTATAACGTCTATGCATTTGAATGGATCTCTATGGGAATTTGGGGGTGGGACTAGATTTAGCTGTAGATTATGCTGGAACAGTATGGAACACATGGTTCAATCGAGCCTCAAACTATCACTCTGCTGCCAGATATGCAGTCAATATGGATGGATCACTTTAAGGGTTGTTTCTCCTGACAAATTTTTTAACTCTATGGAAAAATAAGTCAGGAGAAAAAACCTTTCAAGTTATCTATCCATATCTACTGTATTTCTGGCAGCAGAATGGTGATTTAAGGCTTGTTTGATACGTCAGACCCTTGATGACTTAAAACCATTTAGCCAACCATGTGTTCCGTACTGTTCCAGTGTAATTTACAGCTAAATCTAGTCCCACCCCCCAATTTCCATAGAGATCCATTCAAATGCAGAGAGGTTATAGTATCGCTTGTAAGAGTACAAGAAAATAAGATATCAAGAGTCTTTTGATGTCATTGGGTCACAGACATCGGGAAGTCATGGCATGCACAAAATATGCGACCAAATATTTTAAATGATTACTTTATTTTATATATAAATGCAAGAGTGGCAATAATTGTGGCACACGTGGTTTTGTTAAAAATAATTATTTCTTAATGAGGGAATTTTTTTTTCTCATAATAAATTTACTTCAATTAAAGGTTTGATTTTTCTCATTTTTTCAGTGTGACGTCAAGCTAATTCACAAACGGTAAATTTTTTTAACTCATCTTTACCAAGGGTGCCAATAATAGTGGAGGGCACTGTATCTGACAAGATTACTTGCTTTTATGGTTGTGCTTTTAGAACAGAATAAAAGACTCCTACATCTTTGGAGTTGCAAGTGTCATGCTTGGTAAAGTTATAGTAGCCTACAATTCAACAAGCACTCAGCAGAGCAGCAGCTTTCACTATTCTAAGATGAGTATTCCCATAGAGATCAGTTCAAATGCAGAGAGGTTATAGTATCGCTTGTAACAGTACCTGAAAATAAGATATCGAGAGTCTTTTGATGTTGATTGGTCACATACTTCAGGAAGTAACAGCATGCAAAGGATATGCGACCAAATATTAAATATGATACTTTAAAAATATGTTAAAGCTAAATATTCTAATTTTCTGAGACACTGAATTTTGGGTTTCATTAGCTGTAAGCCATAATCATCAAAATTACAAGAAATAAAGGCTTGAAATATTTCACTCTATGTGTAATGAATCTATATAATATATGAGTTTCACTTTCTGAAACGAGTGACAAAAAATATTGAACTTTTTCACGATATTCTAATTTTTTGAGCTGCACCTGTATTACCAATGCATTTCCAAAAATAATTATTTTGTGCATACAAGCCCCTTCCTTGTAATTTCATCCAGTGCCCTTGAGTGAATTTTCAGTGTTGATAATCCAAGGCGTTGGATCCTATATGCCATCACAGCCTGCATCGCAGTGAGGCCCCTCCCCCTCTCAGCCTGTGGCTCCGCCTCCTCCCAGCCAGCAGCAAAGTGTGACCCTATCCTCTCCTAGCTGGCATAGTGAGACTCTGCCCTCTCATACCTTGCGCATCCCCAGGAATAGGGCCACACTAATACCAGGGTTCAGCGCTGTGCATCTGATCAGTGAGAAATCTATAGTTACTGTGCAGGGTTCTCCCCAAAGAATATACCAAAGGCGATGTGTCACTCTGTTCTCTCACTTGCGCCACTGTGTAACTGCATTTTTTGCCATTCTAGTCAGAAAAGTATCACTGCTTACTTTATCAAGGCCTCTAAAATGTTTTCTTCTTTCCTTCACACTGGGCTTTAGTTTTGGCACCTGCTGCAAACCGAACAATTACAGTCTTGCTTTGATGCAGGTGCGGAACTTTTTTATAATTACAGTCTTAGCTTTTCAGAGAGAGAGACCGAGAGAGACAGCTTAGATTGAAGCTTACCTTAGAGATCACAGATTCAGGTAGCATAAGGGAAAAACATATCCGTCAAAAATTCTAATATGCTCGAGTGTAGTTTCTGAGCAAGATCCATGTATGGACACTCTCCCACCCATGATTATATCCGTCTTTCTCCACAGCCAACATTTCTACTGGTGCATCTGACAACAGAAGTGTGCTTGTGTATCTGCAATGAATGTAACGTAATCTTTCCCCACCATGTTCCCCAAGTTATGTATCAATAAACATATAACCACGGGGTTATATGCTTATAGCTAGACTTTCACTTACAGTGAAACTCAACCTCCACTCAAGGACACTGCCCCACTGCCATTTATAGACCCAATACATTCTACGTCCACGGTCATTGGTTGGTTTGATCTCTGAATCAAAGTTACAAGCCCAATCACATCAAATTAAGTTCATGGTACAGTTGTAGACCTTATTCAACCATTATAGAAGCCGTTACGTGATGGGTATTTAATTTCTAGCACGTACAATTTTCACTAGAACTTTTTCAATCCCAGATTCCCACAACCAATGAAAAATACTGTCATTAAATCAACATAGCATGATACATATTTTGTATTTTGGCTTCACAACCTGTGACAAGATTTTCGGACCAGTTATATTCTTATATTTATATCTGGCAGCTACTCATTTTTGTTATAATTTATTGTACATTGCTCAATATAAGCCATGTAAGCCTGTTTTAAGATTTTGATGGCATTGAATACTTTTTCACCCTCTGGTGTTCACATCATGTCATATCTTTCTCCAAAGTCTAAGACAGACCCTACTTCCAAGTTCCTACTGGCTGAATGTATCTCTTCCGAATCAGAGAACATAAACTGCATATTGTCCAGAGGAACTATATTATTATCTATTAGAGGATCTAGAGGATCGCCTACTGCAAATGTGAATTTTTGTGATGTCTCAAATCTAAATGTGATGTCACAAAAGATAAAATAGCAGAGAAAATGTTAAATTCACTGATATGTTCTGGTAAATGTTCACAAAAAGTGTTCAATGACTATCTGTATCAGATGTTTTGCCTAAAAACTAACATGTTTTTAATGGATGGTGGAATAATGTATACATAAATGTGGAAACCAGATGAAAAAGCTCATATCAATGTCCTAAATATTATGAAATCTGAGGCATGGCAGTTTTATTCTGGAGTTGGGCTGGTACTTCACAGAAGCCTGAACTCGCCACCCAAGATTATTGCTCTTATTAATGGCTTTTTGCTGAAATGGCTAGAATTTGATCCCCATGCAAATTTAAACATTCTCCCATATGCTGCGCTGATGTTACACAGATCTATGTGCAGTCACCTTACTGTACTCCTGAGGAAGTTCTGCCATTGGGTTTGAATGGGAGAAAAACAACAGCTGATTTGGTGTAATTTTTAACAAGCAAATTGAGAGAGACGTAAGGGCAACCGATTGCTACAAAACCTGGCCGGATTTTTACCATTTTTAAAAAATACAGTTTTATTTATTATTTATATTGTTATAAATTGTATTTTTTTTAAGATAAGAAACCTTACAGCACTTTAAGAGATTCAGTACTTTAAGGGATTTTTCAGAGAATTGCAAGTACAGATGCACTTTCATGCTTATTGTTTGTTAGGTACACTGTAGATGTTTTGTTTCTTTCTTGTGTGGAATTTGGATCTAAGCAGCATAATTTTAATTCTCACAGTAAATATATATTTAATTGATCTTCGTTCAATTGAATTGAAATGAAAACCAGAAAAATAATATGGACGCACTGCGATCACAAAGGGAGCAAATCTCTATGAGGGTTCTGCGGAGTTGCTAGCAGGGTTATTAAGGGGGAGAATTGAAAGGGGAATTCCCACACCCGATCCAATGACTTTCTCCTTGCCAGAGTTATGCAGGGGATCAGGGGGTCTGACGTACCAAGCCCTGGCCTGAGGCAACTGATCTTTAAGGCATCTCAGAACTCACCCCTTCCCACTACACTGTAATGCTACACTTTATAATTTAGTGTCACATTTCATGTTATTTTATTGGGGGGGGGGGGGGCGTTGTGATCTGTGCATGATCTTTTTTGTAGATCACTGTATCCTATACCTGTAGGCTGATGGAAGAGGCAGAGTTATTTAAATGAATTGTTTTCTAGCAATTGTAAACGCAATATTTATGTGCTAAAGAACTCTGTCCCACAATTATCATTTATGAATATCCATATTTACAACAGAAACTGTGGGGAAGGATTCTGCCCGACTTGACTACGATTATCAAGCGTTGGCCAGGCTATATGCCTTGCGCTTTTATTTGGGCTCGTTTTTTTCTCTCTGCAGAAACAGTTCAATATTTGGCGCAACGTGTCCCTAGACTGAAAGTTATGGCTGGCTCTACAGTTGTGTACTAGTATGTTAAGAGTTCTGTTTTTGTTGAATGTTGATTTTAGAAATTATGTCAACTGATACCGAGAAGCGCATTCCTCCCACATAACAAACACACAGATTTTCCGTGTCACGGCAGTGTACAGGTGGGAGCACTTAGTCCCGTCAGGTCTTTTGAGTCTGGACACGACTGCTGACGGACAAAAGGAAAACGTGACAAGACTGTCCCTCGTCAGCTTCGTCCTCGAGGCTGGACCCTTCAAAACACCATAGGCAACATTCCTCTCAATAGCTTCGGATTCATTCACCTTCAGCTGAGATCACGCTCACTCAACTATCAGGCATGATAAAGCGTCGTTTTCAGCCCTCTATCACGCGGAACTATTTAACTATGAATTTACATTTAGCTATTCACAGTGCATTAGCCAAACACTTCGCCGTTTTAAGTTGATTTTTAAAAACTTATTAGCTCCCTCTCTTCCTTAAAAATAACGAGCTTATTCAAATACGCATATAAAATATCCTAAACTGAATGTAGGCGAATTTACTAGTAGGCTAATCGCTTTGTCACATCGTTAAGATGAAGTAGGCTATAGGCTATTTGATTTCCGAAGAGGGTGCATGGCTAAATTACCCTCTAAAGTAGGGTTTAGCCTACTCAAAATCTTAATACTTCGGCAAATCGATCAGTTTGAGGAGTAGTCTATGCCTATTTCGTATATGTTTTACATTCCTTATAAGATTTCCGAACAATATTTAACAGGGTGAAATTTATCTGACCGCCTTGAAACAAATAACAAGTTTGCATCGCCTAACTCTAAATGGTGAAGTGGGTCGGAGTGAGCGCGTGAAAGGGAGTTGGAAGGTTGTGGATTTTGCGCGCTGCTTGTTTCAGTCGGTGGCTCCCGGGTGCTTTAATCGCTCCTGTTTCAGTCGGTGGCTCCCGGGCGCTTTAACATGCAGCTAGATATTTGCAAAACGGTCTGTAACACTTTCTCTGGTTTCTTTTTGATGACCAGTCTGGAGTTACGTCAGAAACAAGCGAAAAGTGCAGGGCAAGCAAATAAACCGCTAAGGAGCCGTTCGTAGGCATTAATCTACTGTCAAACTTGGGCTCGACTACTCTCAACGATCAATGCCACTAAAAGCCAAAATTTATATAGCAGCATGTGGTAAGTTTTCACCTTTCTGGACTTTCTGGATGTTTCAACCGTGGGGGATGTTGCCTGTCTTTTTCATGCGACAGGTCTCAGTGGCAGGCATAAATAGGCTACGCATGAATAACGGATACATGTTTCATTAACTTTCTATTATTATGGTAACAAGGCACGATGAAACGTTTATAATTAAATATAATTAATATAGATTATTCTTAATAACAAATATTTAATATAATTTTTTGTTGTTGTTCATTTTACTACAATATGCCTCACGCTCGAAATAGGAACCCTAGTCCCATCCCAGAAATTACATGGGACACTGGGCTTAAGGAAATGAACGAAACATGGAAAGGGGCTATCGCCTGTCTCGGTGTGGCTGTCTTCTTCGTTATGACAATCGGGATCATTTATTGGCAAGTCGTGGATCAGCCTAATAAGAACTGGGTCTTAAGAGGATCTTTCAGTGGACTGATTTGGGAGAGGAGCACCCACTCTATTGTTATACAGACACTGACCGAGAACAAGACCTTTGTGGAGATTAACGTGAGGAACGTCGGGAACCCCGAAGTTGACGTGCCATTTGTCAGAAATCTGTGCTGGCCCAACAAAACAGAATTCTGTTACACCTGGGATTCAGTTGCAGACGTCAAGATATCTTTGGAATCAGATGACACGTCGCAGACCGAGTGCTACAACATTACCTGGACGCCGCTGAATTGTCACCTGGATTTGAAGGTAGGCTATTACTAAATCGGTCCTCTGTAATTTATTTAGTACGTGCATGAGACGGAGACGGTTCATGTCTGATAATCTAACTTCTCATTTAGTTTAACCATAGGCCTATATTATAGTTTTGCCAATACTGTTGTCACAGTTTTGCCCTCTCCAAAATGCGAGCCTATACTTTAAATTACTGTCTATAACGTATTATTTTGTATAATTTATGGAAATCTCTTGTAAATTAGTAGGCTAGTTTAGTAGCCTGTCTTTTGCTTCAGAAGTCCCCTGTGAATTAATCTGACGATGTAGACGATCGACAAATACGCATGTGTAATAATATTTATAGCCTAGTAATATTATATGTACTGTTGTTGCTAAGAATTAGAGCGCTCAGTCGGCTGTTTAATGTTATAATATTACAAATCATAAATGTGTTGCAGCTGAACCTCTAACGGCATTTATAATGGTTGGTTTTTGTCTGTGCGTTTTGGGGAGAACTTTCATTTGTAATTTGCTATAGCCTAAATAGCGGTTTAAGAATAAACGTTAAATAGAATAGATTTTAGATAAGATTTTAATGTTTTGAAAAATATATACCCAATTTAAAATTGACAAAATCTATGGTTATTTTAAATGGCAGTAAAATTTTAGAGTTTTTGTTGGGTAAAAACTGTTTTTAATATCTTACTTCTGCATGGCTTTCAAATTAATGTTTTCATGTGAGTGTTTGCCACGACACAACAGTTAAAAAACATAGGAGGTTTACACGATTGTACTTTGATGATGTATAAGCTACTAGAAAATTAAACGAATTCTGGAAATTATGACTATTGTTCCACATCGGTTTTACAGGGACATATTATGACAATTACAAATATTTGTATTACAATGTAAACCTTCAATCAGTTGTCACTGACTTTCTAAATATAAAGGACTTTCAAAATACATTTATTAGAGTGTTTTGAAGGTAGTCATTAAATGCTACTACTGAGTGTAAAAGCTGTGCATTTTTTCGTGAAGAAGAATAATTTGTAGAATTTTTACCATAGAGTTAAATTGTTAGAACTTTGTGGCTTCAGACTGCAGTGAGGTCTTATGTTCTGTAACTTGCTCTAGTGTAAGCTATAAGGTCTGGGGCCTCTATGCTTTCTCTTTCCAGATTCATACGTTGGATATTTACAATGAACAAAAACTCTTTTTCATAGCAATTCACAAGTGACTGCAAATGGACCTAGAAAATAGATTTTAAGTCACCAGTATATGAGAAGAAACACAAGTTCTTTCCACAAATGTATAAAATGTTGCTTCCGTAAACAGCACACAAGGGCCACTTTCGCAGAGTATCCTTCATTAACAAGATCCCTGCTGTACACCACATCTATAATTTTTTCTTTCCCCTGCAGATTAGAACGGAAATGCTTTTGTCCATGTTCACTGTGAATATATGATTGTATGCGTAAGCTGATTTTCTCTGCTGTAGGACTGTTTCTCTATGGTTAATGTCTCCTGGTACGGTGGAGCGAGTGTCCAGGCACAGAATTGGCCGATAAACAATGCTTCCGTTTCACTGCAACCTTTTGTCGTGAGTGACCTTCGAGATGACCCCTCCGGTTATGGATCGGTCTTGGAGCGCTACTTCCTGGGCTCGACAGGTGAGCATGTTCTGATCGATCTTGCGATGGGCCTTTGGTTGCAGGACCGCTTTGTTGGGCCTTACCTGAATCCTCAAACTGCTTGTTTCTGAAGTGGTGAGCTGTGTCCAGAGATATCACCAGGAGCTCTACACAGAATCACACCAAAGAATCTCCATATTCATAAATGGCTTGAGTAATGCATTTTAATTTTCTGTTTGCAAAAACAGGAATGGAGATGTCAAATAATGTATGAGTAGTATGGGTTTATACGGGTTGTTTAGATACTTTGGGGGAGATACTTCTAATATAGCCGGGGAGTTTATTGACAATGGTGTGCCTACTGTTAATGCATTTCATCAAAAGGACAAGCTCCCAGGTCTGCAGAGTTTAGAATTATACAATACATTACACATACACTTGCCCATACATGTGCACACATGCATACAAACAAACAGTTAAACACATACAGGCACACCCGTGCACATACACACAGACACACACACACACACACACACACACACACACACTCAAGCCCTCACACACACTGGGGTGGGTAGGGCTGGATGTAGTGTATAGTGTTTACTGGATTTCATGTAATTTCGTCCTTTGTTTTACATGAGATATCCTACTTTTTTGTAATCAATGGAAGTACAATGAAATAGCTGAGACACACGAGATGCATTTAGAGCGTTCACTCATGGCACATTCTTAGACTAAATTTGTGAAAAGGACAGCGGTGTGCGTGTGAGTGTATGCACACACATGACATCACTAGCCAGTAAACAAGTGTGTAAGAGGTAAACTGAGCAGACAGAGATCACATAGAGATAAATATACATTTGTAATAACCGTCATGTGACAGCAACAAAAAAGGCATTATGTCTTTCCCTCAACAACCATTTAATTAGGCATTAAAAATCTATGTAATACTGTGGCGGGTTCAGCTGGATGGCCCCATAATTTTGACTGCTGTCCCACGTTTGTTAAGGACAGCCTTAAATGCTGCACCCTTTTAACTCTCTCTGTCTCTCTGCCATTAATGGAGTGACACAACGACGGAATCTCAAAGCAGCTGTTTTGTTGCCATGTAACCACAAGCAGACAAATACTTCATCATGGGTATTAGCTATAAGTAATAAACTGCAAGTATAATTATCTCAGGCTGCTGCTGGTAACCGTCTCTGCTGGTTGAGCTGGAGTCTGGAGCTACTGTAATGGCTGCCTCATTTGCTGTGCTCTGGCAAATGAGATTATGACCGTGAGTGAAATTGAAAAAGTGAGTGAATTGAATCTCCTTCGTCCTCGAGTAAACCCTTCTGAGTAACCTTTGTAGCACTGGTTTAGGGTTGCATACGAGCTACATATTGATATTTAAACCTCTGAGAATTTTAGCACTTACTACTAGATGGTAATATATAGTAGGAGAGACTAAGGCTGATTGCTGCAGTTCTCATAACGATGCAACTCGAGGGTGTCAACATGTGATGCACGGTGAAGCATGTTTGGTTGGGACCTGGGGATCGGGCATTTTACGCTTCATTGTCAATGCATTCGTATGTGAAGGTGGGCCTAGTATATGGTTTCATGCCAAAAGTGAAAAAAATTGTTATTGCAGCACCTTGTCGTCATAACTCTTTTACGTTAGTAGTAATTTATGATAGTAATTGCTGTTTGTTAAACTGGTTTTTATGTTCAAAGGGCAGTAATAGTTATTTTGTGATACATGATTAGAGCCAAGACGTGCCAAGATGTGCAGTGTTTTTCAAAAAGTCCAAAAGTTTGGAGCAGGATGTTGCATGAATTTTACTATCAAACATCACACATACCAACAGACCGTAGCAATGGTTTTTATGTGCATACATGTTTATTACTTATTTATTACCTTGTAGCGAAAAAAGGTACATGTCAGGAATGTCTTTCCTTGTGTCTGATAGCTTGTCTACACTTTATTAGAGAAGATAAATACTTAATATTCATAATCTCAGCATTGATGAGAAATGTACATATGAAACCAATGTCCAGTATAAGAGCTGAAAATGCAGGAAATTATTGTTTGCTATTATGAAGGAAATTACTTGTTGCCTATTCAGCCTAATCAGCAGTGTAGGCGCTTTTAAGTCAATGAATTTGTCATATTTACTTAAAGACAAATATTGTCTTATGGTTATAAATATATGCCCAAAACTATAGCCCCTATATTTGGCTTGTACAGAAATGTTCCCCTTCATTCAGTGATGAGCAGAAGAAAAAGAATGAGGAAAATGTAACAGAACAGAATATCAAGTAAAACAAAGTCAAGTACCTGTTAATCCCTTCATATAACGTTCATTAGCTCCTTAGTGGGTTTTCATTTCTCAGTTTCATACAATAGATCATAAACGGTGCAGTAGCAGTAAAAGAAATACCGATAATGTTGTTTTACCTCAAAATAAAATGACTGAATATCTGGTCAAATTAGTATATAGGGCTCCATTTTTTTTCGTCGGGTACTTAGCAGACAGACAAAGGCATTCTTTAAACCCTGTCTGCTGGCAGCCATACAGCAAATTCAACAGATTGTTTGGCCCTCTTTGAAGTTCCCTAAGCTCATTACAAGTTAGGCCTTGGAAAGATTTTGTGTTCTTTAGTCATTTTCAGAGTTAATGCTTGTAAAGGATTGTGTGTTGGGGCGCTAAAGAGATTACCTGTCACTGCGCTAGTCTGGAACCAATAAAACACATTTATTGGTTGCCTGTGATTTAATTTTTCATTTTTTCATTTTTTTCTGTGTGTTGAAAGACACAGACAGCAGGTGGTATAAGAAACCTTAATTGTAAAAGGTACAGAACTTGAAAGAAACCCTCACTTCTGTCCTATTTCCTTCTGTCATTTAGATTTTACCACAACACTTTTTTCATTTTGATAAAAAAAAATAAGAATAATCTTTTTCTTCTACAATTTTTAAAGAATGTACATTTTTCCTGGTGTATGTGTCATGGTTCTCAGCCTGCTCTTCCTTTTTTTTGGCCACTTCTCTGTGGAGCGCTCGTGTTTCGTCCTCTTTTGGTTTTCTGCATCCATCCCATGTTTTGGTTTGTTCTGCTACTCAGTGTTTTCACCTGTCCCGCTTTTCCCCTCATTATCTAAACCTCGCGTTGTCTTTGTTTGACGCTTCCGTATTGCCATTCATTTGACAAGAAAAGCCAGTAATCCACGGTATAGGACTGACAGATCGATTACGACCGTTTCACTTCAACGTGTTATCGTTACAAGGGACTTGTTTCGGGTGTCATTAGAGTTAGCTAGGAATTTAGCTCTGTTTGCTCTCTGCCCGTTTGTTTGTCCCTTCGTGGGACCTTTGTCTCCCTGTCCTAGACAGATCTGTCTTCGCCTTATTGTTTACCTCTTGTTTTTGTTTTTCGGCTCCCTCGTTGTGAGTTATAGGACTTTCTTTGTCTTAATCTCTAGTGTTGGAGTATTTCGCCCAATACGGGTCACTTTGAGTTTGGTAGCGGAATCTCTCGTTGTAAGGAGAGTTTATTATTTTCTTATATTGTAATTGATTCCCTGTCTGCGGGTTTTCCCCCCGCTTTGTGGTGTTCGTTTAGAGCAATTAAAGATCCCCCATTGTCGTGTTTGGTCCTTCGTTCCGTGCACTACCCTTGACAGTATGTTTATCAAATTTAAATTGTCGGTTAGTCAGTCAGGGTAGTACACCATGGAAGCGGAAGTGGCCATGAGTGGAGACCATCCATCCTCTAGCGAGTTCAGAAACAAGCCTTCCATAGTGTGCAGTGGAAGGAATATGAATTTTTCACTTGATTTGTCATTTGTCATTGGATGCCATTAAGGCCTGTGACTTTGTAAATGGCTTACCCGTATTATGGGTAAACTGCACTTTCAGCAGATTGATTTTAAAAAGTCACTGGAAAAAAATTAAGATAACAAAATGATATTCAGTCACTGTCTTGAGGAAACCTTTAGGAGCCAGATTATGAAAACTGAGCTCTGGGTCCAGGGGCATAAAAATATTTTTTTTATGTTCTGGATATTTTGGAATACAACCTTTGAAACCTATACCAGATTTCTCTCTGGCTACTGGGGATCATAAATAATGCATTAATATGGCAAGTTTAAGGAGCAGAGGGGGACTGTGGGCTCTGTTCTTCCCCCTTTATCCTGGCAGGGTGTCCTACTAGCCCTGAAAGAGGGTGCATATGGGGTCACATCCAAATACCTGCACCCAAAAACAGCCACACGGTGTGAGACGGGGAGGAAGAATTGCTTATGATGGAGAGAATCACCACTCATCCAAATCATTACTGTTTGGCTCCATGTGACACATTCAGGGTGCCCATAGGAAATAGATATGAATAGATGCAAGAACATACATCTGCATGTGTACTCAAGTTAGTGTATATTTATACATCATATAGTGGGGTGCAAAAATTTGGGCACCCCTGGTCAAATTTATATCTTTTTTTTTTTTTTTTTACAGTTTCAAAATAATAAAAAAAGGAAAAAGGCCCTGTGCAAATTTTTGGGAACCCTTTTGGATTATTTTTTGTTACTTCTTAAAAATATGATTACTAAGGCCCAGGCCCAGGGATTTACTTGTTAGGGCTTCAGTTGGTCAGGTGAATATGATTCCAGGACTGAACTATTTATTCTGAAGTAACTCCATGCCTTCTAAAGCACCTGACTGCGGTGGCTGTTTTGTGTGGTGTTAACAACCATGGGTTCTTCTAAACAGTTGTCCAAGGATGTCAGAATCAAGATAGTTCACTTCCACCAACAAGGAGAAGGCAAAAAAAACTATGTTTCAAACAACCTATTTCCACTGTCAGAAACATTATCAGAAAATGGAAGATAAATGGGACAGTTAAAGTCAAGGTAAGATGTGGAAAACCAAGAACAATTTCAAATAGACTGGCCTGAGAACTAGTGTAAAATGCTCAGAAGAACCCACACATCACTGCAAAAGAGTAGCAGACACAGGTCTAGTTCACAGGTCAACAATACAATGTATTTTAAACAACAAAGACCTACATGGCAGAGTTGCCAGAAAGAAGCCTAAAAGTGTCTGCAAAAGTATGCAAAAGAAAACCTTGGGAAGAATTTTGGAACAATGTGCTTTGGACTGATGAAGCCAAAATTTTACTTTTTGGCCACAACCAAAGAAGGTATGTTTGGAGAAAAAAGGGTGAAACATTTGTAGAGAAGAAGACCTTGCCAACTGTTAAGCATGGAGGTGGATCCATTATGCTTTGGGGTTGTGTTGCAGTGGGGGGCACAGTAAATATGGTGCGGGTGGAAGAAAGAATGGAATCCACCAAATATCAAGAAATTCTAGAGGCTAATGTTCGAAGGTCAGTCCAGACATTGAAGTTGAAGAGAGGTTGGGTCTTCCAGCAAGACAATGATCCAAAGCATACTTCAAAATCAACCATGAGGTACCTCCAGGAAAGACGGATGAAGGTTTTGGACTGGCCACCACAGTCCCCAGACTTAAACATGAATAAAAATTTGTGGAGAGATCTCAAACATGCTGTGCATGCAAGGAGGCCGACAAATATTTCTAACCTAGAGCTGTTCTGCCAGGAAGAATGGGGAGAAATTCCAAAAGCCAGAATTGAAAGACTTTTAGCTTGCTACAGGAAGTGTTTCCAAGCTGTTATAGTTGCCTGAGGAAAAGTTACAAATTACTAACTGACCAAACAATTGCACAGGGGCATTTTCTTTTTTTATTATTTTAAAACTAAAAATTTTAATAAAAAGTAATATTAATAGCAAAAAGTTGACCAGGGGTGCCCAAATCTTTGCACCCCACTATATGTGTGTTTGTCTGTGAGTACATACAGACATATACACACCACACGCACACTATACACTGTATATATTGGACAATTGAAAATGATGCAAAGCCACACAGCTGGCCAAAAAACAACTGAGCTGCCAATTGTCCATTTACTTTTGCTCCCCTGAATTGGGGTACTGTATATAAAAAGAGCTGCAATTATGACACAGATCACCCGATATGGTGTAAATACCTTCAAATTAAAGCTGAAAGTCTGCATTTTAGCCTCATAGTCATTGTTTAATTTCCAATGTGCTGGAGTACAGAGCCAAAAGAAATTGTGTCACCATCCCAATACTTTTACAGATATACATACTGTATGTATACCTGTGTATATATCTTCATACTGTATGTGTATAATATACAGTGGGGGAAATAAGTATTCGACACGTCAACAATTATTTTATTAAAAATATTTCCAATGCAGCTATTCACATGACATTTTGACCAGACATTGGTATTAACTCAATGAAACTACACAGCTAAAGAAATTGTAGCATTCCAATTGTTTAAAAAAGTTATGCGCAATAAAGTGGAATGACACATAACTTGAAGGGTTTCTTCTCCTGACTTATTTTTCCATAGAGTTCAATAGGAAAATTTGTCAGGAGAAACAACCCTTAAAGTGATCCTTCCATATCTACTGTATTTCTGGCAGCAGAGTGATGGCTAAAGGCTTGTTTGATACATCAGACCCTTGATGACTGAGAGCCATTTAGCCAACCATGTGTTCCATACTGTTCCTGTGTAATTTACAGCTAAATCTAGTCCCACCCCCCAATTGTTGACGTGTCGAATACTTATTTCCCCCACTGTATGTACATGCAAAGACAATGCACATATGATCTTACCCTTATTTTTTATTATATCAATTTTATTTCACCTACTGTTTGATTTATGGAATAAGAGGCTAGGGTAGGATATCTATCATTTCTTTAAAGAGCTTGTGGAAAATATTTGAGGAGAGCTGGTAGTGTTTAGGGAATTGTTCTAAAAATATCCCCCCTTTAAAAGGCCCCCTTTTAAACTCCGGAAGAACCCACCTTGCCCGTAATTCAAACCCTAAAACTCTCTTAAATCTCACAAAATTACAGTTATTGGTTAATTTTCATTCAGGTTGCCATATAGCTTTTTGCGGTCTAGTCTTTTGATGGTGATTAGTAAGTAAAACTTGGCTCTGACAGTCTGTTTTAGTGCTAAATTGAGTCCAAAATGAGAACCATGAGCTGGTTTATTTGCCGTAATATGCACACATTTTTTCAGCATTTTGTCATTTTTTCAAATACATTTTTTTTGGTTTGTGCTGCTCCTCATGAGAACGATATCAGTTTTATTTGGTTTACTGTGCAATAAATTCAGTCTGTGTTTTCTGATTATAATTCTGATTATAATGCTGTGCCATACAATAGCTGTGAAAGAGTTTAAAATGTAAATTTACTTTAAACATAGTTGTCAAATACTATTTCTGTGAGTGGTTGTATTTTTTTGATAACTAATTAAAATTTAATAATTTAAGAGGAATATAAATATAAATATTTTTCTGTTTCATGTTTTCAAGACCAGTCATGCCTCAGTCACACCAGCAAATTAAAACGTTTTGTTGTTTTGTTTTGTACCTTTATATTTGAAGGGTTCTGATATGGTGGTGTGAACATTCATGTTCAACTACATGCATATTGATACATTTTAATTCAGCAGTACATGACTTTGTGTCAATAAAGTAAACTGTCATTTATCTAATTTTTTTAAATGATTTGTAATTCAAAAATTGACATCATTTGTCTGAATTACAACCAGCATCATTTTGTGAGACTGTGATGGTTAGCTGCATTAGCTAACATTAAATTGTTAAAAGATTTGGTACAGTTTTTGAGGATCAGGGCATGCAGCCTGAGGAGATGGGTGGGCTGGTGGCAGTGAGTGGGTTTTTAAACAACTTTATGGGAATAGGAGGGTCGGAAGGGTTGGGGGAGGGGGGGCGGGGGGGCGAGGAGGCATTAGGGTGGGATCTGTCAGGTCACAGAAATCTGAGAAGCAGCAGGAATTTCTGAGAGGGCAGCTACATCTGCAGACACAATCATCTGGTTTTGTCATGGTTAGTGGGTTATTTTTCCCTTTTCCGCTGCGGTTCTCATCCTTTCCCTCCGGTTGAGAATCTATCTGATTTTTTCCAAGTTTCGTTCCGGGGTTTTGGTTCACCTCGCCTATCATTCTTTTCACCTGTGCTACGGCCTGCGGGGTATTTAAGCTCTTCACTTCCGCTTCCCTGGTGCTTCTTTGTCATTCCATATTACATTGAGCCAGGTATAGCCAGGTACAAGCCACCTTGTGATATTAAACTTGTTTATGTTCACCAGGGACTTGCTTCTTAGCTATTTATTCAGGTATAGGATTATTTTTCTCCCCTGCTATTTTTTCCGTGCTGTTCTCACTGAGACAGTTTTTCTTCTGTGGTTTCACTTTTGTTTCACCTTCTACCGGCTGTCTTAGTGTTACGTGCCGAAGGTGCTTTTCTATACGTTTCCTATATTAGCTCTAGCACTGAGCTCAGGAGTAGTGTTGTGCTAAAGAGAGCCCTGTTATTGGTGTGTCTCTTACCTGCGCAATTGAGCGATCCGGTGCCATTGTTGCAGGTGTTCATGGGATTGCACACGCCACACATTTGAGGGATGGCATGCTGATGTTGACGGGGGATTTTCTCCCGCCTAGGTCCTCCTCTTGTGCCAGCTCAAATTGAACCGGGGTGTCGCAGTGGATAAGGGAAACTATCTAAAACTGTGATGTTATTTTTGGATCCATTCAAGCAAGTTGCCAACTAATTCAGTGTCTAAATATACTCATACAAAGGCATTTGTGCATACATACATCCGGCATTCCTCAACCATCCCAGCACATACTGTAGCTATGCTGACACGGCATCATCATGTGGCCATCTGTCTCCTTCTCTCTCTCACTCTCCCTCTCTCTCTCTGAATATATCTGAATGTTCTGCTACAGGTCGCTATTCTATCCTAAATTTTCAATGGTGCCTTTATCTGGTGAATGGGGCTGTGGCACAGGTGCCATTAATGTGTGATTTCTCCTCCTGTCACAGGCGTGGCTGTGCTGGTGGACCCCGAGGTGGCCCTGCACGTTGGCTTTAATAGCATGCAGCACTTCTGTCTGCGTACACCCCCCAGCATGGAGCACCTTCCCCTCAAGTACACTGTGTGCGTGGGCCCAAACCTCAAGGCCATACACCAGAAGGTGTGGCGTCACCCCCCCTCTCACAAACCAGCGCTGCCCAACATGGATACCCTATGGTTAGGGCCTGCTTTGTGATGATTTATTATTATTATTATTACTACTACTACTATTATTATTAGTAGTAGTATTAGTAGTAGTAGTAGTATTATTATTGCTATCGTTATATTGAACTGACCCTCACAGGTTGCCGTTCTGGAAACTGCTTGTGAACGTGGACTCTGGTGTGAAGCTGGAGAGGGAGCTGAGGACGTTCTCCAACCGACTGAAGAGGCACCGCCTGGGAGAGGGGGTCATCAGCCTCCCGGAACATTCCACGTCTCTTCTCTCCGACATGGTGGGTGACCTCCCTTCATCTGTCCATTTGGCTTCTCATCTTTTAAATTTTTTTAAAATTTATTTCAGATTTTTTCCCATTTTGGACCCCTATTCTAATTCAATTCTCCCCCGTGTAGCAACCGCTAGAGAATCACGGCTGTGCAACCCCGTCAGCCAATAGTAGACGAGGCTCCCACGTCCTTTATCAGGGACTTTACCGACTCCTCAAAGCCTGACCGTGATTCCAACTTGCCCAGGGCCGCTATGCGAGCAGCGATTCTCTCCGAGCCCCTCTCCCCACCCAGAAAGCAGCTGCAAATTGCTGCTCCCTCGGCCACCGACCATGCTCGGATCTGGCAGGACCGGGGCATGAACCACAATGCTTGGAGTACAACTGCACTGACTGAAAGTCAGCGCATTGTACCGCTGTACCACCGCAGCGGCTCTGCTTCTCATTTTTTAAACTTTTTATGCTTAGCGAACAAACTAACAGAACAGAGTGCAAAAAACAGTCAATGAGTTTGCTGCCTCTGATCGTCTTGTGATCCAATCTATTTTGACCCAAACTCTTAGAGCTACCTTGGAGTACCTTTCATGATTTCGTGAATTCAAAAATTCTGTCAAAATATCATTATAGACTATTTAAAAAGTTGCAATGTGCAGAATTACACATTGAACTGATTTCTACAGAAATAATGTAAGGTGCTATTGTTGTTTTGTCATGACAAAGAAAACTATTTTGACATTGAAATTTAATTAAAAGTTCTATCAGTTAGGTTTAGTCGTGATTCTAGATTTACGTACAGCATAGTGGTATTTTGGTCGGCATATTCGTCTTTAAAATATAAACACAGCAAGAGCAAACAGAGCAAAGCGAGCACTTGTGAGAGAGCTTTTAATTAGTTTGTTTCTCCAGAGCCATTTCCATGTCTGACCTTCAGTCTGGGCCTGGAGTCGCCCCTCCCTCGGGCCAGGTGATTAATCTGGCCCAGTCAGGGCCTCGCACCTGTCATTCGCACTTCACAATATCAGCTGCTGTCAGCTGCCGCAGAGCGGGGAGACGCTCACGGGCAGGGCCGTGTTCGCTTACCGCGAGATTGACAGCGCGCAGGCAAACGCGCGCCCACGTCAGGGCCTCGCGTCAGCTGCCTGATCGTCACGTGCCTCCGAGGTGCTTCTCAGCTGCTTATTCACTCTTAGCACTCTGTCTTCAGGCCCCTCGTAAATCAACTGTTTACCGTTTTAGATCCAGGCCCTCACGCAAGCTTTAAAAGACTCTGGCCAGTATTCAATAAGTGTTTGTCCTTCAATTCATAAATCAGCAAAGTTTTATTTCCAAACTGTGTCTGTGCAGAAGAAATATAATGATTGCGTTTATTTCAAAGTCAAAGTTAAGAATAAATGCTGATTAGACCCTTGACATTATGCCTGGGGATCTCAGGACATGTTTTGCTTATTTGTGTATTTTGGGTTTGGGTGAATGTGGGATCACACCGGCAGATTCTGAACCTGATGTGTGTCCGTTTATAATGCTTACATTTAAAAAACACAAGCTGGATTTGTGTGTGGTGTGGTAGGCAAACGTTAGCAGTGGTTCGTGTGACTATAGATTTGAAAGTGATTCTTTTTGTATTACTGAGTTAAAAGGAAACAAGAGGGGGTGATTTATTACTAGCCATGTTCACAAGAGTGTCATAATGGGAAAATGTTGAACCACAGTCAGCCCATTACCAAATAGCAAAGTTTGATGACCATTTCAAAGGATTAAACATATCAAATTTAAGATTTATCTAGGGGAAAACTTATCAAATTTAAGATTTATCTAGGGGAAAACTTATCAAATTTAAGATTTATCTAGGGGAAAACTTATCAAATTTAAGATTTATCTAGGGGAAAACTTATCAAATTTAAGAGTATTTATACTTTTGTTGTTGTTTGTTTTATACCCATTTTTTAACCCTGATTATTGATTTTTATTGCCCCTATTTGGGATGTCCAATTGTATTTGTAGGCTTGCTTAATTGCTGCAATATTTTTCAATTAAGGAGAATGCAGACAAGAATATTTTCTCCTTTGAAGGTTTCTGTATTCTTAAAATTACAATGTTAAAATTTGTAGAAAAAAGTTAACTAAAGTGTGGGTGGGTGTTTATTGAACTTATTATTAATAATTTTAGGATTACAAAGAGTGTACAAATTCATCAGAATGTGTGGGTTATTTTTTAGAATTTTAATACATTATATTACATTACATTACAGGCATTTAGCAGACGCTCTTATCCAGAGCGACTTACACAACTTCTTATTACATTTATCCATTCATACAGCTGGATATATACTGAAGCAATTCAGGTTAAGTACCTTGCTCAAGGGTACAACAGCAGTGTCCTACCTGGGAATTGAACCGGCAACCTTTCAGTTACAAGCCCAGTTCTTTAATCATTATACTACACTGCCGCTGTATCCTACAATACATACTATACTATACTACATTAACAAAGGTACCTTAGACAACTGAAACATTCACATCTTTGCATATGTTGATTGTAGGGAAGAAACACTACAGTTATGTGGTGTACATGAGTATAATCTGTTGCTGTGGGGGTTTAATTGTACTGGTATTGTCCCTCCATAAAGGAACAAAAACAACTCACATTCCCCTCGAACCAAAAAGTCAGACTAGCTCAAAAATGGAGGGAGAAAGGGCCAAAAACAACAGCTTCAGGTAAATCTGCTTCTAATGTAATGTTGTAATCCATCCATATTTCTGTGGAAAGAAGTTCGGAGTTCAAAATATGCTATTCCAAATGGCTTGTCTGCCATATTAGAGTGTATTACTTTCTGTCTTATTGTGCAGTAACATTCCTGAAGCAAGGGTATCATAGGGTTTTTAGGAAGGCAGAGAGAAAGAGAAAGACCAGCCCAAGTACTTTTGTGGCAAGTTGAAAGTACTGAAAATGAATTCCATTTTAATTAATTTCTGTTTAAACATCACTTTAAAAATTGTTGAATTGTTTTAAATGATTTAATCAATTAAACAATTTAAAGACAATGTAAACATGTCACATAAATTGTAATTATGATAGAAAATCCATCAATAAATACAAAATATATGGATTACACTCATTACATTATACAGGACTCATTGTATTATTGGTCATCATGTGAAATTTTTTGTTGAGCTGGAGATCAATAGCTCCACTACAAAAATCTACTATAGTGTTTGGTATAGTTGTGTGTAGTGCTTTATTTTTTCAATAAATAAATATCCACACAAGTTTATTATCAATGGGTTCTATAATAACTAATATAGCCAATTCTTGTTGATACAATGCTGGCGCATTTTCCTGGACCTTGATTTTTATAAAACTGAATAAACACATCATTGACCACAGCGTCATCCAGGGAGGGAGGGAATCAATCGGTAGTGAATTCCCAGCCTGGGACTTTTCTAGGCACTTGAGTGCCTGGAATCTGTAAATATATATATATAAATTGTGTATGCAACAGCAGTGTACATCAGTGGTGGTGTGTACCTTTTGTCATATGCATTGACAGCTGGACTATGAGTACGGAAAGAAGATAGCCTCTGACGGACTGACCAGGGATCTGACACTGATGAGGCTCCTGAACATCTCCGTCACCCTGTCCCCATTCCTGGGTGTAGACAGCCAGCAGTTCCAGGCTTCCCTGGAAGATGGCTCGGAAGCATACTGGCTCAGTTTGCCTGCAACCCCACAGGGGCACCTGGTGAGAGCCCCCTGCTGGCCCCCACCAGTAGTGCAGTTTCACAACAACAGCTTCAAACCAACGATGATCACATTCATGTCTACAGTGACCAATGGCTGGTCTCTTCATTAAGCAATGGCTGTATTCACTCTGCTTTTTTAGTAGACTATGTTTAATATGTTCTGCTTTTGTAGAGATGCCACTAGCACCACCTCGGGGTTGGGAAACATAACATGTATGAATGCCAGAGTCTCCTTCACTAAAATATGGAGTCCTTAAGAGACCAGGCTTCTGCACCCAGCAGTATGATCCCTCTTCATCCTTCCCCTGCCCAGGCACCCCTGCTGACACAGTGGAAGGAGAAGTTCTGTGTGAAGCTTAACGTCAGTAACCCAGCGGCAGTGGCCTGGTTCATTGAGAGGGTGTCCAGCCTGTGCACCCAGTTGAACGTGGATTACCTGTTTCTGGAGGGCGGGGAGAGGAACACATTTGAGGAGCATGGCCTACGCCCACCCAAAGCCCTGGCCAGGGACAAGTACATCCAGCTTCTGGCGGGAGTGGCGACAAGGATCAGAAGCTCAGCCATTGTGACCGCCGGGACAAGGTGGGGCAGCGTGGCAAAGCGGTTACCCAAGTAGCACAAAATCTTTTGAGAACATTTGTGAGATATTAGGATAGAGTCCCATTTGGCTGAGATAACTTTATGATGTACATGTTCCTCAGTCCTAGAACATATTTATTGTTCCAAACAATTCTGTCAAAGTCCAGAGTTTAGTCATGAAAAAAAAACATAATGCGAAACATGTGTCTATAACATTTTAAGAATGTCCCCAATATAAGTATTGAAATGAGTTGTTAGATAGTACTGACTTCCTGAATAAAATTATAATTCATGCCCAGTCCCCCATTTTCTGGATAATCTGTATAACATTCTAAAACTGCTCATGCACTGTTTCTCGTGACACAATATTTACATCCAAGGGACATCCAGAGACCTGGACAAAAGTACTTTTTGAGAATGTTAGCTCTAATTTTCTGGGAACATTCAAGGAACCAAAAATAGTTTGCTGGATAGGGAACTGAACTTATAAACATAAGGTTGCAGGTTCAAATGACCGGCTGACAGCTGTTGCACCCCTGAACAAGGTAGCAAGCCAGGATTTCACTAAATATCCAGCTGTGTAAAAGGGATATCGTGTAAACTATGCAACTTTCCCTGGATAAAAGCTTCTGCTAAGCTAGTGAAACAAAAATAAAAATAGCCTATAATTTTTCTTCAGTAATCAGTGGTTTTATCTGGCATCTTGTGGGTTCTTTTACATGATAGTGTTATACTGCTATATCAGCCATGGTCTGGTACCTGAGTCAGCTGTCTCTTTGGTGACCGAATGCTTTCAACTACCAACCAGGACATTAGCCAAATACCTTTTTCAGCATTTAGATCACCTTCAGAGACCTGTGATGTTTTAATATGACAATATAATCCTTTCACTAAAATTCTTCAGCGATTTATGGAGCAATTTAATGCTCTACTTCTGGACCGCCGAGCCTTTCCAAGCCTGACGCCAGCCTGCATTTAACAGCGATCGCTGGCAACGTCTTTAACATGCGAGCTTTAATGGCCTTCACTGTTTTATATCTCTGCAGCCATCGTTACTGTGCGCCATTTTGTTACAAAGCATTGCCCAGTTCAAGGTCTGGAGGGAACATTGTGTGTTCATTTCTTCATTTTTTAGGTTCTTATTAAGTATTTGATTATTGACCCCGGTTTAGGCATTTTTGGAAAGCTGTCCTATGCTGTGTGGAAGAATGTTCTTGGAGAACTTTGTTTTCATCATAATAAATGTAATTAATGTCGATGCTTTTATGCATATTCTTTCCCCTGCAATAAAATTTGGCATTTAGAGTACATTTTGAGCCAAGATGGGTTCTGTGTGTATTGACATTTCCTACACAGGAATAAGGACTGAGTGCATTGGGGTTGGAAAAGAAGCCAAAATTAGAGACCAATTATTAACAAAACAGTTAAATTACAGTTTTATTAACTTGCTTCATGGATCTCCTTGTCCAAAGCAACTTCCGCAGCTTAATTTTTCATACATTATAAAATTATACATCCAGGTATGCAATGTTAGTGTCCTCCCTGAGATTTGAGTTAAAAGAGCAGTTCCCTATTCGTTAGCCAGGGCTCTCTTGAAAAAAAGATGGATATCTCAATGGGACTCAATGGGAGAAATAAAATAGCAATAATAAAATGAGACTTTACTGCCCTCCTACTGGTACAGTAATGTTAGAATGAGGGAGCTGAATGAAGCTGGATGCTGCTGTGCTGTGTTTCAGGTCCAGCCACATGCCTCTGTTCCTCAGCATGCTCCCACTCAGCAGTGACTGGAGCTACTCGGGGCTGAAGGGCCTTATTCCATCCGTCCTGCACTACAGCATGCTGGGATACAACTTCTTCATTCCTGATGCAGTAGGTAATACTCTAGCTTAATGACCCAGTACCTGCTAGCTACCCTTTAGCATCATGCACTTGTACTGTACAGTATCCTGTCAGTGAATTCTCACCTGTACTGCACTACATTCTGTTGCACACTCCTCCCCTGTGTTGTACAGTATTGTGTCAGTGACTCCTCCCCTGTATTGTACAGTATTGTGTCAGTGACTCCTCCCCTGTGTTGTACAGTATTGTGTCAGTGACTCCTCCCCTGTATTGTACAGTATTGTGTCAGTGACTCCTTCCCTGTGTTGTACAGTATTGTGTCAGTGACTCCTCCCCTGTATTGTACAGTATTGTGTCAGTGACTCCTCCCCTGTGTTGTACAGTATTGTGTCAGTGACTCCTCCCCTGTATTGTACAGTATTGTGTCAGTGACTCCTTCCCTGTGTTGTACAGTATTGTGTCAGTGACTCCTCCCCTGTATTGTACAGTATTGTGTCAGTGACTCCTCCCCTGTATTGTACAGTATTGTGTCAGTGACTCCTCCCCATTGTTATACAGTATTGTGTCAGTGACTCCTCCCCTGTATTGTAAAGCATTGTGTCAGTGACTCCTCCCCTGTATTGTACAGCATTGTGTCAATGACTCCTCCCCTGTATTGTACAGCATTGTGTCAATGACTCCTCCCCTGTATTGTACAGAATTGTGTCAGTGACTTTTCCTCTGTATTGTACAGTATTGTGTCAGTGACTCCTTCCCTGTATTGTAAAGCATTGTGTCAGTGACTCCTCCCCTGTATTGTACAGCATTGTGTCAATGACTCCTCCCCTGTATTGTACAGAATTGTGTCAGTGACTTTTCCTCTGTATTGTACAGTATTGTGTCAGTGACTCCTTCCCTGTATTGTAAAGCATTGTGTCAGTGACTCCTCCCCTGTATTGTACAGCATTGTGTCAATGACTCCTCCCCTGTATTGTACAGAATTGTCAGTGACTTTTCCTCTGTATTGTACAGTATTGTGTCAGTGACTCCTCCCCTGTATTGTACAGCATTGTGTCAGTGACTCCTCCCCTGTATTGTACAGTATTGTGTCAGTGACTCCTCCCCTGTATTGTACAGCATTGTGTCAATGACTCCTCCCCTGTATTGTACAGAATTGTGTCAGTGACTCCTCCTCTGTATTATACAGTATTATGTCAGTGACTCCTTACCTTAGAATTGCACAATGATTGGTCATACACTATGCTCCTGCTCAACCACTTCGCTCTGCTGGTGCAGGGCGACTTGCCCTCCCCTCCCTCTGTGTTAACGGCTCTCGCTCGTCCCGACTGCGGAGCTTCTCCACTCTAGCTCCCCAGTGGTGGAATGAACTCCCCACCTCGTTGCTCTCAGCTGAAACACTGTCTGTTTTCCGTCGTGGTCTGAAAACACACTTTTTCAGACTCCACTTTGATTAACTACATGTATAGGGCCAATTATATAGTACGTACTTTCTGTTTATTTTATTTTCTATTAGTTTTTTTGCTATTTTATAGCTTAGAATGTATAGCCGACTATATTCTGTTGATTACTAGCGATTGCTCCTACGTTGTGAGAAAGTTGTGCTTTGTTGGATTTGCTTTGTAGTTGTGTCAATGACCTTCAATATGCACTTATTGTACGTCGCTTTGGATAAAAGCGTCTGCCAAATAACTGCAATGTAATGTCATGATATTTGTCTTGCACCACTCATTGTATGTGTTATTAGTGTTGGTGCACTAAAAGGTTTGCATATGCTAAAAGTCTTAGTAAATCAGGCCGATAGTGATACAAATCCTTTTCAAAACTACCAATAAATCCATGAGTATACACTTTCATAATGGAGGCAATATTCGTTTTAACAATCTGCTTACAAGCTAATAAATATTTCCCTCCTAAACTGAGTTACCATGGAATTTAAAATGGAAAGGAAGGAGTATTTATGGAAATATAATTTATTGAATATGTAAATAAATGCACCAAAGGCAAATAATGCATTAATTATTTTTCAGAAAGGTTTGGACATTCCTGTGCCCTGATTGGTTGAATAGGGGTTATGTTAATCTCTGCACAGCTATAGGCCTATATGAGTCTCATATGAAAGGACATTTACACGCCTACAGATATATCTTTCCACCAAATGTCTATCAGCTTTACCATTGCAGTCAATTTCTATAACAGATCTTAAAATCGTTCCTTTCTTTATCCGTAGTTCATTTGAGTTTTTGGGAGTTCTTTGTCTTCTTTGTATTTTCTCCATAGGAGGCTCGCTCTCAAAGGAGTTTGTCGCTGACGAGGAGCTCTTCATCCGCTGGCTGGAGATCATCTCGTTTCTGCCGGTCATCTCCTTCCAGACTCCCCCCTGGCTGTACGGTGAGGACAGGGTGTGTACTCCATATTATATCCACTTATTTTATCAACTCCCAATTTAGGACGCCCAATCATAAGCGTAGATCTGTCCTTCAGTCATTTTGGAAGGCACACACTTACCTGTGTCCTCTGAACCATAAGCAGTTAGCCACAGATTATTTTACTCTGCAAGGACTGGTAGAATTGTGCAATACAAAGAGGAAGAAAATGGCACGAATTAGAGTAACGGGGAATGTTCCAGATATCGATACACATGCATATGTTAGACTTTATAAATGACATGACAGCTCAGGTTTTTGATGATCATACACGCGAGGTTTTTTCCACTTTTGGGGGGATAAGGATCTGGTCTCTGCCCAACATCACCAGTGATTAAGCTCCCATCTGTTCAGTATTAGGTTCGGTCTTGAATTTACGATGGTCAAACTTGCAAATAATGAAAGCCACACCAACAAGAATGCAAGGAACAGGCCATGGGAAAAGACGTTATTACAGCAATCACGTTTCATATTTTAAACTGACAGGATGTCTTTCAGTATACTAAGAGATAAAACTTTCAAAATGTTTTTATTTTTTACATTTTTCTTCTAACATTTTTATTTTTACAAATATTACTATTTATTCATCTGATTTACCATATCATGTATTCTGCAGTCATTACATTAACTTGTACAATCTGTGTTTGTGAAGAAAAAGGTAATTGTATGTATTTGTAAATCAAAGCTAATGACAAATATTGATGAATCCAGGTCTTTGTCAGTTGGAATATATGTTGAAGAGTTCTTATTTTGTGATTATGAAGACATCACATTGAATCTTCCATTAAATGTGTTAATTTCAGATATTTTAACCAGCTTATGTAACCAAATAGTGACAAAAGAACCTTTTGATATTTTTCCAGTTTTGTGGCAAATTTGCGCTGCCCAAAAATGTGCTGTCAGTTCATATAACCAATACCATTTCTTCAGGGACTGGCAAATCCATGATCCAACTGGGTCCAAAATCTAAACCAGAACTGAAACCACAAGTCTGTTTTCTCAATTAAACAAGAGGTCTAACTCAAAATTCAGTTCTGCAAATGTGTTTTTTTCTCTTCGTAAAATATATATTTTTACGACTGTGGTTCAACTTTTTCTGTAACAAGAGACAGGAGAGAATGTTAACTTTTGGACGTGACCCTCTTTCTAATGCCAGAGACATTCCAGAAAGGCTAAAATAGTATATGCATTTTTTTTTTTTAAACATTTTTATGGTCAGAATATTTCATTGATCTAGTTTCATAAAGTCTGTCTACTGCCCACCACTTAAAGTGAACTTAAAAGTGAAGAAACAAATACAATGAAAGAGAAATATAGTACCTCAATGATATTTATTTTCCTGTCTGTTTTTATCAAGGCAAAAGGTTATGGCCAACCTTCTCCAATGGCTCTGGAGTGAATCTAGCACTAGCACTAGTACTCAACCTGTACTTTAGCTTCAGCAGAGTGGGGATTCATAATCTCTAAAAACGAAATCACTGATTAAAGGCACATGGTAGCTCCATCCAAAATGGCGGTCAATCCACTGGTTGTCATGGCTTGTATTAAGTTAAATGAATAAATACTCCAGCTCTGGCCTAATACAGCCTTAATGAGAGATGAGACCCTCTTATTCGCAGACCTTCTTTAACATAGTGGGCAGAGTGGAATGAAAACAGTCGGCAGTCATTTCTTCTCTTTTGTTGCCAGTGGACAGTTTCATGTTCACATCCAGTAAAAGATTTTTTACTCTCATTTATTTATTTTTTGTACTGCAGGCCCTGAACCTTACCAGAACCTATATAGCCAAGCACCAGGACTTTGTAGTTCCCCTCATACTAAAGTATGCAGAGGAGTGGAAAACCAGCAGGAATCCGATATACCGTCCGCTCTGGTGGGTCAGTCCCGATGACCCCCACACGTTCACCATCGACGATGAGTTTCTAATAGGAGATGAGGTAAGTGTGCACTTTTTTCCCTTTATCTCCGGTGGAAGGATAGAGCCATACAATAGCATGGTACTGTAGTCAGGAGGCTGAAACATCTTCTAGACGAGCACTCGCAACTATGGGGGCTCCCTGGTCGCATGTCTTTTAAAGCGCAGGTTCTCATTGCTGTAATGTGCTCCGAGGCCTAGACCATGTCTTCACAGCATGCCAGTGCCAAGCTTAGCTGGGAGCCCCATGGGGCTACACATGATTGGCCTTGCTGTTACCAGGGAGATTATTCTCAGCTGGTTATTCTCCACCTTATTTGTCAATAATGACATCTCTGGTCCAGCAGCCATACCACCGTGCACTCTGCTCCTGCTGAATGGCTGAAGCTAAGCAGGTGTGGGCTTGGTTAGTACTTGGATGGGAGACCTCCTGTGGAAAAACCAAGTTGCTGCTGGAAGTGGTGTTGGTGGACCAGTAGGGGGCAATCTTCCCTCTGGTCAAATAAAAAAAAACATTTTTAAAAAAATCCCAATGCCCCAGTGCAGTGATGGGGACACTGTGCTGTAGGAGATGCCGTCTTTCGGATGAGACGTTAAACCGAGGTCCTGACTCACTGTGGTCATTAAAGATCCCATGACACTTCTCGTAAAGAGTAGGGGTTTCCCCGGTGTCCTGGCCAAATTCCCAACCTGGCTCTTTCAATCTGCCACCTAATCATCCCCCAGTTTAATTGGCAAAAAAAATCATTCTCTCCCTCTCCACCTCAGCTGATGTGTGGTGAGCATTCTGGCGCAAAAATGGCTGCCGTTGCATCACCCAGGTGGGTGCTACACATTGGTGGTGGTAGAGACGAGTTTCCCCCTCATCAAAAATGTGAAGCGTCTTTGGGTACTTAGAAAAGCACTATATAAAACCTATCAATTATTATTATTATTATTATCAAATGGCTACTGTCTGTACAGCTATTATTAGGTTTTCCAAATTGAGGAGGAAAATAAAATTAAGTGAGGTATTGTATTTTTCTGCCACTCCTTCTCAGGTACTTGTAGCACCAGTTTTGGAGAAGGGTGCCACCCAGAGAGATATTTATTTACCAGGAAGCGGTTTTCAGTGGCAAGACCTGAGTAACACCCAAGTGTTCGATGGAGGGACGCTCCTGAGAGATTACCAAGTTGGTCTTGAAGAAGTGGCCGTTTTCTTACGCAGGAATTCTTGAAGCAACTGGAACAGTTTTATAACTGTTGTTCTTCCACACGTGCTGCTCTGATTGCACTTTCCTCAAAGATGATCATCAGCGTCGCAAGACGCAAACTTGATATCAATTTTGGAATTTTTTATACTTGCACTTTAAAATTCTAAATAATTTATATATTCTAGGGATTTTTTGTAATCAAAGATTGAGCAATTTCAACGCTTGGTGGTTTTATGGACTTTTTATTACCTTTTCGCTGCTTTTCTTTTGCATTTACAGGTACAAAAATGTGTTTACATTTAATAGATTTTTACAGTCCTTTAATGTTGACCACTACAGATGCCCATCTAATGGAGTTACAATGTGTGCCCTTCATTCACTTAAAAAGTTGATGAATGTTATAAAGAAGACCAAATTGGAGAAGATTTTAAACTTCTCTGCTGAAGAACAGCCTGGAAAACAACGCATGCGTATGTGGACTTGAACTCTCGCCAATTTTACAAGGCTCTTCCATCCTGCATTTGAAAAATTTACCTCAACTTAAATATGTGTTTAGTGTACTTTACTTTATATAGACGCACACTCTGAATCAACACTTCAGAATTCTCAAATCAAATGTCTTGAAAGCACTTACTAGTGTGTCCCACACGTGTGATACTGGAAATTACTTTGACTGGCTTTTACATGTGACTGGTTTGGACAACATGAGATGAAGCTCCAGTGGGGATTATACCTTTCTTGTGTCCAATCACATCCTCTAAAGTTGCTCTACACCTCACACGCAGGACAGACTCTTGTCGGATCTGATACACTGCATGTGGTGTTAAGCGCTTGACCAGGATGCAAAATACTCAAGTTAAAGATGTTGTTCTTCTGCTCTGCTCCATTGCCAAAGCTCCTCATGTGTATCTGCGCCATTGTTTAACTAGAAATATCTTGAGGTTGCAAAGAAAGTCCTGCAGGAAACAGCATAGACCCTCTATGGTAACCAGTGGTCAACTCCTGCATTCCTTCAGCCATGCCTACTTCCTTACTCCAGGGTGTTAAACTTGGTAACAAGAGTTTCTGGTGCTATATTTATTGTACTTCATTGATCAAATATTGATGAAGGGGTGTGCCCAAGCGCTGTGCAATCATTACCGCCAGTGTTTGGCGGTCACATCTTCTTCATTAGTATGTGTCAATTTGGTACATTTCCGTTTTTACAGCAGATAGACGGATCTTACAATGTTGACCCTCTGGTTAGTCTATAACCTAGTTATACGAGGCTGGCAGGAGAATGGGTCATTGAGGGACACCATGCAGGTGAACTGGAAGGACTTGTGAGGCCTGTACCAAACAAAGCACCCATGACTCGCATAGCCATCTTTGTCACATGGAAGAGGTCAAAGGTCACATGTCATGAGGATGAAGCATTGTTCATCAGTAGCCCGATTCAGCTGTCCAGAAACCATTCATGCACATGTCAAAAAAACAACCACAACAAATGTTCTTTGTGGAATTACAGAGGTGTATGTATTGCTTTTAACTTGAAGTCATAGCCATTTTTAAATGTTACATTGAGTTTTTGTATATATATGCACACCGTGGTTCTTTGATATATTGTTCATGGCAATTGTGCTTTAGGGAAAGTCTGGGTACGCAGAGTATCTTTTTACTCATAGTTTCTTGTGACATGAGGTGCATCTTATCCATAAACTGGAAACCCATGAAACAAATTAAAAAGATGAAATCTTTTGTATTGTGTTTCATGTTTTTAAGAATTAAACCAAAACATATTTATTGCTCAGATGTGTTACTGGGCCAGATGCCTGAGAATGCGACATTTGCGTTGTATTCTCCTCACAGTGAGGTCAGGATATTCCTGTCTCACTCTCGAAGCTCAAAGCGTTTCCAGGGTTCTCAGTAGAGAAGGTGCACTCTCAGCCTCTGTAGAGCTTTGAATGATGCACTGAAGCAGGGGACTGCCACTCAGCCTCTCGTGATTTACACAGCACCAATTTCAGCTTCAGAATTACACCTGGGGGTCTGGGTGGGATGCTGGGTAATGGCCACAGGATGTATGTGACTCCATACAAAACAGACAGCAATAATGAGAGTGGAGCAAGTTCCTTCCTTGCCTGAAGTTAGCCACACATGATGGAGTCCTAGCCACAAAATCTTGTTTATTTCGGGGTTGCATAGCCACAATATGAAAGAGGTATAAGGCTGGGTATTTTTTCGCAGATTTATGCATATATGTTCATCACAGATCCCTAAGTTGACCCTGAAGTAAAAAGTATCACCGTGTAACTGTTCAACTTGTCTTTAAAGTGCCAATACTGCTAAGAAATCACATTCAATCGCAAAACGTTTGGTCTGTTTAAGCAGAAAGTCAGTTTTCCACTCTAGAGCAGATTGTGGCGTGTAACTGATTTCAACTGTAATGCATGCTCTGTTTTTTTTAATGATATAAAAGTTATTTTTCCATAAGTAAAGCTGTCACATGCATTTTAGAAATAGACAGATTGATTCATCTGCCGTGATACAAATGGCTCTCTGGGACCTGAACTGCATATTTAAATGGCTCTCTGGGACCTGAACTGCATATTTAAATGGCTCTCTGGGACCTGAACTGCATATTTAAATGGCTCTCTGGGACCTGAACTGCATATTTAAATGGCTCTCTGGGACCTGAACTGCATATTTAAATGGCTCTCTGGGACCTGAACTGCATATTTAAATGGCTCTCTGGGACCTGAACTGCATATTTAAATGGCTCTCTGGGACCTGAACTGCATATTTAAATGGCTCTCTGTGACCTGAACTGCATATTTAAATGGCTCTCTGGGACCTGAACTGCATATTTAAATGGCTCTCTGGGACCTGAACTGCATATTTAAATGGCTCTCTGGGACCTGAACTGCATATCTAAATATTTAAAACTAATTATGTGCTTACTGTACTTAGAGATGACTCAGGTCTTGCAGCTCTTTTGTAAAAAATAAAATAAAACTTAGCAAAAAAATCTACACTAATGTCTTATACACTGCCTGGTCAAAAAAAAAGGCGCACACTCTAATATTTCGCTGGCCCGCCTTTAGGTTTGATTACGACACGCATTCGTTGTGACATTGTTTTGACAACCTTATGCAACGTCACAACATTTATTTCCATCCAGAGTTGCATTAATGTTTGGCCGAGATCTTGTTTTGACGACGGGAGTCAAACCACTCCGTAAAGTCTTCTCCAGCGCATCCCAAAGACTTTCAATGGGGATAAGGTCAGGACTCTGGTGGCCAATTCATGTGTGAAAATAATTCCTCATGCTCCCTGAACCACTCTTTCACAATTTGAGCCCGATGAATCTTGGCATTGTTGTCCTGGAATATGCCCATTGATGGGATAACTTGGTCATTCAGTACATTCAGGTACTCAGCTGACTTCATTTTATTGCTGCATAACGTTGCTGAGCCTAGACCTGATCAATTGAAGCAACCCCAGATCATAACACTGCCTCCAGAGGCTTGTACAGTGGGCACTATGCATGACGGGTGCAACGGCGACTTTTTTTTTTGGCCAGGCAGTGTAGTTCAATCCAGTGGGTTGAACTTCAACGTCTTAATATAGTTCTGGTAAACATATTTTTGAAAATAAAATTATGTTTTCCATAATACTTTCTTCCAGAACAAACTATATAATTGTATTTTTAAATGGGTACCCTATTTCCTGCTTGTGGTTACATTTTGGATATCCCTTCTAAAGATTTAGCAAGCATTATCTGAGAGACATGAATGCTGTGAGTGTGCAAATGAGAAACAGCAGTGCCGGCTCCCATGATCCTTTGGCTGTGTTATTAAATGTACATTTTTTCTGTAAATCAGTCATTTCAAATGTACAAACTGCAATAAATGTTTACATTTTCTTATTCAAATGCTAGTTCTGCTGTTAAATTGAAAGGTTGGACGATGACTTACACTGAGGCTTGATAAAAAATCCCCACATAAAGCCAGCCAACATGGTTGGTGAGGTCTGTTAACAATTTTCATTGAGCTTATGTGGGCTTCCTCGCCATTGTCAAATTATTTTTCTCTCAGTAACAGAAAACATTGTGCTTTACATTCTGAGAGATACAGATCACAAGATGGTTGATAAACTGTCCTTGTTTGCCCCACCACTTAAACCTGTCATTGTATATCACTGCTGACGAGAAATATCTCCACCGATTCCAGTTAAACCTAATAAACGCTATTTATAGTGGTGATGAGAGTCCAAAGAGATTCATATTGGACTCACTTTCGTACTCACCATCCCTAAACTCCAGCAGTATGCTACCTAAAACCTCTAGTCTTTAACAGGTGCACACCTCCTCTAATCACCTGGTAGAGTGCAAAGGAGACTCCTTTTAAATCATTCAGATGCAAGGACATTTCCTAATTTCTTAAATGTGTAATATAATAGAATGTAATCTAAAAAGAATTATATCATGGATATACACAATTTATAAAATTGACACACCTGATAGTGGCCAATGCATTGATCAAATCATTTAAATAATTATATACAGAATATATATTTGTTTATATTTTCAATTTTTAACTATTGCTGTTGTCAGAACAACTGTTTTGAAATACAACACCTATGACAACCGCACTATTGGAGTCATGCAGACATTAGGATTGAGCAAACTTCCCCCTCATCGTTCAGAGAAAATAGAATAATTCCCATTTCACACAGACGCGAGAAATGAAAAGATACCAATGCATATACAATTGTCGGTAAACAACGTTGCATATCAGAGAAGACAGATGACAAGCAGTGACAAGCTCTGGGCAACAAGAACTCTCACGCAGGCTACTTTTAGAAAGTGCAAGTCAAGGTCTAAGGTTTCTGAGTCTGGTGGAGTGAATAGCTTTTCCAGCTTGGCAGTTAGTTTTAAGTTTGCACTACAAGCCCATTTGGTAACAAGCCTTTGGTAACAAACTGAATGTAGAAAACCATGTATATAATCATGCACATTGGGTACTTGGTACATTCTTTCCAATTGTAAGATCGCCCAGGAAGGAACTACTCAAGGGACGTTTTACACGTATGTGTATGTACACGCACATGCACACAACACACACACACACACACACACACAAACACGATCCATATTTCAAATTGCAATGGTAAACTTTCAAAGCCTGCGTTAAAAGAGACTATTCTAACCCGCAGCTCCCTCCAGTGGTGGACTTTGGTAAGCACAGATCAAACGTTCCAGATCGAGATGTTGGTCACTGATTGAATTGGGACAGATTTTAAATATAGAAAAGTGTTGGAAACCATTAGCCTATTCACTATTCAGCCTGTGAAACATAGCCTACTAAAGATAGGGAGAACAAATAGAGAGAAATGCTATTGAGCGAGGGATCGACCCACCTTGTTGGGATAACTGTAAAATAGGTGTTTTAATGTAACATAGAGAAAAACAGTTGATGTTAAGGATGAACAATATAACAAGTTTTGGCTATTAAAGGTAACAAATCAATTTAGAAAACAACAGGTTATGTTTTAATAAATTGTGTGTAACTTCTGCTATAGATTAATAGATAACAATGTTGTGATAAGTGTGTTACATCTATTTCCTCCAGTCGTATGGCAAATGTAGGCTATACTTAGCCTAAACATCTGATTTCAACCAAGTGATCAGTTTCAATTATAGAAATCGCTTCTTTGAACCCATCTCTTTACCTAATGTTGAATTTATGGCAGGTTTACAGGTAATATTACATAAATACCATCCCATTTTAGGCGTTCCTTTAACGCCCAGTGTAAAGAAACGCCCCAAGACGAAGGTGATAGAGACAGAGCCCCACGCGTCATACTCTGAAAACCACGCCCACCGTGGAGGAAAATAATCCACACGAAACAGTGTCACCAACAGGGAAACGCCGGTAGCTATTTTAGTAAGAACCACTCATCTAGAACATTTAATTTCAGGTCAGTGCGAAGAACACCACATTTCAGCATGCCAAATGACTATTTTGGTCTACCAGAGAGGGAAAAGTATATTGACAAACGCAATATTGTTGGACTCCCTCAAAGTCCCTTCTCCTTTCCTTGCATGTCTTGGAGAAATGATCCCATGGAATGGCCAGAATTACATAGCTACTTTGATATTTACAACTATTGATCAAAATGTCAGCAGGTAAGATAATGGTTTAATCTAAGATCAAAACACTCAAGTCTAACTACACTTTACCAGTAACGTTATAGCGTACTACTACTACTATTAATATTATTATTGTTGTTGTTATTAGTAGCCTAATAGGCTAACGTTACTTCTATTTCGCTGGCTTAGCCTACTTGAACAGTTACAACCTGCGCGGATTTTTTTTGTCTGGCCAAATTACCAACTGTATTTTAACAAATAATTTTAGCAAATTGTATTTTATGAAGGATCTCAAAATGTAAAAAAAAAAATCATAAAAACTTGGCATGAGATTTCTATTGAAAGCTGATTGCTTTTTCTTTGTCTCACCGTTTGTTAGGAATCTACAAACATACAACGATGATGCAACTTTTTTGTTAGTGGATGATATTTTGCACTTGCAAATATAATAGGCTACTGTAACGTAATAGCGCTCCGATTTATCCACATACCACTACAAACAATGTACATATGGTCAAAATGTCTTAGCGTTACTTACAGCAATATAGTTAGCTGTAGATTAACAATTGGATAATTTATTTGACTTAGGCTGCGGCTGTGGCTCAGGAGGTAGAGCGGGTCGTCCGCTGATCGCAGGGTTGGCGGTTCGGCGGTTCGATCCCCTCCCACATGTCCCGCATGGGCTTTTGTCCTGGGTCAACACTGAACCCCACCAATTCCCAATGAGCAAGGCAGCTAGCAGCATGGCTGGCTGCTACCGCCATTGGTGTGTGAACGGGTGAGTGAGAGGCCATTGTAAAGCGCTTTGGATAAAGGCGCTATATAAGTGCAGTCCATTTACCATTTACCTGTGAAAAAAAATGCCTGCTGCACACATAAGCATGTCCGCCGACGCCTCACGTCTTATTGCTGCGTTTGGCGGTTCGAAATCGTATAAAACTGCAATTCTGGGTTTTTTTAAAATCTTGTTTGTAGTGCATCCCACCAAACAACTTTTAGGCATTTTTATGCTGTTAGCTAACAGATCGAAATGACAAGAAGGCAGCGGCACGTCAAGTCGTGATAGCGGGACGTGTAGGGCGGGGGTGGGCGGGGCTTATTTGCGCTCTGTCTCTATAGCTGAAGGGAACCTATGGATTACGCTAAATGAACGCCCACACGGGGTGGCCAGGTTTGGCGTTATCAACCAAGAAGTGCAGCGCTTCTGATATACAGTATATTTCTAGATTAGGCTATACTGCCCTGTGTAGACGCAGAAAGTGTCATTAAGTAGGCTACTGAAAATACTCGCTGCTGTGCAGAAACAGTCATATATGTTTTCGCTATTATGTATATTGATGAAACCCAGTAAAAGTTTGATTTTGTCCACCAAACTTGTTATGTTTGTTTTATATTTTCTTGGTTGTATAATGTAATGACTTTGGCTTTTTGGTTGATGTTTTTTACCATAACTTTCTCGACGGACAATGTAAATTGGTTTGAATTCGAAATCAGCCTGGCAACCCTTCTCCCAGTTTGAAAGTAGAAACGCACGCCTCTTCCGGAGTACGGACACGTTGTTGCATCAGAAAATCAGAATCTGGATCATTGTAGCGATGGCAGGATCGGAAGAACTGGGTAGGCAGAGATATTACACTGCATGCTCAGACGTTGCTGTAATTCAAAAATCATAGTGGTTGGGGTGTTTGTGGTCAATGGATTAGTTTCATTATATACATATCTGCTAGTGTTTTCACTGTCCTTATGGTTGCAGTTTGTCACTGACAAATGTGCAGCTAGCTACATAGCTAGGTAGTTACTGATTCAGATCGGTAGCTTGTTAGCTAATTCAGCTGGTAGATAGCTAGCTTCACAGCTGCTATCGACATGCAGTATTTTCATTATTGCTATCCTGCATTGTCCCGACCCCTTTAGAGCATAGCTTACTCGCCAGTTTCATTGAAAGCAGTTACATGTGTCATTGGTGAGTACTGCCAGATAACGCTACAGTTGGCTGTATTTTGGTACAATATTTATTTCCACGTGTTAGCTGTCGAAGTTAACATCGCTTTGCCAACTAAACACGTCCATGTACGACTTTGGTTAGGGCTTATTTTAAAATTAGTTTTAGTTTATGTTTTCACAGGTTGTTCATCACTAGCTAGTCGTGACCCTGTAGTTTGCAAACCAGGTTAGCTAACCAGGCTAACATATCGAGTTCAAGTTTGACATAACGCTCATTGTATTGAAAGTAACGGTAGATGTAGCCTGCTCTACATTTCTCATTTTGTAAAATGGGTGAGTAAAATGGATCAGATCACGACATGTCTATAGCTAGAATAGACTCGTAACAAAACGAAACGACAGAATTTGTCTTGGTGGCTGTCAATGATACAGCATTTGAATTTGACTACTATATGTTCCCCCAGGATACAATAACATTCTCCTCTGACTTTTTTTTCCTTCTGGATGTGTGGGTGTTCACAGCCTTTGATCATGACTTCTTGCTACATATAAGCGACGAAGTCAAGAAGGTAGCGGCCTTGAACGAGTACCTGAGCGTCCGCAGTTACCTGGCCGGATTCACGGTCTCTCGGGCGGACCTGGAAACCTTTGAGCTCCTCCGTGAGCCTCCGTCTCAGCAGCACGTGCATGCTCTGCGCTGGTACAGGCACATAGCGGCCGTGCGGAAGAGCCAGCATTCCCCAGCACTGAGCATAGACACCCGCGCAGAGTACAGCTGTGAGTATATGAACGTGTTTGGATTCAACCTCTCTGTAGTGAAGAGACAGTTTGTTTGTTTTAGATTAATGTACATACCCCAGTCAGAAACATGTCCTTGGTAAATGTGGGGCCAAAAGGCAAATTGCTTGGGTCATCTCCCTCCATCACAGACCTTAATAAATGTTTAAAGTTTAAGTCTTACAGAGTCTTACGAAGTACCAAAACATGCATTAATATTACCATGTTTCGCACTGAGGCAGTACTGGCTGAAAGAGTACCTGCTGTTGAAGATCTCTCCTGTTTTTCAGCAAAGGAAAAGAGGGTCCAGCCACCTTGGTCTCCTCCGACAGGAACAGAACCCCCAAAACTGCGACTCTACAACAGTCTTACTCGTTCTAAGGTCAGAGTTCAGGCAGTTCTGGTACTGGTCTGTTGTGGATCAAGGCTTTTTGAGGGTCATTTTGGCCATGGAAAGCTTATCTTAGCAGGGTTTCCCCCCCGGAAAATAGTTAGTGGAGGGGGAAGTGCCTCAGAGGGTAAGTGGCGGTGCCGTGAACACCACCTTGCCTTTTGTCCCCATTCCATGGAGATCTGAGTCTGAGGTTTTATTGATTATTCTCTATTTGCGGAGGTGCTCGTGAATTCAGTGGAAGTGCAGCTCCTCCACTATTAGCCCAATACCTGGGAGAAGCCCTGCATAGTGGGTTTTGCTGGTTGGGGCTTGATTGTTTGTGCAGTGATTAATGGGTTTGTGCTATGTCTGTGATTGGTGCAGGAGAAGTGATATGTGTTCTGTCTGTGTCTGTGATTGGTGCAGGAGAAGTGCTGTATGTTCTGCATGTGTATGTGATTGGTGCAGGAGAAGTGATGTGTGTTCTGTCTGTGTCTGTGATTGGTGCAGCAGAAGTGATGTGTGTTCTGTCTATGATTGGTGCAGGAGGTGTTTGTCCCACAGAGAGGAAGGAAGGTTCTGTGGTACTGCTGCGGACCCACTGTATACGATGCATCCCACATGGGCCATGCCAGGTAACCCACCTCTTAAGTTTCCATTCTGTATTTCCTAATGTGACATCTTGACTGCACCTTTTGCCAATAACTTTTTGTAGTGAGTATGTTTATTCTCTTACGGTGCTCCCACTGTGCACCAGAGTACAGTGTACACAACAGACGAGGGCCCATCCACTGTTCGCTGTGGGATGTTTTCTGTCTCCTGAAGCGATTTCATGGAAATGTACTGTGAAAGCACTTCTGTGATGCATCTCTGTGCTGCAGCATGTGCCTGTGAATCATCAGTTTACATGGACCTGGATTGTTTCAGATCCTACATCTCATTCGACATCCTACGAAGAATATTGATGCACTACTTCGATTACGATGTCTTCTACTGCATGAACATCACAGACATTGATGATAAAGTAAGAGAAATCTGTTACATCTGCAACGCTTTCTTATCTAAATTTCTTGGGTATTTACACCCTTCTGTGCGTCACTGAAACCTGTCAGTTGTTGAGAACTGAAGATGCGTCTCCCTGACAAAGGTATTCTGTTTCGCAGATCATTAAAAGAGCTCGACAGAACTACCTGCTGGAGCAGTACAGAGCCAAGAAACCTGCCCCCTCACAAGTGCTGCAAGACGTTCTAACAGCCAGGGAGGTGAGAACACTGGGAAATGTAGTGTATACATATTGTGGGCCGGATTACTGCGGAATTAACATGTACATTAACTAGGTCTAGTTAAGATTTTGACTAGTACTTTTTTCACTGTTACTGGTGTTCTGTGTAGTTAATGTTCTGTAGTTACTGTTACTCCTATAATTTCTATATTGACTGCATTTTTAAAATTGGTGTTGGATCTAGATGATGTAATGTAATGCAGATTAGGGTAGTGCAGTACTCTTTCCCTAGTTCACTGTTGTGCTTACACGTGCAACCCGTAGGCAGATTTAATGTTTACTGATTTTCTGAGCTGAACTTTGTTCAGCTCTGAGTTACATATAAATTAAATTCAGAAGTTCAGTTTAGAGCAGGTGTAGCTAACCTGGTCCTGGTTTTTTCTCCATCCAAATCTAACTACATAACTGCATTCATTTAAATTAATCAGATATAATGAACGCATGTGCTGGGCTGGAGCATTTCACCATTCAGGGTGTTCAGGCTCAGACTTTTAATCATTCATCAAACTCTTGTGATCAAGCTGAGATGGAACAAAAACTAGAAATGTCACTGCATGACCATGGTTGCCTAACCCCTGGTTTAGAGTTTGACTGAACTCTCTTTTTTTTCTTGATATTTTCTTTTTGACTTGCTTTTGTAAAAGTTCAGAGACATGGGTGGATGTGTGTACAGTACCTGTACATTTAATGTTCTCAGTATAACTTGTGGTGAGATGTGTTCAATCTTTCCCAGCCTTTTCAGCTCAAGCTGGTGGAAACAACAGAACCTGACAAAAGACAGATGCTAGAACGGCTGGACGCCGCAGTGACCGCTGCCCTGGGTCCCCTGCAGGGGGCAGTGCAGGACGAAGCTGCAGACACAATCATACAGAGCCATGCCCAGGTAGGAAGATGTTGGAACCATCAGGGTGGAGCTATTGGGTATAATCACTGATTTTAACCAATCATAGTGTTGCTAGAGAAAAAAGTATTTTATTGGTTCAGACAAGCCAGTTGTTTTATTTTTGTGGCAGCTCTACCCATTGTTATTATTAAGACTGATTTATTAGGTCCATCTGTTCATTATTTGCTGGTTTTAATTATTAAAGGTTTTACTGGATGAAGCTAAGGATCTTTTGTCTGATTGGCTGGATTCCCTGTTCGGCAGTCAGGTGACAGAGAATTCCATATTTTCTCTTCTGCCGAAGTATTGGGAAGGAGAGTACCATAAGGACATGGATGCCTTGAATGTAAGGGAAATATATTGGAACACTAATATAATACTAATAAAGTATCATTTATGGCGTAACTGTCATGATGTATTATTATTTAGATTTTTTTCAAAATGTATGCTAAATTGTGTTGAATCATTAAGAAAAAATAAATCCAGCAAATTTTGTTAAACTTTGCACATGTATGGAACACGACATCTGAAGTTTCTTTTCAAAGTCAGGTATTATGAACGGCACCCCCAGGGAATGTGTTAATCTGTCATTACCCAGAATGCATTTGGTAAACCTCCTATATTGCAGTGTATTTATATAACGTATTTCATCCAAACACTCTCCTTGTGTTTTAATAGCCATTGCACCACCATCCCCAGGTGCCTGATAATGGCTGTGCCTTTATGTTAGTTACCTCAGAGCCCTGTGTGTTTGTGTCCAGGTGCTTCCCGCTGACGTTCTTACCCGGGTCAGTGAGTACGTGCCTGAAATTGTGGAGTTTGTGAAGAAGATTGTAGACAATGGTTTTGGGTGAGCTGGAATTTCTTCTTTGTGTATGATGTTTTTTAATCTTAAAGGACATTTTTTTAATGTTAAAGCTTTTTGCATATCCGATAAAAGATACTTTCACTTTTTTGTAATTGCTCTGCTGATGGCTGGAAATCTCCTTGGAGTAAGGAATATAATATGGCTTTGCTGTGAATTTAAAAGAAGATTTAAATAAAAATAAAAAGTAAAAATGAATTTTAAAAACTGTAAAAATACGTACATACATCGTCGGAGAAAATGCAGGAGATGGTCTTTTGTGTTCTCTCTGGCAGTTACGTGTCCAACGGGTCGGTGTATTTTGACACGGCCAAGTTTGACGGCAGTGTTGAACACTCATACGCCAAATTGGTGCCAGAGGCAGTGGGGGACCAGAAGGCCCTGCAGGAGGGAGAGGGTAAGTACATGGGGGATAGATGTTTTTTTAAAAAGGGGGTATGTGATGGGCATTCAAGGTGGTTTATCCAGCCAAAGCACTTGATATTTCCTTTAGAGGGCATATCTCTAATGGTCGTCTATCACCTGTTGCCACAGGGGACCTAAGTATCTCTGCTGATAGGTTGAATGAAAAGAAGTCTCAGAGTGACTTTGCCCTGTGGAAGACCTCCAAACCTGGGGAGCCATCCTGGGACTCCCCCTGGGGGAAGGTGAGTGTTATTACACCTGTACCTGCTTCTCTGTAGTCTGCACCAAATTAGAACGGACCTAAATTGTTATGACTCGAAAATTCCCATCCTATCTTAGTCTTCAATTTCTCTATGAGTTGGAAAATAGTTACTGGATGGGGAAGTGCCTCAGAGGGTAAGCAGCAGTGGCATGAAGTGGCAAGCTGTGGCATTCACATGGTATAGCCTACACCTGACCTGGTGAAAACATGACTACTTGATAACAATCTTGTTAAATAGTGCCACATGCCTTTTTTCCCCTTCCATGGAGATCTGAGTTTGAGGTTTTATTGATTTTTCTCTGGTGTTTGCGGAGGTGCTTGTGAGTTCAGCGGAGTTGCATTGCCTCTGCTATGAATACCTGGGAGAAACCCTCAATAATCTCTGGCACCACTACCTGACTGATGTTTCCGAACCTTCCTACAAGTTTTGCTATGGATTCCCTCACTGGCTATAAGTTTAAATTGTTCATTGTTTTCACAGGGACGTCCTGGTTGGCACATTGAGTGCTCTGCTATGGCTGGCTCAATTTTGGGAGAGTCCATGGACATTCACGGAGGAGGATTTGATCTGCGGTTCCCCCATCACGATAACGAATTGGCACAGTCTGAGGTAAGGAAAATCAAACAGTGCATCAGTACATTAAAATAAAAAACTGGAATCAGGCTGAAGGTTGGGTTCACATAAACAGATCTTTGGCCAGCTTCTGTTTATCCTATTAATATTCTCACCTTGTTCTTTCCAAGAGCACCTTTCACTTACTCTTTTTTTGAACATTTTTTAAAACCAGTAAAAAAAAAATTGTATATAAATATATGCACAGTTTTTTTGTGGTTAAGGTAAATTGCTGAATATGGCAGATTTTTGAAAGGACAGCAGCTGATTTATTTCCGTGCTGAAAGCATTAGCCACCACCCTCTGAAGGAAAACAGGAAAATGATGAGCTAAAACCTGTTTAAAGACTGATTACAGAAGAGACATTAAAAACTGTCTTCCCTTCCCTGATCGTTTGATAAATGATGAATACAGCAGACTGCCAGGCCCAGGTTTAGACAAGTGCACAATTTCTACTGGTTTGGTTTGGACTGGTCTCTCCACACAGGCCTTCTTCAACAACGACCACTGGGTCCACTACTTCCTGCACACGGGCCACCTGACTATTGCTGGCTGCAAGATGTCCAAATCCCTAAAGAACTTCATCACCATTAAGGATGCGCTCTCTAAACATACAGGTACGCCCTGGAAATGTATGCTTACCTGTTCAAGCACACGAGTATACCCTGTCCAAATACGCAAGTACACTTTCCCTGGCCAAGCACATGGCAAGTGATACTGAGATGTGATTCTCTCTTTCTCTATCCCTCTCCATCTCTCTCTCTCCATCTGTCTGTCCATTGTAGCTCGGCAGCTCCGGCTTGCCTTCCTCATGCACTCATGGAAGGACACCCTGGACTATTCCAGTAACACCATGGAGTCCGCCATCCAGTATGAGAAGTTCCTGAATGTGAGCAGCACACCTTCACAGCCATAATCGCACGTTTGTGCTGTCCCTAACTAAGTCAGCTATTATCATCATCATTCATGCAATTATATGTAATGTAGCATGTGTGTGTTTGTGTGTCTGCAGGAGTTCTTTCTCAATGTGAAGGATATCCTGAGGGCCCCTGCTGACATCACCGGTCAGTTTGAGAAGTGGGAGGGGCCAGAGATGGAGCTGAACCAGAGGTGAGCTCACAGTGCCCTCTCCACACTGAACTGTGGAAGTGTCTTAGAACTGTAAATAACCCACACTCAACAGGCCAAGCATTGCATATCAGTGCCATGAGCTAACAGCAGCTCCGCCTTAACATAACAACTGGCTTGCGACAAATCGACAATCAAAAACATGTTTGCTCTGACTCAGAATATTACTAATATAATCAGCTGTAACTAGTAGAGTATGAAGGGTGTTTAATTCTTGTTTTGTCATCCAAGTTTCTACGAGAGGAAAGCTGCAGTTCATGAGGCCCTTTGCGACAACATTGACACGCGGACTGCTCTGGAGGAAATGAGGTCGCTGGTCGGCCAAAGCAACACTTACATCGCCAGTCGAAAGAGCGCCAAGTTCGCTCCCAATCGCTTGCTGCTAGAGAGCATTACCGTCTACCTCACCGATATGCTGAAGGTGAGGTATTGCTACCTCGCTTACTGTTTTGATGTGACAGACTGTAGGTTTATTGTACAGGCATCACCAGCTAAAACTTTTTTAAAATGGTTCCTGTCTCAGACATTTGGGGCGATTGAGGGGGCGGAGTCTATCGGATTCCCGGTGGGAGGAGACGGACAGAATGTGGACGTGAGTACGGCAGAGAGGATTATCACCAAAAATGGGAGGCTCCCATTTATCTATTATTGCATTTTACAGAGACATCTGCTATGAAGGCATTCCGTTTTTTGGACTGCACATTTGTGAACCTCGCTTTTCTGCCACAATCTGCAGCTGGAAACCACTGTGATGCCCTACTTAAAAGTGCTGTCAGACTTCAGGGAAGGAGTTCGGCAGATTGCCAGAGAACAGAAAGGTAAACCCTGGCTCTTGTAAATGTGCATTTCCCATTTATTTATGACAGGCTAGCCATTATTCTACAACTGCTGTGATCACATAAGGAGCAGACACTGCATTTTGCAGTAGAGTGTAACCCTCTGGTTGACCACTAGGTGGCTCTGCATTTTGTGATTTTCTCTTGTGCTTTGTAATGAGATTGCACTACCCCTATAGTGGTTATTGTTAGTGAGCCGGGTTCAATGCATGTCACTAGCTGACTGACCACAGCAGTAGATCTAGGCTGAGTTTAATTTTAAAGTCTTAAGTTACCAATGCATTAGTTCCTTCCAACAACGTGTTTGGTTCACACAAACTGACCGAAAGGTCGCAGGTTCGAGTCCACGTAGGACACTGCCGTTGCCCCCCTGAAAGTACTTCACCTGAATTGCTTCAGTATATATATATATAGCAATGGTGGATATATATGTATAAAGGCAAAAAAAATGCTGTGTAAGTCGCTCTGGATATGAGCGTCTGCTAAATGCCTATAATGTAATGTAATGTAATGTTTGGTTCACACAAACATCAGTTGTCCTCAGTGATGCTCCTTTAGTAATTAGCTGTAGTCATTCCTGTTGTATTGCTAATGTAACTGTAGTACTATACTTGTACTGTGTAAAATACATACTCATTTTCACGTGGGTGTATTGAAAGAGAACATTCTTTAGCTGTGTGGTCCTTGTGTATTCAGTAGTTGATGCATGGCAGTGACTCAATTCCAATTGAGTGACAGTGTGTCTGTGGTTTAACTGCCCCCTGCCCTCACCACACCACACACACAGTAACGGAGATTCTGCAGATGTGTGACGAGGTTCGAGACAACACCCTCCCAGAACTGGGGGTACGCCTAGAGGACCATGAAGGTAAGACACTCACCCGTCACTACGTTAAAATATTCGCTCAGATCTCTAATGGATACAACTTCACTTTTTCACCCCTTTACCATTGTCAGCACAGCCTTTTCAAAAATTTTTAGAAAAAGCAGCATTTAGAAATAGTGAATAAATGCCACTTCTGTTCTAAAGCAAGCACATGTCCAGGATTATTTGCATTTTTTAATTTAAAAGTATTTTTCATAACAGCACATGTTTTTTAAGATAACTCAAGTGACAACATTTAAAATGATGCGACTTTAAGGACAGTAAAGTCCCTCTCAGGTGCCGCTCTTTTCTGCCCACCAGTCACACGATGGCCCGTCTGCCCAATCGCACCATAGTCCAGGGGGCACTCTGTACTTCAGTAGTAGCAGCAGCTGGGAGCAGGCAGAGGCCTGTCCTGAGCACCGCTGGGCGGGCATCCAGCTTGTATGAGCGCTGCAGATTCCAGTTACTCGTCTCTCTCATAAAGGAATCCCCAGATGCCATGCCTCATATTTAGGGATGTCTCTAAATATCTTTGCTCCTTTTTTCTGTGATTATAATAGATAAAAAAAAATTTGGTTTGGATTGAGCATGGGTTGGCTAAAGTCCGCTCTGTCCCTCACTCACTAATGTGCACTTACTCACTCTCTCACACACACTCTTGCACATGCTTACTAACTTGCATTACACACAAACAAGCATTGCACGCAATCACACTGACCCACTCACTCATTCACCGACCAACCGAGTGAGCAACTTCCTCAATGTAATGGCAGTCCCTTCAATTGTCCAACAGGTGGAAAAATAGGGGATGCATCCATTCAGTCTCCATTAAATGAAAGACCCCCATTTATTCCACCCGTCAGAGTGCGCCATTAATGCATATTATGGTTTTTAAAAGACTAGCAGCCTCCTCTCTCCCTCACCTCCTACAGGACTCCCAACGGTGGTCAAACTGGTGGACAGAGAGACTCTTCTGAGGGAGAAAGAGGAGAAGACGAAGGTAAGAGCCGCTAATTAGAGGCCCGTTCATCCAGCCGTTCCTATTCTATTCATAGTCAGCATCATTCATCTCCCGGCTATCTCAAGAGTCACAGTGAGCCTATCTGTGTCTCCCTCAATGGAAAACTCCGCACGGCTCCTTGCGCTCCGAGCGAATCGCTAAGAAAAGAAAGTGTCAGGCGCTCAGACAAAGCCATTAAAAATGCATACGTGCCATCCCAGCACCCCTCCTTGAGAACATAACGGGAAGAGTCTTGTTGCACTTGCTGATTGTTAGGCCTGTTTTGAGTTACGCTCATTTAGACACAATTAGGCCATCAGCTTTGCTTACTCGTCGCGGGGCTGGAGACCGTGGGTCAGTTTGTGTTTGTCCCCTTGGTCACTGGTTGCCAGGTGCTGCAGTATGCACCTTGAGAAAGCCCTCAGCAGAGTCAGGGCTCTATCTTTGAACAACATCATCTGAGAAGTGCAGAGAGAGAAAGAGAATTTCACATCACCAGTCCAGGCCATTAGTGGAGCATACACTGTCTATTCCTACCCACTGGTGTTTACGGGGGCAAGTATGCAAAGTATGTACTGTTGAGCTCAGGCCGGGGATGGGGGGGCTTGGTGTGCTGGTGGCATGGGAGTGTTACGCTAAAGTTTAAGGGTGCTGCTGACCATGCGCTAGCGGTCACATTTCAGCGGGTCCAGGCACATGCTGAAACTGAAAAGAGGGATTGCAGCGTAGCGTGGTTTTTAGGAGTGTTCTGTTCTAAAGGACAGGATCCACTGCTCTGGCTTTGGCCTGTAGTTCACACAAGCAAGTCAACGCCAGAGATGGAACAGAAATAAAGCAGTTCAGATGCTGTGGGAATTAAATATATTTTCCATCTTGTTTATTTGGTTTTTGCTTCTTGTTAAAGTGTACTCATTGATCTAAGTTTTTATTTGAAATCATGTGACACTGTTAGAAAGTGTGAGCATGAAAGGTAGATTTGTTTTAGTTTCCAGCTAATAAAACAATGTTAGTATTTTCCCTGTGAACTAGGTCATTATTCCGTTAAGCAACAAGGTTGCCAATCATATACCATGGTGTAACTCCTATGGGCACGATTAACTCCTCATCTAGTTCCCCTATGTAAATATCATCACATATCATATAATTTTTTCTCCATCTGTTGTCTCAAAGGTTGAAGAAGAGAAGCGGAGGAAAAAAGAGGAGACATTAAAAAAGAAACAGGAACAGGAAGTGAGTAAACTGTGTCCACTAAAATAAACAGGGATAAGACGTGAGTAAACTATCCACTAATGAGTAAACAGGAAATGAGTAAATTCTGACCACTGTCCACTTAAAATAAACAGGAACAAGAATGAGTGAACTGTATGTACAAATGAGGATATAGAAACAGGAACAGGAAGTGAGTAAACCACGTGTCCACTAAAAAATGAACAGGAATAGGAAATGCGTAAACTGTGTCTTCACATATCATGGTGTCCAGGGGTATTTACCGTGGTTCCAGGCTGTGGTTAGTTTATCAGACTTCTCTCTGACTCTGATGACCTGTTTACTGTACAGCTTCCTTTGTGAGAATTTTAACTTGCTGTAATGTCCACACACAGGACTAAGCAAGCTGGTCTACAGGTCTGGGCAGACAGGAGATCACTGTTTTTCACTGCTGGCCATACTAAAGGCCCTGACTTCCCAATGCGGTGAAAGGCGTCATACTGAGGCATTTTCTCCTCCCTGTCCCACAGAGAGCTCGGCTGGAAAAGATGAAGACTCATCCCAGTGAGATGTTCCGTTCAGAAACGGACAAGTACTCCAGCTTTGACGAAACAGTAAGGATAAGGGCTATGCATTAGTCATCAAAATTTAGTTAATTTCCTGGCATAGACAATAAAGTTTGTACATTCCCATCAACAGGTCCTTTTTTAATTAATACAGCACTGACCTCTGCAAATGTATCCAGTGAATCCACACCTGGATTCAAGTTGACATTTTTCTTTAAACGAGGAGAGTTAATCAATCACCAGAATTAATTAGTCATTGTATTTGTGGGTAAAAAAAAACACTTCATTGCATTCATTCATTGCCAAATTTAAGGACAAATGTTGATTGAATCCAGGCCCAGAGCAATGAATCTGCACGGCTATGATGAAACAAAAACTAACCCACATGAACTTCATCTGGGCTGTTATTTTATTGGTGCAGGGATTCCCCATTCATGATGTAGAGGGAAAGGAGATCAGCAAAGGTCAAACCAAGAAGCTCCGTAAGCTCTACGAGGCCCAAGAAAAGTTGCACAAGGAGTACCTCGAGACCGCCCAGAATGGAAGCTGAGGATTCTGGATAATAACCCAGGCCTGCTGAGGATTCTGGGTAATAACCCAATCCTCCAATCCAGACTGACCCCCGCCCAGCCCCAAGCACCGCCCACAGCATCTGCACTTTCCTGCCCTGTCGCACCTGCCAAAATGGGCCCTCGCTCTGGGACCAGGGGGGGGGAAGCGCTTGCTGTTTTTCACCAATTGGAGGAGCTGATCTATAAACAGCACGTTCATTACTTTTAATATTTTGGCGTATAAATTTGCAATGAAAAGACTGAAGTAAATTGGTGAATGAGTCAAGTGAGTGTGTGTACCCTACCTTTTGAATAAGATGGGTTTTTCCAAATAAAGAAATACAGACGGCAGAAGCATGCATTTCCATGTATCAAAATTGTATGTCCAATGGAAAGGCTGGGTCTTGCCAGAGCATTTTCCATTGGCTGCTAAACTTTAATGATTGAAAGGAATATTGAAATGTGAATGTGGCAAAGTGAGCTACAGTGCTCGTGGAAATAACCAGTCCAAATGGTTGAAGGAGAACGGGTTTTTATTTTCGTCTCCTTTTACCAAACACAAAACACAAAAGACACCTCCCGTCATCAGTCTTCTGCCACTCAACTCCCCGAGGGCTCCTTTTCAAGGATCTCAGGCTCACTGTTGAACAATCAAGGCAATTGGTTAATTGATACAATCAATCGTCACCAATTGCCTGATTGCCGACAGCTGTGCCGGTTCCATAAACCACCCGAGTTCACTCTCTCTTGCCGGCTGCGCCTAAAACCACGCCCCCCTACCACAGTGAATAGCCTATGAAATCAATCTAGCTGTGTCTTACTTGACCCTGTTTTTGAAGGTCTATGCACAAGGTGAACATAAATGCTAAGTGAGCGAGCGTGCGGCTCTGGCTATTAGCACAAACCCAAGACTGGGGTGAGATCATTACAGGGCATGAAGTTAACTTTTTCACCCACTGGCCACAGTGGCTTGTAGATTCTAAAAATTGCCAGCCATTTTCAACATTTTACCAGCCACATTACCTTTTACAATATAACACAACCTGGTTGGGTGCCTGTAAAAGTTGCTGCTAGAGTAGAAAATTTTGATTCTGCCTGGTAAGGTTTTCTCAGCATTTCGCTGATGTTAATTTGACACCCTGTAATTTGGTAGTTATTGGGGGGAAAGGAAAACTTTCATGCGGAATGAATCATTTGAACCAGTTGCTTCTGAAATTAATTCACTGTTTCAAAGCCCTAAACCTTCCATGCCATAGTAATATTTGCTTGTGCATGGAAGCCTGGCCAACAAAGGACAACAGTTCTACTGGGCAAAATGCATATGTCCCAATTCTGTTAACTTTAAATCTCTCTCTAAATTGTAATTGCAAATGTTCACCAAGTTTTTTTTACCTTCATTGCCAAGTTTGTATTGGGTGAGACACAAATGGATGAGTGCTGGAAGGAAGTGCATTTAAGCCACTGATTAGCTTTGGGACAACTGAGGAATATACTTCAACGCCAGTCAGATCACTTCACATTGTACCAAATCAGTGAAGGTGTGAAGCTACTCTTTCGTCTCTTGAGCAGGGGGGCACCCCCACCCAGGCTCAAAGGTATCCGGAAAACCCAACATACCCATACAGTAGGCCTCCAGCATAATCTCAATAAACCGTGATGGCCTAAATGTATTAATACTAGTCATAGTAAACAACATTAATCAATTTGGGAGAGAGGAGTTTATTCCATATTGGAAAAGTCAGTCAGGTGGTTAAAAAAAGGTCACATTTGGCAGCAATATGGGACAGGTAGTAAGGTACTCTAATGCTACGGAGCTAAAAAGCAGATTAATTTTGTCCAAATTCGCAGCTGCAATGAGCATATAAATTTTTCACCCGATTACCAATTTACCCGTCTGTTTTACAGAAGGCTGTCTGTTATAAAAGAGATTTGGTCCCTCTGCTTGGCTGTGTGAATAACTGAAGTCATCAGTTCGTAGGTTGTTTTGGGGTTTATGCAGTGACATCAGGATGCCTTCTGTTTGAATGGCTCCTGCCTCCATGACTTGCATCAAAGGAGGCAAGCTACAGCCAAGAGGTGTAGGCAGTCATTCATTTTCAGTGGGAGGACGGGGATTGTGGATTGTGGTATAAGGGCAGGAAACTTGACACTGATCTCCCTGATTAACCATGGTCTGCTGGAACACCACACTGCCAATACACTTCACTGCCAACATTTTACATTACATTATAGGCATTTAGCAGACACTCTTATCCAGAGCGACTTACATACTTCTTATTACATTTATCCATTCATACAGCTGGATATATACTGAAGCAATGCAGGTTAAGTACCTTGCTCAAGGGTACAACGGCAGTGTCCTACCTGGGAATCGAACCTGCAACCTTTCAGTTACAAGTCCAGTTCCTTAACCATTATACTACACTGCCGCCAATGATGCAGCCAATGATTCCAGTAATACAGTAGGAAGTGAATTAAAGGATTGAAAATGCACCAGAAGCTATGAAATATAATCCTTTTCAAATGTAAGTTTTTTTGAGAGTGCTTATGACACCATCATAGCACATGTTTTTATTTGTTTATTTACTTGGGCTAATTTTGTTTTCATTACTAGAGATAATTTGGAAAATGCTCCTGTGTTCATCTACTAATTAAAAGAGTGTGTAGCAGCAGGAGCTCTGATGGAAAATGTTGCAATTTGTGAGGAAGAATATGTGGTTTGTGATCGTTTACTTGACCCAAGACTGTTTTTGTGCAGTAATTTCAAGGTTCAAACTAATGACCTTGTTTAAAGCCTACTTTCAATATTTCTGTGCTCTCCTTAACTTTTGTCCTTCCTGGTGATATTTCAGTCTATAAAAATACCTGTGGCAAGTAAAGCCTGCATTGCTGGTACAGCCATCGCTTGTTTTCACCACTGTTCCTAATGTAGCCTACAGACCTCTACAATTCTACTGCTTAGCTTGGTACAGTCAAGCCGGAAAGTCTGCATACCCCTTTCACCTCTCCACGTTTTATTACGTTACAGACATATTCTACAATAGATTGAGTTCATTTTTTGTCTCAAAAATGTCTACACAAAATAGCCCATAATGACAAAGTGAAAACAGGTTTTTAGACATTTGTGCTAATTTATTAAAAATCTAAATGTAAAATATCATATGTACACAAGTGTGCACACCCTTTGATATGACACCCAAAAATGAACTGAGGTGCATTTTGTTTCCACTGATACTGCTTGAGATGTTTCTACAACTTAATTGGAGTCCACCTCTGATAAATTCAATTAATTGGACATGATTGGGGATTGCCAACACCTGCCTATATAAGGTCCCACAGTTGACAGTGCATGTTAGAGCAAACTCCAAGCCATGGGGTCAAAGGAATTATCTGCAGACCTCAGAAACAGGATTGTGTCAAGGCATAGATCTGGAGAAGGGTACGGAAAAATCTGCAGCTTTACAGGTCCCAAAAAGCACAGTGGCCACCATCATTCATAAATGGAAGAAGTTTGGAACCACCAAGAATCTTTTTTGACCTGGCCGCCCGGCCAAACTGAGCAATCGGGGAAGACGGGCCTTGGCCAGGGAGGTGAGCAGAAACCCGAGGGTCACTCTGACAGAGCTCCAGCGTATCCTTGTGGAGATGGGAGAACCTTTCAGAAGATCAACCATCCAGGCAGCACTCCACCAATCAGGCCTTTATGGTAGAGTGGCCAGACGGAAGCCCCTCCTTAGTAAAAGGCACATCAGAGCCCGCTTGGAGCTAGCCATTGGGCGGCAGTGTAGTACAGTGGTTAAGGAACTGGGTTTGTAACCGAAAGGTCGCAGGTTCGAGTCCCACGTAGGACACTGCCGTTGTACCCCTGAGCAAGGTACTTCACCTGAATTGCTTCAGTATATATCCAGCTGTAAATGGATACTATGTATAAATGCAAAATGCTGTGTAATGTCGCTCTGTAATGTAATGTAGCCAAAAGGCACCTAGAGGACTCTCAAACCATGAGAATCAAGATTCTCTGGTCTGATGAAACCAAAATTGAACTTTTTGGCCTGAATACCAAGCGTCACGTCTGGAGGAAACCAGGCACCGCTCATCACCTAATACCATCCCTACATTGAAGCATGGCGGTGGCAGCATCATGATGTGGGGATGTTTTTCAGCAGCGGGAACGGGGCGACTAGTCCTGATAGAGGGAAAGATGAATGCAGCTAAGTACACACCGAGATCCTTGAAGAAAACCTGCTACAGAGCGCTCTGGACCTCAGACTGGGGCGAAGGTTTACCTTCCAACATAACAACGACCCGAAGCACACAGCCAAGAGAACAAAGAAAGAAAGTCTGTGCATGTCCTTGAGTGGCCCAGCCAGAGCCCAGACCTGAATCCAATTGAACATCTGTGGAAAGAGCTGAAAATGGCTGTGTACCGACGCTCCCCATCCAACCTGATGGAGCTTGCAAGGATATGCCAAGAGGAATGGGCAAAAATGTCCAGAAACAAGTGTGCCAAGCTCGTAGCTTTTTTCCCAAGACGCCTTGAAGTTGTAATCGCTGCCAAAGGTGCAGCAACCAAGTATTAGGCTAAGAGTGTGTACAGATATGTAACCCCTAAATAACCTATTTTAGTCAGTAAAATAAAATTGCATATTTTCTAAAAACCTGTTTTCACTTTGTCATTATTGGCTATTGTGTGTAGATGTTTGAGGCAAAAAATGAACTAAATCTATTGTAGTATAAGTCTGTAACGTAATAAAATGTGGAGAAGGTGAAAGGGGTATGCAGACTTTCCGGCTTGGCTGTATATACAGTATCTTTTACACTTTATCTGAGGAAGCCACTTGTTCAGTTCACACACCCTTGAATTATATTAAGGAGCAGCATGCTGAAGGAGCTATTCTAACGACTGAACGATTGGTTCACAGGAGACAACAGGACTAATAGTATATTTTACTTTTATGTCTGTTGTGATGCTAATTCACTGTGCTCTAAGGCCTGGTTTAGGGTTTATCAGTCAAGCCCATGCAGTATAAATGCCATCCCTCATCGCCTTGCTTTGAATGAGCTTCCGTTTCAGAATCCTCTGAAAGGGTGAATCTTTCCTTCCTCCTATCTGCCTGTCTGTCTGTCTGCCAAAAGGCAAAACATGGTGAGTCACAGTAGGTGGGGAAGTGGATGAGTTAGTTGGGTAACTCTACTGTTACGTTTGGTAGATGTGGCCAAGATCCCTGTGCAATACTATGGTGCAGTTGCAATGAGTTCACTGGCTCAGCACCTATTAACACCTCGTTTTTGTTGAGACACACGCCTCATTCCAAACTGGGCATTTTGCCATTGTCAATCATATGCATTCTGACTTGATTAATTCAGTTCTCTAGGCCACAATGGTATGGAATAATTTGTTCAGGTTTAATTACATCCGTAGTTCAAGATCCTGACTCTCTGCTTCTCTGACTTGGTTATGGCATTAATATGCATACCTGCTATTGGGTTTTCCCATGAAAATTGAAGATTTATGATTCCGTAACGTTTGGTGATCTGAGGGCTTGAAAAATGGTGTTTCTGGATATAGGCTCATTGGGATTAGTTCTCCACTTCTGAACAAACAGGCAGCGGGAGCAGCAAATTACTTTTTCTCTCTCAAGTAGACCACAATAACACATTTCTCTTAGAGTAGGTTGATTCATTATACCTTGTTCCTATTCATGGTGTGAAACTCAATGCACGTTGCCCTTCTTCACCAACCTGTGATGATACAGAACACTCTTTCTAAATCCACCCCGCGCCTCTACCGAAGCAGACAGTACTCTTCATAATCCCTTAGATATAACAGTTGATGGCCGTCTGTGACGCACACATGGTTGTGAGAGCTGCTCAGTCCTCTGGTGCCGCGAATGCAGTAGCTGCTTTTATGTTTTAGAATGGGAGCCTGTGAGAATACAGTTTGTATCATTAGGAGTTGCAGCCATTGCAACCAAAGAGATCCAGGATGCCCTAAAGGCAGCCTCCTGACACGACAAAGCCAACTGTGTCCCATTGTTTCAGAGTCCTAATTATTTAGTCGGCTAATGACATAGCCTGGGCCTCAAATATATGATGTCTGGGCTATTTGACCCAGACTAAGCTCATGGCAAGCGCCTTTACTGGCTGAGCACTCTGGGCCCCACAGAGATACAGCTTTAAGCTCAAGGTTTACCCCTGTGGAATGTGGTATCACGTGTTGTGCCTTTCAAGACTTTGATATAAGGATACATACATAAGCTTTGCACTTTGTATATGTTTGGGGCTTTACTTTTTAGTTATTTTAGTCTTGCATTGTATGTAAGCCCCATACAGTGCAGTGTGTACACCTTGGGTGACTATTTGCATCTGAAGGACAGTCATGGTGGCCCCCTGTGCAATTAAATGGTCAATATGGAAAGATGACGTACATTCCTTCTCCGTGTCCGAGCTCAAACGAAGCATATTCAGCAGTAGCCACATGCAGCTGAAAGATCCCTTTCTCGAGACTGTTTTGGTTGGATCTTAACAAGTTTATCTGCTACAGTTTTAAATAATAGAAAGCAAACTGCGCTATTCTGTGTTTAATGATCCACCTGTCTACCGAATTAGTGTGCATTTTTATTGAGCTAACTGCGTAATTACAAACGCAATAAGCACAATGCACGAGACTATACAAAGTGAATAATCAAGGGCGGCACGTTGAGATGCCTCGGATAATGTTTCATTAATATTTACAGAGCCGCAGATTAAATCAACTGGCTTCATAAATTCGTAATACTTTAATTCTCAGCTGGGCAGAAGAACATGCATATATCACCGGCTACCGAGCTGTCAAACTCTTCTCCTGCATTGGTTGGACAACCTTTCGACGTAGAAATTGCATTGCAAACACGTAACCAATGGTGTAAGATGTTGCTGGGCATTGGAGCGTTGTGATAGGGCGCGCGGGACTTGCTCCCAGACCAATGAGACACAGGGTTAATTCAACGTGGTGAGCTTTCATCTCCGCTAGAAGTAGAAGCGTGAGAGCCGACGGGGAAGCAACAGCTCAGACTGAGGTAAGTCTAATAAACGTAACCTTATAAATACGTCTGTATCATAGTTTTCAATAAAATATGTCTATTTAATTCGGATAAGTAGGAATCTATCTCATTATTACCAAAATAAACGGAGAATTATCATATGTACTAAAAATGCCGTGTATCATTGGCAGCTAATTTTGGATGTAGCGAGTTAGCCATGCCAGCATGAGGGAGAGTTAACGTTCGCTATCAGTTGAAGAAATAGGCGCGCCTATCGTCAATGACACTGACGGAGACCACGCTGAACACGAACGCAAGCTTCCTGTTTAATTAGTTCGCTTGAATTGTAATGTCAGACGGCTTGTTTATGAGTTCGCTGCATTGTCAGATGGGTAGCAAACGTTAGCTAACTTATACGTTTTCTATTCGAACTAAATAAACCAGTTAGCCACAGTTAGCTGTCGCTAGGCTAGCTGAAATTAGCGGACGATTGTGGACCTACGTTTCTCTCAAGAAAATGTGGCACCGACCAAGATTTTTACGTGTGGGCATGTTAGCGTTACGTTACATGTGAAGTTACATTTTGGCCGTCCTTAGTTGTTCGGTTGTGGCGGGTTGGTTGCCAGAGGTAGGCACGTCCAGGCTAGCTCGATATTTCATCACCGCTGCTTAGCGGAATGCGTCATCTGACTGCGCTGTGCATGGAAGTTGACCAGCACGGTTTCCTGACGCTGTAACTGTCAGTCCAGAATATGTTGTGAACTCTTGTTTATGCAACACATTGAAACGTTTAACGTTACTTGGAAAAAGAAAGCGACGTACGCAGCGTTTGCGTATCTTTCAGTTGCATGGCTAGACTCCCGTAGCAGATTGTTCGCAGGTAAACCTCATCTACCTAGATCATTCCAGATTGGTTGGACGCCATGCGTACATTTAAATACATTTAAAAATATATTTTTGTGAATATATGACGGCACTGATTTAAAAAAAAAAATGAAAATGAAAATAAAAATAAAAAAAACTTTAAAAAAAATCTCACTTCTAATTTAGCTGTTACCCAACTGTCATATATTCACAAAAATTCACACTTATATAAGTGCTGTCATATATTCACAAAAATCAGCAGCTGCACTCTTTGTATGTTGTATTGGATGTTGATGCTAGCTGACATTCCTGTGTAGTAAAGGTTTCCTCAATCTATGTAAACTTTGAGTAACTATTGGGTAAGTATTTAAAAAATGTTTATGGGAAATTCTGGTGTGGTAAACTTTTTCTGTCGTTTTTTTTTTATGTTCGGAAGACTGGGGCTGTAATTCGAATAATGGAGGGAGACCACAGTGAAACCAGAGGTACAGTACACATGGTTGTGGATTAATTTAGCCTATTACATTTTCTGGAGGAAATTGGCAGTTGCCGGTTTGGATTTAGATGCATCTTTCACTGAAACTGCAGGGTTGTGATTGTAGTCTCAGTTTTGTAAGTGAAGAGAAACGACCAAACTGTAAGAGTGGTTTTCAGGGACAATCACAATGTGATTCAAGGCCCAGAGGGCACTAAGGTCAGAACACTGTAGTCAGAATTTTTAAGGGCAAAGAGGGCACTAAGGTCAGAACACTTAAGATCCAGGCACGGAGGGCACTAAGGTAGCACTACTGTTACGTAATTGTCATACTCGCATGAGTTTGGCTGTCCACATTTATGGCCAGTGAGTTAAAACTGCTCATAGTTTTGTCTCAGGTACTGGATTTCAAATCTCATTTAAGATTTAGTGTCATTTAGCAGCCGCCACCCTGAGTTTTTAAACGAGACCCCCCCCCCCCCCCTCCTATGTTACCTCCATTTTCACTGGCAAGGCAGTCCTGATCTTGTGGCTGCAGTTTGACAGCTGAGTACCTGCTCCCACTCCTGCGCCGACGGAATGAATTGCCTTTTTCAATGTGCCTGTACATCCCTGTACAGCAGGTATTCCCCATAGGTGGCACATACAGAAGACGGCTCACTCGTGTCCTTAAGTGAATGGAAATTAAAATGAGAGGCCTATTGGGAGATAAGAGCAGCACACACTTTGTGTTAAGTGGAGCACTCTCTGTGTGGAATCGGGGACTGCATTAGTCAAAAGCAACTAGCAGCAAGTGTTTTTCATAGTGACATTTGCCCAAAGGAGTTACCGCAGCCCGTATGTGTCAACACGAGTTCTAGCCACAGGCCAACTGAACGCTGCGCACAGACGGCCGGTAAAACGGATTATTTTTATCACGCAGGTGCATCTCCCTATTTCACGTTTCTTTGAATGACAAATACTGCATCCCCGCCCCGTGTGAAAGCAGCGCTTCTCTTTTTCAAGGTGCAGCTTCTGAAATATTAAACACAGGGCAGCCAATTAGTGTTTTTTTTTTTGGTACTGTATGGGTAATTAGGTGTGGTTGTGAAACCACACCTATTGTTATTCACCATTCTTATTATTATTCTGTCACTTTGAGAACCTATCTCCTCCTGCACCATTCCCACCATCAACACCATTCATACCTCATATTATACCTCTATACACCCTCCAGGTTGCTATTACTTTTTACCTTTATACCATATACACTTTTTCAGATAAATGACCTTTTTTCGCCAAAAAAATGAATGGGAGTCAATGGGAACATTTTGAAAACCGATGCAAGAGAATGTGGATGCTGTAACATATAACTGTATTACACTGCTTATGACCTAACAATACTATCCCAGATGATTTGACATTCACTTTTTGTGCTTTCATCACAAATCATTATTTCTTTGTATCACTTCCAGGTTCTTTAAACTATTTACTACAAAATACATAACCATATTTTAACACTCGCCTTCTTTAGATCTCTTTATACCGCATTACCACTTCATACCATTTCCATCTTTTATTTACCACCTCACACTATTGCCTACCATATTACCCATCTTTCTATACCATTTCCAGCAATTGATACCACTGCAAAGCAACCACACCTACAATTTCTTTAGGAATAGTTAATCTAGTTAGTTTTGTGCCCCCTGCTTCTTTGCTTGTGTCCACTCGGAGGTGCCCACTCCCCGTGCCAAGAGCTGTATCGGGTGTCATTTAGAAACATTTTATGAAGCTCCCAATTTTATATCGCAAGGGTAAAAATCTTCAAGGGTTCCAAGGAAAGCGGAAAGCAAGGGTAGAGACAGATAGATGAGAGGGAGTTTTACTGCTGGGTTTAGTCACTGGAATACCTTTATTTTTAGATAATTTTGGGGCAGGCCCCACAAACTTGCTCTTGGAGGTAAGAAGGTACCATGGCTGTTAAAGCAGTGTCTCCTCATCTATGTTTCAAAAGTGCCTGAGCCTACAGGGATCAGCTGGGCCACAGGCAGAGCGCGGTGATGCTAAAAGCACAGCATCGTAAGCAGTTCAGAAAGCACAGTTCAGTTAGCTCTTAGGTGAAGTTAACGATTTTAACAGGCCCTGAAAGTTTGTGGCTTTGATGTGTTGCGCATACTTGTGGTACGGCTGCTTCTGCCATCTCCTTTGCCTGTAATTCTAGTATGTGTGAGCTTTTCTTGGTGTGTTTGCTGATGCAGTTATGAGTGGGTGATCAGTGTGGTATGTATGAGTATTTTTGTATGATCAAAACCTGTCAGTTGTTTTTCTCTCATAGTGGCAGGTGAGATGAGAAATCTGAATTTTTTTTTTGTGTGATCACGGCAGGTAAGAGCATGTAGCTTGTCAGGGCCACTGAAGGTATGAGTGTTTTTTTCTGTGGTTGTTGTATATACAGGTTTTTTGTATTTATTGTGTGATCAGGGAAGATCTGAGTGTTTTTGTTTATTTGTGACGGTTGCAGGTAATGGTGTTTCTGTTTGTGATTCCTGCAGGTAATGGTGATTATGTTTGTGATTCCTGCAGGTAAAGTGGGGGATCAGGTTATGCAGAACCCCCAGGCTTTGGCAGCAATTCAGGACCGACTCGACAACGCGTCGCACACCCCTTCCACCATCGAGAGGTGAGGTGAAACGTGGCATCGCCAGGGGGATGCCTGTGACTCATTTGCAGCCCACCTTAGGTGGTTATAGGGAAATGTACACATATGTGTCTTGAGTAGCTTTTCACTAAAGAACTGTTTTATGAGTGCTGTTGGGTTTCAAGCTACATATTTACATAAACTCTTAGAATGGAAGGAAAGAGAACATAATAAAAGAAGGGAGTGAAATGTTGGCCTTTCCCTTCGCATCTGGACTCCTCTGAGAGCTCGAGCCAGATGTGTGTGGCTTTGGCCTGCTTATTCCTCCCTCTCGTTCACTCTCGGTGCTTCCCTGTCCCCTGCTTCTCCAGCTTGCCCAAGTCGGTGAAGAGGAGAGTGAATGCCTTAAAGCAGCTGCAGGTCCGTTGCGCGCACATAGAAGCCAAATTCTACGAGGAGGTGCATGAGCTGGAGAGAAAGTACGCCGCCCTCTACCAGCCACTGTTTGATAAGGTACGCCGCCTGGGGGGGATTACTGACCTGTAACCTGGCAGCCCTCAGCCATGGCCTCTTTATTAGTATGGGGATTTTGGTTACCATGTCCTCCTCCCTGGAACCAGTAGCCATGACTGGCTGAATAAGCCGACAGTGCAAACTAGAGCCAAAAGGGAAGTCCAGTATGGCAACCACCATTCATGCTCGTTTGGTTTTCCTTTAGGTTTTTCTCTGTAATTTGAATTCAGGCTGAAAAACATGCGTTTTATTCCTAGAGGATCAGCCAGTTTGTATACAGTGTACTTAAGACTTGTGTTGCCATTTTTTATATATTAGATGGTTCGGTTTTTATGTTTTAAGGGTCCCTTGTTTGTTGTTTTTTTGTTTTTTTTTGTAGTTTGTCTTTTGTTTGGTGGTTGTCTGTTTTTTTGTTTGCTGGTTGCCTGCCTGTTTTTTTTGTTTTGTGGTTGTCTACCTGTTTCTTTGTTTGGTGGTTGTTTGCCTGTTTTTTTGTTAGGCAGACAAAGACCAAACACACTATTTTCTTTGTTTGGTGGTTGTCTACCTGTTTCTTTGTTTGGGGGTTGTTTGCCTGTTTTTTTGTTAGTGTGTTTGGTTTTTGTCTGCCTAGTTGGCTTGTTTGTTAGGGGGTTGACACTTACCGTGACGCTTCTCTTCGCTTGTGCATTTGCATGTCTGGTGTCCAGAGACAGGATGTTGTATCGGGCACGGTGGAGCCCACAGATGAGGAGTGCGAGTGGCAGAGTGACCGAGAGGAGGGCGAAGAGCTCGCAGTGAGTACATGGGTCATGTGACCAGTCTCCTCACCAGCTTTGTGTACTTATTTTCCATTTTTAATTAACATGTCTTTCCAAAGGTGTAACCGATTATCCCAAACTGGTTATCCTGGTTATGTTTAGTTTGGAATGCTATTATGAATTATTAATCTCCTATACACTATACTGTAGTCTTTACAGAACTTTTCAAGCACCACACTATTCCTTTATTATAGTTTTGAAATTTTGAATGTTACCATGACGCATAAATGGGTTATTTTGAGTATTCGGAAGGAAGATTTGTTAATGAGCAGGTTCTGATAGTGCTCCTTCGGGTAACAGAGGAATGTCATTCTGATTTTCGCCACGTACACAACCACATGCCTACGTTACCACTTGAGAGCTGATCAAGGAACATTTTACCCCATTTCCATAAAACAACCTCACTGTCTAGTTGTCAAAACCGACACCAGATCAGCACTAATACTTTTAAACATGAGCTTTCTGCAATCACAGTGAGAAAATTACACTGTAAAAGGAAATGGTTTTAAACTATTTTAATTACATTGGCTCTTTAAAAAAAGTATTTAATCATTTAAAAACGTTCCTAAACGTTTAACTTTTTTATTTAACGTTTTGCGATGAAACATTTAGAAGTCACAGGCCTAGTGTGCACTTACAATATATGTACATCTCAAATAAACCTGCATGTGCAATGCATACAGTTATACATTGTGTAAATAATTACGTTAACTGTTAATCACATTAACTGTTTTTGCAAATTGGAGGTTGCGCGCAGATATCCCAAATGCTTCAGTGAGCACCCAGCTGTATAAATGGGTAGTATGTAAAGATGTGAGCCCTGTAAGTTGTTCTGAATGAGGGCATCTATTGACGTGCATGTATGTTGTCTAGTTATTTGGCCATTTCAAGCGGCTGTGCATGTCTTTACAAGTGAGTGGGTGTGTCTCTGGTTCATTGGTCATTTGAAGTGAGCAGGCGTCTTTCTGGTCTCTCCCTACAGGAAGAGCTGAAGAAAAAAGCCACAGTAGAGGAGAAGAAAGAGGAGCCAGTGGCAGAAGAGGACCCCAAGGGAATCCCGGAGTTCTGGCTAATGATCTTCAAGAGTGTAGACATGCTAAGTGATCTGCTGCAGGTGGGTCGTATTCAGGAGTGTAGACATGCTTAGCTACCGGCTGCAGGTGGGTCATATTCAGGAGTGTAGACCTGCTTAGCGACCGGCTGCAGGTAGGTCATATTCAGGAGGGTAGCCGTGCTTAGTGATCTGCTGCAGGTGGGTCGTATTCAGGAGTGTAGACGTGCTTAGCGACTGGCTGCAGGTAGGTCATATTCAGGAGTGTAGACGTGCTTAGTGATCTGCTGCAGGTGGGTCGTATTCAGGAGTGTAGACGTGCTTAGCGACAGGCTGCAGGTGGGTCATATTCAGGAGTGTAGACCTGCTTAGCGACCGGCTGCAGGTAGGTCATATTCAGGAGGGTAGCCGTGCTTAGTGATCTGCTGCAGGTGGGTCGTATTCAGGAGTGTAGACGTGCTTAGCGACTGGCTGCAGGTGGGTCATATTCAGGAGTGTAGACGTGCTTAGCGACCGGCTGCAGGTGGGTCGTATTCAGGAGTGTAGACGTGCTTAGCGATCTGCTGCAGGTGGGTCATATTCAGGAGTGTAGACCAGCTTAGCGACCGGCTGCAGGTAGGTCATATTCAGGAGTGTAGATGTGCTTAATGACCTGCTTCAGGTGGGTTATATTCAGAAGTGTAGATGTGCTTAGTGGTCTGCTGCTGGTGAGTCATATTCAGGAGGGTAGATGTGCTTAGTGGTCTGCTGCTGGTGAGTCATTCAGAAGTGTAGATGTGCTTGGTGATCTGCTGCATTTCTTAGTCAGTGAGTGTAAGTGTCGAGCATAGACATACTTTAAGTGTGTGTGTGTGTGTGTGGCGGGGATGTTGAGTCACTGTGTAATTTTGAAGATTGGGTCAATTTCTCCTGGGCAGGGCTGTCTTACCGCTGTGCTGCCAGGCCCTTTACCTCCCAGCTTTACTCCCTGCCCATGCTTCTGTGGGCTAGTTTCTAACATTCAGTCATTAGTCATCGCTGCCTGCCTCATTCACACTGTGTGTTTCTCTAGGAGCACGATGAGCCAATCCTGAAGCACTTACAAGACATCAAAGTGAAGTTTTCAGAGCCAGGCCAACCAATGGTGAGTCTTTTTTTACTTGCCCGAACTTGTATGGGTATGGAATACCAGTGTAAGTGGTATGAATGGCTTTGTTTGTTCTCTTGGCAGAGTTTTGCATTAGAGTTCCACTTTGAACCCAACAATTTCTTCAAAAACACCGTCCTGACGAAGGTGTACAAGATGAAGTCGGAGCCTGACCCTGCCGACCCCTTCTCCTTCGAGGGCCCGGAGATCGTGGACTGTGAGGGGTGAGGAGACAGGCTGGCATGCTTTCACTCTGTAAGGGGGGTATACTGGGTTGGCCCAAGTGGCTAAAAATAGCAGGCTGAGCCAAGCAGCCCAGTCATTTTTTTTCATTGGCTTACAATGACTACGAGTCTTTCTCCTACCAGGGGTAGGGTGGGTTTACATTGGCTCGAGTTCGTCAGGTACCGCTTGGTTTTTCAATTCATTCAGAGGTTATGAAGCTGGTGTTGTCATTGGTACACATATGCCTCTCCTTTAGATGGTACCAGTTCTCTCCTGTTGTACTGTGTGGACTGTAGTAGGGATGTTCCTAACGACTAATTTCCCTGACGTTTAAACGGAAGTTTAAACTTAGACTAGTTGACTAGTCTAAAAGTAAGAAAACACTCAGAAAACAGTCAGAATTGAGCACAATTTAATCGATAAGGTTAAACATTGTCCGAAAAAATATTGCGTATATTATAAGAGCCATTTGAAACCGTTAATCACATTCTTCAATAACCAAATGGTATTTTAAATGCCGCTGAAATGTGTGGCACTTTGCGCCTTGCATTATGAACATTGCACATCATCCTACAAAACATGACAACAACTCACTAAATAAAAGTTAAGAAATAACATTTATTGAAAACAATATTCAACGTAACAAAACATTTTTAGGAAACGTGCCTGATTATTACAACGGCATTTTCATTGGGTGAACGTGATCGCATAGCAAATACAGTAAAAAATAATAATCGGTCATCAGAAAAGCTACCAATAATAGGAACACAAAAAAATAACAATTAGGCCGACTGATCGACGTGACATTAGATTAGTTTTATTGGGCTATTCAACAACGCGATAGGCCTACTTACTCTTTCCACCTCGCTGGTTTAACTTGCAGGGCGAACAGGCTAATGCGTTTTGTTTTCCTTCGTTTTTTAAAAAGATTTTTTTAATCCGGCGTTGTTAACATTAACGGATTCTCGTTTTTTTATAAAGCAACATTTGACCAGGAAAACATGAAATTTCAGTGCAAATTATGTCAATATGTAATTTAAATGTGTACATTAATAAAATAGTAAGTTTAACCGACTAGCATTTCTGGTGCCGACTAGCGAGGGTAGCAACATTTAATCGGCTAGTCGACTAAACGCGCACATCCCTAGACTGTAGTGTGTGAAACAGTCACAGGCTCGCTAGCGAGTGCGTCACAGGCGTGCACACGCATCATCCACATCGCTCATACTGTGCAGAGTGGATGTCGCTGCGGCAACTCGACTGGCAAGATTTCAAAACCAAATTAGGAAGGAAAAGGGGAAAGGAATGGTTCAAAAAGCACAGTCATTTCATCCAAGAATTGGCTGAGGTTTGAAATGATTGCACGGGGCTTTAGAGCTGAGCTCTTCCCATGTTGTACAGTAGCAGTGTCCTTGTGCTGAAGAGCTAACTTTACCGTGGCCCTTCCCCCATCCCGCCCAGCTGTGACATTGACTGGAACAAGGGGAAGGATGTGACGGTGAAAACCATCAAGAAGAAGCAGAAACATAAGGGACGAGGCACTGTGAGGACCATCACCAAACAAGTGCCCAATGACTCTTTCTTCAACTTCTTCAACCCCATCAAAGGTATGGTACGCTCTCTGACCTCACATGTTTATAGACAGACTGATGTTGCTCTGTAGTGCCCCCTGACTCTCAGCCCTGGCCTGTTACCTGGTGCAGTGGTAAGTGATCACCCTGCAGGTTTTCATTACGTACAGCAGGTGGCGCCACTGCCCTGTGAGTGTAATAAGTGATCAGCGATCTGTGTTTCTCTCTTGTGTGACATACAGTGAAGGACATTTTTCCGAGAGCTTTTTTTCCCCCTGAATGTGCTACAGGGGTTTGATCTTGAGCACCTTGCCCAAATCTCATTATTTATATTATATACATCTCGTTAATTTTTACACTACACTGCCCTCCGTCACATTAAGGAGCTAACCTCATCTCGTTAACTTTTACACTACACTGGCCTCCGGTCATATTGTGATGTAATTAATTAGTGTGAACATGGAGCAGTTCTTGGCCGAATACTGGTACACAGATGGATATTTGGGAGGACACTGTTTCCTGGTGCAGGTTTCATTAGCCAAAGCTGGCTTGTGGAAAAAAGTTCCCCTCACCACCAGGATTCTCTGTTTCCAAAGAGCAAATCCTGACCTTGATTCCAGACCATTTCCTGCCAGATCATCACTTCTGATAGAGATGAAATACAGTGGTCTTGAGAGTTTGGCTGTAGAACAAGTTTGTGGTCAATCCGATCTCAGTTTGTGTGCACTGCTTCAACCGCACTGTGAAAAGGGTGGGATTTGATTAAATAAAAGGTAATGGGACATGCGTGATTTAGCATGTGAACACAGCATGCTAATGGAAAGACCGGTTTTGTAGGTTTGGCTTGATTTGGGTAATGTTCTGCGCAATAGGAAATTGTTCGCGTAATTTTTTTGTGGATTTTGACAAACGGTGTGAAAGTAGCAACAGGGGTTGTCTGAACTTGTCTCCTCTCCCTGAACAACTTAATTTCTCATGTTCAAGGTAAATTTTAAATTCCAAAACTTTGCACTTTACAGGTAGTATGGGTCAGTGTGGACTAACCTGGTTATGCTGTCTGCATTTCAGAGCATATCCACAATTTTTTCCTACTGATGAGGAATTTAGACTCATTTGGCAACCCATTGAGATGGTCTGTAGACGAGGTGAAAGTTGTTCGGCTTCGGTACATTTAAAAAATATATACATTCAGTGATCTGGTGCAGTAAATGTGCCTCAAACTGAATCCTTTTGTAACTCGATCGGATGGCATTCTGTAGACAAGGCCTAAATGTGTTCACTTAATGGTTTAGGTTAGGTTATTTGAGATGTGTATAACGATCAATCTCTGAAATGCGGTGCGATAGTCACGCATTCTTCAGGTTAAAGTTGCGGTGTTGTTCCTGAGAAACAGGCTGGTATCACAGGAATGCCAGTCACTGTAATGCTGTCTCTGTGCCAATTTATTTGCCTTCATTATAAGTATGACTGTAAAGAATGTGGCAGCACCAGCTCGCTGACGGTGGGAAAGTGTGAGGCGGATGCAGAGCCTTTCAGGTTGCATTCCAGCAGCTTATTTAATTTGGGTATGACAAGGCCTATCGCATTCTTCATGGGGACATAACCTTGTCATTTGAAATACTGGGTTAAAAATGAAAAAAAGACATCGAATTAATTTAGTTTCTTTTTTAAAGGATTGTCAGTATTGCCTGTATACATATATAATTTGTGTGTATGTATGACATTGGTGTTTTTTCCCCCCCCAGTTTCACCTGATGGAGAGATGGTAAGTTGAGAAATATCTTCCACATGTTAAAATTATACCATAAGTCTGATTTGTTTTTTGTTTGTTTGTTTTTTTGAGAGCGATTTGTCCAGTATTTTTGAAAAGCTTCATGTCCTTTACAAACTATCAGAATCCACATTCCATTCAAAGTGATTGTGGTTACATTTGAGGTTGAAAAAGATGACCAGGGATATTGCATGATATCACCTAATTTAAAGTTTTTATGTGGCCTTGAGTTTGGGGAATGGGACGTTGAAAGAATGAAAAGTGCTGGGCTTTGTGCTAAAGGTAAGTGTGTTAAGTCAGGGGTGTTTTTATCTTGCCAGGACGAGGATTCCGAGTTCACATTAGCCACAGATTTTGAGATTGGCCACTTTTTCCGTGAGCGGATCATACCCAGAGCCGTGCTGTACTTCACTGGGGAGGCCCTGGAGGATGACGACAGCGTAAGTTCTCCCCTTCTGTCCGTGTTCCTGTTATGAAGCGTGCAAGGAACCATGGGAATTTTTTTTATGTGAAAGTTAAAGTTTTTAATGTGCTTGTTTTGTTTTTTCTGTAGTTTGAAGAAGAGGAAATGGAGGAAGGGGAGGAAGAGGTGGGGCATGGTCACGCTCATGATCACTCACGGTCATGGTCACACAGATGGTCACGGTCACTCGTACTGTCACTCATGGTCACACATATTCATGATCAGAATCAGTCACACGGATGGTCACGGTCACACTCACACTCATACTTTTTGTCGATCATGATCACGGTCATCCAGATGGTCATGGTCACACCTACTCTTTGTCGATCACAGTCACACAGATGGTCATGGTCACATATACTCATGATCACGGACGGCCACAGGCACAATTAAATTCATGATCACATTCCTCCTCATACAGCCACGCTCCTGATCACAGCAGGGATGTGTTTCACAAAGTGGGATTAAGGAGTTAGCCGGCTAACTTTTGTAAATATTTAGAATTTGATAACATCCGATTGAATGAGTGCCGAGGTTACTTATAAATAATAAGTATTTACAAAAGTTGGCTGGCTAACTCCTTAATCCCGCTTTGTGAAATACCCCTCTGGTCACACTACGAATGTTTTGGAAGGTTGAGTTATTGGGGACGTATGTAATGATTTTTTTTATTGTGGCCAGGACCATGAAGAGGATGGCGATGAAGAGGAGGGAGATGATGACCCCAAGGTTAGTTTCACAAGTAAAACTTAAACTAACCCTGTAAAAACCAGTGTGAGATCTCGCCTGTCAAACCCCCAATGACTTACCGGACTGCACAGAGCAGAAGAGCACTGATCCGAAGTATGGGCCTGTGGAGTTACTGATGGAGACGTTGGTTCTGGAATTGATGGATGTGTTGGTAGGCGGCTGGTGTGTATGTGGGTGCATGATCGGGGGAAAGGGTGGAGAGCAGGCTTGAGGTATTATGTGCAGTGGAGTTGGTTGCTCTGTGTCTGACGTTTAATTCTGGCTGTGATTGTTTCTCCTGCCTCCCCCCCTTACCTTCATTACAGGCATAAATCATTCTCACCCCATGCATTTATAGGTAAGGGAGAAAAGAGATGGGCCCACCTCTGCTCTATCCTGGCTTTGGCTGTGACCCTGTCCTCCTCTCCGCTTCCTCCCTCATTTATTCTCTTTCCCTCCATCCCTCTGGCCCCTCTCCGTCTCTCCCGCTCTCCCTTTACTCTGTGTCCCTTCAGGTTTTGCTTCCTCTCTCTCCCCCATCTCTCTCTCCCCCATCTTTCTCTCTCCCCCATCTCTCTTTCCCTCTCCCTCTTCTTCTCTGTCTCCCTTTCTCTCTCTCCCTCATGCCTGGATTCAGTCAACATCTGTGTTTGACTGTGACTTCCACATAAATTAGTTCTTTTTTCTTTACATTGTCAAGTTAATTTTGGTTATTGTTAAATGTTGGAAATTGTGTTTTGGAAGAAGGAAGAAAAAAATCGGCTCTTGCTTTTAATTGAGACAAAGTTCAGGACATATTGATTGAATCCAGGCCCCTGTCCCTGCTCTGTTCCTGGCAGTAGTGTGCACTGCACTCTCAAATCTAACCTGGCCCCCATGTCTTGCCGGTTCTCTCTAGTAGTTTTCTCCTGGAGCGTTAATAAAAGGACAGTGAAGGACAGCCTCTCTATTTAAGGCTCCTCCTCTTCCCAGCCGTTCCCATGGTTACTCAGGCTGGGAATATGGGAATGTGCTTTGGGCAAAAGATTAATATTCGTAGACATTGGAAGGGGAGGGGGGGTTTGGCTCACTTTAACACAGTTTATATTTAAGTCAGTCTCTTCGTATGCAAGTGCTCGCCAGCTTTGCAGAAGAGGAGAGTGAGAACTTGAGAGGAGAGCAACGTCCTTCGCTTTGTTTTAATGCTTCATCAGTCTTAGTGTTGTGATGTTCCCTTTTCTCTGCCCCACAGGCCTGTTACACACACACACACACACACGCACATACACACACACGCAGTGTTTTCCCCCATACATTTGAAGTCCCACTCTCCGTTTCTCTTCCTGTTGTGTGCAGAAAGAAGAACCCCAGCCAGCCGAATGCAAACAGCAGTAATGTGGGGGGCCCTCCACCACGTCTCTTGAGACCCCAACGCCAACCAGACCAGCCTGCCGAGAGAGCCGTCGCTACTCTCACAAACGCCACAAAAGTTTTAACTGCATGACCACCACGCCCTCTTTTATTATATTCCCCCTGTGCAGCAAAGCAAACCCTTACCCCCAAATAAAAATATGACCGTCATTTGACATTGTAAATATAACCGTAAACAGATTTATCGCAACGCGAAACGGGACGTGACGCGCACCCACTCGGCAGAGTTAAACTGCCGAGAACAGCCGCCTCCAGAGGCCAACGCAAATCCAACACCGAGTGAGTCCAGCGTTCGACTTGACCAGGTTACTCAGGGTTTTTTATGCCAAGAAAACAATGCGTGGAAGTCCCAGCACAGGATTGTCGACGAGAACTTCGGGGTTGCCGCCTTAGGTTTTTTTTTCACCTGTTAAATGGAAAGAAAGTTAAGCTTTTTCAAACTTTTCTCTTACTCAGAAGTTATTTATATTAGTTCTATTTTTTTTTTGTTTTTTGTTTTTTTGAATCTGGTTTGAACTATGTATTGGACTGTGCTCTGCGTTATGGAGAGGAGTAACAGTCTCTGCTGTAAGATCTATACTGTGTATGTGGGAGGGGGAACCTAGCGACTTGAGGGGTATATCAGCCTCCCAGCTGCTGTCTCTACTGCCCAAGCGCTTGCTAGCGACTTAAGTTTATTGCCAAATTTCTTTTTACTATTGAAAACAATTAGACGCCGAGTGCTTTGTGTGGTGCTTTACTTTTACATGTGGAAGAGGAGTTGTCCTGTGTGAAACACAAAGTAGAAAAGAAATGTTACTCTTAAAAAAAAATTGAAATAAAAAAAAACGTATCCTAAATGAGCAGAAAATGCCTAGTGAGATCTCGGGGTGGGGAGCACCTGGAAAACACCAGAGGCGCTATAGTCTTCGTTTTATCGCCGTCGACTTCTCATGTGAGGGCGGGAAGCGAAAGGTGACAGGTCTGTTCAAGGCAGAACACCGCTTTCCCGTTTGTTTATAAAAAAATTAAAGAATTCTAGCTGCGCACTGAAATGGAGATGCAGATCTAAGTTCTGACTTAGCGTCCTGCTGCGCCGCGCTGTGCTGTTCATTTAAGACGTGCGCTGACACCTTGCAAAGTTTAACCGTTAACCTGTCAGTGACACCGGGGTACTAGGGGGGGGCTTGGATGTTACATTAATGCACAGCTAATTTGTCATAATTTTTCATCTTTTGGTGCAAATACCAAAAATAAATAAATGCACATATAAGGCTTCCTGGGCCTGTTTTTAATGCAGTTTATTTGAGAAAGTCAATAAGACGATGACAAGGCAGAGCATCACAAACCCCCTGTTTAGCCCCATTTAGACTGTTCTAGCTGCGGCCTTGCCCGAGTTTCCTCAGTTTGTTACTCAATATGGTGTTTTTAACTTGTACAGACTAGGATGTTCTATTAAAAGATGTGCAACATGAACATTCTGGTTTTGTTTGGTCTTTATACCCCCTCCTCCTCTTCCACAGGACCCCATTCCTGGTCTTGGGAGAGCAGCGGGGTTTTAATTTCTACCTGTAATTCATCGATGCGCAGGCAACTCCCTCACATCTGGTTTCTTGGTTGGCCTGTTTAAGGTGAGCACAAAACCAGCATCACTCGTGGCTCTCCAGGACCAGGATTGAGGATCCCTGGGGGATATTTCACAAAGCAGGATTACTGAGTTACCTGGATGACTGCACTGAGTAAAATCGAGAGCGGGGCTGTGTCTAAATACGACCCCTACACCCTTTTGGGGGCGCATATTTGAGTCCACTTTGTCAAAAAGGTGACACTTTCTCACAAATGGGGGCACTTAAAATAGCAGGATGAACCCCTTATTTCTGGGGTTTTGTTGAGGGAATTCGGAAGCGCACATCTGCAGAACGGTGCACTTGTCCGACAATTTCAGTAAGTAACCCGGACGCAAGCCTAAAAGACAGCGTATATGTATATCTATGGTATAAGATACAGTAGGTTCATGTTACAAAATACTTTTTTTATTTTTGTTAATTCTATCTTCATTCATAGTCTACACTTAGTAACAATCGTCATATGTTAACTGATATTCTCAATAAATAAATACATTTTTAAAAGAAATATTACGAACTATTTCCTCACTAGTTTGGAAAGAGTTTTGCGGGATTTCTTTCGCACACTGCTTGCAAAGTGAGGGGACAGGGCACATAGTTACAGGGGTCTGAGTGGACAGGGAACGGGTTGTATTCCGTCACGGCCCAGGTCTTTTTACTTCAGTCTATGTTCCAGATTTGGGAGGGTTTCTGGTTTTACTTGGCTAACTCCGTAGAGTTCACTCTGCTTTGTGAAACACCCCCTTGGTGTAGCGTGTGGGGCTGGTTTCGGGTACCGGTAACCATGTGTGGTGTTGGTAAACACTAGCTGGCCCCACTCAGTGTGGGAATGCAGTGGACAGAATGCTCCATTGTGGATTTGAATGGAGATGGTGTTCAACTGGAGAGAGTGGGCGCTCTGGCATTCTCTTCCCACTGTCCTTCACAAGAATAAAACTAGCGCATGGCTTTCTGACTATAACTTTTTCTGGAGTCAAACCACAAAAGCTCTTTATAAGTACACATTTGCATGTTGGACCATTTGTGGGGGATTATCATTGAACTGTTTTGGAAACAAAAAACCAGATTGTACTTCATGCGGCAAGTCAAAGAAGAAGCGAGAAATTCTAATCCATATCCGCCCCAGTTATAGCTTGTTTGCTTATATGTAATAGTTTAATATCTGTGATCAGCACTGCTGCTCCCACACCTCCATCCCAGTGTAGAGATGCATATCTTTGCAAAAATATCATTGAGAATCTTTATTATCTTCAGTAACACAATTTTTATTAAAATGATTGTAGCAAATGTGCTTCCTCACAATGCCTACTGGCTGGCTGCTCTGCCCTAAGTGGATTTAATCGGTGGATTTTTTGGTCATGGCTAATGCATTTCAACATATATGTCGAAACACGTTAGCCAAATAAAATGGTGCAAACAATGTTATGTCTTTTCTTTAAAATGGAGGATTAAAAAGCAGTGTATTAAATAATTTTTGGATTTATTACCCAATCTCTGTCTCTTCCTCCAGTGACAGCATTGTGAGGGTAGTACCCAGTGAACATTTCTGTGTTGAAAAGTCAGTGAAGTTTTGGTTGAGAAGTGAAAGTTTTAGGATGCTAGGATGTAGCCAGGCTATATCATGTAAAACCTGAACTAAATTAGGGCTAAATTGACACGTTTATGTCAAAAATGTGTCCAAACATCTCTCAACCTCGACTTTCACCCCTCTAGACGTCTAGATTGCGGCTTTTGCTCACTGAGCACGTGCCTGGAGACCAGAAAGGGTCAAAATGGCATCCAAGGGTGCGTCCCGATATTCCCCCTGAACGTTTCAAATATAAGTATTTGAATGCACAGTATACAATTGCCGTTTGCGGTGAGACATTAATTAATATGTAACCATTAATACGTAATTAAGATGTAATCAGCAACATTATATTAAAACACAAAATATCTGTTTCCGGGGCACGGAGGAGTGGAGGGGGGACGCACCCCAGCTGTTGGGTTAGCAGCAGGGCCCATGCAGTAGTACGTGGGCAGGGAACATGAGTGTTTTCATCTCCCTGGGGGAAGGTTGATGGTGTTTCATCGGGTAATGACTCAACTGGGATTTGATAGCTGTTGTTTTGAAGGACATGTGGAGAGGGTGTGTGCGTGTGTGCGTATCGGTAATGGCTGTGTGGAGAGCGTGCGCGTCGGTAATGGCTGTGTGGAGAGCGTGTGTGTCAGTAATCGCTGTTGCCTGTAGCGGAAGCATATGAGGCTGGGTGTGTGCACATGTGGGAGCTTTGCTGACAGTGGACTCTGGGAGAGGGGGGTTATTTACACAGAAAACGTGGGGGTTCTGCGGGGGTGGCCAGATTACATCACAGAGCTGCTATGCACCTCTCCCGCTTTGGTCTGCCAAACCCAGTATCCTTCCGCCCCACTCAGAAGAAGAGCACTTGTGGATGGGCCTTGCCAGCCGCCCCAAACGTATCTTCTTGGCAGCTAACTCGTCTATCTCTGGCAAGAGTTCATTGCGCTCCTTTGACATTTAATCCTGCGGATATTTCTCAGCGGAAGTAATTACCATGGCTGGAGCACACAATAGCCCATCTGAAGGGCCGGGAGGAAAACAGAGCACCATTATGGCGAAGCGAGCCACTGAGGCTGATCTGAGATCAGCCATGGATGTGCCTGCGGACGACGTAATCACTTCTGCCCGCACAGAAATCCAATAAACCTACAAGAAATAGTATCGCATTGGGGTGTAATGTATTCATTAAGTGAAAGTTTTAATTATATGCTACACCGCGTTCAGGCTAATCCTGCAGTGGAGTTGCAGAAGGAAAAGCAGTAGGCTATGTGCCCAGTCACAGTTTGATTAGAATACACGCTTTTAATGGCTTGGTGAAATGTTTCTCTCCCTGTTTGATGCAAATGTGTGCCTGAACTGAGAGCTGTAGAGGTCCTGCTTCATTTCACTGTCAAAAACAAGGACGTTTAGTCAGGGGAGACCAGGTGTGGAACATTCATTGTACAAAAATCTCTTTCTCTGGTACTATACCTCAGACATTGGTCACAGCCTCAGTGCACAAATCACAAAGATCTCTCAACTTGTGTAACTCAGGAAGTTTATGGTCTGACAGTTGAATGCGAACTGCACCTGTTTCCTTTGAGCCTGACGCTTTTTTTCCATGTCGATTCTTGAGAGGTGACTCAAGATTGGAAACATAATAATGACATTATATATTGGACAGATGGGAATCCCATATGTATGGGGCCCGTACGTCTTTGGCCTTGTTTTAGGGGCCAAGTCAAAAGCTCACAAGCGGGTCCTTTTGTGGCAATACTGATCTTGCAGAGATCTCATGGAGGTCATGAGACTTCTTCTGAAGAATCTACACTGCCTGGTCAAAAAAAAAGTTGCCGTTTCACCTGTCATGCATAGTGCCCACTGTACAAGCTTCTGGAGGCAGTGTTATGATCTGGGGTTGCTTCAATTGGTCAGGTCTAGGCTCAGCAACGTTATATGCAGCAATAAAATGAAGTCAGCTGAGTACCTGAATGTACTGAATGACCAAGTTATCCCATGGGCATATTCCAGGACAACAATGCCAAGATTCATTGGGCTCAAATTGTGAAAGAGTGGTTCAGGGAGCATGAGGAATCATTTTTAGACATGACCTTAACCCCATTGAAAGTCTTTGGGATGTGCTGGAGAAGACTTTAAAGAGTGATTTGACTCTCCCGTCGTCAATACAAGATCTCGGCCAAAAATGTATGTAACTGGACAGAAATAAATGTTGTGATGTTGCATAAGGTTGTCGACACAATGCCACGACGAATGCGCGCCGTAATCAAAGCTAAAGGCGCTCCAACGAAATATTAGTGTGCAACGTTTTTTTTGGCCAGGCAGTGTAGCATAATTACTGGTTTGAGCGTCCTTGCGGCTGCTGTTGAACATTGCCATAGATGTGAACAATAGGAAGGTAGTTCAAATATGTGGCGTGTTGAGAGGAAGGTAGTTTCTGCAACGGTTACCAGGAACTGCAGCTTTGCATATCTATTGGGCAGGTTTCGTTAAAAGACGTTAACCCCCCCCCAGGTGCTGTCAGTTTGAATTCCCAGTTTTTTAAAGCGTTGAATGGGCCAGATAGAATCAGTTCTTATGTTCGACGTGAAAGAAAATGTTCATGCTATACAGGACTTTGCTGAAAAATAAACAATAGCCTGACCCTTGTGGCGTTTCTGAAACCACTGCTAATCACGGAAATATATGAATACCTGTTCCTCTGATCTGCACTAATCAGTCGTAGAAGGAAAGGAACTCGATAAATCAGAAGCAAATCTGTGTGACCTCTAAACTCTATAGTATTCATAGTAGCAGCAGTTATTGTAGCCGTAGAAGCTTTTCGTCCTAGGCTGAGCTTTGACTTTGACGATGTGGCAGTGCAATTTCTGTACTGTGCAAGTGCTTCCTTGTGCATCTGTCACTGATTCCAGAAGGTTCTACTTCACCTGACATCATCTCTTTGTGTTCCGGCCTCCCTCAAAATCTGCTCTAATAGAATTTACGTAACGCAGGTCTGTGAATGGACATATTTCCCCCATTGTTCAGGGCTGAGGCATTGGAAGAATGCGTAGGGAGTATATTCGTTTAGAAAGAGATGCTGAGATGCTGAACTGGCAGAAAGCTCATGTGTCTGGCAGCATAGTAATCCCTCAGCTGTTTCAAACATTTAAAAGGCGCTAATTAGTGTCATTATGAACCACAGTTAAACCTTATTAGGCTACCTGTGCTTACGATCTTTGGCGTTTCATTTACAGTGTGTAGCCTATGACGGAAAATGAAAGGTATGAGTTTTAAAAAAATTGGGAATGTTTTCATTACTGTTTGACAGGTTGTGAAGGTCAGAGTGGCGTAGGTTAATAAAACTCAAGCAGATTTCAGGCACACTGCAGGGCATTCAGGGGCTGCGTTCAAATCCAAATTTTATTCTTTCTTCCGGTCGTTCCCTTCCCTTGCTTCAAGGGTCAAATCCACAAAATGCTAGGATGAAATATGGCAGCCACACCAAGTGTGATTCAGATCCAATTTAAGAAAGAGGGAGTAATTATATTCCCTCGCTCCCTTGTTTATCCTCCCTTCCACCAAGGATATAAAATGCAAGCGTCCAGCAAGAAGGGAATCCCACATTGCAATGCTCCACGTGGAAAAGTGGGTTGTCACATTTCAACTCTATGGTATTGCACTTCCTATATGTTGCGAGGGCGGTTCAGTTCCATTTTTGTTTCTCGTCAATCCTCCCTTGCAGAGCACCTGTTAAGTTTGCTTGCTGCAATCAATCATTTACTCAATCATTTATTGCCATTTCAACCATGTTGATTGGAATTTGCCTCAGAGGAGCTCTTAAAAACAGAGATAACATAACATAAAAACAGTACATATAACACAGATTACCTTGTTTGTAGATAGTGATACATTATCATACTATCGTATGCATACACACATTGTCATATGACTCCTGAGTGAGCCCAACTACCTTCCTACTTAAATACATAAAAATTTAAATGGAGCACATACCTATTACATATTCTAAAGTAAAGTGCATCATCATCATCATTCATCATCATCATTCATCAACCCGCTTATTCCTGTTCAGGGTCACGGGGGGTGCTGGAGCCTATCCCAGCATGCATTGGGCGAGAGGCAGGAATACACCCTGGACAGGCCGCCAATCCATCGCAGAGCACTCACACCATTCACTCACTCATTCATACCTATGGGCAATTTAGAGTCTCCAATTAGCCTAACCTGCATGTTTTTGGACTGTGGGAGGAAACCGGAGTACCCGGAGGAAACCCACGCTGACACGGGGAGAACATGCAAACTCCACACAGAAGGCCCTCGGCCGGGATTCGAACTCGGTACCTTCTTGCTGTGAGGCGACAGTGCTAACCACTGCACCACCGTGCCGCCTAAGTAAAGTGCATGCTGCTATAATTATAAAGTGCTTGTGTGTTTCCTACGTACGTAGCAAATTGTGTCACAAGATAGCTCACTCGAGGGACCAAGGGAAGGGAATGTGTTAAATTGGATCCGAATGCAGCCGTGGTGTTTGTTTTTTGCCTTTATTGAAAGCCTTTTTCTGCTTTTTCTCTCCAATTTGGATTACCCAATCATGCTGCAACACTCATTGTATTGCGACCTCCGTTGTCAATTCGAGAGAGAAGCATGTGCTTTCCTCCGAAGCGTGTGATGTTGTCGCTTTTTTTGCACACCATGATCAACAATTCAGGCTCACACAGACATGAGTCAGAGGAGGGCATGTCGTGTGGAGCTCAACATGCGAATTGTGAGTACCCAAATCGACCAGCGGGGGTCGCTGGTGCACAGTTCACACACGACTGTGTGGCCATGCGCAGCTCCAACGCCATCCTTAAGTTTGCAGACGACACCACCATCCTGGGTCTCATCTCCAACAACGATGAGACCGCCTACAGAGAGGAGGTCAGCATCTTAGCAACATGGTGCCAGGACAACAACCTCTCTCTCAACGTCTGCAAGACTAAGGAGATGATCGTGGACTTCAGGAAGCGACAGGGGGGGGGGGGGGTCACGCCCCCATTCACATCGATGGAGCTGAAGTGGAGAGAGTCTCCTGCTTCAAGTTCCTCGGTGTGTTCATCAGTGATGACCTATCCTGGTCCAGGCAATCGGTCGCGGCAGTAAAAACTGTCCAAAAGCGCCTATACTTCCTGAGGAGACTCAAGAAGTTTGGCATGTCTGCCAAAACTCTCACCAACTTTTACAGGTGCACCATTGAGAGCATTCTCACTGGCTGCATTACTACCTGGTATGGCAGCTGCTCCGCTGCTGATCGCAAGGCCCTCCAGAGGGTGGTGAAGACAGCGGAGCGCATCATTGGCTGCCACCTCCCCTCTGTGCAAGGCATCTACCACACGCGATGCCTTAAGAAAGCACAGAAAATCATAAAAGACTACAGCCACCCAGGCTATGGACTGTTCTCGCTGCTGCCGTCTGGTAGACGTTACCGGAGCATTCGGGCACGGACTACCAGACTCACAAACAGTTTTTTCCCCCAGGCCATCAGGCTTCTCAACCAGCAGCATTAATCGCATTCATCGCACCTCATTGTATGCTCTAGGCACTTCTTATGTACATTCAATGTACATCACCTTAATTTAATTTATTGCACATGTCTATCGGCACCTCCACACTTTATATTTAATACTCCTACTCCTACTGTCCATATCTGGAACTGCTGCTAGTGTTTTACCGCTATGTATATTTATATTTGTTATTCTTGCCCTTATTTGACTTTTTTTTTAAACAATTTTATATATGTTTTTTTTTGTTTTTGTTTTTTTTGTTTGTTTTTAATGCCTACTACATAGTTGTTGCTTGCCATGTCCTAAGAATTTCATTGTTCAGAATGACCTTGTGTTATACTGTGCACTTGATAAATAAAAACACTTTGACTTTGACATTGTCATCCCAGCCAGCCGAAACCCTCCCTCCCTGGGTGACATTAGTACCAATTGTGCATTGCCCTGCAGGGCTGCTGGCCACATTCAGCTCTGACATGATTGGGATTCAATACCAGATCATGAGGCTCATCCACACACTGAAACATTGTCATAGGACCCAGCAGCCCTTAACTGCCTTTTTTATGAGCAGTCCTTCAACTGGGGGTGAAGGCCCAGAGGTCGAACGCACCCAGGTGGTATTGCCTGCTATTTCACACAAGCGGATACCGGGTGTGATAGGAACAACTGATAAGATCCTCTATGACTGCTGGGTATTACCTCACTAACTCTTGCCTTTATGTGATGAAAGTCTAAACTGATCCAGGATCAGTGCTGGAAACATAAATAATGGATGTCTTTCCAAACTGTCCAAGCATACAACCCATTAAATAGGCTAACTATTCCTGTCATCTGAGACCCACCTGTTATTAAAACGTAGTGCGCTAGATGCGTAGACTTCAGAGATGCTGTCTCTTGTCAACACCTGTACAGTAACTTGTCTCAGTGAGCGCAGGAGACTGTGGTCACTCAGGTGAAATGAAACCTGAGCCTCTCACTCGAGACCGTGGCATGGCCGCACGCCTCCGCGTTCTTTTGTCCCAGACTCCTCGGGTAGCACGCTGTTATTCTCCTAGCTCCACCATTTGTTCTTTTTCCCACGGCCGACTCTGCCTGCCTGACGTAGTTGAGGCTTATCTGGACAATGCCTGGGATAGCTGCGGCGGCTCTTCGCGAGGGTGCCCCTGCGTTTGGGGGAGAGTGGAGAGGTCGCCGCGCTTAGAAGAGCGAGGCCGTGGAACAGTAGAGCCGTGGTCTAAAGAATGTTTCGGTCCCAGCAGAGCAGCCATTGACGGGCTGGTGACAGATGGTGGTGCCTGTTGCTGAGCTGTTAGATGACAGCTGTACTAGAGGGAGGCAATGCTGTCTAGTATCTCCAAACTCAATAGTATTTTTATGGCTGGGGTCACACAGCCAAAGCCTTCCTTTTATGTCATTTAGAAAATTGTGAAACATCAAGGAAATATTTACCACTTATATAATTTTGGCCTAAATGTGAATGTCGCTCATGTGTTAACAGGCAGGAAATAACTTATTTTATACAGTAACCAGGTACCAGTGCTCGAGTGACCAAGAACCAACTATAACATTTAATCTGTTTTAGTGGCTACCAGAATGTTAAACATTCCTTTATAGTTGAAGCATTCAGTCGTTCAAAAACAGTTGTATTTATTACACGTTTCACTCCCACAGGTATATTCCAGCCAGGGGCTTAGATGTCAGTCATGTGACACAGAAACCTGCTTGGATCTTGAGTTGAGCCATCTGTAGCCTGTGGCAAATCACTGGGTAGTGACCTGGGTACTTCTCCGGGTGACAGAGAAACGTATGCTGCCCTGGTAACCTTCATATTAAAACTTGACTTAAGAAACAGAATACAAGTATATGCATATACAGTATATCCCTCTACAAGAGACTGACCTTCGAAATGAAGCCGCTCTTCTAAATGACATCTTTTATTTTACAACTTTATTTTGACAGCTTAAGTAGGTGATTCTTCCCCAAAGCTGTCTAAACACAGCCACAGGCCAGGTTGAGTGAATGGGACTCCTGACAAGACAGTGATTTCCGAGCTCAATAAAAGGCTCCAGTAACCTTCTGCTGTGAATGAACGCAATCCCAGGGTGCTTTGCCACTCCCTGAAGGCAAATGCCCTTCTCCACTGACTCACTCTGCTGAAGTCCTACCACCGATCTGCGTTTCCCCTGGCAACACCGCACACACCCTACAGCCAGGTAATGGGAAGGTGGACCGCTGTGCCCTTTTCCTGTTTTAATAGTCTTTCAGAAACGCACGGCTGTAATTAGCCGGGATCGTAGTTTAAACTGCACCTGAAAACACAACTGAATACCATGATTTAAAACACGGGTAATTATACACCAACAAGGGGGACTACCCTTGAACTTGTTCAGAATCACTGCATGTGCACCCAGAGCCAGAAGAGGGGTTGCATTCTTTCTGAATTTTTTTTTTTTTTGGGGGGGGGTTTCACATGGTGGTTCCACTCTAAAGCTCCCCCAAGAGGTGTAGACTGCATACTCTAACTGCGTCTGGTTTGCAGGTAGAAGCAGGAGTGACATACAAGCACCCTATTATTCCTGATCAGGGTCTGTTTAGTCAGCCTCCCACCTTCCTTTTGTCATGCTTCAATTCCACATTCCGGAAGCCCAGAGAACTCAGCATCAAAAACGAGCTTTATGGTAAACGGGGGGTATTGAGCAATGTTAGCACACGCAATTCCTAGGGTGTAAACAGGTGGGAGTGCCAAATGAATCAATTCCATGAGATCAGCCTATTGCCTCACAGCAGACGAGTCCAGCGAAGTCATGTGGTGTGAGTATTTTTATCACTTAATCGGTGGCCCTTTTGTATGTGCGTGAGGAAATCACAGATGTTCGGTTATCTTGAGACTCAAACGGCCTTGACGGTGTCATCCTGAGCCGCTAGAGGGTTTAGCGCAAATAAAGTACAGGAAGTGATTCTCTGTGTACTGAATCAGTCATGTTTAGTCTTCAGGCCGTGTCACTGACTTGCTTCAATCACATTCCTTAAATGGTCTTAACAATGGGTGGAATGTCTTGGCTGGCATGATTTCCCCAGACATGAGTGCTAATTAACGGTTTAGCGAAGCTGTAATGCCAGCAATGGTAACAGATTGCTCGCATACAAAAGCTGTGTTTGCACACCTGTTAAGCCGGAGTCAGGTCATGACAAGAACCTACAGTTAAATAACAAACCAGAATGGCTTCCAGAAACAAAGAATATAGAGACAAAGAGCGGAAATAGAGTGGTGTCAAAGTTCATAAGAATTCAGAAGGCCTGTTTGTGTGTCTTCATAATGATATCATCGGTCGTTTGAACATTACTGCAGATGGGTGAAGAAAGACAATGTGATTAGATGGACAGGAAACCTCAGACTCGAGGCTAAAATGGTGACCTTCCTATTTATCTGAGCTTTTACCTTCAAATAAGCTGGTGAAGTGCATTAGTAGTGGGAGCAGTGAGCTAGATGGCTTTAATCCTATTGTTCACATCTGACTTACAGGCTTCATATTTTATAAAGAAAAATTGCTGATACACAATAATATATGTCAGTGTTGACAGCTATACACATAGATACAGACAGTATTAACATAATATAACCCCCATCAATCATGTTATTTAACAGAGGGACTTTTTAAATCTGAAAGAGGGAATGCATAAATGAGTAAGGAATTGACATGTATGTCCACGCACTTTTACAAATAAAGGTACAGTGGAGGTACATTTTTCTTCTTTAAGGAAAAAATTTCCCAAACTAATAAGTACCTTTTACAAGCAAAAAAAGGTATACATGAATTTTGTATTGCTGGCTAGGGGTAGGCTACCATTTTATCTACCGATAAAGGGTACCACCCGACACAAATGTGTTAATACCTTTTTAGTGTATGTGTTGTGGACATTACCATTTGTGTTATAGACATGTCTGTACATGCGGTAGACATGTCCATACATATGGGGATGTGTCCATACATGTGGTAGATGTGCACATACATATATATATATATATATAATTCACTGATGGGCTCCCACTTGAGTTAAGAATTTGAACAACGTGAGTTCTGAATTTAATTTTGAAATCTTGTCATTGGGAGAATGAGGACGTTATACTCATGTCTTATTACTTTCGAATGTATGCACACACACACACACACACAAACAACAATGTATGTCATTAACCGTAAACTTGCGGTTTTAATGAATTGTAACCTATATGGAAACTAGACAAAAAATGAGTGTCAGCTTTACGTTGCTAGGTTACAATACGCCAATAAATTAGCAATAATTTCTGCAATGGCAAAAAAAAACGTATAATCGTATTTTTGCTGGAAGAATGTATATATGTGAGGGGTGATCATAGTTTGAACAGAGTGTGTCCCATAGAGGGAACCTCAAACTTAATTATATTTAAACACGGGCACAAGCCTTCTCACCCACCCAACTGTATGCAGTTCCTGATTACTTCACTTGTGCTGATGCATTCCATTCCAAATGACGTCGAATGGGAAGGGCGAAAGGCGCATGCTATAAAGTGTTCTTCAGACTGTTCATTCAAACTATTCATCCGTCCACCGCGTCCTCTTAAGTGAAACTAGGGGAAATTCTCGCGGACTGAAACATCTCGGCACACACGAAGAAAAATTTACATTTAAAACCATGAAAATGTCCGCATCCGAGCTGTGCAAGGTTCTGAAGGAGGGAGAACTGGAGAAAAGAAGCGATAACCTCCTCCAGTTTTGGAAAAGGAAGACGTGTGTCCTCACGGAGGACAGTCTGAACATTTACGCCGACAGCCAGAAGAAGTCGAAGAGCAAAGAACTGAAGCTGCAGTCGATCAAAAAGGTGGACTGCGTGGAGCGGACGGGGAAATTCGTCTACTTCACAATCGTCACCACTGACAATAAGGAAATTGACTTCAGATGCACAAGCGAGGATAACTGTTGGAATGCCGTTATCACGATGGCTCTGATCGACTTCCAGAACAGAAAGGCTATTCAGGATTTTAAAACACGACAGGAGACCGAGAGCACTTCGCCTGGGCAGCAGGAGAGGCGGATGGCAAGGGCGCCGTGAGAGCCGCAGTGCAGTTAACCGAATGCCATTGGTAAGACGCGTGGGCTTGCCGGTCTTAAAAAGTAAATGACTGTCATATGAAAAAATGTTCAGCATGTGCATATCAAAGAAACTTTTTAAAACGACATTCTAATTCATACAAAAAATTATCGTATAGGGTCTATGTTCATTAGCCGATAGTGCATTTGTGCACAGTATAGGCTACCATAACAAAAAAGAAACAGGCGGGCGAAATCTTACTGATTTATACAAATTTAATAATGAAGATCTCATTTTCAATTTCAAGTCCAGCGCAGACTATTTGGCATAAGTTTACTTTTGGAGTTAGATTTTTCCCTCAATCGAATATTTAAAAGTAGGTTAAACCTATATTACCCACGGTTCCTATTAGGCTATAGACCAATTATACTACCATGCTGTATTAAAGTTGATAAAAAATGCATCTAATATTTTACATTCTGTATTGTCAAACATCTTAACGATATATTTATTTTATTTGTCTCTGTGTTTTCTTATAGTTACTCTTTTACCGTGTTATTCTGGACCATGACGAATATGTGGACCAAACGAAAATGGACTCTGGTCAGAAGATGAAGGATTGTTCGGGACAGACGCGTCCTTGGGGAACTTCCGATAGCTTATCCTGGATCCTTAAGGCTTCTATCAAAAGAAGAGACCATTTCAAAACTTGCTACCAAAGACTGAATAGCGTAATATACCCTTAAGCGTACGCTTTGATGGGGGAAACGCCTTGCGAATGACAGTATATATTTATTTATTTTTGAAAAAAAATGTTCTGTATGAGTACGTAAGTGTTGTATAAATTATTTACCATTTTATCATGTATTTATTTAAATAAATGTTTTATAAAGTCCACTGTGTTTGCATTGATAACTTAAATCCTGTTTTGTTACACGTTGAGTCTAAAGTGTTTTTAGTCGTTCACCTGAACGAAACCTAAGCTACAGCAGAACAAAGCCCAGTATGGAATCGTTATGCGCTTAATACACGATAAATGGCTTCCATACACCATTTCAAGACTTTAATCTCACGCCCATAAGATTTTTTTAAATCATATGTCGGCCAACCCATTCATCTCATCTCCAGGTGCCCAACGGATGGCCTAAACCAGGGGTTTTCAAAGTGGGGGCCGCCAGGGGGGCCAATTGGAAGGGAGAGGAAAATGCAACAAAACAAAAAAAAAAAATTATTTTGTAATTTTATTTTAAAAATTAATTTCAATTCAATTCATAAGATTACTGTGCCGGTTTAAAATAAGATATAAATTGTTATAAATCCTTTCATATCGAAATTTGGTCTTTGCCATGCCCTTCTTTCAATCGCAGCCAATAACTAACCGTCTGCCTGTCAGTCAAAGCGTTACGTTGAGCTGCTAACGGCCCGATTATGGAATCAAAATAGGGTCAAAAGTATTGTGTTGTGTATTAAGAAGCTGTATGTTAGATTTTTTTATATTTGCCAGTGTAATTTAAAAGTTTTTAAAAAAAAGCCATTTCGCAATAGGGGGGCCCCAGCCAGAGGCTACGACTATTTGGGGGTCCTTGGCATGGAAAAGTTTGGGAACCCCTGGCCTAAACAATACTTAAAATCAGATGGAAAAAAATCCCCTCTGTCAGCTGACCTAATTTTTATCAATGACTTCACTCTGACACCTCCCTTTCACCTCAGTGTTATCCGAATTCATATCTTCCTCCTCTTACTCATTCATGTTGGAATGCAGATAAGGGTTGAAGTTTGAAAAGGTAAGTTCTCAGGTAGCACCTTTGAAGACATCTTTAATGCAAAGTCCATGTGCGACTAGAGTGTGCAGCAAAAACGGAAGTGGAAACACCATCTCCTCACATGGGGGTCAATGCCATAAAATCTTTGGCAAGTGGGAGATTCATTCTAGATATCCATGGATAACCCATACATTATGCTAGCTATTTGTCTAGGGTTACATGTCATGTGAATATGTATGGTTCTTGTTGAGGAAAGAAATGAAAATGATCAATTATTTGATTAATGTCACTTAGCAATAATAATGCTGTGCATAATTAGAGAAGGCACGTACAGTAGGCCACGCCACACCACATTCTATTTTTCAAGGGAAGTAAAGGAGACGAGGGACAGGAAACAAAAACACACACCTCCAAAAGTACCAATATTGGCACTCTTGATAAACAGGTGATGAGCTATATTTTATAGTCAAGAATACAAAAAACTCAGTAAACCTTCTGTGCAGTTTTTTTAATATATATTTTTTATTTTATTATATTTTCCAAAACAATAGTAGTCCAAATGATTGGCACCAGTTTTCAGTACTTTGTGCATGCTCCCATTGCGAGGATAGCACTATTGACTTGTTTTCAATAGTGTTTCATGAGATTAAAGCACAACTGAACTTTGGTAGAACTTTGGGTTGTGTAGTTACCTGGCCATGATACAAGTCCAAATGATGGCAAAACATGTTTGTTAGTTGCTCTGTGCTCCCCTGGGGTGATAATATGGTATTCGTCGCTCTCAATTCCCCTTTATAGGGCAGCTAAAATGGTCTCAAAATGACACTTCTAGCACGTATACGAATGTGAAAGAAGCGGATTCTGTCAATACAAACAATAACCAGTCCTCATACGTATTTATTTTAGAAAATTAAATGGCCCTTTCCTGGCTTTTTCATATTTTATTTGGAACGTAGATCTGGTAGGTAGTTCTTGCGCCAGAAACAGCGTTAATGGGAAATGCGTCAGAAACCACTCATTGGTCCAAATGTCCATGGAAGCAAGCATTCCTGGTAGTATACATCTATGGTAAACAAACCAACCTGCTGACATTTTGCTAGTCTTTTCTGGTAGCTTGCTAACAACATTGAAGAAAATAGTACTTTTATAAATAATTTTAATTACACAAAAAAAAAAAACGTAAAAGGACTGCTTATTGTTTGTATTGACAGAATCCGCTTCGTTCGCGTTCGTATACGTGCTAGAAGTTTTAGCTGCGCTATAGAAGTGAATGGAGAGTGACAAATAGCCTATTCTGGATTTTCACCCCAGGGGAGCACAGAGCAACTAACAAACATATTTCACCAGCCTTTGGACTCATATCATGGCCAGGTAACTACACAACCCAAAGTTCAGTTGTGCATTAATGAATATATTGGGGGTGGATCTGTTGACCATTCCCCCGTACGGAATCTTTCTAGATCCTTTGGTCGGTGCTCGTGGGCTGCCTTTTTCAATTCAAACCACAGATATCTGACCATGCCACTGCCTGGAGACTGAGTTGGGCATTACAAAACAGTCATTTTACAGTCGTGGTTCTGGGACTCTCCTTACAACAGTCTCAGAACCAGTACACACAAAAAACCCACAACAAAGACCCAGCATTCTTCTTCCAATGCCAAACAAACCATGCTTGTTTTGACCATAGCACCCAGTTCCAATTGAAAACCAACTGATGCATATGCAGATTAATTTATTTATTACTTATTGGATTATATTTAAAAAGATTCTTATGAATGTGAATAACAAAATGACTTTTTAGAATATATATATTTTTTAACAGCAATTGCATTGGAATAAAAGAATATACTTTCCCCCTTTTTTTCCCCCCCGCATTCAATATAACTCACTACCTTCATTGTTTTTTTACACAGCCTTCGTTGTGCATCTTTATCAATGGATGGCAATAATGTTTTGTGCATGTACAGTGCCCTCCACTATTATTGGTACCTCTGGTAAAGATGAGTAAAAAGGGTTATAAAAAGTTCACCGTTTGGGGAATTAGCTTTATCTCACACTGAAAAAATGAGAAAAATCCAACCTTTAATTGAACTAAATTTATTATGAGAAAAAAAAAAAAAATCCCTCATCAAGACAATTATTTTTAACAAAACCATGTGTGCCACAATTATTGGCACCCCTGCATTTATATATAGAATACAGTAATCATTTTGAATATTTGGTCGCATATCCTTTGCATGCCATGACTTCCTGATGTCGGTGACCCAACAACATCAAAAGACTCTTGATATCTTATTTTCTGGTACTCTTACAAGCGATACTATAACGTCTCTGAATTTAGATGAATCTCTATGGGAATTTGGGGGTGGGACTAGATTTAGCTGTAAATTATGCTGGAACAGTATAGAAATACATGGTTGGTAAAATGGCTGTACGTCTTGTTGTTGGGTCACAGACATCAGGAAGTCATGGCATGCAAAGGATATGCGACCAAATATTCAAAATTATTACTTTATTCTATATATAAATGCAAGGGTGCCAATAATTGAGGCACAAGTGGTTTTGTTAAAAATAATTATTTCTTGAGGAATTTTTTCTGCTCATAATCAATTTAGTTCAATTAAAGGTTGGATTTTTCTCATTTTTTCAGTGTAAGATTAAGCTAATTCACCAAACGGTTAATTTTTTATAACCCTTTTTACTCATCTTTACCAGGGGTACCAATCATAGTGGAGGGCACTATATACAGTCAAGCCGGAAAGTCTGCCCATCCTTTTCACCTTCTCCACGTTTTATTACATTACAGACATATTCTACAATAGATTGAGTTCATTTTTTGTCTCAAAATTCTACACAAAATAGCGAAATAATGACAAAGTGAAAACATGTTTTTAGAAATTTTTGCAATTGTATAAAAAATCGAAAACTGAAATTTTTCATTTACATAAGTATTCATACCCTTTGCTTTAACATATTTTTAAAGTATAAATTTAATATTTGGTCGCAAATCCTTTGCATGGTGTTACTTCCTGAAGTCTGTGACCAATCAACATCAAAAGACTCTCGATATCTTATTTCCAGGTACTGTTACAAGCGATACTATAACCTCTGCATTTGAACTGATCTCTATGATAATTTGGGGGTGAGACTAGATTCAGCTGTAAATTATGCTGGTACAGTATGGAACACATGACTGGCGAAATGGCTGTACGCCATCAAGGGTCTAAGGTATCAAACGAGCCCCAAACCATCACTCTGCGGCCAGATATGGAGTAGATGTGGATGGATCCCTTTAAGGGTTGTTTCTCCTGACTTTTTTCCCCATAGAGTTCTATAGGAAAATGTGTCAGGAGAAATAACCCTTGCAGTGATCCATCCACATCTACTCCATATCTGGCAACAGAGTGATGGTTTGGGGCTCGTTCGATAGCTCAGACCCTTTATGACTTACTGCTATTTAGCCAGCCATGTGTTCTATACTGTACCAGTGTAATTTACAGCTGAATCTAGTCTCACCCCCCAATTCCCATAGAGATCAGTTCAAATGCAGAGAGCTTATAGTATCGCTTGTAACAGTACCTGAAAATAAGATATCGAGAGTCTTTTGATGTTGATTGGTCACAGACTTCAGGAAGTAACAGCATGCAAAGGATATGCGACCAAATATTAAATATGATACTTTAAAAATATGTTAAAGCAAAGGGTATGAATACTTATGTAAATTAAAAATTTCAGTTTTCGATTTTAATACATTTGCAAAAATTTCTAAAAACATGTTTTCACTTAGTCATTATGGGCTATTTTGTGTAGAATTTTGAGACAAAAAATGAACTCAATCTATTGTAGAATATGTCTGTAATGTAATAAAACGTGGAGAAGGTGAAAGGGGTGTTCAGACTTTCCGGCTACACTCTCACACACACACACACACACAGCATAAATGCCAATTTCAGCCTAAAATCTTGATAAATGTCTTATTTACAGTACATTTATATAAATATGGGCCATTTCCTATGAAGCACTACGGTACACAGAGTGTGAGCCCACTGGTCTCCTGAAGTATGATTGACAGGATTGAAACTTTGAAGCTGCATCCATCTGCAACTGGGATCAAAAGAGATCAGGGAATCTGCAGAGCTGACCATTAGGGTTAAAAATACTTTTCTCACAACAATATGGCCCCAGTGTTGATCCCTCATACCTGTCCCCTGACCACGCAGCTATAGGACCGGTGCCATGGGAACGCCCACCCTAGTAGCTGGAGTTCAGAGAAGACTGTGACCTCTGACCTCCAAACGTCACTCAAATGCCACTCCTTTTCATTTGTTCCCTTTTGATGGAAGTGGTACTGGAAACTCCTCCCACTTCTGTGATGTCATTAAGACATTACACCTGGATTGCAACCAGATTCTACAGTATTAAGTTACTTCTCTTAATACAATCATGTAATAGAGAGTTGTGCTGTTTTTTCTTGTTGTGAATGAGTGGGTTAAGAGTAGGCCAAGAGTTATTACAGAATTAAAACGGTTTTCACAGTGTGTAACGATTGTACACACCAGTACAATCTAAATTAGAAACATTTTGTATACAATATATCCTGAGCATTTTCCTAAAGGGGCAGCTCACCCAAAAAATATATTCTGATATCTTTCTACATACCCGGAGTGCTATCTATCCATCCAGGTAGTTTAGCTTAGAACTCACTAGTTCTGTAGATATAACTGCCCCTTTAATCATAGAAGATTAACAGAAGATTATTGTCCTCACCTTTTCTAGTCATTTGTTGCTAATCATTTTTTAAAAGGTGAATAGGTTCATCGTCTGAATACAATGTACAAAAATAAAAAAAGTTATAAAGTGATTAAGGTTTGATAAAAATCCTTTGAGGTTAATTTTGTCAAAAGTGCACTTGCTCCAGCAGATCAGCTTTGGTGGGTGTTGGCACATGCCATGTTGCTCCCCAGCATACAGAGAAACACCATGGCGTTCACTGCAAACTGGACAAACCCGAACGAGGGCACGCCGTAGTTCTCGTAGAGGAAGCCCCCGATGGTCGGTCCAATGGTCCGCATCAGGGACATTTCCGAGGCACACAGCCCCAGCATTGTGCCTGGAAGAGGGACGAGGGGACGGTGAAGTGCGCGTGCCGATGATGTCACACACTAGCCATGTTTCCATTACAGCAGGGTCATAAAAGAGTTTGAACAAGCTGTGATGTATCCACACGTTGGAGCCCCACCAGGCATAAACTAGCCATTTGATGTAATGGAACCGTTTAATTCTGGTTTGGCAAAGCACAGCAATCTTCCCTAATCCGGATTTTATTACCCTATATTATGGCTGATTTATACTCACTGCAAACGCTAAAGCAAATGTCTGGCGCCGTTGCTAATAGTTTTGCAGCAAATGTACACTATTGTGCAAAAAACTACAGTTTTCACTTGTGTACGAGCAGCCAAATATATGGCAGCCTATGGGGGGGGGGGGTGCTGGCTCCAGATTTGATAGCAGTCTGTGGAGCACGTCACTCACCGGTGTCGGAGGGCGGCACGCTCTTGGTCAGCATGGTGTCCGTGATGATGTTGAACACGCTGAGGGAGAACATCATGGGAACGATGATGAGGCAAAACTGGAACACGTTGGTCATCAGTGCCTGAAACACCGGAACACGCCTACGTTAGCGCTCGCGTGGTGGAACACAGCGACACGGCTGCATAAGTGAGTGAATGAGCGAGTGTGTGAATGAGCGAGCGAGAGTACGGGTGATCTCTCAGAGGCACACCTGAGCCAGGCCCACAAGGCTGGTGGTCCCAATGGCGAGGAGCAAGAGAGAGCTTTCAGAGAACCTCCTGGTCAGCCACCCGATCACCCCTCCCTGGACGACCTGGAGGAGTACAGCACACAAAGCTGTGTTTCAGCCAGTGGGACGAGGTTATGGGTTTGGGAGAGACACACACACACACACACACTAGGGGGCTGCAGCACTCTGGTATTCTGACCCAATGACGCTCCATCTCTGACGAATGGGGAATGTTTGCTCTGAGTGTATTTCAGTATCTAAAAACAGAGTGTAGGCAAGACTCCCTCGTATCCTTCATCTTATTTCCTGGAAGTCAAAATACAAAAAGTCCTCAACACACATCTCCACCCACACCCTAACAGCCCAGAGCCAGACGTACTTCTTTACTTGTTTGGTAGTAGTAGATGATAGCTTCTTGATGGTATCCAAGCTTTCTAGCCAAGGGTATAGGATGAACAACAAAGACAGATAATAGTAAAAGCTGTAGTGCTCAACACACACACACACACACAATAAACCTGAATGAATGAATGAAGACGCAAAGAACAAGCGGGAGAACCATTAGCATTTTCATCAGCGGCAGCATTCATTCTCAGGTAGCTAAAGGTCACAGGTGTGTTCTGGCGTTTCCCGTAAATGACTCTCCACATCAGGCCTTTCACAGAATAACCGTCACACACAGGGGCCTCATTTCCCAGCACACAGCCGTAATAGTGGCAGCATTAACCCTCTATCCGGGGACAGGCCCTGGGGAACGCGTAACGCGCTGCGTCACAAACCCGGTTTGAGTAACGGCAGTGCGTCTGTGTGACGGCAGATGAACCTGAAGTCGGAGACACATAATCAGTAGCACATGGGGACCCGTGGCTGCGGGCTGTTTCCACAGGCCTCGCGTCACAATCGCACTGTGATCATTACCAACCGCCAGAGTCCGGGAAAGCATCTGCTCTGCATGTGGACTGTTTACATTTGAAACAGGCAGGCTTTCTAAACAGCCACATTCATATTTGGACAGTATGTGCAGAAATGTACGTCTCAGCACTTGGGCATTAATAGTTTTAATGGGAATATTGTGATATTGTAATCTTCACTGTACGGTCGACAAAACTGCTGAGGGGATTTCCAAGAAACACATTTTTTTTTAAACTGCAGTCAGAGTGGAATGTTTGGCATGCATTACACTAAACTGGTGACAGAACACGCGCCGTCCTCATGTACATAAGTGGCTTTTTCCTCAGGTGAGCGCATGACTCCCTATGTCTGTTCAGAGGTGCAAAATCCAGGTTCAGAAAGTAAATGTCCTCCCCGGTATTTTGTTCAAATCACCTGGATTTAACAATTCTTCAACCAGGAGGTAGAACTAATTAGTGAAATCAGCTGGCTGAGTTCATGGGTGGAAGAAACACATGGCAGGACCTTTACTTTCTGACCCCTGGACTTTCCACCTCAGGTTGTGCTCAGGTGAGCACATACCTCCCTGTGGGCTGTGTTATCTCAGGTAAGCACATACTTGTGTTCTGCTCTCTCACGTGAGCACATACCTCCCTGTGTTCTGCTCGCTCAGGTGAGTGAATACTTGTGTGTGTTCTGCTGACTCTCTCTCAGGTGAGTGAATACTTCCCTGTGTTCTGCTCACTCTCTCTCAGGTGAGTGAATACTTCCCTGTGTTCTGCTGACTCTCTCTCAGGTGAGTGAATACTTCCCTGTGTTCTGCTGACTCTCTCTCAGGTGAGTGAATACTTCCCTGTGTTCTGCTGACTCTCTCAGGTGAGTGAATACTTCCCTGTGTTCTGCGGACTCTCAGATGAAACCATACCTGGGTTTTTTGCTCACTGTACAGATCACCCTGAGATTCACATGTAAACCATAGGCAGAAAGCAGTTGTCACTCTCAGCAGCAGGAAGCTGAAGCAGAGACGCTGAGGAGCGTCACCTGCACACACGCTGACACATCATTTTCCCGCTGCTGACTAACAATGCACACCCTTCACAACTGCCCTACTGTGTACATAAGGCGTGAGAACGCGTGTGCGTGTGAATGTGTGTGAAAACATGAGTCTGTCAGAGAATGTGTTTGCATAGCCTTAACAAGAAGGATTATGGCTTTAGTTTTGTTTTTCAGCTTGTCTGGTCTTAGTCTATCGGCCTAAAAATAGAGAGAAGGCAAAGCCAACGGCTCCTCTAAAAAAAAAAAGCCTACTGCTCCTTTTTTGACAATGGACAGGTTTTTATCCTCATCATCTTCTTAATTCGTTTTTTCCCCATGAACAACCATGTTTTCTTCACTTTTTAACATATGCATATTTTCCCTGACTCATCTCTGAGGGCCTGCACAGGCAGCGCATTGTTCGTGAGCCCCCATACGAGCCTAAAGTCTCGCGTCTGCATGCCTGGGATAACCGGAGAAATGTTACCAAGAGCACGAAAGAAAATGTCAAACCAGCTCCACATTCAGGGAAACTGCCTGCAGACCGTTAGAAAACTGGATCTGAATCATTCCAGACGAACAGCCTCTGAAATACTAAACACGAAACATCCGTTTCATAATCAAAGCCCCCCCCCTTTGTTTACTGCATTGCTGGGGTTATTATTTATGTGCAAGAATATTAGCTAAACTAATTTGAGGTACTAACATACCACAACTATTACTGTCTAAACCATTCTTACCACTTTTGAGTACCAATTCGTAGGCATGCCTCATTTTTGCCTCATTGCTGCTACGTCCTCTGTAAATTCAGTAGGACGAGCGCTAGCATGAGAATCCTTGAAACGAGCGGTTACCAGCACGATGACCAAAAGAGACAAGCAGGGACTCAGAGCTGGTCTTTGGTCTCAGTGCTGATGTAATGGCGGGAAAATGTGGATCCCTCAGACAGAGAGAGGCGACACACCAAATTAGGGCCGCAAGGAATTCTGGGTAAAAGGTCGCCGGGTTCGTTTCTCTTCGTGGCTTTGGGGGTAGGGGCGTTCCGGGGCTGTGTGGGCACGGGGAGGGAAGGCGGACACAGGTTTCAGTGCTTCCCTCACACATGCCCTTCCACAAAAAATAGAAACGCCCTGGGGTGAGATCATGCGAGATGAAGGGAGTGACACAGAAGGCTCCGGAAGCCAGCGGGAATCAGAGGAGCTTGAGAGGGATGAGCCAAAGGGAACCCAAGGCTTACAGACTGGAATACAATGAGACAGGACTCCGTTTCTCCTCCACAGATGGTGTCCGCTTCCCAAATCCCCCTTTGTTCAATTCAATCTGTGGGTGTTTGGAATGTTTGGGAACCTTTGACAAATGTGGAAAAATCACTGCTGGCTGTAAATGTATTGTATAACACACACACAGATCAAAGAGAAAATATACGAACCTGAGGCTAAGACAGACATAGAGAGCAAAAAAAAAAAAAAGACAAAGGATTTTAAAAAATAGCACTTGACAACTCTATATGGTGATCTGCTAAGATATGAAATGTGATACTATAACTGCTCTATTATTTCACTATGATCACTGACAAGGAGTGGCAACTAAAACTGAAACCACCAGGCAATATTAACAGTGGAATCCGTCATTTCACCACAGAAACTGTTGAGTTAAAGTAGAGTCTAAGCTACATGCAGCTAAAAGCTATACGCAGTGCTTTCTCAGAGTACATAACCGTTTCACAGAAGAGGAATTAATACAAGGCAGTGAATTGCTCTTAGCGCCCAAAGGTAAAATAACCTTCGGTCAAAGGAAATGACTTCCCCAGCCTTGTTTAAATTCCAGGAGTACAGTGTGACTTGTGGGAGGGGAAATCCCCTTCGTACAGCTCTGTGAAATATGACAAGCCTCCATAGAGCCCTCGGACCTACATCACTTTAACAGTATTGTGCTACCTGCCAGTGGTGAGTGGTCAGGGCATTGAAAATTTACGTTAAACCTGTAAACAGACTTATGTGTTCACATGCAGTCTATATGACATCATTCACATCCATCTTAAAGCACGGGAAGAGTGGGTTTGAGAGTTATATGTTTAACAGATATTGAAGAAAACAGCTGAAAATCCTCTTGCTACTGCCTCAAACATGACTAATGCTCCATTATGCAGGCCATTCAAGTGTAACATTACCAGAAGTGTATTACACACAAGAAGCACTTCCTTAACCTAATAATTATGGTCATTCGATACGGGCAAGTGATTCCCTGATAGACACACCTGTCTGCAAATGTCTTCCAGGCTTTTAAGAAGTGCTAACAAACGGGCGATGTAATGTGCAACCACAATGCATGTAGAGAACCAGTCTTTCCTCAGCATTTCATTGTTCTGTGCAAGAGTCTGTAATACCGTGTTTGGGGATATCTCCAGAGTTGGGGAGACCCAGGAAGTTTCTGTACGGTGGTGGAGGGGGAGGGGGGGGGTTTCCTTACCATCTGTACAAACCCAAAGTACGCCATCAGGTGCCCCGTCTGCTCTGCCTGCAGCTGGAAGAAGTTCATGGCGATGATGGAGAACATCGTCTGGAATATACCTTCGGGAGAGGGAGAGGGACAAAGAGGGATAAGAAGAAATGGAGAAAGAGTCAGATAAGATGGAGGGATCCATGAAGAAAGGAGAGGCAGAGGTGTGGAGCAGGAGAGACGAGGAAGAGATAAAGAAATGTAAGACGAGAGAGACAACCGGACACTCCTCTCTGCTGGTCAATGGTGACCGTAGGGGCTGTGGGCGAGCTGAGGGTTTTCCGGTCATTGTTCAAACTCCGGTCTGGAGTTATCGATCGCATGGGACCTTCGACCACTTGTTTTTCCAGGTGTCAATCGACTGCCCGTTACAATATCTCCTCTGTAGACACACAGCTGTCTGTGACCGGCCCGTCTAAGATGTCCGCACAAACTCATGCGAAGCGAACACACCCCGGAGCTCTTAATAAAGTGCAGCGCTTGTCGGGGAGGGTCGAGGTGAGGGTTCACACTGGGACTCCCGACCACACCCCCCAGAACCTCTTTCAAAGCAGAGAGGCGCCGTGCTGGAAGAGGAAGCGGGTAAGAGAATTTCCGGCAAGTCACACCCCGGGGGTCCTTCCTGAGGAGGGTTTAAACATGTGCCCCCTGCCCCCACCCCCCAGTGTGGTGGGGGGGCGAGGGGGTGTACAGAGGCATGCTGGGAGGTGAGAGGCCTGCTGTTTGCGCTCCGGCGTGCGGCTCTGATCCTGTCAAGCACACCTCAGCCGGGTGGGATCAGAGCAGAGACAAACACAGCTGAGACTGTAATGCAGTGGAACACACCGCTAAGCCCTGCTCCCCTCTGAGAGAGAGAGATGTTCTGTATCTGATTGCCATATTCCTGCATGTCCTGCCTTGCTTTGTCAACAAGACTATGGTTGTCCTGCCAATGAACCTTCAGAGTGTCACTGTCTGATTGTGGGATGAATCTCTGATACCTCTTCAATTAATCAGAAGGTTGAAGACCACATTCTCACAACATTAAAATGATTTCTTGAACCACCCCCCCTCCCCCCGAAACAATGTCAATAGAAAAGCATTGAACCTTCCAGAAAGTATAGAAAGTCCAGACATTTTGGTTAGTCGACGACTATCAGAGCTTAAGTTTTAGCAGCTCCATGTACAGAAATGCATGTGAATAACACCTGTCTGATTACCTGGGCACTTCCTCCCAGTCAAAGTTTAATTGGCAAAAATAAATCATTCTCTCCCTCTCCACCTCAGCTGATGTGTGGTGAGCATTCTGGCGCAATAATGGCTGCCGTTGCATCACCCAGGTGGGTGCTACACATTGGTGGTGGTAGAGACGAGTTTCCCCCTCATCAAAAATGTGAAGCGTCTTTGGGTACTTAGAAAAGCGCTATATAAAACCTATCAATTATTATTATTATTAAAGTGAGTCTGCAGTGAAGTGGACCTGCTCACCTGCCGGCAGACCGGAGATTATCTTGACGGCGAAGATCTTCGCCACGCCAGGAAACCTCATGAGCCGTGTGATCTGTCCCAGGTTAAACACGGATGCTGCACTGCCCGCCTCTGTAGACAAACACTGAACATTAAACCTGTTTATCGCCACACTGCAGATCACACTACATCCTTGGAGCCCATGTAATTACACCTCATGCTGCGAACCGTGGATGGACTTTATGTGTGTAATCATGTATTAAGCTTATGAATTACGGCCTTACTGGGGAAAGGGGTCTGTTCTGTATTGCGTTTAGGGTGGAGTGAGGTCCTTACTAGATGCAGCGTCCTTATTGGTCTGTTTCTTGGTGTGTTTGGGGATGAAGTTCAAGACTAGCAGCAGGTTGATGATGCATCCGCAGGCGGCCACGCCCGCGGTGACAGTGTCCCTGAGAAAGAGAGTCTGAATCAGAGTTGGGCGTCTCCCTCTTACGTTTATACCTCTGGAGTGATTACTCAGGGAATCAGAGGCTTCCATATGCCACATTTCCACAGACAGGCCAATCAGGTTGAGCTAAAAGATTAGTGTTCATACCTAAAGTTTAATATGAAAGGCAGTTACGTTTGCAAGTCCGCAATTGGGCCTTAGAAGTGTCACTCTAGATTCCTCCCATACAGTGCCTCTTTTTTTAAAAATTATAAAATAAATAAAAAAAGTTACCTGTGATAACGCCACCCTAGACCATCCTTTAACCAATGAGGACGAGAGGATTAGAAGGACCTAAAGCCCGGGCTTGAGGGCACAGAGAAGGTGCGTGTGAAGCAGCGCAGAAGAAAAGCGGTAAACTGTGGCGTGCGCCAGCTCGCCTGGCATTGGAAACAAGGCACCAGCGTGTCTGAAAGAGGAAGTGTCAACCCAGCAGGTTGTCACATTGCTAATGTGGTGATTTAGGGATTTATCAGCAGCTAAGACAGAGCCAGGGCACCACCACCACCACCACACCCCCACCTTCCCCTCCTCCTCTGCAGCCTGCCCCAAACTCGCCCTCCCCCTGTGGCCCACAGAGGAGCGGGGCCTGTGGAAATGCCATTCCCCTCCCACGCGCCGCACCAGAGCTGGGCCGGAGGTCTGCCCTGGAACCCCGACCCGAACCCCAACTGCCGGGAGGGCCACTGCTCCCCTTCCCAGCCCCTCCCGTCCCGCTGTGAGTCCAGCGGCCACAGCCAGAGCTTAAAAGGATCTGCAGTGACTCACTCTCCTGGAATTCACCCTTGTCCGCTGACGCCTGCCCCCAACGCACAGGGCCTGTGCTTAAGAAAAGCCTTTCTGTGTACATATTCGCTATCAAAGATCCCTCTGTGTATGGGTGTGTGTGTGTGTGTGCGTGCATGCCAATTATGAAGTGTGTTTGAGGGTCTGTGCACGTCAACCATGAAGAGTGTGTGTGTGTCAGTGTGGTAACCATGAAATGTGTGTGTGTGTGTGTGTGCGTGTGTCTGTACATGCCAACAATGAAATGTGTGTGCCAACTATAAAGTGTTTCTATGTGTGTTGTTTGTACGTTTTTGATACATTCTATGATTAAGTTGTGTGTGTGCGTGCGCATTTACATGTACCGATGTGTGTGTATGCAAGTGTGTGTCACAGGACTGGCTGTGAGAGACCTGGGCCATAGGACAGGTCGTGTTTCTTTACTAAAGGTGAGCTCAAACACTGCCTGGAGCTCTATAACTGCTTTCACATCCTGAATTCTTCTCACGTGATAAGGCAGTAATCACTGTGGGAAGTACGCGTGTTTAACTGCTGTAATGACAGCCCTTTCAGGCATGCCGTCTCAGGGTGGAGTCCAAGCTACCATGCAGACTGACACAGTATTTATAATATATTAACCGTTTACGCGCTGTTACTTGCCAGGGAGCCCTAAGCGAGCCCAGGTAAGTCCTGGGGTCCAGACTGACTGGGGGCGTCAGGGGTTTTGGCGGGAAAGGTTTTTGGGGGTACACGGGCATCCAATGCGGCTCCAGTCGGGCTGAGCAGCTACGACATGCCTTTTGCTGAATACTCCATCACCATGGAAACGTGTTGAGTCAGCGAGCATCGTGCAGGTGCAGTGGGGTGCTAAATTAGGTTTCTGAGGAGCAATGTGGAGCGGGGGCATTCGGTTTTATTGTGCAGGTCTCTACAGGATCAACTGTCTCAGGTCCTCTGACCTGTCTGGAGCCAGGATACAAACCCACACTGCCTACCTGCAGGTGGGGGGGGGGAGCATTACTAAAGTGCTGTCTAGACAGGCCACTCCTGATTTCAGAGATGTATTTGAAAATACATTCAGATACTTTACAGTGTAATGTACGGCAAACGTACATTACAATGTACATACAACGACAAACACAGCACAGCAGTATTATAAATGTAATTTTTAGAGCAGACAGTTGGCTCCCCGTATGCATTTTTCCTCTGTATTCAGACAGGGGAGAAGCAGAGATAGGATCACAGCACACACAGCAGGAAGTCAAGCCATCAGCCGCAAGAAGGGGTTTGTATTTGGGACGAGAGTGGGCCGCCTCGCTGACCGTGCCACGCGCCCCCCCCCCCGCCCCCGCCCCCCCCGGGACGGTCTTAAAAGGCGCGCGGCCAAGATGCCAAGGAAGGTGAAGGAGAGGCTGATGCCACCGGCGGAGTCTCTAAACACACCCACTCGCCTTCACTCAGCTTACCCTCAATCTGCGCTGTGTAATTACGGCCACGGAGCCTGAAGCCAGAGTGACTCAGACAGGAGGGCGAGCAGACTTCCGAAAAACTCCCCTTTCCTTTCTGTCAAACGCTGACCTGACACAGGCAGCCAAAAAAGCGCGATTACAGGCGGAGGCCTCCCCCACAACAGCACAGCCCGTCCCGTCCCTCAGACGCGTTTCAACAGGCCTCCCGCCCCGCGCCGCCGATACTTTAATCCACATATTTAACGAGGTGAAGCGACACGGGTCCCTAACCCCACCGCCTTCACACAACACAAACACACTTGTGTGTGCGTGTGTGTGTGTGTGTGTGTTCACCACCAGAGGGCAGGGCTGGCATGCATGCACATACACACACATATGAGATTTACACTATATAGCCCCACTCATAATAGAGCAGATGTTGCATGTTGTTTATGAATTATCTTTGATATGTCTTTTCGCACCATCACTAAGAACAGGAAAAAGAAACTGACCGTCACTGGTGCCGGGAAACTGACACTCAGTAATGTCAGCTTCAATTTCTAGAAAAACGCACTGAGCCCGATGCACAGCACTTTATGTGTTCACAGACTGTATGTATGTGTGCATGTTATCTCCTTAGACTCTCACACACGAACACAGGCGCACACGCTTACGTTAACACACGTGCACACACATTCTGCTGGCGTCAGGATAGACGTGGTCTTAGAGAAACGGCTGGCGCACACACACCCTTATTTGGTCTGGAGGCTGTGGGCTTCCGACTGACCTTGTGAGTGGCTGAGAACAAAGGCCCTATGTGAGAGACGACGACGGGGGGGGGGGGGTAACCAGGGCCGAATCCCAGCCTTCTTCCTGCAAGAGAGCCCTCACCCCCCCCACCCCCCCCACAGCTGGCTTTAGGCAGCTGGCTTTCGAGCCGAGTTTGCTAAAGCTGGGTCAAACGGACCATCTTGGCACCATCACAGCCTGGATACATACAGACATCCGGTTCTACCACAGCTCCCCTGTGCATTTACTGAGACTCTTACAACCCAACTGCCCTGTGTGCAAATACCGACAATAGCTGAGCCACTCGCACACCTAAAGAAGAAAAATATTAAATTATTTATAATAAAATAATTTAATGTGTAGCAAAAGTAGAAAAAGCAGACGTTTCGGTCTAGAAGACCATCATCAGTGCAAATACAGACACCCAGTTAAAGTCCAACTACCATGGGTATACAAACCCAATTATAGGCCTGGCTTTGCTGACTACATGGCTGCATTAGTCTGAAAGTTGATTATGCTGACAGTATTGCTAATTATAGCGTTTCTTGTTTCTAATGTAACTGGTGTAAAAAAAACTGCCGCTCTCATTAGCTTATGTATGGACGTATGTGCTCATATATAAATAAGCATTCCTGATATATGTAATGAAATAAATAGGTCAGCAGTAAACATTCATTCATATTCCAAGTGTTCATCTGAGTTTTCCATATCCTACCATTTCCAGGCACCACAATATCTTACATTCTTCGGTCTTATCAAAACACATTACCGTTAATCTACAAAGACTGAAATAATATACCTCTGCAGCCTAACTTTCAACACTTCCAGGTCTTTGTGAAAACAGCCTGCGCTGATCACTGAGAGCTACGCCCAACGTGGAAACACAGAGGGACAGCAGGAAACACCTGGCTTCCACACAGGAAAACACCCAGTGTTAATTCAACTCTAACAGAGTACATTTGAGTCCAATCGGGACCATATGTACTCCGTAAAGAGTTGATTTAACACGGAACATTTTACTGTGCAGAAAGAGCGCTAAAGTTCGGGTGGAGGAATGCCACAGACGTTAAACACCATTACGCAATTCATATATGGACCGTCATCAGGATTCCAGTATGACAAGAGGTTGGCAATCTCCTTGGGTTCTCCAGACAACCATGTACATTCCTTAGACGTTCCATAGATGTTCCCCACTGTGAGCCCGTCAAACACACTGCCGTGTTGTATGGGAAGCAGACACGGTGTGGGGGATAAACAGGCTCCACCTGATTGCCAAAAAGTGCTACGATGTCAACACCCCGAATTTAGACAACTACAGCTATGTTACCATGGTACTTTCAGCTACGCAGCTACTTTAGTCTATCCAGCAACATTTCACCCCATAACAGCCCTAAGCATTTTAGTGCAAAACATCAATTATCACCATTAAAACATTTCTGTCATTAAAAATAATCCCTCCCATTTAAAATGACTTTGTCATTTTTACACTTGACAAGAACACTAGTACAAAAGCTCACAATGGGAATGTTTCAAAATCCAAAAGTCAATATATGTAGTGCTCAGCATGCTGCTCAAGTGTTTAACCTGTCAAGAAACACTTGGCTCCAAAAATGATTACTTTGTAGGAAGTTGGTAAAGGGGTTTTCACCGTTTGGGCTGAAGTAGGGCTAGTTTTATCCCATGTATTTCTATGCAATTACTGCCCTCTAGTGGGAAACCCTCACATGGGCACACAAATCCCTTTTGCTGTCAGTTTATGGTTTTTGAGAATTCTTTCACAAAGCATTCTACTGTATATACAGTGCCCTCCACTATTATTGGCACCCCTGAGTAAAAAGGGTTATAAAACATTCACCGTTTGGTGAATTAGCTTAATCTCACACTGAAAAAATAAGAATTCCAACCATTAATTGAAGTACATTTATTCTGAGAAAAATAAATCCCTCATCAAGAAATAATTATCTTTAGCAAAACCACGTGCCACAATTATTGGCACCCCTGCATTTATATATAAAATTAAGTAATAATTTTTAATATTAATCCTTTGCATGCCATGACTTCCTGATGTCTGTGAAGATATGGATGGATAACTTGAAGGGTTCCTTCTCCCGACTTATTTTTCAATAGAGTTCAATAGAAAAATTTGTCAGGAGAGACAACCCTTAAAGTGATCCATCCATATCTACTGCATGTCTGGCAGCAGAGTGATGGTTTGAGGCTTGTTTGATACCTCAGACCCTTTGCTGATGTACAGCCATTTTACCAACCATGTATTCCATACTGTTCCAGCATAATGTACAGCTAAATCTAGCCCCACCCCCCAATTCCCATAGACATCTATTAAAATGCAGAGACGTTATAGTATCGCTTGTAAGAGTACCAGAAAATAAGATATCAAGATATCTTTTGATGTTGTTGGGTCACAGACATCAGGAAGTCATGGCATGCAAAGAATATGCGACCATATATAAAAAATTATTACTTTATTCTATATATAAATGCAGGGGTGCCAATAATTGTGGCACACATAGTTTTGTTAAAAATAATTATTTATTGATGAGGAATTTTTTTCCCCCCTCATAATAAATTTACTTCAATTAAAGGTTGGATCTCTCATTTTTTCAGTGTGAGATTAAGCTAATTCATCAAACTATTTTTTATAACCCTTTTTACTTATCTTTACCAGGGGTGCCAATAGTAGTGGAGGGCACAGTATATATACAGTATATATATATATATATATATATTTTTTTTACAAAAATAAATCTCAGAATGCATTACATTTCTTAATTAAACAGAAGTTAAATATGTTAATCGGCTCAGTGACTCATTCATTATTGAGTATACGTTCCTCAAAGTCTGAAGACAATCAACCACAACGCAAATCACAATACACTGCACATGAACACATACGGATATACCACAGTTATCTTAACTACCCTAAACACCATGCATGAACACATACGGATATACCACAGTCATCTTAACTACCCCAAACACCATGCATGAACACATACGGACATACCACAGTCATCTTGACTACCCTAAACACCATGCAATGTGTAAAGTATAAAATGGTGAATTCTGCATTAATTCATTCCAAGTCACAAGCTTATGTCTCACAATCCACCTCAGAATCATAGTATAAAACTTCAGCTTCCTTCAAACAACTGAACTCAAAGATCCACTGATGGAAGAGATATCACCTCACTGCGTTTTGGGTTTGGGATGGGCAGGGGGGTTTTGGGTGGCCTACCCATAACGAGAGCTGAGCGTGCCCCCAAGAGAAGACCCGGCAATCATCCCAATGCCGAAACACAAGCCCAGCTTGGCCAGGGAGTCCGCCCGTTGGTCCGGTTCCGTCAGGTCTGCCACCACCATTTGAGCTCCTGAAGCAAGGAGACACACTGTGGTCAGATACTGTAGTCCAACAATCTTCATGCCCCCACCCCACAAAAACAACCAGTGGAGATATTGCACTGTATTATTCATTACATAACTACACTAAAAATAAGAGATATAAACTAGGAAGAGAAGCCTGTTATATTCATAAAGCCCATTTATTAAATCTTTTAAGTATTGGCTTATTGATTGTGGTACAGAATCCAGAGAAGACTCATGTGTCATGTCCCGTTTTTCAGTGTAGTAATGCACCACATAGTGTGGTATAGATTAATGTTCATGACCATGCCAGTGCTTAACCAGGAATGGTACACAATAGAGGGTGGATACCCGACCCGAACCCGACGGGACCCGACGGGGCCCGACGGGTCGGGCCGGGCTCGGACTAAACTTTTAAAATGATGTTCGGGCTCGGGTCGGGCTCGGTCACGGCGGCCGAACAACTAGCGAACATTTTACTTTTGAACTACTGTACTAATTAGGATGGGTTAGCTTACTTCACATGGTGCTTCAAGTTGTTTTTGGTGAAAATATAGTGTGAAATAAAAAAAAATGATACCGAATATTGTGTGTGTGTCTGTTATCTACCAATAAAACAATGCCTTTTGACGGTCATTTAGGTGCCCAGTGACCACTAAACAGGGAAGCTGTAACCATGGTCACAACAACTGCATGACAGGGAAACACAATGTCAGCGCTTCAGTGCCTTACATTAACTGCGTCGGGCTCGGGTCGGGTTCGGACATAAAAAGCAGAATTCCTGTCGGGTTCGGGTCGGGCTCGGTTACTACTATCTCGGACTCGGTCGGGTTCGGACAGAAATATGCGGCCCGATCCGCACTCTAGTACACAATAGCCCAGAGTGTCACACAGGGGGGTTACTTTGTGTCCACATCACATTGCACCAGCAACCCCTCTGGTCAATCAGTCTCCTGCTGTCTGCAAGCATCAACTGTGCATTAATTAAACTCCTTTGACAAAATGACCGTGCAGCTCAACAACTGGAGGGAGAAGCGGTGGTATGCTTTCAGAGGAGAGACACTGCAGACATGAGTGACCCTACGGAAAGGCCCACATTTCTGTAAAAATAAATACATTTAAAAGATAGTAAATGTGGACAGGCCGGAGGTACCTGACAGGGTGTGCATAAAGAGAGTAGGCAGCTTCTGGATGAAGAGCATGGGCAAGCTGTTGGCCAATCCAAGGAGGACAAAGAACAGGAAGGAGGCCAAAGAGGACAGCGTGAAGGCCGCCCGCGCCCCAAACAGGTCTCCAAATCTGCCAACAGGACACGCCATCACTGAGCACACTGTTTGTTAGACTGACAGAACATACTATCGCTGAATAATATCGTTTGTATTAGACAGGTTGCTATCATTCACCATGCAGTCTGGATTAGGCCAACAAGACACTACATCGTTCACTGTGCTGTCCGCATATCACTGACCTGCTCTGTAATCAGTAGCAACGAACAAAAATAATTTTTTTAATCAATGACAAATGCTGGAAAGGTGTACCATATGAAATGAACTCCTGAATGAAAGTTTTTTTTGTTTGTTTTGTTGCAAAGCAGAACATTTTGTTCTGCTGAGATTAGCATGCGGCCTCATGGTGAATTTTCAACAAGGCTTCAGCAAGGTCTTGACCTGTTTGAACAAGCTGCTGTCCAGCCGAGCGTACCACACTACGGTACGCCCGAGGAGCAGTTTCTGTCAATGCTAAGGCTTGTGATTGTGCGCTGCTCAGCACTCCACTGCTAAGATCCTTGTGTCTGACATCCCCCATGCGTTGCAACCACTCAGGCATTACTCAATTACACCAGCTCAATTGGACTGAATGCATTCAGTATACATTTCTCTGCTTGTGTGATTAAAGGTTTTTGGCTTCTGTAGCCTCTAAGATGTCATCAAACCTGCTCACCTGCCGTACAAAGGACCTCCAAAGAGCTGAAATACACCCACCATCGTTTGTAGATAACCAAACCAGAGTGTGTCAAATCCCAGCCTTTTTGCCAAATACTGCAGAAACAAGATTCAATCTTTGTCAGGTATGCATTCTCTCTCACTTGTAATTATTATTATTATTTTTTTACCAGACACTAACTGAAGAAGTGAGACACTGAAGTTCGACAGACTTCGTTACCAATAGAATATGAACAATATCAAGGCAAGGCAAAGTTAATCGACACATTTTGGTACTCACGGGAGTTACGGAGATTTGGAGGAACAAACATGTTACATCCACCACGGCTATTAGATAAGTGACCAAGAGAACTCTTCGTGCATTAACAGCTGTACGTGGGTCAGGGACAGTCTGGGAGATAGTTTCTATTCCAGGCATTTTGACCGCTACCAACGTCGGCTGCTCAATGGACCTAAACTGACCGAACAAGAAAATACAAAATATAATTAGACGTTCGTTTTTTCAGTTTCAACCTAAACGGAATTCTATTCATTTTAATAACAATGAGTGAGTGTCTAGGCTGAACGTTTATTTCATAATGACTAACGTTAACTATAAACTAACGTTACCTGTGGTGGCTTAGAAATGTAACCAGCTGGAAAGTTCAGGCTAGTAACGACATTAAAGTTAACTACATTACATTACATTACAGTCATTTAGCAGACGCTTTTATCCAAAGCGACGTACAGTAAGTGCATATAGAAAGGTCATCGATCGAAGTAAGAACAGATAAAGAAGCACATTTCTTCCCATCATAGTATCTCAGTATCCCTAGTAACGAACACAATGCAGTTCACAGTGAACTGGGTAAATCATCTCTACTACAATTCTATTCTAAATAGTATAAACTTGAGTACACAGTTCAACAAGAAGACATACCATGAGGAACTATAGCCGGAGGTTACAGATAGGCTACACACACCAACCTTAACCTTTTCGATATCCAGATCGGTCATAAAACTATTGGTTTTAACACTATCAAACTGACAATGCACATTACTTTTAACCCAGTGCGATTGTTTTGAAATAAGAGTAAAACATTTCAGACTACCGTATAACTATCTGCACTCTGGCATAGTGTTTAGAGATAAAGACAGATGTCGTTGGCTGTCACTTGCAGCAAAGGACTTTGATCTTAGGGGTTCAATGACTTTGTGCAGGGATACTTACCCTCGGAAAAGAGCGAACTCTTAGCAGTTGTCTACCGTCGAGCAGGTGGTGTTACAGGGCAGCAGTAAGTAGGCTGTGCAAATGTTTTAAACAAATTCTACGCTATCAGTCCCCCTATCTGAGTTTGAGACTACGTCACGTAATCTACATTCAAATTGCGCATCCGTTTATAAGTATTGGCTATTTAATTGGGTTTTTGGACAATCAGAAGTTTATTAACGTTATATTTCTTTTCAAAGAATCACCATGGTTATCAGATATGTGTCATAGCACATAAACAGTAAGCTACACGGTATTCGCGCCATCTTGTCAAGCCTTCTGAAACTAAAAGTCCACCCACTTTGCAAAGTTACAGGGGGCGTCACAGGCGTGCCCTCCTGCATGGTTGTATTAGCCCAAACTAATGATGGGTTCGTTCGCGAACGAATGGCTCTTTTTGAACGGCTCTCTTTGGTGAACATATGGAACCGATTCCTTTCGGCGAACGAGCCATTTAGTTTGTCTCTTTCGCCCCCGTGTTAGCCGACGTTATGTGACCAGGCAGAAAGCGCCGGTCGGCTGTAAATAGGCCTTCTGTAGGCCAAACCTTAGACTACCTTCATACGGATATAACTCCCAACCTGTTTCCATTTATAGTTCTTAATTATAAATCAAGCAGATAATTGAATAGGCTATAGCAAGTTTTTCGGTGCTAATTCGTCTTTGTCTCATAAAACTAAATATGTGTATAGTTAGGCTACGTCTGGTGCGCTGGAAAAAGCGGGGTGTAGCTCGCCAGGGGGGCCAATTGGAAGGGAGAGGAAAATGGAAAATGCAAAAAAAAAAAAACAACATTTTTTTTATTTTTATTTAAAAAATTAATTTCAATTCATACGATTACTGTGCCGGTTTAAAATAAGATATAAATTGTTATAAATCCTTTCATATCGAAATTAGGTCTTTGCCATGCCCTTCTTTCAATCGCAGCCAATATCAAAAGTATTGTGTTGTGTATTAAGAAGCTGTATGTTAGATTTTTTTATATTTGCCAGTGTAATTTCAAAGTTTTTTTTTTAAAAGCCATTTTTCGCAATAGGGGGGCCCCAGCCAGAGGCTACGACTATTTGGGGGTCCTTGGCATGGAAAAGTTTGGGAACCCCTGGTGTAGCTAACGCATGAGTATTTGTTTCCGTTTGTTTAGCTTACGTAGCCTAACAAACAATTAATTTCCTGAATAATCGCTTATAAAATCGCCTAAATAACCTATAATGATTAAGAAATTATAATGACAGAGATAACTACTTGAGATTGTTTAACCTGGGTGGCAATAATATGCAGCATGCGTTAAAGAACGTAAGCTAATCAACTTTAAGATGGCACTCAAATTAGTCAAAGCCATTTAAACATTATAAAGCAAAACTTTAAAGAGGACAACCTCTTAAGTGTCTCGAATCGTTGCGCATAACGCATATAGGCCAATTCAGGCTAGAAAAATAAATTTACGAAAATACAGAACGTTTAAACATTGAGCGTCAGAATCTTTGCATGATAACTCAGTCATCAATGTGGATATAGAAAAATGCGACAAGTTTATGACGCACAGAGAACAATAACGCTAATCATTTAGGGTGAAGTCAGGTATAGTGGGACACTTTTTGGTAAATGCTCTAGGAAACCATGAAAAAGCTGTTTACTCACTCAAGTGATATTTCTGTAAATTATATTAGGTCTCTACAACATTTATGTGGTGAAATTATGTCGTAATTTATGACTGTTTAAAAACTACAGCCCTTCAAACATGCAAAGTCCCCCCTCCGTTTTTCGGGAAGGAGTCAGGTAGAGTGGGACACTGTTAGGTAGAGTGGGACAGTCATTTATAAACATCGAACAAAAAGTTCGGAAATTTGTGTTTGGTAGATTATTTCTCTGTTGTAACAATGCTTCTTGGTAATAAATTTTATACCGTTGGAAAGCCTGTTTATTTCCCTTTTAAATGGTGCCCCATTTGTAAGGAACATGCATTTGTGGGATGAGCAGCACAGCTGAGTATGTGGGTTGTGCCCATGTAAAATTAGCCAAATCTTCTCTGCCAATGCCAAACAGATTATTCTGCTGTTGCTAGTGACTCTTGTTTGGTGGATTGGATGATTGAAGTCTATCAGTAACAAGGAAGAAACAAGACATATTGGCAATTTTACAATTTACTAATTTAACAAACAGTCAGGAGCCTCAGTAGCGTGTGGAAGAACCATACACAGCCACAACAGCCTGGCACCTCCTCCTCATGCTGGTCTCCAGCGTGGTTACACACTGCTGTGGGATGGCATTCCACTCCTCAACCAGGATTTGTCGCAAGTCAGCCAACGTGGTTGTGTTGGTCACTCTAGCACGAACAGCACGCCCAAGCTGATCAATTGGGTTGAGGTCAGGACTGTTGGCAGGCCATTCCATTCTCTCTACTCCCAAATTCTGGAGGTAGTCTCTGATAAACCCCGCTCTGTGGTGGCGATCGTTGTCATCTTGGAGGATGGAGTTCGGTCCCAGACTGTGGAGATATGGGATTGCCACTGGTTGCAGAATATCATCTCAATATCTCTGCATTGAGATTGCCTCCAATGATGACAAGCCTCGTTTTTCCAGTGATGGAGATGCCGCCCCACACCATCACACTGCCTCCACCAAAAGGTGTTACTCTATCGGTGCAGCAATCAGCATAGAATTCTCCCGTCTTCTCCACACTTTGACCCTACGATCCAACTTCCGTAGGCAGAATCTGGACTCATCGCTGAACATAACGTTCCTCCACATGTTCAGGTTCCAGTGCAGGTGTAAGCTGTTTGGCATTGGCAGAGAAGATTTGGCTAATTTTACATGGGCGCAACCCACATACTCAGCTGTGCTGCTCATCCCACAAATGCATGTTCCTTACAAATGGGGCACCATTTAAAAGGAAAATAAACAGGCTTTCCAACGGTATAAAATTTATTGCCAAGAAGCATTGTTACAACAGAGAAATAATCTACCAAACACAAATTTCCGAACTTTTTGTTCGATGTTTAGTTAGTAAAACAGGCTTCATACTATTCATAATTAATTTAAAATACTTTATTCAACAATCAACCATATATATATTTTTAAAAAAAGACAATACAATTAAACATAAAATGTATTAAAGTTATTTTAAACTTGTTTTGTTCATGTTTTACATGTAATGAGCACTGTAATAATGGTAGGCTAATTAATATTAATTATTTTAATCACCATTTGATTGAAATAATTTCAACAAATAATAGCTATTAAAAGGGTATAAAGTGAGTGTGTGTGTGTTTGTGTACAGTGTCCATGTGAGGGAGAGAGCCTAACAGAGGAGAGAGTGTGTGTGTGTGTAACACAGTGGTTATTAAACGATCACGGGCTATCCGTCCTGGCATCCAGTGCTCAGAATATGAAATGATAGTTTTTACCTGTCATAATGTTGAAATTTAGGCAGTAAATTGTTAAATTTGTCATTTGACAAGTTGTTAAATGTCATTTTGTGCACCGTTTTTTAGCTGAAAAAAGTGTCCCACTCTAGCTGAAGACCTCTGTCCCATTCAACCTATAGTTTCAGGTAGAGTGGGACAGTGCTATAAATCTTTTTTTTTTTTTTTTTTTAAATCCAGAGCTAATTTGCAAACAATATTAGTTTCTAAAACCTTCCTTATCACTTTTCATTTTAACACCAAAATTAAGGTTGTTGAACAAAGATTTAGACACACAGCCTTATCATTTTAGAATAGCTTTCCATATGCCGGCATGCTTACTATGTCATTCAACTGCTCAGCCGATTTGAAAAATGAGACCACACCGACTGCAGATGTGTCACACCAATCAAAACCTTTATTTTATGTTCAGCACGTGTACATCTACAATCCAGTAACATCTGTTGTGATTGGCTTGCGAAATTACCACAATACAAGACCAATTGCCTTAAGTGTCCCACAGTGGACTCCCACTCAACCTGACTTCACCCTACTTAATGGTTTTTGTTATTGAGCGAATTAGGCTGATTGTTTGGTTGACAATCAGGAAAACTAAACGGAAACAGATTGAGGGTGAGCATCCGTTTAAATCTTAAAGGTAAAGTTGCAGAGGGCCTAGTTCTACCCACGGCTCGCTAGAGTGCTAGCCTATGTTGTGCACACAAGAACCGTTCAAAAAGAGCCATTCGGTCATATAGGCTATTTTTATCATAGCCTATAGTATATCATAGTAGTAGGATGAAGTGATCTAGTCATTTTTAATTAAAGTGTGGGTAATTAATATATACATTATAATTAATATAACAATAAGCATAGGCATACATTGCACTATGATATACATATCGCAGACACCTTAGCAGCACTGCCGCATGCGTCCGACACTTATAGCAAAGATTCTCAACAACCGCTCCACATCAAACCGCATTTTTTATTTATTTAAAGCCCGGAAGTATACGTGAACGAAGAGCCACATGAGAGCCAAACGAACGACTCTTTTCAGTGAACGGAGCCAAAAGATCCGGCTCCTCGAAAAGACTCGGAATGCCCATCACTAGCCCAAACCAGTGTATCAATTTCCTGCAGGTTTAAACACAAGCCAGACACGGAATCCACTAATTTAATAGCGTAGCCTATGTCTTGCACTGTGGTTCAATGTCATTGTCACCCAATGTGTTCCTAAACGTACACAATTGAAGTATAAACAAGTGCTTTACCATAGTTCAAACTCAAAGCCACTCACACTAACAGCAACAGCTGACTGCATTTAATGAAGCTATTTCATAAATCCAGTTCTATATCCCCTCTGTTGATGAGGAAAAGAAAACCTGCTAATAAACAGTTTTAAAACGAATAACTAAATCTAGGGGCCTGGGTAAAAGCCGGAATGGGACAGCGGAAGGAAGCTAATCGGAATGGCCAAGAGTGCTCTGTGCCAAAAAGGACCCCTGTTCAAATGCCTGCAGCACTTTCATTTTTATTTAACATTTATTTATTCAGGAGATCACGAGATTAAAAATCTAATTTCCAAGAGTGTCCTGACCAAAATTGGCAAAATGTGAAGAAATTCACTGGAATGCACATCAATACAATTTTAACAGTTTCTGCATGGGCGTCACATGTAGGCCGACTTTCATTTGAGCATAGAATTTGCATGAAATATACATTTTTCAAATGATCAAAACTAATTATCAAGCATATTTCAAAGCCCCTGATCACCCTCTTGGAATAAGACATCAAGTTAAGGTTGTCGCCTTTTGAAAGTGCAGTGTTTTTTTTTTTAAATGACTATATTCACTACTTAATGACCCAATTATAAGTGGATCAAAATTATATTTGAATGGAAAAGGCCTATTGGAGAGGACAAGGATATAATTGAATATCAAGCCCCAAAAATCCTGTTCCGCATTCAGACATCAAGGCATGGTGTATACTAAATGAAAGCTCTGGATTTGCTCGAGGAAATGTATGTTGTTTTGGGTTTGTGCAGAAATTGTGCATTATTTGGACTGCAATCAAGTCTGGCTATTACATCTACCATAAAGCGGTTATCATTCAGAGCCGCTGTTCCATTCCAGCTTTTACCCAGGCCCAAATCTATGTTCTATTCTTGTGACTAGGCTAGTTGCTTTTGAACCTTTTCCTGCAAATGAATTATTAAAAAGAAACACTTCTTTTTCAACTCTAAAATGTGCACAATTCTATTGCTCGAGTCAGTGCATGGTACTACACAAAGTAAGGTCCTTCAGTAGCCTATGTAGAACCACCTAGGCTATATGAAAGAACCCACGATATTTTTAATCCAATTTTTTGTCTGAATCTGCACTAGGCTACCTAACCGCACAATTATGGGCACCTTGGATGGACCCGGAATCATTACCATTTTTCACCCATTAACGGCATCCCCCAACTCATTACACTATAGGCTACGACTAACGACTCCAAGTCATTGAGTCTCTCACCAGATTAGTGTCCACAATGTGCTTTGTGATCATGTTGCTTTTATTGTGACAATCATATTTTTGAGGGCACTTACGAACTACAATCAATTTTCAAGGCCCCATGCTGCAACAGCAATAGCCGGCTGACCCACAATACTTTATTTTTATTTTTTTCTAAACAAAGAGAAAGTGAAACGTGAAAACATGGAGTGAACAGAGAATCTAAGGAGATATGTACAGTACATAAAAAATAAAGCACTTTTCACCATCAGGAGAGATGCACACTTAGGGTCAAGGGTTATAAAGCCTACTAACCTTGTGCAATGGGCTACTTTGGGCTAAACTTAGCCTGCATGGTTCATTCATTTGTTTTAAAATGGAATCCTATTTTTGTCTGTCCATCAGTCTGTTCATATTGCAGAAGGGTTTTAAAGTAGAGCGGAGATGAGCAAAAATCTGGTGCTTTCCTAACATTTGGAACAGGGTTAACCTGGTCAGAGAAATTATACAGACTTCATTGTGATTGTTACCTTGTCTTTGTTCTGACAGTGACTGCTCGACAGTGAGTATAATTTCCAAAACTCCCTGCAATAGCAAACACCAGGTTTACAGAGTTATCCTAATGCTTGTGCCTGGAGATTCCCTGCTGGACAGACACTTAAAACTTACAGTATATCCACAGTAGCCATTTATTGTATATAGTCCCTTTCTAGAATTAATACAGAAAGACGTCTTACACAACTTTTACATGCATGATGCAAAATGACTACTCATTAAAGCCTTCCTGCATTCAGATTAAATGGCATGTTTGTAATGGCCATTAGCCTCAAAGTCCTGGGCAAAGCCTTTGTGATTCACTGACGGTTTCTGTGCACCCTTGCAAAGAGCTGTGCGGACATTTACAACCTCTACAAAACTGAAAAACGTGCCCCTAGAAATGTGAAAAAATACAATACCCCCTGGGTTATCCTGGTCAGGTGTTACACAAGAACCCTGATGCTGACTGTCAGCCTTCATTTTCTCAACATGGATGAATATTACACAGTATACAACATGAATGGATCTTAAACCAAACATACAATCAAATAAATACATTTAGAAACATTAAAACATGGGACGCATGTAAAATACACTGAACACTTTTATATGAATAAATCTATGTTCACAACAGTTTATCCACCGTGTAATGTTCTTCTATATGGTGCCGTTTGGTCAATGTAATCAATTTGGAGCAGTGTTGCAACTGTAAACCACATACAGGACCAGAACGAAACCTGATTTTGTAATTGCCCATAAATCTAACTACCCGGCGTGGCTAAAGTTGATCTTAGTTCAGCTTGGACAGTCTTCACCATGCTATCCTTGCGCTTACACAAAACGGGTCCACTCGGAGTTCCCCTCATTTTTACAAAAAATTTGGGGGGTTCGTCTGCACGCGGCAGCTCTCACTCAGACTAGAAAACCAACTCGAACTTTACTTCCTTCATATTCATTCATTCACGCAATGGCCTTTTTTTATCAAGATGCTGAGCAAGCCTGGTTTCTGTCTTTCCTATGATTGGCTGTTCAACAGGGCTGCAGTTCACCATGACAACCCATCAACTGGTCTCTGAGACGGCTTCTAACCCTTCAGTTTCCAACATCCAATAAGGACACACGATGCTGCTTCTGTCAGACGAACCCGCTTCTCCTGATGCATTTCCACTGTACATTAAAAACATGTAAACATGTACACTTTTCTTGAAAAGATTATAAATACTATTTTGGTAAGCTCTCATTATTAAAAAGGCAAGACCTACTTTTATACAAACATTTCTCTTTTTTTTTTCTTTTTTTTTCTAAAAACAGAATTACACAACTGAAGCTTAGTTCAGTACTTCTCTGTATAATGCTTTTTTAATTTTTTTTGGCTTTAGCATTAAGGCCCAATGTTTTGAGTGGAAGGGAGAAGAGATTGCCTTTGGGGCTGGGATCCACAGGAACAGACAGAAACAGTATTGCTAGGACTACAAAAAACATACATCCACTCATAGCAGTGAAGGACTTTTTAAATTGTCAAATAAAAAAAGATTTATTTTTTTGTTAGAAGTCATTGTCCTCTTCGCATGTCCTCCTGCAAAGTGCTTGGTGCCTTCCTATTGGATGGGTGGAGTAATGGGCGTGGTCGTGTGCTTATTGCTGGGCCGTCCTCCTCATGTGAACATGTAGTTGATGAGCAACTGCAGCAGCAGCAGGAAAAACAGGGTCAGGCAGTTACGGCCGCTCAGGGTCACGCTCTCCTCCGCGTTTCTACGTTGGAACATCTGCTGGCTCAGGGCACACAGGTTCCTGGGCACTCAGAAGACATGAACAGGGCAATCAGGACACATGAACACAAACAACATTTTCTGAAAGAGATAATAAAGCAGTCGGAGCACACAGAGGAGAAGCAGGTAAGCCGCTGCACGCCTCACCTGCGGATATCCTGTTGCGTCTTCTGTATGGACGCTACGGAAGCCACAAGGTCAGCAATGCCCTTCACCTCCCTGTTACACCTGCCGCACTGGGTCAGGAATCCTGGGCCGGGGAAACGATGATGTCACAAAAGAAGAGTCAGATGATGGAACACAAAAGCAGCCAGTCAGAGCGCCCTCACTGAACCCCCCTAACCCTGCCCACTTGCCTTCGTTGTCGGAGGACTCGTGTGTGGGTTCAGGTGTGGTGCTGCTGCTCTCTGTGTTCTGGCTGCAGCTGGACGGCTGGCTACTCGTCTTCCTGTGTCTGCCTCGCACCTGCATTGGACACACCCACAAAGTCCACATTAATAACGGCATGTGCTCTCTCAACATTCATGTACACTCCCCCAATGCCCAAACCGCATGTACGTATAATTCTCTCCATCAAAAGGACTTCATAATACAAGTGTGGTAATCTCCCTTCTTTCATAGAGTTGTGTTCCGACATAATTGTGCTGCGTTACGATGACTACGTGCAACCATGGGCTGGGCTTCTACCCCACTTTATGATCCAACAGAGAACAGGGGAGTTGTAAAGGCCAATGGGTTGGTCAACTGAATACCAAATGAAGAAGTACGTTTAAGCACAGTCGCACATCAACTCAAAAGAGCATGGCAGTTCACACAAAGTCTCTAATACACTGTTACCTATTTAGATATCCCCCCTGTCTGTAATCTGTTCATCTGTCTTCATCTGTTTTTCTCTACCACTTTGCTGCCTTTATGTTATGTGGTGTGGTAAATCATTATCCTGCTGGTCCATCCTGTATTGACTGCTACAGTAGATGGCTTTGTTTAAAAAAAATGTAGGTATGGGACTTTAGGTCATTTTTACTTTTTATTTTTAAATTGTAATTACAAAATACTGGTATCAACGGTGTGCAGATAACTACACCAGTGCGACAAGCCTAATTTGGACATTGGATCATGATGGACTTTGGGAGTTGAGTTGGTATGAAGTGAATTGTTGTATTATTTCAATGCTGAACTCTGATATCGGTGCTGTTTGGCGCCCACTACTTGTGAGCCGAGGTAGTGCTTACCTCTTGCTTCGCGGCCCAGTTCTGGCTGTAGCAATGGCCGCTGTGCCGGCCTTGATTCTGCTCCGAGGTTTGGATCACCCCGTCCTTCTCAAACTGAAGCAGGCTGGAGTCGGGGTCCCAGGGCCTGGTGCTGAAGCACAGAGGAACACCCCATTTTCACAGCGTACCTGAGCGAAAAGGCCCGGTGGACTCTCCAATATTCAAATGGAGCAATGGTGAAACGCCCCTCTCCTGCTCCACGTTGCCCGTACATATTAAGGTCTGTACGTACTCAGTGTATTTGTAGCGCCAGTCGTTGGAGGCGGGGTCCAGGGTGAAGAGGCGGGGCGACCACGCCCGGTCCCCTCGCTCGCGGGCCTCCCGTCTCTGCGCCTCCTCCAGGACAAACTTCTCTTGCGTGGCGCGCTCCTGGTCCCGGCTCATGATGGCACTGGTCACGTGCTGCCATAGCCTGAGGAGGGCGCACAAGAGCCACCCAAAGCATAAACAACAACAGAAAGCACATGGAAAAGCCCAAATGTGAAGTGGTGGGTGAAAAATCGAGGCCAGAAAGTGTGAAAGATGACTACATTGCCATCCTTTAGATTTAAAAACAGATGTTGTGTTCAAGTATCTGGACAAAAAAAATTAGCCTCAAGATTCAAACATTTGGCTGAACAGGGCTTCAGCATTGAAGGCTGTGCTCTGAATCTTTAGCCTCATTATTGAAAAACAATCTTTTCATTAATGTAACAGGACTCATAAGTGATTACAGTCATTTTTAGTTCCGTCAATGTGTTGTGACACATTTAAGCACCACAGTACTGCAAGATGTGGAGCCATTAGTCATTACGGTTCCTAAAGTGCTGGACTGTACATGTACATGTACATTCAGCCATTTGACACGCCCTTTTCCAGTGTAATAACAAGGCGAGCCATAGGTTGTATAATAGCCTATATGTAGAAAAGAGCGGTTATTGATGCAGCCCGGTAGGCTAGCACCAACGTTCTGAATTTAGCATGGGCAGCTATTAGTGGTCGGCGGTGAGGTCTAAGCACAAGTGACACATGCAAGTGTTGCGGATGGATGCCGACACGTCTTGCTAATGTATTGCACGAGGTGGTGCTGCGAAACATTAGGGTAGCCACAGTATTGTGCTGGAAAAGGGGGTGCCGTGCTTTACCTCTCAGACTCAAACTCCCACTGCTGGCCAGCTTGCACAACCTGCCTCTTCAGGCGCTGCTGGCGCACCTCTGGGGTGGGGCTCCACAGCACCACCTGGTGGCCAGTCTTCTTTTCGTGGAGTAAGACCTCCCCATCCTGGGAACACCAAGGCCAGCAGAACACAGCCTCAGTACAGAACCACTGCTGGGCTCTCACATACAGCCACTGCAGCAGGAGCTATAGCATGTAATTAGTTTGATTAATGCAATGATTCTATTGAATGTCTATATTTGATATGTTTGTTTGTGTGTTGTGGGTCTGCCCCACTGTCTATGCCTTTGTTGTTGCTGGTGGCTACAACTGAAGTTCCTTAACGGGAAAGTTATTCTATTCTATGTACATACTATATAAATCTAGCACTATACTCTGAACCACTATTACACATTATAGCTTTTAAATTCATTAAAAATACTGCTGATAATTGTACACCACCCTGTCCATTTCATCACATAAAATTTACTAAATACAAAACAGCATTTGTTCAGTTTTGTGTTTTACAGACACAAAGGAATCTGTGGTTATTTGTCTATGCATCTTATAGTCCATTTCTTACGCCAGGTACGCAAGACATCACATAATAGTTATGCGAGATACACAAGATACGCACAAAGCAGCTTCTAGCAGTAATAATGTATAGTTATCTAAAGCACAGCTTTAACCTTTTTCTCTAGAAGGTATGTGAGAAATGCATACGGTACAGAGGTCTGACAGCTGCAGAAATGAGTATAACGAGAAGATGGATGGCCCACCCAGTGTCCATCCACAGTGCCCAGCACATCCTCCCCAGAGCGGATCTTCCCTGTGACCTGATTCACACTGCAGGAGCTGCCCAGGAATGGCTGGTAAGGGCCAAGACAAAGACAGCTTTCAGCTCCTCATTGTCTCACTGTTTGCATTAAATATTAAATATAATTAAACATAGAGAGACAGAGGCACCCTCAATGCTAATAAAAACACACCTTCAGTTTAAATTCCAGTTCTGCAAAGCAGTTTGTCTTTTCGCAATCAATGGTGATCTTCCCTCCCAGTTCCAAAGACATTGTGCCATATAAAATTCCTGTGAGCACAAGAGTGTGTGAAGAACTTAAGACATTTTTTGACATTAAAATCAAACACTCGGCACAAAAGCCAGTTTGAATACATCTCCCGACAGTTCCGTATACCAATGTGCGCAGAGCAGTGTAAACCAGCAGCGTACAGAGATGTGTGGCATTACCTTTGCAGTGAGCGTAAGGCATGGTAATTACATACTCCTCATCTCGTGCGAGTAACGACAGCCTGGCCTTTCCGTCCAATATCGCCGATAGAGAGTTACCTGCCAGGGGGGAAACCGAACAGATGTGTGGCCGGATGCGCTTACATGAAGATGTGAAATGGACGCTAATGATACAGGGTGTGGGACATACAGTATTTCTAATGATCGATAGCACAGAATTGATTTGTACAGTCTGGATGCTAATGATCGATGGTTCAGTGGATGCTAATGGTTCACTAATAACGTACTGTATATTAGACATACTGATGGGTACTTGAGACTAATGATTGCGGGTGAAATTGTGCAATATAATAATTCAATTCGATTAAATTTGATTTGTATAGCGCTTTTTACAGAGAACTGTCACAAAGACGCTTTACAGAGAAACGGAAGGAAAATTGAGTGAAAAACCAGCCCTTAACCCCCAACCAGCAAAACGAGGTAAAAAAAACTCCCCGGTGGGAAGAAAATTACGTAACGATATAGTGATATGCTTATTTACCGTAGAACTTGGATTTGGCCAGGATGCTGCCGTTAATGCAGAAGCCATCCTTCCTGTTACACACGTAAAAAGCAGAGATCGGCGGGTGGTGGGACACCTACAGACAGATGAAAAAAACCAGTTTTCATCCAAAGCATGCGTCAGCACATTCGATCAGCTCTTTCATAACCATTGTGAAATAAGTGGCTTTGCACTACAGTGTCAAATAACTGAAATATTTCCTAAAAGGTTCAAAAAGTTCCAAAAGTGTATGGTTCTCTGTACTAAGAATATATAAATCAGTCTTAAAGTATAAGGGTTTGTTCAAATGCTGTGCGCCTGTTAGACTATGTCCAATTAATGCCTTTGCTTCAGGTTAATTTTCAAACACTTGTTTGGTTGCTTTAAGTCTACATTAAATGCATAAATCTACATAGTACATGTTAAAGTATATTCTCACAGTTGTCTAAGTTGCAATAGTTGGTAGGGGGCGGGGCCTCACCTGCTCCGCTATGTAAAAGGAACAGCTGTCGGTCTGGGGGTGGAGCCAGCAGCATCGAAACGTCTCCCCTAGGATTGGATTATACGGCTTCTTCAGACCCTGTAAATAAACACAAATATATAAAAATAAACTAGGGTTACCAGACGTCCTCTTTTTCCCCAGACATTTCTTCTCTTTGGGACTGAAAATATCCGTGCAGGTGGGATTTCTAAATTCCTAAAAATGTCCGGTTAGGTTTTGCTCGTTCCATAGCCTGTATATAAACAAACAAAGAGCCTAGTAATTATGTTCATATCGCCCACTCACCCGTGTCCTCTTTTTTTTGAAGTCCAATATATGGTCAACCACACAAAATGAGCACAATGCAGCTTCCCTTCTGTTTCACACACACGCACATTAAGATAGTAATGCCTGTGTGTGTGTATGATGGATACGCTGAGAGAGGTTCCACCAGAGCTGGTGGCATGATGGAGGAAATGGTCAAACACAGAGCAGTGGCCATGGATCTCACCTTGGGCTTCTTGTAAAAGCCAGACAGGTACCACCGCAGGACCTGCTTCATGCGACAGTACGGGCTCTCTTCTGCTGCTGCTCTGAGGAGAACCAAAGAGGCATGGGACTGATATTAGATCACTTCTTTTTACTTTTTCACTTTTCAATTTCACATGACGTAATAAGCCTTCCTCATAATTACATCAAAAACAGTGCTCTTAAGGTACAAAATGATCTCTGATCCTCATGCTAATGTAACAATGGCGTAATGTAACAGAAATAAAGTCTATGATGAATATTTTTTCCTACAAAAACATGCTATCCCAGCAAATATACCGCAGTGTATCCTGGTTTCATCACGAACACAATTGCAATCCCAGATTTTTAATAAGCTGTTAATTTGAATAACTCTTCATGTTTAGGGGGATTGTTTACCCTCTTAAGCCACACTATGTCAGAAATAGCTTGAATAGCTTGTATGCCATGGAGAATATCACATTATGTCCCATATTCACATTATGCTATATTTCAAATGATTACAGAGACGTAAAAAAGGTTTTAAGTGATCGTGATGATACGACGATAGACTTTTGCAATTAGGAGCCTATTGAGGTGAATCAATAGGCTCATAATTGCTGTAGACACATAATCACTAAAACTAACCATTTGGTAGATAATGAAGAATTCAAAGACAAAGTACACGATAATGAGCCAAGCCTGGACTGTGTTAATAAATTCAAAGGGAAAATGCAAGAACTTAAACACAAGTGTTTAGCAATCTAATTTGGAGCCTATTGATTCACCTTTAATTAGATCAGTTACAAAATTGTTACCTCTATTTATGCAACTGTGCAATATAGCACAATAAGCACAATGTGAACATGGGACTTTTATTCTTCATGACATGTATAGCTATTGCTGACATAATGTGGCTTAAGAGGGTAAATAATCCCACTATACATGAAAAGCACATAATTAAAAAAAAGTTAACAGTTAGAATTCTGGGAATGCAATTGTGGTGGGAAATAAAAGCACCATACACAGTGGTCCCTCAGGACCGAGGCTGAGCACCACTGAGTTAGATAATGGGAGTTGCTGGTGATAGTCAGTCTTAACTGTCAGGCTTGTACATCAGGAAAAACTGGCTTTTAAAGGTCCCTACACCATACATCACTTTCTCTTCCACTACCATTTCACACTGGAGTATTTCTTTTGTCTTATACAGAACTTTCAATAAATAATAAAAAGTAAAAAAATAAATTAAAATAAATCACATCAGACTATCACATTTGATTTTATCCAGCTTTGTGATTGAAGAGAGGAATGGAAAGAGACCTGTTGCCACCATGGCTGTAATGTAATGCTCACAGAATTGGCCTTACATAAGCTGATCAATAATGTATTACTGTTAGAAACCTGCTGTGTTAATTATGTTCAGCAAGCCAGTGACAGACATGAAACGGGAGGGGAAACAGGGAGTTAGTGGAGAGGAGGTGAGAGAAATTAGCTCGCCCACTGCGGGGAGTTAGCTAGCTTACTGTGAGGAGGTAAGGGGAGTTAGCTACCTTACTGTGAGGAGGTAAGGGGAGTTAGCTACCTTACTGTGAGGAGGTAAGGGGAGTTAGCTACCTTACTGTGAGGTAAGGGTACTTGGCAAGCTTACTGTGAGAGGAAATCGGCATGGTAATAGTAGTCAGAGAGCTTGTCCAGGAAGGATCGCGGCTCCAGGATGAAGGTGGGCAGCACCACCTTGGACAGGTCCATACCAGGGCGGAGCTGCTTCAGCAGGGTCCAGATCAGACTCTTATTCTCCTCTGAAACAGTCTCCACCTGGGACGCCTCACCTGCCTGTGAGACCCCACAAACATCTGAACTCCAGTATGCTCTCCCATACACCAAATACATCACACACACCAAATACATCACACACACCAAATACATCACACACATCACACACCAACATACAAAAAACAATGTCCTCTGTCATAAACCAGACAGTAGGCACATCCTGCCAAGATCTCAGAATTAACACTTTTATCCAGTCATTTATAAATGTATAAAATGGGCATGGCATTGTTGTTATAATATTTATAACAACAATGCCATTCATAATGTATGTCCAATCTGTTTTTCCATTTTGTTTTTCCTGACATCTATTATAATAAATGTATACAAATAATGCTCTAGGCCAGGGATGGGCAACTCCATGCATCGCTGGCCGGTCTGTATGCAGGTTTTTGCTGCCACCAGTTAACAATTATTTAATTAGCCCAATCATTTACATGATCTGATATTTTAATCTAAATATCTGCGATATGAACAGCAGCTGATGAATGTGTATTGTAGCATTTTATCGTTCTGTAATTTACGAGTGAATCGGTGATTGTGTGTATGACTAATTAGTTGATTGAGCCATGGTAACTGGTGGCAGTAAAAACATTCATACACACTGGCCTGGAGTTGCCCACCCCTGCTCTAGGCATTACACCTGCCACTACTTACCTCGCCCATCTCCTCCAGGGTTTGCTCAACATAGGCAGTGGCCTGGGGGCCAGGAGAAAGCTCTTCTGATTGGTCCCCATCACTCTCCTCAGTTAACCGCCCCCCATTCTCATTGGCTCCATTGTCAGACTCCTCCTGAGCCTCCCTTTCTGACTTGTCGGAGTAGCCATCAGTCTCCATGGGTCTGTTTTCCAACATGGACTCATTCAACCTTTACAAAAGTCCAACAAAGAATACAATTGAAACGCCATATATGACCCAACTTCCAACATGCTGCTCATTGTATCCAGTGACTCCCAGAACATCATAAAACATAACCTGATAACAATTCAGTTATATTGCGCACACAAAATAAAACCCCCAAAAAATTGCAATATACAAACAACATCTATGGTTAAGTAGGTAACTGAAATTCAAGGAATGAGATAAACATATTATACTCATGAAACCAACTCCACTGTGTTAACTTATTGAGGTATAAAGGATATAAAGGACAGAAAGGCTATCAAGGCCTGATACCCTGCTTGCAAATAGTCCAGATATCGACTAATAAGATTCAATTATATTTTTGTCAGTTGGTGACATCATACCACAAGCATTAGGGGGGCTAGGCAAATTGACATACTATCTTCACCAGTCTCTTTCAATAGATAACTGATCTCACAGGCGTGGGATGTTTACTGAAGTGAAATGTGAAGCAGTGCGAAATGTTATAGTGTTTCAGAGCCCAGCAACAAGCTTTCCAAATGTCACATTCTTTTACTGACATCATGGAGATGGCAAGAATAACTTTTGCAGTGTTACTTTTGTTATACAATATCCCGCCAAAACATGCAACAGAAATAGAAAAGGTGATATTAAATCCTTGTGTTTTAAAATATCTGGAACATGACAAAGACACCAAAATTCACCAAAAAAAATCTGCTACCACAGTAACCTGTACCATCACCTTCACATGCATTGAATATTGTTTTCCAATATTTACAAGATCAAACACTCAAGACACCTACTCCATGTTGAACTGTATGACAGACCTCAAATCATTGCCAAACTATCCTCGAGAGATTTTTGTGGACACGCATACTAACCATAGCCATGTTTCTATTGCAGCGACCGGACTAGTCTGTCAACTGCCTTTGCCTTTCTGACATTACATTATCTCATTACATCCAGTGTCTCATTCACAATACCCGTTGGGAGAGACGAGCAAGGTACCGTTCACCACAGAAAACATTGTGTAGAGTAGGTACAGTGGAGACATGAAATCAAACACCTTTCCTCTGCTCTGCGTCTCTTCCAGCTTATGCAGTCGTAAGCAGTCATGGGAACGAATACGCTGTCTTACCTTTGAAGCAAAAGCAACTTCTCAGGCTCGTCTCCGGAAAGCAGGCTACAGTACTTATGAAGCCACAATCATGCCATATCATGTCTATATCACAAATTTTACCAGGCTTTTGACAGCAAATAATGCGGACGACGGGGAGAGGAGCGAATGTAACCCGTTTCTCCGGCTCTCTGGTTCTGTCGCTTCCTGTGTAAGGAATGCTTTGTTGCCAACTCCCACACTGTCTGTCTCAGGGTTGGGCAAGGTTCATGTTCTTTGTCTCTTCCTGAATCTGTCCAGCTCACATGACCCCCTGGAGCTAGCCTGACTGGCTGGGAGGAATTCAGCAGTGGAAGGGAATAGGAGATGATTGCACAGGCAGGCCCAGAGGGGGGCGTGTCCGAGAGCACGTTGTGGACTTTGCTGATAAACAGGTGATAAACTAACATTGCAGGGATTTGCTGTTCTTTATGACCTAGATCACTCAACCTATTCAATTAACCAAATGTATCAACCGACACGCACATAAAGACCAGCTAATCTGAGCATCCAAAAAACACCTCAAAATGAGTACACTGTTGAATAGAGATATGGAACACATATCCACATTGCACAGGCAAACATCCATACACCCCTACACACACGGCTGCTCACAACTCACAAAGTAACTTGGAAAAACACACACACACACAGTCCGTTTGGGGGGCGAGCTCACTCACTGGAAGAGCTGGTTGTCGGAGAGGGGAGAGGCCTGCAGCAGAGTGAGGATGTGGGCAGACTCTGATGTGCAGCTCAGGTCAGTGTCGCAGCCGGACTTGCTGCTCAGTCTGCAGAGGCTGGAACAGCTCAGTGCCAGCTCCAGAGCGTCCATCCAGCACCGGCCTGCATCAGAGCAGAGTTACAGTAAACACACACACACGGCTCCAGAGCGTCCATCCAGCACCGGCCTGCATCAGAGCAGAGTTACAGTAAACACACACACACGGCTCCAGAGCGTCCATCCAGCACCGGCCTGCATCAGAGCAGAGTTACAGTAAACACACACACACACGGCTCCAGAGCGTCCATCCAGCACCGGCCTGCATCAGAGCAGAGTTACAGTAAACACACACACACGGCTCCAGAGCGTCCATCCAGCACCGGCCTGCATCAGAGGAAAGTGACAGTAAACACACACACACGGCTCCAGAGCGTCCATCCAGCACCGGCCTGCATCAGAGCAGAGTTACAGTAAACACACACACACACACACACACACACACAGCTCCAGAGCATCCATCCAGCACCGGCCTGCATCAGAGGAAAGTGACAGTAAACACACACACACGGCTCCAGAGCGTCCATCCAGCACCGGCCTGCATCAGAGCAGAGTTACAGTAAGAACACAAACACACACACACAGCTCCAGAGCGTCCATCCAGCACAGGCCTGCATCAGAGCAGAGTTACAGTAAGAACACAAACACACAGCTCCAGAGCGTCCATCCAGCACCGGCCTGCATCAGAGGAAAGTGACAGTAAACACACACACACGGCTCCAGAGCGTCCATCCAGCACCGGCCTGCATCAGAGGAAAGTGACAGTAAACACACACACACAGCTCCAGAGCGTCCATCCAGCACCGGCCTGCATCAGAGGAAAGTGACAGTAAACACACACACACGGCTCCAGAGCGTCCATCCAGCACCGGCCTGCATCAGAGGAAAGTGACAGTAAACACACACACACGGCTCCAGAGCGTCCATCCAGCACCGGCCTGCATCAGAGGAAAGTGACAGTAAACACACACACACGGCTCCAGAGCGTCCATCCAGCACCGGCCTGCATCAGAGGAAAGTGACAGTAAACACACACACACGGCTCCAGAGCGTCCATCCAGCACCGGCCTGCATCAGAGCAGAGTTACAGTAAACACACACACACACACAGCTCCAGAGCGTCCATCCAGCACCGGCCTGCATCAGAGCAGAGTTACAGTAAGGACACACACACACAGCTCCAGAGCGTCCATCCAGCACTGGCCTGCATCAGAGCAGAGTTACAGTAAACACACACACACGGCTCCAGAGCTTCCATCCAGCACCGGCCTGCATCAGAGCAGAGTTACAGTAAGGACACAAACACAAACACACACAGCTCCAGAGCGTCCATCCAGCACCGGCCTACATCCGAGCAGAGTTACAGTAAGGACACACGCACACACACCCACCCACCCACACACAAAGCTCCAGAGCATCCATCCAGCACTGGCCTGAATCAAAACAGAGTTTTGTTTTCCCCCCCCCAAAAAATAAAAATAAATTAAATTTAAAAAAAATTCCCAATCATACTGACTGCGCCTAGTGCTCAGATTCGTGTTTGCTTTTTAGGATTATTTTAACGCACTTGTTACTAGTTCGGAAATGCACTATGTACGTCGCTCTGGATAAGAGCGTCTGCTAAATGTCTATAATGTAATAAACAGAGTATAGTAAGGACACACACACAGACAAGCACATGTATACACATTCACAGCACCCACATACACACACAGAAAACACACAAATGCACAGACAGGATAAGCACAAACAGATTGTCACTTTCACACACACAGCTCCAGATTTTTACCATCAGACTCCGACACGGCTCTGAAGATCAGGTAGTTACTGGGCAGGGGCTGTGTGATGGAGCCCACATTCTCCCCTTTTGGGCCCTGTGGATATGGCACAAACAACACGGACACACATAACTAATATTACACACAAACAAATACAGCAAATATGAAAATCCTATACGTATGAATATACTTACATATAAGAAAGCCTACTCTGAGGAAAAATTGAATCTCCCTTTGAGCAGAAACGCACTGAGACAGGAACCGAGGTCTAACAGCGCGTTATTGAGCTGTATCTCACCTTCACAGCCCAGATAGACTTGTCCAGCGGATGGTAGAGTTTGAAGCAGAAGCCGTCCTTCTTTGAGGGCCTCTCGATGAGCCTGCAGGCATTGAGCAGGACGGTGCCCACCCAGGGCTCCACCTTTGGGGTCTTATAGATCAGGAGAACACCAGGCTTGAGCACACACCACATCCTGGTCCAGCCCTTTAGAGTGCCACGGATCTGTAATAAAAATAATATGTTCCACATTAAACCCGTAGACTGTGAGTATTACTATTATTATCGTTATTATTATTAGCAGGCACAACAATGTTCAGTGAAAGATACCATACCTTCAGCCAGTTGGACATGAGGATTACACTGGGGTCCTTAAGAGCACTAAAGAGCTCTTTGGCTGCCCTCTTTTTCTCCTGCCTGTAATTCTTCTTTTGGAGCTTGATAAGACAAATTGATAAAGATAATCATAAACTTTACCATGTATTATCCTTAAGAATCTTGTCATACACGATAAAAAAATATTGTCTATGCTATGTCTGACAGCCACTAGGTGGAGCTATAGTCAAAAACTGCAAGGGCCAACAGCAAACATCAACTCAGCTAGTTTTTGGTACTATAGATTCTAGTTTTCATGCAAGGCTCTTGCATATATTTCTGTTATGTGGAGAAGTGTCCACACATGAAGAGACAAAATGACAAAAGCGACTGGCTAAATGCACACAAATTATGTTACCATTTTCACACAGGTGGTTGATACTCAGGCTAAACGCATGCTGCCATCACGACTTCTGCAGCGATCGATGATTGTTGCAAGAGCTCTTTGACCCCAGAAGCAGTGAATGGTGCTTACTTTGAGAGACTCTTTCCGGGCGAGTTTCTCTGTGGGCGAGGAACACTCCTTCTCGTGGCCGTTAAAAACCCTCAGCTCCATCTGGTGGGAGGGAGGGTGGGGGTGCAAACAGAGTGGGCAAATGTGACTTGTCAGAGAGGCACAAGTAGTCCTATGATGCTGAGAGACGTTGCTTTACCCCAGACTTAACTTGAGGCAGCAGAAATTTATAATCCAGTTGGGCAAAGCTGTGGACGCCTATGGCTGCAACATTTTGATGAATTGTTTTTTAGTTCACGGATATGACTAGATGTTACACTTTACCTCATGTTTTTACATAAACTTAGACACCCGCCTGACCAGCGGAATAGTTATTGTGCAGCGCTGCCAATTGATACCGTTGCTGCCAGAGGGATACTTCGGCCAATTACGAGCTGCGCTGTGGGACTCCCCACCGCATTTGGCAGCGGCGGTTTCAGAATTCAATTCCAAACCATGGTGTGTGCCCTTGCACTGACAACCAGCACATTTTCTTTTTGTTTACCTTAATTTATCAGGGGAATCCCTTGAATATTAAAAAATGTATTAAAGCCCTAGCCAAGATATTGCAATACGCAGCACAGAATATAATACAACACAGAGCAAAAGAAAAAAACTACCATGAAACAATAGGTCTGCAGCTCCTTCTCGGTCATAGTAAGAACATAAATGAGCTTTTATGGTTCGGACATGAACACGTTCAGTGTCAGCTTTTACATTAGCAGGATGTTCCACCTGGAAACCCTCACAGCCATCAGCTCATGTAGCCCCTGCAGGCTCTGACATGACTCAGCACCCAGATCCCATCTCCAAGACGTCACAAAACAAACAGCAGAGAATCCGGTCGCAGCCAGACAGGCCCGTATTAGACCCCCTGAGTGCCTGCAATGCTACAGCGTCCATTCATACCTTCACTTCAGAACCGCCATGACTAAACACACCTACAGAAAGGTATGCCCCTGCCAAGTGTGTGGAGAGCAGTGAGGGGTTTATATATGGTGTGTGCAGAGGAGGAAAGCTCGGAAAGAGAGATGCCAGCTTTATTTAACTGCAGCTTCGCTAAATCCAGCTGCGTTGATCTGTGTAGCAATTCTCCTCTTTATGCACAGTTTCATACAGGGTTTAATGCAAACGTGTAGCGTTTCATCCGTATGAATAGTCCTGATTAGTGTCATTTTCAGTCCTAAGGCTTAAAGCTACCATGCTGTGTAGGCGCATGCTTTCAGGACAACCTCGAAGAACAAAAAGTCTGGACTTAATGTGTACACGACGCTAGGACCGTTCTTTTTTTAAATGAGAAGGACAAGTAACCACACAGCAGGTGCGACACAAGCAGACATCCAGCGCCAAGTGCCCACGACTTCAAATGCATTTTAGTATTAGACCATTATTATCGCAGGTGAGATAAGTGAGGACAAATGCTTTTGCCTAAATGGATATATTTCCAGACCAGAGTCCCATGAGGCCAACTGCCCTTCTAAAGAGTCAGCAGCATGCATTTGGGCTCAGGAGAGGAGCATAATTAGGGCTCAGATCTCAGGATGACTAGAACAAACTGGGTCTGAAATAAAGCACAGTTTGGACTTACGTACAACTATCCCCTGCTGGAGAGTGAGCTTCATCAGTGGCCTACATACTACACTTGATTTTTGGATGTTATAATTTCATATATTACAGCTATTGTCTCATATGAACTGAGACATAGTGTGTAGCCTGCATGTTGTGTAAGGGGCGTGTAGGGGGGTGTAGGGGGCACGGCGTGTAGGGGGCACGGCGTGTAGGGTACATGGTATGCATATTGTGTAGTATGCAGGTGTGTCTTACCTTACTGGTTGGAGACTGGGCTGGGCTCACTTCATCCCTTGGTATGGTCACCCCATCTCGCTCCATTTCACTGCCTGAAACCCACCCACACACCCACACCCACACCCACACCCACACACACACACAATAGAAACAAATAAAAAAACAGTGTCAGGTCATCCAACATTAGCCGACAAGGGCGCCAGCCAAAAAAAAAAAAAAAGAGCTCTGCACTGAACGAGGGGGAAAAATAATAAAAACATAGAAAAAAAATAAAAAGTTATGTTGGTTCCAGAAAAATGAGTCATAGGGAGCCAGGTTATGGAGGAGGCAGAGGAGAGGAGGTGAGATTTCAGATGGTGTAAACGGACAGGCTTTCTCTGTGAGGAAGAAGGTACAGAACACCTTCCTCCTCCTCTTAGAGAGAGGGGGGGGGGGGTAATCTCATAAGATATGTTATAAAACAGCAGACCACTCTTCCTGCTCTACATCTGGGCTACCCTGAGTAATGCTGAGAACACTGGGGATCCATGATACTGTATGTGAACGGACCTCAAAACCTATGCTCATTGGGGTCCTGCTCAATGTTTTAGTATTAGCCTTAATATGTTATTAGTATTACCTTACATTGTTGAACTTACTTTTATCCATTAGCTGCATGATTAAGCAGCTACAATTGAAAGTTCCCTCCCTGAAAACTTCCCTTCTTCTGAATCTTAATTATGTTGAAATGAAACATTTTTCTGTAATTTTTTTATTTTATTAATTCTTTTTATTTATTTCAGTCCTGAAGTTCAGTGACAGTGATTGAAAGGTTACCGGGTCTGAGGGGGTAGGTGTCATTGTCCCCTCCGTAGGACAGATTGCGGGTCAGCGTGCGCGGGTCGATCTTCTGCGGGGTGGACGTCGTCGGGCAGAGCGAAAACCTTCGCCGGAACAAGCTCTCCTCCTTCATCCTGCCTGCCGTGTTCGTCTTCTGCAGAGACGGAAAGAGAGCAACACATGACCACTAAGGTCCCGGTTCCACAGTCAAGGTAATGCAGTTTGGGCCTATAACCAGTACCGCACTGAGACACTCAGTCTCCTAGCACAGGCAGAAAACAATACGATCATCATGAGCAGTGCCACGAATGTTATCAGGCACATCACACTGCTATCGGGGATTTGAATGTAAATGACCACAATCCCTTATAATTTCCACACCATTATAATCAGACCACTGCCACAGGGGGTGCGATTATAATACTCGGGTGTGATTGGTGGCAAGGGACACATGATATCATTATGGGGGGGGTGGGGGTTTATGGATGGTAATTTATCCCTATAGGAGGTTCGAGGCCAAGCTCCATCCCCCCTGCAGGTGACCATGGCGACAGAGGGACTGCAGGTAAGTGGGTGAGAGGGGCTGTTCATAGGAGCTTAAACGGCCTGATCCTCAGGTTTTGGTTTAGACCGCTGCACTGCAGAATTCTGGATTTAGCAATGGGCCACCCCCCAACTCAATTTGGACACCCATAAATTTAAATTATGCACGTCCTTTCACAGCCCCTAATGTGGTCTTTCAATGTTAACACTGGCTAACACCAAGATTGAAATATAAGCCTTTGATCAGTGCACTTGCGCATCTTCTTAAAACCCTTCAAAGCAATGAGACCGTACGCATCCCAAATGGCTGCCATGTGCATTATGCTAAGGAGGCTGTCCGTTTTGCATATGCTATGGTTCTAGAGACAACCTCGTGGGTGGAGTGGACGCTGAATTTTCGGAATGAGGGACTTGTGCGGACCTACAGTCTATGGTGCGGGCGCATGATGGCCGCTTGCGGATGGCGGTACAAAAATCAGTAAAGAGACTCGGCGGCGGCCCACAGTCGTCCGCTCACGTGCTCGTGCCTGTGCCCGTGCCCGTGCGCGCTCGTCTCACTTGCCCTGATGTCACAGGTCAGCAGCGTGAGCTGTGCTCCAGGGCAGGCGACCCACAATGCTCTGAATGGTCTTTCAGCAAAAGCGCTTCATCAAAGCCTTGTTCTGACTCAATAAATTCAGTGGCAATAAAGCGATCCAGGTGACTGCCTGGGCATGGCCGGCAGCCAGCGCCTGAGTGGCTCATTTGATTGCTCTCCCATTAGAACCCGTTCATTTCTGATCAGCCCCTCAGTCTCCCTCACCAAGTACTATGCCACTTCTTCACAGCGTTTTGGCGACGTTGCTTCCACGTTGCCACAAAGTGAAAAACCCAGGGCGTAAAATCCAGGTTCAGAAAGTAAGAAAGTAACCGATGCAGCTCAAGGCTGCCGCGGTGGTACAGCGGTAAGAGCGCCGACTCAGTCGGTGCAGTTGTACTCCGAGGATCGGGGTTCACGCTCCGGTCCTGCCAGATCCGAACATGGCCGGTGCCCTGAGGGAGCGGCAATTGGCGGCTGCGCACAGAACGGCCCTGGGCGAGTTGGAATCACGATCAGGAGCTCGAGGAGTCGCGCCCTGTAGAGGACGTCATGGCGCCCTCCTTCCTACTACTGGCTGACAGGGTGGTATAGCGGTGGTTCTCTAGCGGTTGCTACACGGGGGGAAATTAATTAGAATAGGAGTTCAATTGGCTCCTAAATTGGGAGAAAAATGGGGAAAAAATCTGAAACAAATAAAATAAAAATAAAAAAATAATAACTGATGCAGCCCTTTCTACTTCCAGTCCATGTTCCAGATTTGGGAGAGTTCCGGGTTTTACTCAGTGTAGTTATCCAGCTCAGTAACCCAGCTTTGTAATATCCCCCCCTAGTTTCTAGTGCACTATGGCCATCTTTAATGGTCATGCAAGGATTGTGCCAATTTACACAGGCTATACTAGTCTTCCGCTAGTATAATCCCATTCATACGAGAACCACAGAAACAGACTATCTCTAATAAATCCATGAGTCACCTTAACTTCAGCTGTGAATCACCACCATTAGAGACACGAAACTGCAGACGTGGCCATCTGTGGTGATGTGTCTAGTGTCACGTCACCATCACAAATTCACAGGCAGTGGATGGTTTTTCCCTTGTGCCCTTAAGAAATTCCCAATCTCGCTCAGTCAATCTGGCCATGTAACCCCCAACCACCTTTGAGTTTAACAGGCTGAAATCCCACCCGCCATAAATTCCCACACTCCTCTTCCCCAATCCAACGGATACGAGGCGTTTTATATTACAACGGCAGGTGAATGCCACCGGAACACATTGGTGACACAAAAGTGTGAGACATTTAACACTCTAGAGGGGCACCATACAAATGCAGTGTTTATGAACACCCTGGGCTGACTGCATAGGCTACGGCTGCATGGCAGACTCCGTGCGGATAGAGCGCTGCCACCGCTTCGTTATACTACCTCGGAGCACAGCAGCAACAGCGGTAGCGGCACAGGGCATATACAGTCCAGCTACACCTGACGGTGAGTGTAGGAAGATAATCATTTATTTATTAACAGTATATTCCTCCATTCGCCTCCTAGGGTGCAGCGGCAGCCGTCCAGCGGGGCTCTGTGTGCCCACCAGGGCTCTGTGTGCGGCGCTAATATTTGTTCTGGATCTCGGTAAATTACTTTTCAGGTTAACAACATTCAGGCGGCTGTACGGCTTCGTGAGCTTGAGCAGTCGGCGAATACACTGCACATGTACACGCACACGCACTCCAATGCACACACAATAATTCCGCTCATCTGGTGGAAGGCAGGGCGAAAACAAGCCGATTGGCTGCACATATACTGAGAGAATGCATGTGATCGGTTGAGCTTTCCCAAAATTAAAGAGGACACTGCCCATGAGGAGGCAGGCCAGGCGGACCCTGTGTTAGTGATGAACAGGAGAATAGGAAGTGTGGTCTTTGTGCTTGGGGGGCGAGGGTCGATGCTGGTGGGCCCCTTGGCGATGGACACCATCCATTAATGGCAGTTGTACTCGCAAGGTAGCGGAGACTACAGCCCCTGTTCCTCTGGTTACGGCCTGGCCCACTGACCTGCATACAGCACTAGGCTACATACAGCCAGCTCCTCCTGGGGCTCTGTGCTGCTGTGTTCTTCCCAATTGAGCACATTCACACACTACAAGGCAAGACACTGGGGCATTGTATCTGCCCCAATGCCCCGGTAAAACCCCTAGACTCCCTTACCGTCTCGCTCTCATATTGCTATGTGCTTACAGGGCATGAAACTGTGTTGATGTCTTGTTTTTATGCACTACAATCACATACTGATTAGTGATACAAGGAGGATCTAACACAAAACAACTGCATATAAGATCAGCTGTGGTCAGAATTCCAGGCTGCACAACCTGAATGGGGAGAAGCGATACACTGTTCTGAAATGCACTGAGTGTGTGTGTGTGTGTGTGTGTATGTGTGTGTGTGCTCCGACATCATTTTTTCTAGTTAGCAGGCACTTTTATCAAGAGTAACCAAAAAGCAGTTTATTTTTCTCCCCAGTTTGTAGCTATCAATATGCCTGTGGAATGACTGATGTGCCACCCACACACATGCAAAGAGCACTGTCGGCCCACCCCCCTGCTGAGAGAGTACGGGCTGTACTCCGCAAGGTTACGGTGGAGTGCTGAATTGACCTATAACTTTGTCCCCCACGCTGGTGACTCAGCCACACAGACTCAACCTGATCAATAGCACCTCTGTGGCTGTAACAGCAGTGCTCCAGGCTACATCCAGGCTAATAAAGCACACACAGGTTTAAAATACGCTCCGTTACAGTTGCACTAAGTGCCACCCAGTCAAATAGTCATCTCAGAGACAGAGAGGACATACCCTGATGAAAGTAATGCTAATGAAAATTTTATTTTTAATTTTCTTGAACTGGACTATTGGTACAACTAGATGTACTTTTAGCAAAACGTCTGTCATGTCATTAATGAAGCCGATTGGTTGTGAATGTGGGCCCAGCCCTGAAGGCCCATCTGTAGTAATGGCTGAATGTGACATGGTTCAGCTGTGTCTGACGCACACTGTCCACCCTGGACTAGGGCCTGGTGAAAACACTTCAACCAGAAGATACGGCTCCAGAAATACACACACGCACACGCGTGCACACACAGTCACAACTACATGCACACACACACAAGTTTTCACCTCTACAGGAGGCCATTATTCTGGTACTCTGACACCTGCGGCATTTCTGTCCTTCTCAGCTTTCACTGCACAGTTGACCGCCAGCTGCTCCGGTTCACGGTCCCCATGACCGTCACGCACATCTCCACGGGGCCCTACCTGCCCCTGCTGGGGGGGGCAGGCCCTCTCTCCCGGGAACCCTGTAGAGACGCTCTGTTTTTTCTGTCAAGATTCTCTGCCTCGCCCCACACCAGCTGCCACCCAGAGGCCTCTACCAGCGAAAGAGCCTTCTGGGGACCAGGGGCCACATGTATAAAACTCCACTAAAAGAATGCTCAGGGAGAAAGTCCGAAATCTGCTTACGCACATTTTAACATTAAGTTTTACATTTTCTCCCTCTGCCTTTCTATCACAGTGTCGCCATATCACACTGACTCCAAACATTGCGTACGTACGGTGTCCAGTGTGTGCAGATTCTCTTATTTTATACATCTGAACTTCGGCGTGGAAACCCGCTTATGCAGAGTTCTGTGGGCATTGTTCTGCTTAGCACTGTTTATACATGTGGCCCCAGGAGGCCGTTTTTACAAATGCACACAGAGAGCCGTGAACGCCGAGGCCGGTCAACACCACACTCCAAAGCTTCGGATAATGGATAATTTTCCAAGCTCACAAATGTGTTTTTATTGCCTCTGAAAAGTAACAGCCTAATTTAGACTGATGGGATGACAATGGGACCAGCCTGCTTTGGTAATGAACAGACTGTAGAATAACATGTCCTGTCAGCCCATGTTTGTAAGTAGAATAGCATTCAATATCAGCATGAGGCTATAGCCAGAGCAGCTCTCCATCCTCGTTGGTTGTCAGTGGTCATGTGACATATTTATTAAACAAACTGATTATTTTGTTGTGCTTGACTTCCCTCGCAGTAACTTTATCTTCAACAAGTTCGCCCAACATTTAAGCAAACAAAAAAACACAGAGACAAGAGCGTAGGCAACATGGCAAGTGTAATCTTTTCAGCAGCCTTTTAAAGCATCTGCTAAATGGAGCAGAAGGTCCCATTGTGTTTCTGCCACTCACCGACTTCAAGCCAGCTTATTAACTACAACGCTGATCCATATGACGCTTCCCCCCCCCCCCCCCGATGACTGAAAAGCATTTGCAGATTAATGGAAGCAAACGCGAAGTTCAGAACCAGTGAGAAGCATTTTCGGTTTCCTGTTTTGCCGATAGTCATCACATTTCCTGCCCTTACCTCCTTGTTGTGGTCTGCATGGCGATCTGGGCCAGCATGCGCCAGAGATGTTAAGCACAGTTCACACCCTGCCCTTAATGTCTGAGGCACAAACTCAGTTAACACCACATTGGGGGGGAGGGAGGTCAAGAAGCAGCATGAGATGAGACACCCCCACCCCCCACTCCCTCTACAGCTGCAGATTTCCACAGAGCAGTGCTGAAAGACACCTCATGTCGCGGGAGCAAAGACTTCAAGGGAGAGGTCAAAGCGAAGGTCACTGTCATGCCCCCTCCTTAATTTTCCCCATCCATTATGCAGCAGTTCATCCATATTTGATGGTGTGGCTTAGAGGACCACCGAGGGCTGGAAAGCTCTCATATTTACAGGGAACAGACGGAAGGAAAGGCCAAAAAGGCCAGAGCTCAAGGCAGGTACGCAGGCTAATATATCCAACACAATACATACCAGGGCTTTTCAATTTTTTTAATTTCATTTTTTAAATAATTTGTGTCTTGATTTACTGTTGTTTTTAACAATAACTGCTACCACTGATGACGACCGTGATTCACTGGGTGACACTGTTTCTAGGGCAACTTATCTGGAGCCAAAATGCTGTCAAGTATAATTTGCAAAACGAATGAATGCCTCTTTTTAATATAGTAGTCACAAACTTAATTGAAACTATAAATAATAAAAGAAGTGTTGACTATGCAAAAAAATAAAAAAATAACGTAAAAGCAGTCAAATTACCAGCAGGGTTACCGGATCGTCACTTTCGCAAAGCAGTGGCGAAACAAAAGACGATGTATGCACGAGAGCGGATTATTTGATGCCTGCGCTGAGAAACACGTACTCTTTGGAATTATCCTGAGGGAAAAGGCCATTCCCAGCTGGAGAGGGCGCCTCCCAGGGGACCCCAAAATGCTGCCCTCACATTCATCCTCCAATCAGTCTCTCCCTGTGGCAGAGAGCATGATGGGAAAGCTCTCTCCACAGGGGAAGGGTCTGCATGCCAGCTACACATAAAAGGGTAAAATATGAGGGGGTGCAATTTGACATTGTCCCTCGCATGCTGCGAAAACACTGTGGAGCCAAGTGCCCCATCATCCATTTGAGTAATTATGGGTAATCAGGCGGCTAGCGGGCTACTCATTTCAATAAGGCGTTCATATTCCCGCTCTGTGTTGTCTAGGACGCACGTACAAGCACAAGCCCTTATTTCCCCGTTTAATGAAGTCATCTTCATCAGATATCAGAGATGCATTTTTTTTCTCATAATTTTCAGATATGTTCAGGCAGCCAGCCTTGAAAATCCTCTGAACCTCCCGCAGGATTGCGAGCGGCCGCTTTGTGAGCAAGAAAAAGGCCGTTTTGATGACAGCAGGAAGGGTTTTTTTCCCCTGCGCGATGAATAGCAGCCCTTCTGAGGTGGCAGTCTGACCTTTCCTTAAAGAGTAAAAAAAAAAAAGGCCCGCTCTGTGGGGCACGGGGCCCCGTCCTGTGGTCTTGTCTGTCTGTTTGGTGGAAGACCGTGGGACGGAAAAGCACGTCCGTAATGTCTGGGTTCTGGACAAGAGGACAGGTGCACTGCCTGATGCGGCCCAAAAAGTGACCCCCTTCCCTCTCTGGACACAATCCTCAGGCCTCAGGGGGAAAGCACCCGGGTGTGAAATTAACACCCACCACCAGCCCAATGCTGGTAAAAGTTTGATTGTGGCTGGTAAGATTTCTACTCTAGCAGCCACTTCAGCAGACTGTAAGTAAGTGGTATTGTGGCTGGTAAAATGTTGAAAATGGCTGGTGATTTTTAGAATCCACAAGCACACTCTGGCCAGTGGGTGAAAACGTTTTTCATGCCCTGGCAAACATTAACCTGAGGCCAAGAACAGACAAGTTTATTTCTGGGTAAAGCCTAGGTTTAAAGGCTTGTGTCCTATCTGTGCCAGTGTCTGACGCTGAACCTGCTGAACTACAATATGAATGTCATAATGCGGCATGGAAAATAGAAATCCTCGCTTTCTATTACCAGAGTTTATTTTTCCCTCCAATCTGAAATGCCTAATCATAATTACAGGCCTGCTCCATTGCTGCAGTACTCTTTGAAGGCAGCCAAGTGCTGCTTTATTTTCCCTGCTCTTCAGTCCTCCTAACTGCTACAGCTGGCACAGGCAGACTGCAGGAACCCAACTGACCAGAGGGAGGCGCTATAGTGCAATGAGGGAGGCTATACCATGGCAACCGAAACCCTCCCTCCCTCAGTGCTGCTATGGCTGATCAGGCATGGCCTCATGGAGACCCAGCAACAGTTGGCACAGTCACAGTCCAGACTCTAAATACACTCTCAGAAAAAAAGGGATCTTTGCCTTGTCTCCATAGAGCAGGGGTCCTCAATCTTATCCAGTAAGGGGCGGTGTGGGTGCAGGCTTTTGTTCCAACCAAGCAGTCGCACACCTGATTCTTCTAATCAACCACTAGAGGCTTTGCTAAGGACCTTGATTAGTAGGATCAGGTGTGTTACTTCTTGGTTGGATCAAAAGCCTGCACCCACACTGGCCCTAACTGGATAAGATTGAGGACCCCTGCCATAGAGGAACCCTTTTCAGTTCTTTATGGAACCCTCCATGGTAGGTGTGAAGTGTGAAAGCTCCCAGATTGAACCATTTTGACCAACAAAAAACCCTTGAACTAGATAGGTTGCCTCTGTGGAGACATAGAGGAGCCTTTAGGAACCCTTTCTTCTGAGAGCACACAAGGGCCCCAGCTGGCCACTCAGAATGCAGAGAAACAGCATGAGTCACAAGTGCTCCAAAGACAGGTTGTTGGGTATCCCACATACAGTAGGTTAGGGGCTGCATACTGTACACACACAGCACATTAAGACGACGGAGAACAACAAAGCAAAAGGACGGGGAAAAACCTCATCAATTTTTGAACACAAGTACAGAGGCCAAATAAGTTACAAAAGACGACAGGCGTACGGCATTTAGGGCGCTTAAAGAAGCGGAACGATGGCGGCAGATCTGGTTACAGGGGCCTCGGGAGGCCGGCCTCTGTAAAGCAGCACCGCAAAACACGAGGTCTCAAATACATCATCACACTCACACTCCTAACAACTGGTCCTGCACACAAGCGACGTGTACAGTGGCGTCCGCTTCACACGCTGGTAACAAACCTTTTTAACCTGCTGGGCTAAGGGTGTGCTGCAAGGTCATCCTACACCTGTGGGCTGGGGGAGTGGGGGGGGGGGACACTGTAGCATAGATGAGGGGCCAATGCCTCTGTCACAGCGCTGACAAACAGTGCTGCTGGTTCGCGCCCCGGTCCTGCCAGATCCGAGCGTGGCCGGTGCCCTGTGGAAGCGGCAATTGGCGGCTGCTTCCGGGTGGGGGGAGGGGCTCGGAGAGAATCGCTGCACACAAAAATGGCCCTGGGCGAGTTGGAATCACGGTCAGGAGCTCGAGGATGTGGCGCCCTCCTTCCTACCACCGGCTGACAGGGTTGTATAGCGGTGGTTCTCAAGCGGTTGCTACATGGGGGGAATTGAATTAGAATAGGGGTTCAATTGGCTACTAAATTGGGAGAAAAAGGGGGAAAAATCTGAAAAACAAATTTATAAAAAAACAAACAAAAAAAAAGTGCTGCTGAGGGATAATTTTTACAAAACTTTGTGAGTCTCTCTTCCTTTTTTTGGGTGTAAAGTAGGCTGACCGTTATGCACCAGTGAACTGTGATGTACTGTCTGTGAACTGGATATTGACTACATATCCCATCATATGCCAGCTATGGAAAAGTCAAAGTATGGATAATGCCTCAGTCGCTGACCCAGTCATCCTGCATCGATATTTCCAGTGTTAAAAAGCCGCATTGTGCGGTATGACTGACAGGTCAGGCCATTTCAGTGGGAGCTGATGCACTTATTCCTCTCCACTCTAATTGGTGCGGTTAGCTCCACCGAGCACAGCGATCGCAGCTCCGCTTATATAGCGATGCTATCGGAAGTCACCCAATCGTGTAATAAAACCAAGAAATCCAGATCACTCGATATCAACCTGCTGTAGTACAAGAAAGACAGTCAATGGTGTCGGACTCAATTAGATGGCATTGAGTGCTCTATAGGCTTCCTGATCCTCTGGCTCTGCCTCCTCTCTCTTCTGCTTAACTGCAGCCTACATTCCAGACCTATACAGACAGCGTATGTGCCACTGCGGTTCAGGTATCTGCACATTTCAGAACGTGCAGCCACACGAGCCATCTGCCATCTAATGGAGGCATCATCGTCAAGTGAAAATTGATTCATCTTGTTGGTAAAAGCATTCTACTGAAAAAAAAACGTGTCCAAATGTTACGGCACTGTTCTAGGGCATGAACGTGCCGCACGGTCTGGTATTGAGTCTGGACTGTGCCAGTTCTGGCTGTGACTGGCAGCCCTGCAGGGCCACTCATAATTGGCAGTAGCGCCACCCAGGGAGGGAAGGTTTCAGCTCTGATGACAGGAAGTATATATTTCAGGAAGATGTCCTGAAATATCACTAATACACCGGATGGCCATTCTACCTTAACATACTGTATATGGTGAGTTTTAAATTATTCATTGTTTTTGCAGTGTGTGTTAACAAACCACACAGAAAGGAGGTCTGTCAAACTATACCAAGCACACACACCAGCACACATGTATTCATTCTACTTCTATAACCACACCCTTTCCTGGAGCTTAGCCTAATTCTACAAGAAAACAAAAGTAAGGTTGTGCCAGGAATGTATCCATTCTATTGCAGGCAACTAAACAAAAATGAAAGTCACAAAAAAAACTCACCCCACAGTAAGGTCAGATGTCACCTTTTCCTGTGAATTTTCCATTTTCCATATATTTCTTCCACATGGAAAAAAAAAGCAAAGCTTTCCTTGCTCTAAAATCAGAACAGCTAGAGGCTGTGAAACAGAATATTCTCTGCATGAAAACTGCACTCTGCCTTTTGAAAGACAGTCACGGTTAGAATACGCTCTTAGGGAGAGTAGGTATTTTAGATCCTCAACGTTACAGCGGGCTGTCTGTATGACAGTGAGGCATTTTACTTTGATCCATTTCAATTCATGAGAAATGTCTATGTCACAATCAAGACAAGAGCTGATCAGGTAATATTCCATTGATAGCCCAAGACAACAAGATAGCCGTTACAAGGCAATGGCTTATAAAATATGCTCAATAGAAAGGCAACACCGTTCTGGAGTCCATGGAATGTGGCTGAGAGGCACGTAGCCAGGGGGTCCTTGGGTTCAAATGCCCCCCCACCTCCAAAAAACCCCCACGGTCTGCCTGAAATTACAGGTCTAATTTGCAAGGTCTGAAATTAACACCACCCACCCTAGCAAATACGGGTAAAGTTCACTCATGTTGAGTGAAATGGTCTGTATAGCCTGTGTAATAGCTTCTGCGCACACCATTACTAAACCTCTTAAACTTCTCGTAAGTGGCTAGTTCTGAATTCCTGCACGTGCCCCGTGCACCTGTTCTTCCCCATTTCACACACAGACACAAGAGTTGTAGCAAATAAACTTTGTACCTTTGTCATAACACCAAAGTTCTACACCATGTGCAAGATCAGAAATGTGCAATCAGTCAGAAATAACACTTTCTGATTTCACCCTTTTAGATTTGGACAGATTTTGAATACATGCTAACCTATGAGAGTTAATAAATAAACATGCTTTTTTTTATCCTTAAATTTTTAATTTTTTTAATATGTGAAAGGGAAGAGACTTCTTTACACCTCCTGACATTTTCATGTTGTGCCCGCAACCCAACAGCGACCCAACAGCAGACTTCTATTTGTATATGGTGGGTAGGTCAGTCTAACACATGAATCCTAATTTGCATTATTTCTTTCTTTTTAACCAAAAGTATTGAAATTGTGGATAACCTTGTTTGTAAGCTTTCCGATAATAAGGGAACCACACTGTTAAGTTTATTTTTGAAGAAGATATTTATGTAGGGTGGGGGGTCCAATATGGGCCCACTTTGAGAGCTCCGTCTCCTGAATGGTTGGTCACTCTGGTTAATAAAACCACATTATAACACTCTCACATACAGGTTAACTTATATAAAAAAATGTGTTGAAATCTAAAAGAATGAGGTCAGAAAGTGATTGATTTCTGACGGAATGCCCCAGAAATTGCATTAATGAATCTAATTTTCTTCAGCGTTGGGGCCATTTCATCCTCTTGAAAAGTGCCAGAGGAAATAGCCGAGCGCAGGCAGCCAACATGAGAAAATGAAAGCTACATTATGCGGAGATCAGTGGTTGACATGGAAAAGCACGACGTACCGTTTTCTCAGATGGACAGAAATAGATTTCTGGCGATGGGCCTGGTGGTTGAAGTCAGAAAAACTAAATTCAGATCAAGGCAAGTTTATCTTTCACAGTCTCCTCCACAGCCCATTGAACAGGGTGGTAGATGGCACTGCTTGGAGATGCAGGTCTATCACATACCCACTCAGTCTCTTATAAATTATGCGTCAACGCATTTATTTTTACCGTATCATTTTGCTGTGAAGAACTATGAATGCCCCGTTTGGAAAAACTTTGTATAATTTCTTACTGTTCTTTTTACATTTCTTTTCAATGCCCGTAATCTCACGACAGCCCAGTGGGGTTTTAACTGCTCGTTAGATAAAGACAGATGGGGCATCTTGGTGGCACATCCCACTAAAATATTGACTCTAAGTACAGTACGGTGTCCCGACTGTGCCCGTGCACCGATTGTGGGTGGGAGTCCTGTGGGGGTGGAGCATGACTGTCTGTAACAGCGCCCCCTGTGTCATCCCGTAACAGCGCCCCCTGTGTCATCCCGTAACAGCGCCCCCTGTGTCATCCCGTAACAGCGCCCCCTGTGTCATCCCGGAACAGCGCCCCGTGTCATCCCGTAACAGCGCCCCCTGTGTCATCCCGTAACAGCGCCCCCTGTGTCATCCCGTAACAGCGCCCCCTGTGTCATCCCGATAGAGAATATCCGTTTTTTAAAAAATTATTATTTTATTTTTTTTAACAGCGCCCCCTGTGTCATCCCGTAACAGCGCCCCGTGTCATCCCATAACAGCGCCCCCTTTGTCATCCCGTAACAGCGCCCCCTGTGTCATCCCGTAACAGTATAGCCCCCTGTATGTCATGTTTTTTGATATATATATATATTTCTAGTAATTTTTTTTTTTCAAATTTTTTTTCTGCTTCTCTTTTTTTTGTAATTTCACACTAAAAAAATTCACTAGACTGCAGGAAATTAAGTTTTTTTTCTAGGGGAGGAGGACCCCGTAACAGCGCCCCCTGTGTCATCCCGTAACAGCGCCCCCTGTGTCATCCCGGCAAGTATGCAGCGCCCCCTGTGTCATCCCGTAACAGCGCCCCCTGTGTCATCCCGTAACAGCGCCCCCTGTGTCATCCCGTAACAGCGCCCCCTGTGTCATCCCGTAACAGTGGCCGATGGGGCACCTGTGGTCTGTCTGTACCCTCTGCAGAGCAGTGTGTTCCAGCGGGAAATTAAGCACCCGTCTCTAGGAAAACTTCCTGAAGGCTGGTTACGTGCTTAGTGTGCGTGTCCCTGAACTGACAGATAACACTGCACTGAGGGGCAAGCATACGTCAGAAACTGGCAAGAGAAAAATTATGGTAAAAAAGTTACGAAGAAATACATAAAAAGGACACGGACAAACAGACGGACAGACGGCTATGTCTGTTAGAAAACATCCACTCACGTTGAAAGGACAGACATGGCCAGCAGCCAGGCACAGAACAGAGGTGTTATTGCAAAACAGAGTGAGTTAGACGTGACGGGGAACAACAGAAGCGTGGGCGCTGTGCTACTGAGCGCAAAAACGGACAAGAGGACAAGAGGACAAGCGGCACATACTCTCTCTCTCGCGCGCGCACACGCGCACACGCACACACATCTCGCTCTGCCACGGCCATACTTGCCTCCAGCGTCCCTCCGTCATTCTTCTGCGCCAGCTCCGACATTTACACTCGTCTACGGCTCTACTGGGTCATGTTCCGCCTGACGTTGAGACAAAAGGAAAGGAACGTTTAGGAGACACTCGGGTCACCTGGTGCAAAAGCTCTGTCCGTTATTTCATAAGTGCACCCCGTACGCTGTGGAGGATATGTGGAAACACTGTGACAATCGCTGTTGAATCTGAACACCACCACGAACAACCACAGTTCAAATACAATTCAGATACTTCACAGCCAAATAAGTGCATGTTAAAACACCACACAGCAATTCATTCTACTGAAATATTGGGTAAATTCTATTATTGGAACAATAAAACGTTCCGCCACTTGCCATTTGCCAATAGTATTGCAGTTACTGAGTTCAAAATAAAACACTGAGCTTCAGACTGGACTTATTACCTACAGCCAAGCGGCTCTAATCAAAGATTGCTGCACATACGGGCTTGTCCTGGGCCTGAGCACAGTTAGTCTACATTACAAGCCTACATTATCAAAGACATTATCTGTACCCAATAACAGGGAGATGTGAGATGACCAGGCAAGCTTTTAGCAGGTCACTCAGTGTTGGGACATTGTATTCAGCCGGGCACAAAAAAAAAAAAAAATTTGATTTGATTTTTTTCAAAGGCAGAATAAAAGGGAACCAGGGACTCACTTGTTCCTGCATTTTTATCAGGAGCAGTGGAGTACAGTGTGCACTGTGCACTCTCGCGTGGTGGAACATCTCATTTTCCCCTCTGATTCACAGATAAGGAATTAAAACCCCTGTATAAGTGCTCACCCTTCCAGACATCCCCACCTTAAAGGAGAATGCTTTCTCCCACTTAAAGAGACCAACTACCTGTAAAAAGAACCTTCTTTACTCCAGCATTAAGAGCTCTAGTCTCTATTTACAGTTATCTACCCGCCATACACACTTCACATTATCCATTACCCACCATACACACTGCACACTATCCATTAGACACCATACACACTTCACTTCTGCATGCTAATGAGCTGCGCATTATTGAAGCCTCCGGAGCACTAACAGCTGAACATGCTGCAGGCTGCTAAATCGGCCCTACCCTCCCAGTGCAGAACATTACTCATCTCGGGCACTTCCATGAGCACTCCAGGAGGTGAGGTGACTTCATGGAGGTTTTATGCAGACTGGGAGGAGCGCAATGTCACTTTGTTTGTATATTAAATTGAACAGAGACAAACCACAAACCACTAAATCACACCGCCCTCACACTCCAGTCTGTCAGGACACATGAAGCAGGTGGAGCACGTGGAGTGAGGCGTCATAGGTGGGATTAGCATGCTACGCTCTGCCACGCCTCTTCTTGCTGGGTTCCCACAAAGGGCACTGTTTCTTTAGAGAGCGAGGGGAATTCTGGGAATGCGAACGCTGCCCCGCGTGCTCCTGGGGACCGAAGCCAAAGCCCGAATCTGCCGTGCGGCTCTGACGATGACGGTCACCCCCCCTCCAGCAGAAAACGCATTCCTGTGCTTTTTATAGCCCGCTAACGTCTCATTAAAAGCAAGCCGTCCGTCATACATCAGCCCAGACTTTCGTTTTCCACGCTGAAAGTCACCCAGAATGCACACCTGTTTGGCAGATACTGTTTCTTATATAACCACCCCCGTCAGGGACCTACTGAATGTACCAGAGCATATTTACAGTACCTAACAGTGCTCCCCACATTCCCCCAGGTCATAACACGCAGTTAACAGTTTATCTACAGTATTAGTCTCATAGTCCCACTGGTCTTCTTTATTTTTTAGCAGCATAACATAGCGTTTACTTTTCACGCATCCATGCTACCATTTTCTCATGGGGTGATTCTGATTGGCTGAAACACAATGGTTTGTTGTCCTGGACTCAAAAAGTTGACCTTGTGAATGAACTTACCTCATGAATATTCATAATCTGTAATAATGAATGAGCAGTGGCAATGTGTCATGCCAGCCAGTGCCAACTATCTGCTCTACTCCTGTGGCCAGGAGTTCCATGTGATGACGTTCAGTTGACAGGATACCCTGCGCTCATTACGCCGAGGGTCACAAGCCCTGAACCAATCAAAGCATTACTTTGATTAGTTGATGGGATACATAAAGCAAACAAATTTTACTTTCCCAGTACACTCTCTCTTGTGTAGTATACACAGGAGGTACTCACCACAGCATGCGACTGAACAAAGAGAAAGTAAATTCCAGGTAAAATCTACTGTATGCCACACTTTTTTGAACTGAGCAAAAATAAACCAGACAACCTCGCTAAAAGCCCTGTAACTGCACATAGCGTTTATCATGATGCCTCAAATACAGTCGTGCGGACACGCGTCAGATTTTCCCCCGCTAGCATACGAGGAAAATGACAGGCTGCAATATAGGACAGATTCTCCCACAGGCTCACACGTGAAACGCCTAAGCCTGTTTTGATTGAGCAACGCGCATTCTGCCTTCGCCTGGCTCTGATGCATTTAAGACGAGAGCCGTAGAAAGCCTCCAACGTCAAACCACGCATGATCGGGCCCCACCCAACCTTCCACAGGAATCCGGACTGCGGCCACGCTAATGTTTCTCTCCCCAAGAACTGCCTTTACTCAGGGCTTTGTTGCATCATGGATTATCTCCTGTAAGACTACCACTGCTTCTCATTTAAAATAAATGCATGTACAACACTGCTTACAGGCAGAGATTATAGATACACATAGATTATTTGCCCCTCTACACGCCTGTGGTAAACACTATTTTCTGCCGTAGTCACAGCTCTTGTTCCCTTCAGTTATTTTCCATTGAAAGCTGGCTTACATTCTTAACAATGGGCTGTAGGACTGGAGAGGGCGATAAGCAGGTTTTAAAAAAAATTATTATACGCCCTCCATCAAAACAACGTAAAGGATCAAAGTCCAGGCACTAACACAACACACATGCTTACCCTCAGAGGAAATGCACTGCACTGTACTGCACACACCCCCTTTTATTCACACTCAAATAGACTTCACTCCCATCCGGTTCAAGGTAATATGTTCTGTTCCTTTAAATCCCACCGTAGGGGCAATATGACTGACAGCATATGCATACATCTATACGAAGAACAAACTTGCAACCAATGCAATAGACTGAGTGAGTGATGGAGACAAGAGCATATTGCAAATGAACAGTTATGAATGTATAATGAGTTTAGAAATTCTGTAAAAATGACACAGCAACAGAATTATCTGGCAGATATAGGTACCTGGGACAGGTGATGAAAACAGCTTTGCTTTGCGTGAAAATCTCTTGCCAACCTCTGAAACACCCAGATTCACCAACATTTTCATCTGGAGTCTCCGCAGACAACACAGAGCATTTCAGCGTTTCACCTGGCGAGACACGCCTTTTAACGGTGCGGGTTCGGCACATTTGCGGCGCAGCTGTCAAACGCCACTCCAATTAACGCCGCCAGCAGCATCTCCACCCCCAGGCACTCGGAGCCCGCCCCCAGAGAGCGGAACTGCTTCTGCTGCTTTGACACCTAGTGCTAATTTGCTGGAAGAGTAAACATGGGTAATGAAGTCCCTGCAACACCAAGACTGCCTACGAGAACCGGTGAGCAACAGGTGCTAATGAGGTGTGTTAGGTGTCGCCCTACACCACTAATGAAAGTCCTGCTGCATCACTGAGCGCCCCAATAGTGTCCTATAGAACCTCGGGTCCTGACACCATCACCACGTTCAGCTTCTACTATTGTGACGTAAGAATCAAAGTGCTGAGGAAGTCCTGTTAACGTTTAAAAGTAAGAGAAAGGCTCCCTGCCCAGACTGGATGTGGTCCAACAAACATTGTCTTTCCCCTAAGGGCTGTTCCCCTTTCCACTTAAAAAAGAACCTACAATCCCACAGTCTGTAGGTCAGGACTCCAATCTAAAAAATCTCTTTTTGTCCTTGTACTTGCGGCACAGCTCGGAGAGAGAGGTCTGTGATTTGGTATTATTCTTGGAGTGTATCACAGACCTAATCATAGACACTCAGAAACTGAATGTACCGTTTAAAGCTTAAACCTGAGCCCTCGTATGAAACATCATTTGGGAACTGACCAGACCGGCGGCTATTTTTAATTCTCTGCAAACCCGCACCCACCAAAGACAACATTCAACATTACCATGCCTACCGTGGCTTTATTTGTGAATATGGGTTATATTTTGGGCTGTTGGTGCTGCTTTCCCCAAAACTCACTGGAGGACTTTGCTTTTCAGAAAGTCTAATGGAATTGCATCCGTCACTTTATGAACCACAATCCCAGCATGTCTTAGTCACAGTAACAGTGCCGTTGTTGCCAACTCCCGTAAGTAATGAGCACAGCCCAAAAATAACACCCCAGTTAAATGTGGATCGAGCCATCCCCCATGTTATGCAATTCCACGAACGGAGCTCCAATTATGTGCTCTTTGTGTCAGCCGTCTTCCTCTCTCTCCTGCTCAAACACCGCTCCAGCTCACGGAAAAATAGGTCAGGTTGCTCCTAATGCAGAATGCTAGAGCCCGTCATTGGCTTTCAGGAGTGTCCTCATATCACACCACAAATTTTTATTTAGATACGACAAGATATAAGCAACTGAAGCAGATTAAGCGCATTAGAAAAAATAAGGTGCATTGTAGCGCGGGGAGTAGTGGAGCCGACTACCCAGGGTCACAAGGCCTCAAACGGCCCAGACTAATAAATTTGCGTCGGTGTACAATTTTAAGGGGGCCCACAGAGACTTTGCACAGTGTCCAGAATTTCATGCTACATCCCTGGGCAGAACTGTCCTTCATGTGTATCCATTTCATTCATGTAGGCCCTGCACTGCACTTTATAAACCCTGCAGTGCTGCAGGTAGAAACTATTTCCTCTTCTCTTGTGAAAATGTCAAAAGTGATCAGCCAAGCAGAATTTTCATCCGATTCACCAACAAATGTGAGAAAGGAAAGAGCTAGATGTACTGCAACCTACTATGGACGATACCCATTCTTTCTAGAGAAACTTCACATGCATTTTTTTTTTGTTGCCAAAATGAACACAATCCACTCTTATGAGCACTTTGTGTATCGAGCCAAGATGGTCTATCCAGCCAAGATGGTCTATGGCAAGTTATCAGGATATAAGAATCTGCAAAATAATGATAATGTTGAGGATTATATGCCATTTGAGCCTCTGTGAGGGGCTCAATGAATAGTAGACACCTATGGTGCTCATTTCCTAATCATGGGGCATTGTGGGAAATCTCAGCTGTTGTGGATGTCCCCTTGGGCCAATCAGTTCACAGTGATCAACAGCAAATACTGCAAGCTCTACTGAATCCATGGGGATTCACTAACAGCACTGCCAGTGGCACTGTTCCCTCTCCACTGGAGAATATGCTTTATCTCTGAACTTGCATCTTCCACACAATATCATCAGGAAACAGCGGGTTACACAAACAGGTCAGGGCTCCTTGTGGAGACGTCCTGTCTCCAAGAAGCACAGTCATTCCTGGACTGTGGTCTAAAAAAAGACACATTCTCACTCTTTTCAGGGTCAGCAGTCCAGTGAGAGAAAATCTAAAAAGTTTTTGAAGGGAAGCTGGATGTTCAGTGAATTAAGTGTACTTCCATGATCTCCAAAGTTCTGTCTATTTAATATGGCTCCTCTCTCCGTACTTGTTAAAACCTTATACCATTCCCCCTCTCTCGCAATCAATAAAGATATTATCAGAAAGTGGAACGCTCCTATGGTAGTGTTTCAACTAAATACACTTGTTTGCAGTAAGCAGAGTGCCATCCAGCTTGAAGCTCCAAAGAGCAATGGCTATGCACCACTGCAGTTACCAATCTACTCCACAGGTGTAGTCATTGCATCGACCACAAAAAAAAAAAGCTAAGAAAATGGTATAAAATGTTCTAAACAGCCTTGAAAACAGCTCTGAACAGGAGAGATTCAGGTTTCAAAAAAAGCTATTTTCTAAGTTGGGGGGGAAACAGAGTTCCTAAGGAGGTGTCTTAATCAGGACCTAAACCCGCACAGCATTTCATAGCTTTAGTCAGTATAGCAGCAGTCCCCTTAACTTCCAGATTAGAGAAGTTCCTACTACGCATCTACCTGTGGCGTGTGCTACAATACAGCAACGACAAGCATCTCAATACTTAGAAACCCATTTAGGACTGTTCATAGACCAAATTGATTCCTATCCAGCGCATTAGCCTAGATTTTCATACAAGATGTAAAAGTGAGATTTTAACGGAAGTGCTGAAGGCAGTTGGTGAATCATAACTGAAGAAACAGGAAGGTCCTGCAGAAAAGATGTATATGAGCTCTGGGGGGAACAGTGCATTCTACAAACCCTACACCCCAGAGGTGCTGCCTGTATTGATGCGGTTTTGAGGTCTGGGAGAGTGAGCAGGCTAGCAGACAGTAGGCCCGCAGGGAATGTATAACCGCAAAGAGGAAGTGCCTCCAGAGTTTGACTTCCTGTTCAAGCGCGAGGTCTGTGAAAAGCTCGACCTCAGCACCATTTGTTTAGTTTTGCCTTCAAACCTGTTCCCTCTGAATTTACTTAACTTAGAGCCGTAAGAGAAACTATGGAATCCTAGAAAACATGAGGAAAAACAAGGTGAGGATGCAAAACTAGCTCCTCTATGACAAAACTAGCCGGTTCAATTTAAGTTGTTTCCACGAGAGATCCTACAGCACACGAAACAGCCTGTCAGCACTTACTGCAGTCCTCAGAAGACACCGCACATTCCAAAAAGCCTCTTCTCTTATGTAACAGGAGGATGCCGTACATATTTAAAGCGCCTGCCTCTGCAGAGGACTGTGAGCGGGAACAGAGAGCGTGTCTGTCCCCCGCTGGATGGGCACCAGGCATTAGCATTCTTTCACCCACAAAGTGATCCGGCTTTGCAGAAATCCTCAGATTAGGGCCTACTGATTTTCAGAAATACAATCCGCCCATGGCAAAAATTTATTTCAGCCGCAGGATAACCAGCTTTCAGTTTGACCTTAAACCTCGATTTAGCTGCACCTGGGGCATCTTTTACCAGAGAAGAGGTACCAATACCTCAGGTATTTCTTCCTCCTCAGCAATTTGCCGATAAATTAAGAATTACTAACATTTTCAATAATTCCAAAAGCATGACAATACTTAATGGTGTACTATGCAGTATTTTTAGCCTTGCTGTGGTCCTGCGTTTACAATAAAATAAGTTTATTGTAAGCAAAATAACAAACTTTGACAAATGTGCCCAAAGACAGAGGTTGCCAGCGCATCATAGACATGACTGAGCATGGTTATTTCATAACAAGGTGAGAATCCTGCATAGTGCACCTTTAAATGTGCTACCACCCCTAACAAGGGCAAAGAAGGGCCCTGTTCTGTCAGATTTAATTACCTTACCTTAATGCAGCCATTTCCCCTGTGAGGTTCACATAAAAGATATGCAGCTCGGTGCAACTCAAAAAGCTTTATTTTAAAATTACATCAATCTCCATGAGACCTCGACAGGACAAGCAGCCAGAAACACTGCAATGCAGCCCCTCCTGGTGGGCACAAGATGGCAGTTTGAACCCCGTTTACTTCTATCTCGCAGTTCATTATCACACACTCGTTACAAACGATCACTCAGCTGGATCACTGTTCAATAAATTTACCTCAGCTGTGCAGGTTGTCTCTCGTTGGGAGTGGACACGCCTATATGCTCTAAACCAGCGGTTCTCAAACTGTGGTCCGCGGACCACTGGTGGTCCGCGAGGGTACTGCAGGTGGTCCGTAGAAAAAAGAATGAATGAACGTGAATGTGTTTACTCACTATCTTGCAATAGAGGTCTGTCACATAGAACTAGAACTGTCGTTACCAATGGTTACAGGAACGCACCGCCATGTTGGCGGACCAACCCTAACAGAGACGCTTAACGTTACCACTGAACTAGGAGTGTTCGCTACTCCATGAAACGAGTTTCATGCTAACGCTACTATGATTGCTGTCCTACAATGACGAACTTCTGCACTGCGTACTGATGTGCGAATAAAATATATACATAACTAGCTGGCCTAATGTACATTTATGTGCATTATCTTAATGTTAGAAAGTTAAAAGTGAATTAATCGCTTGGTTTAGCTAACGTTAGTAGCTATATCATTTGTATGGACGACTGCTACACCTGCGAAACATTAATGTTAACCTAATGCGATACGTCAAGCATATTGTGAACATCAGAACAGTGTTCATTTGAACTATTATTACATTGCTAGGGGTGCTACATTGTACGATGTCTCACAAATAGATTGGATAAACTGTAAACATTACCTGTGCTGGCCAGGCAAGGTGCGAGCAATATGAGAGAATCCAGAAGAGGGCGAAAAGAAAATATAACGTTACGATATTAAGCACCAAATAACAATGTATTTGAAAGTAATAATGAAAGTAACGGTAAATGTACTTTATGTGTTGAACTGATTTGCCTTTTATGGTGTCTACAACTGAAGTTCAATATCGGGGAAAAAAAGTTATTATATTCTATCCATCGAGCTAAAATGTTTTATTGCAGAAGTAGGCTACTGTAGCCTACCGTTAATACTTTAACATGTAACATATCACTTTGCTCCCATATTAACTGCACAAGCACTTTACTTACCAAGGTGGTATACTACGAAGCAGGATTACTGAGTTAGTACTAGCTGGACAACTCAATAAAACCCAGAACAGCTCTTTTTACTTCAGTCCATGCATGTTCCAGATTTGGGAGGGTTCCGGGGTTTACTCTGTAATTAATCTTGCTTCGTACGTATACCCCGCCCCCCCAATACTCTTTATAATATTTGTTTATGTTGGTATTATTAGAATAGAATATAATAACTTTTATTTCCCGCTAGGGAATTTACAACTGGGGGGGGTGCAATCACCTTAGACTTTACAGCCGTGGGTTCGTAACAATATATGTACTTATTTTTGCGGTTTGCATATGAGGTGGTTCGCGAAAATCCTTGATAATAAAAAGTGGTCCGCATAAACAAAAAGTTTGAGAACCCCTGCTCTAAACCTTCTCTTATACAACATAATGTACATGGTTTCCCAAGTATGCTTCATTGGGGAAAACCAGCTGGGCTTGCTTCCTCTCTAGGACAATGCAATGCTTCAACACGATATGATTTTTGGTTTTGTTTTGTTAAGGAGCGATAGCAAATCAGATTTTCCACATTAATTTAACATCATAGACACAAATAGGCTTTTTTTATTTTATTTGCAAAAATAGTGTGCAGGAAACGGGATAAGTTAGACATTATGTTACATGACATCATTCACCATGGACATAAAATGTATTTAAATTTGGCCTAGTTCCCGATTAGAAAACCCACAACATAATGGATTGTATGAACTGAGACTTGTCCCCTTTCTGTTTTTAGGGGTAAAGTTGCCACTCAAATAAATCGCAATAAAACAATAAAACAAATCGCAATAAAACAAATCGTTTAGTCTACTTCTGCAAACAAAGTCCAAATTGGGTGCAAATTTGCAGACTGCTCCAGTCCTGTCCCTCCCCTGGTTTATGCCCCTGCCTTGACGCAACCAGAGTCCCAGATGCACCACCCCGTCCCTTTGAATTGAACATTTTACATCCTTTTCTTTGGACTTTCTACTTACCAGCTAGTTTTATTAGATCCCTCATTACAGTCTATTACCATCCATTCCACCCTGAGTTTAAACCGGGCCGATCAGTGAAGGATGTGCACACCCTCTCTAGCCAGGTTCCTTCCAAGATTTATTCCCACTGGGGAGTTTTTTTTTTTGCTAGTTGGGGGTTAAGGCCTGGTTCTTTGCTCAATTTTCCCTGTGTTTCTCTGTGCAGCGTCTTTGTGACAGTTCTCTGTAAAAGGGCTGCACAAATAAAATGTAATTGAATTGAATTGAGGACTGAGCTCTCCCACGCGCAGTCAACATCTGGAACCCAGACAAAGAAAGAAAGCGACGGAGGATGAGGCGCGTTTCACCGACCAGCGCGACTTTTCAGAGACAAGCGAGAGACCGCCGGGGCAACGTGTCCAGGCGCACGGTGTCCAGGATACGGTGTACCGGCCCGCTAACCTTCCAGGAATTACACTGTCCGCACAGACAAGAGGCACGGAGACAGAGGAGAGGGGAGAAGAAAGACACACTTATTAATAGAACAAAGAACAAAGAGGAGGCAGAGCATCGGGGAGCCTCACAGCGCTCACGGTCACGCTCACGCTCGCCATTTCAAATGTCACCAGACGTTCTGCTCCCGTTCTTCCCTTTTTGGTAAGGCTCGTTCCGTGTTTTGGCGTGTAAATTCTTGTCAACAGTAGTGACAAGGTTCTGTACAACCCATTCCTGAATACGGGCCTGTTGATCGTCATATGTCTAAAAAGGAACATTTAATATTACTGCCGATATTTAATATTACGACCAATATGCCATCAAAAACACAGCTGTAGGGAACTTCTCATGTCTACTGGTTTTCATTCCTGCCAAGTCCAACCCTCAAATTGTAAGAAGTTATAAATTGTTGTCAATTAAACACTTTTAATTCCTTTTGAGGGAGGGCTTAATACCCAATTAAGCCACATTATGCCAGAAATGGTTATGCATATTATGAATAAATATCCCATGACTTCTATTCAATTAGATAAACTATTGTTTTCATGTGCTATATGGCAAATTATTCATTTAGAACAACAAATTTTTATATATATATTTTTTTTAAATGAGTTTTTTTAAATGAGCCAACTATGGATTGAGGGTTTAACGAAAACTAAATCCATATCAAAGCAAAACAAATAGCAAATGGTCAAATGTGTATTAATGAGTTGACAGAAAATAAATCAAAGACCGTTTAACACCCTTCACTGATAAAGAGATTGGCTGCAACCAAAAACCAGCATCCATACAGGGCCAGAGGACAGTCTGACAGCCCCTGCGGTAGACAAGTCACCTCCACACAATGTCAGTGGCTGACATCCAGAATCTAAAATAAACGTTCACCTCAATCCTAGCGATGGTGGGAAATGTAGCGAGACAGTTGGGCTAGTCCCAGTATGCATCATTTCAGGAATGCAATGACAGAAAACATGAACAAGCCTATGATGCACTCAAATGCATGGCTTATTCGTTGCACTACTGACCACCAAAAACATCTCCATTTTGTCAAAATCACTCTGGAAAGAGACAATCTGCCAGCCCAGGAATGGACCATTTATTCATTCTCAGTAGCAAAATAAGCCCATAATCAGGATGGTGGGGATGCTGAGTATGAATGCATTCCGCCAGATGAGTCATTTGAATGACTAGCACAGAAAGCAATCAACTGTATCTGAATATGAAATGTGGTGTGTGTGTGTGTGTGTGTGTGCGCGCGTGTGTGCATGTGTGTGTGTGTGCGTGCGTGTGCGTGCGGGTCTAGTGAACTGTCGACTTGTGGGCGTGGGGTCTTTTTGTCTTGCATTGTTATTTAATCAATTAATCTGTCATTGTGTCAAGAATTTTTTTTTTCTATGCAACAAATGAGCATTTCTGCATAAATGAAATACTCCGTTTCCACTTCTCACCTTCCAAAGAATCTGTATACAACACATTATCACCTCATAAGTAGCTACTGTGAACCCAAGTTGGTCTTACAGAATGGGGAACAGAGGCTGAGGTGCAAGAAATTTGGACAGTGGAAATAACCAAAACTTACAACAACAGTGAAAACTGCAAATTAAAAGTTATAGACACGCTCAGAAAATATAGCAGCTACCAAAGAGGCTACTGCAAGCAAGCCATCCTGCTCTCTGTTCACGGTACCAATGTGCGTGGCATCCTCCATCCACATCCATAAGACACCACAGAATTCTGCAGTAGTACCCTGATTATGGGCTCTAGTGTGGCCTAACTCACCAATATCACAGACTCGAGAACAGAGCTGCTAAATGAAGCAGACTAAATATCTTACAGATGAAATGGGAAAAACATGCAGTTTTCCATCACCTGTTTTTTTAACATGTTAATTCAGTCCACCAGTGGCAAAATGCCAGCACGTCTTCCTCATCAAGACACCCAATAGACAATCATTTAAATGATCCCATCTTATATTCCCCCGCTTCATCCCAACTAGTGACATAGATAATTATTACAAATTGGCAGCAATTATGCAAAATTTCATGTCAAGCCACGAACATTGTGCCGCATACATTATCCATTTTATTCTGCAGTATTCTAGATAATGTCACAATAATGCATTCGCCTTTATCTGCAATATAATATGACAATATAATATTTTCAGCTAAAGTTTGAAATGGGACAGTATGAAATTCAGGGGTAAAACTAAACAGCAACGAATTTTGGTCTTATCCGTAAAGTCACAGTGCCTTTCTGTTAACTTTATTACCACTCCTTATTTCAGGGACGTGTGGATTAATCCAAGATGGTCTGTGATTGCAAACACAGCTGCAAAAGCAGGTTAATTACTACACCTTTTAAAAACGGATTTACAATCAGAGTGAGATTAAAGAGGATCATCAAGAGCTTTTCTGAGGCTAAATTAACTGGAATATGGAGCAACCTGGGGTAGGGCGTGACATTGGCAGGAGAAAAGGAAGGACTTTGCACTTGCAGTTCACTGAAGAATAGAAAACACAATCACTGGAAACAAACATAGTGCAATTCAAAAACGCTAATTCCACTGCACGGATGGAACGCACACAGAAACACTCAGTTCAACAAAAGTATTAGGCTACTATACGCTATGTTGCTTTGCTAGAGCGTAGTTGACATACAATCACAAGAAAACATTGGGCTCGGCAGATGCAGAGCGCAGTGGCGACCATCCCAAAGGTGAAAGGAACAGTTATTGGCAACCTATTTCAGAAACGCTCAATTTCTAAGCGAACAGAGGACTACTTTTTTCAAATGCAAAAACAATTGCCGCTATAAATAATTGCAATTTTGCAATCCCATGCTTGCATTTTATATTCGACTATCGTTTTTGGTTTTACTTTTGCCGCAGAAAAAGCTTCTCGCAGTTTAAAACCACTGATATTGGATGGATAATTTATGGGATGCCATTCTGTAAACGGGTAGTTAATTTACATAAATCATACCTTAGCTACAAGCAAGTACATCATATTTTAGGTAAACAAACACATAAATGTAGTTGCAAGTTAATTTCACACAATAAAGACAGGATAATGTAAAACGACTCACCAGTTTCTTTTTTGTTTTTTTTTAGCTATTAGGTCCTATCCTACGCGGCAACTCAGTATTGTAGCTCACGGTCACCTGTATCCAAATGATATCATTGCACTATTCTTAAATATTGCAAGCGGTGACTGCGAGTGAGTCACAAACGTCTGGTTAAACGAATCACATGGAATCGCGTTGTGTTGTCTGGCAGTGGAGCAAACTTCTAACGTTACTGACACTATTTCGTATGTGATCCCCGTCCGCTCGTGCCTAGAGTCCTGCTTGCAATGGACAAGCTAACAAAGCGTAACACGTGAAGATGAAAAATCTAGCCAGTGCCATAGACATTTGAAACGTTAGCATGTTAGCCAGCGTTCTGACTTCGTATTCACTTCTTAGAACACATTTAAAATGATAAATACTCCGAAGAAAACTTGGTTAAATGGCTTTTAAAATCGCGTGAACATCCACACGCTTTGTTGGTGTTGTGGTTCCGGTGCTGGCGATGCTGGCGGGGGGTGCCGAAGATATGAGACGAATATAGCAGACCTCTCGACCAGCGTGCAAGTTTAATGCCTTCAGAAAGGCAGCCAGAGCCACGACCGTGCAGCTGTTTAGCAGAGGCAATGACAGGAAATGGCAGATAAATTGAGATTCGCCCAGGGAAAGGAGGGAGCAAATCTAACTCGGGGCGGAGCTGGGTTCAGTTCAGACTCACATTGTAGGTTTAGGGCCTCTTTACAGCTGCCTTTTGGCGTAACGTTACCGTTTGGATGTAGCCTATGGTGTGAATAACCGTCTTGTTAATAGGCTACATATAGCTAGGCTACTTTGCAATTGTAATGATACAGCATTTTCCTTTATAGGTATGCTAGGGCTAGATATTTAAACATTTCTTCCAGAAAAGGAACTTAGGCTAACCTTAAAACCCATAACATGAAATGTAATATCAACGCACAACCTAAAAATTACTCAGCCATTTTAATATTTGTTCATTAAAACAGTTTACACCACCAAGGGCAAGATGGTCACGTCAGACCATTTGACCGTTTTCAGATTCAGTTGCAAGTTTAGGTTTGGTTTTCAAATTGAGTTTAAAACTTATTTTTAAATTGGAACAAAACGAAATTACTTGTGACAGAAGTAGGCTATGCTCGTTTCAGGCTACTTTATTGTGCCGCATAGACTTCATGATCATTTGGACAGTATGCTAATCTGCACTGCGCTCTGTGCAGTCAGTCACGATTCCGTGAGAACCAGGCGGGGAATCGCATTGTATTGAAGATGCAGGTAGCCTGCTACAGTAGGCTAATAGGCTAATCGTAAACGATTATTCAACAGGTGGCTTTATGGGGGCGCTGCATTTAGTATTTCCCCACTAGGAACTGAAAAGGCAGGGCCGTGGATATAATTCCTCGGTCCATCGATCATTTATTTAAAGATTTCATCACGATTAATTCCATCACCTGGCACTTCCAACACAATTGACTGCTGTTCACTGCGCCCTCTGCTGTTAATGCACTGTTAATAATAATAGCCACATACAATATAATATTGTTAAGGGAAACAATGTATTTGTTCTCATTACCGACCACCCTTATTATTATTATTATTATTGTCTGTCTGCAGTGGAAGTAATTGTTTCCATTAACAAGCTGCACTGTATAGGGTTCTGGGGAAAGGATCTATTGATCAGCCCATACTCCTGTAGAAGACAATAAAGCACACTTTCAGAATACTTTTAGCTTCTGTTTTTGCTATTCTGTAGGAAGTCAGGTTTAATCCTGTGGTTACAGTTGCATGGACAGGTACCACAAGATTACAGTGACCAATCTACACGATAAGACTCTATAAGGGAAGGTGAAAATCAGTGAGCTCATGGCCTGAACTCAACCAAAATGTCTCCTTTGTTCTGACTTACAATGAATTGCAAGTGTGAAATGCCGTTGTTTAATTTCAGTTCATTTTCAGATGAGAACAGTCTAGGTAGATAGTTATGTGTACAAACCCCAATTCCAAAAAAGTTGGGACAGTATGTAAAATGCACATAAAAGCAGCAATTTGTAAATTCTCTTTTACATATATTTAATTTAAAACTGCACAAACAAAATATATTTAAGGTTTTACCTTATCAACTTGATAGATTTTTGTAAAAATGGGAAGTTAAAAAAGCACCTGTTTAGAATATTCCACAGGTAAATAGGTGATGCTATCATGACTGTCCAAGCTTTTTTGGAACTTCTTGCAGGCATCAAATTCGGAATTAGCGTATATTTACAAAAATCAATAAAGTTGATACGGTTAAACATTAACTATATTTTCTTTGTACTGTTTTTAATAATATATTTTAAAAATAATTAACAAATCACTGCTTTTATGTGCATTTTACATACTGTCCCAACTTTTTTGGAATTGGGGTTTTTACAAAAATAATGCAATATGATTGCCTAGCTTTATTGCAAACATATCCTGCCTGTCAGACCTGGGGTAAGTCACAAAGCCTTATGGGACATTCCTATAGAAAGACCCAGCATAGCAGCCCTTATGTTTTTACAATGTGGCAAAGGCATCAGTTACCTATATCTTGATATATTTACTGTTAGTCGATGACAAGTAGTTTTTAACAATGTGTAACTTGAAAGTTGCAAATTGTACTGGCAAACAGAGGCATTCTGAAGCTGGACAAATTTGATTGATGCCAAACAGACATTTTAATAATTTTACTGGACATATCTATTATAATAATTCAAATGTTTATAAATACTGCTTAATTCAATTATAGTTTTGTTGTCAGAATATTTTTTTCTGGAATGCCTTATCATATTCATAGGCCTGTTACCATTACTGCAATGTGGTGTGTCAATTCTGGAGAGTACAGACAAGCATGCATCTCCTTCAAAGTGTATGTGACCACTTTCCAGTCTGCAGATCACCATTTGAGCATGAAAGAAGATCAGAGGAGATGCTGGCCAGCATGGAGGCATGGGAAAGAGTCCCAGTACGATGGAAAATCATGTGACCGCAGTTGCACCTGGTGCGGTCAGGATTTAATACCAGAATGTGTGGTGCAGCATTACACTGAGATCCAGTGCTTTGGCAGAGTGCACCACCTGATAGCCCACATTATAGAAATGGCAAGAAGCTAGAGAAAACAACAGGAAAGGAATTTCTGCATAGAGAGAAAGAAAGAGATAGCGCAAGAGAGTGAGTGAGAGAGGGAAAGAAAGAGTGAGAGAGCGAGAGAAAAAAGTGAAAGAGAGCAAGAAACAGAGAGAGGCAGAGAGACCCCCCCAGACCCAGCCCCTCTCCTGGCTGGAGGATAGATGTACTCACAGTACAGCACGGCATTAGGAATTGTGGATCTGCGAAAGCCTGCAGATAGAGGGACTTTTGCGGCACAGCTTGCAGTGGTGCAGGTGTCCGTCTGTCCCTTACAGCCTCCTCCTCCTGTGCTCCTGCTCCGTCCGCGCTCCAACACAAACCGCTGTCGCCGTGGAGACGGCAAGCCAGAACTCACGGGTGCGTGGGACGAGCCAGCAGACTGGGGGGTCCCGCTCGGTGTGCAGTCATCACGCTGGACACTTCTGCAGCGAGTGTGTGTGTGTGTGTGTGAGAGAGAAAGAGATGGGGGGGGGGGGGGGGGGTTGGCACGGCCCAGTGTGTGTGCTCTGAGCTGTGCTGTGGAAGGGGGATGCAGAGAAAAGGGGGGGGGGGGAGGATTAATGAAATACAAATATAAAATGGGGAGTACAAGAAAGAGGAAGAGGAACTGAAGTGGGAGGATGGTGGATATGTTAACATGTATGAGAGAGTGGGTGTGTAGGGTTTTTATATGGGGAATAATGTTGGATAAAGGCAGAGGAGTTGCTTGTGCTGCAGGTGTATGAAACAATAACACTGAACACTGAAAAATAACATCAGTGGAACAGGAGCAAAGTATCCAACTGCAGAGTACTTGCAGTGCCGTGTTATAAATGAACCGATACTACAATGTGTTTTCTGTTCGTTTTTTCACATAGATCATTGTGTGTGTGCAAGTTGTAGATGGTAAATTTGTGTGGAACCTGATTACGTTTTTTTTTTTTGGTAAAGATTTCTGCCTCATTTTGGGATGATACAGTTTGTAATCTCATTCTTTCCTGGAAGTAATAGGTGTGATCTGTAGATACTATAATTATGTGTCATCTGATATGGGGCAATTCTGATAGCAGAAGACTCCAAAGGTTGCTCTTAGACACAATAAAACAAAGGAAAGTGTCTTGTTGTGACTCATTGCAGGGTTATTGATTGCTGTGTGCTCGGCAAATTCAACTTCACACTTGGCTTCATTCCGTAAACCTGAAATCAGTTTCAAGTTGCAATTACTCAAATTATAAATACATAAAAAAACTTTGAGGTGAAAAGGTTATATCATTTCCAGAAAAGAATGCCTGAAAGGCATTTAAGAAAAGATTAGCATTTTCATAAAGTGAATTTTCAGTATTTACTGACATAGCATGCCAAGAAATTATACAATTAAATCCCAAGCCCATATATTTAGAATGCATAATTTATTTAATGATTGAATGGTAACAGCCTTTTGTGATTTAAAAATTCTCCCTCTTTCACACAAACGCGCACACACACACAATTTTAAAAAGTGCAACATTTTCTTTCCCAGACTGTTTACAGCTGTGTATAACATTGTTGACGCCGTAAAAATATGTTTCCCTTCACATTGTACCTGCCAGCATAATACATTTTGAACAGAATTATATTATGACTTTGAACAAGAAATAAAATTTACATCTGATTTACAAACATTAGTAAAACCACAGAAATGGAAGTGCTTTGAGCATTTACAGGAGCAACACGTTATCATAAAACAGATTGCATTACTCTAAAAAAGTAGACTCGCATTTTAAACAGTGGCATGAAAAACATGACCAATGACATCATTGAAATTCACATATTCAATGACATCATTGAAATTCACATATTCAACAAGTGCAGGAAACTGTGGTTTTCTGAACCGCGTGGCCAATCCCTTCTCATAACAGCGAGGAACAAAACAAAAACAAGTTTTTTCAACTTTTTTTTTTTTTTTTCAACAAAAAATATTTAAATATATCTGACAACATGAGTAATTGCTTTACATATCATATGCCTACAATTCTGATAACCATATACTATGGGTCTCTTATGTTAAAATAAAGGCAGTTCAAGTTTTCCTACATGGACATAACCAAGATTACAGGGCAGGCTGGTCTGGATAGAGATCTACATTTACAATTTGCTTAGTAATTTTATCTCTGTCAAAATATTTCTTATTTTCACTAGTGGAAAATAAGAAATCTATTGTTAAAAAAAGGTTTCCAAACAGGTTACGGGTATTGAATAGCACTGGATTACTTACCAAACTTGTTTGGATACACAGCAAAATATTAAGTATTAAATTTACTCTAACAGAGTTCATATGAGGTCAACTGGTATGAAATACACTGTATCAGAGTTGATTTAGCACTAGACATTTTGCTGACGTCCTAGTTTGAGCTAAAAAAATCTATCGCCCGTTTTATTCTAATTAATGTCAGCCAATCAGGTTTCAACAGCATTATGCTTCCTGTTTCTCTCATTGGCTATTTCACATACTTTGGAATGTATGGATTACAGATAATAAACAGTAAGTACAGGGTTATAGCCCACTTTCTTGTGACACAACCACATGACTTATGATTGCTATATGACTGATGTGTTGGCCTAAGCAGTTTCCATTCATTGCACAAAAGCGGATTCATATTTCAACAGCAAATAACAGCAGTCACTGCACTTCATACATAAACACACTTCTACCTTCATATTTCAAAACGTTACACATTGTTATAACAAATACAAAACAAAAAAAAGGCTAAACAAAATATTAAATGCAGCCAGTGCATTTGTGGGAGCGGAGCTGTCAATGCCTTTTGCTGAATATACCTCAGGAAAAATTCAAGCAACAGGTTTTCCCAGTACTGACACCACATCTGAGATATACAATAGCTTTATACAGTGCAGTCAGCTCTAGTATTGATTTCAATATGCTTTCATTTTCAGGCTTGGCATTTATCACTGTCTGCAGCTTCTCTGGACTTCCCATAGGTATGATTTGTAGTAAAATTCTATTTCCCTCCACCCCAACCCGTGATATAATATATGTGGCACATCAGACTTTTTAAGTTGGTTTGGATTTCATTGTTTTGGTATATAACAGAGGCTTTATGGTGGACTGCCACAGCAGTACACCTTCCTTCTAGAACTGACAGAATTGTTCCAATAGCTGTGCCAATGGGGATCTACTGTCAGAGATCTACTGTCCACGGGGTGACGGTGCACAGAAAAGTGTAGCTATAGTCTTATGCTGAACAGAAATTAAGTGCTGACCTCATAAAAGCTTTTAATTGAAAACATATAAATTAATCTCATAATTGCATAATCTCTGCCATAATTAAAGATCCGTGCTAGAAAAATCACATTAAAAAAACCTGAAATAATTTTTTTTAACAGCATCTCAGAAAATCCTCTTTTAATAGAGGCGTGACATATCTCATAACAGGCTGCAAAAAATAAGCTGTATCCTGAGCATATCTTTGCAAATTTATATTTTACAACATTTTTGTTTTTCAACAGAATATATACAACTAAAGATTATGTATTGCACACTATGAAGTCAATCATCTTAGTAGTATGATGACCATTTGAATGTTGAATGAATGTATCCAAACCATATCACTGTAATATCTTTTTCTAAACCACTTGTTCATTCAGATTTTCCACCACATTTTCAGTTAGGATGAACCCTTTGTCTACAGTGAATTGTCTTTGTCACTTTGTTTTAACTTAAAATGACACTCTTGTTTACCTGATAAATGCTATGTAATTATCTAAAAATTCAAAACAGCAGTCTCATATCTCTGAGTAGCAAAATAAATATAACAATCAGCATTGATGCAAGAATTTCCCTTTTTGAAAAATGAGGAACAATCACCTTTGCCACAGTGAAAACAAGTAGCATTGGTTAGGCATTGTGGTAGCCATTTTGTGACTTCATTGGTTCAAAGTTCTCATAAATGGAGAGTGCTGCCGTGTTCTGATAGATGAGGTCCACATTGGTCCCAGTCCTGGATCTGATCATATCCATGGCACACTGGCTTAGGAAAACATACTGGTCCTACAAAGAGAAACCAACCATCATTTCAGAACATGCCAGAATTTTCCTTAGCCTTCCATGAAAAGCCATCTAGAGTCCACATGTAGGATGGCTGTTTCAAAACTGATGATTGCTGTTTGCTTCTCAGAGGAACGGGACTCACCTCTGTCTGGACCATGAGGGTTCTGTGCATGCGCAGGTCGTGGATGACCCCGAACACATCCACCACGCTATCGCGCTCAATCTGAAAGATCAACCGATCTATGGCGATGAAGGTTCCTGTTCGGCCTACTCCAGCGCTGTAGAACACAAGATATATTCCTGTTAGGTAGGTATGTGTGCGTGTATGCATATACAGTATATGGGTATATATGTTTATGTGTACTGTATATCCACACATACACATAATACATACACACACAACAGGTTGCTCACCTGCAGTGCACCACAGTGGGAGAGTGCTGAGAATACCGCTCCATGTGCTCTCTCACCAGGTGCCTGAAATTGATCAGGAGCTCTGTGGTTTCGGGAACTCCGTGGTCTGGCCAGGCAGTGAAGTGGAAATGGCGAACGGTGCGGGTCTCTGACGTCTTCACCTGGTTAAAAACAAAGAAAATGAGGTGAGGTGTCGTTTGACGTGACTGTGAGGCCGTTTGACCATGACATTTCCTGCCAACTGCTCCACTACTGCCCTTCACACAATGGTGCTTGATTTACATGATGGGAAATAAAATAAGCATAAATGGTACTAATGTCACCGTGCACAATTCAGAGCCACTCACGTTTTTTATACTGAAATCCCGTATCGTCCAGTCTTCCAGAGGGATTTCAGAGGTGGTTGTCACTACTATGTCTTCGTAATGTTGGGACCCATAGGGCCAATATTCTTCGCATTTTACCTGCAGGAATATAGTTTAGTTTGAAACAAAACCTCTCCCATCTGTAAAAATCATACATGATCATACTTTAAAGTATCATATTTAATATTTGGTCGCATATCCTTTGCATGCTGTTACTTCCTGAAGTCTGTGACCAATCAACATCAAAAGACTCTCGATATCTTATTTTCAGGTACTGTTACAAGCGATACTATAACCTCTCTGCATTTGAACTGATCTCTATGGAAATTGGGGGGTGAGATTAGATTCAGCTGTAAATTACACTGGTACAGTATGGAACACATGGCTGGCTAAATGGCAGTAAGTCATCAAGGGTCTGAGCTTGAGCCCCAAACCATCACTCTGTTGCCAGATATGGAGTAGATGTAGATGGATCACTGCAAGGGTTATTTCTCCTGACTCATTTTCCTATAGAACTCTATGGGGAAGAAAGTCAGGAGAAACAACCCTTAAAGGGATCCATCCACATCTACTCCATATCTGGCCGCAGAGTGATGGTTTGGGGCTCGTTTGATACCTTAGACCCTTGATGACGTACAGCCATTTCGCCAGTCATGTGTTCCATACTGTACCAGCGTAATTTACAGCTGAATCTAGTCTTACCCCCCAATTCTCATAGAGATCAGTTAAAATGCAGAGAGCTTATAGTATCGCTTGTAACAGTACCTGAAAATAAGAAATTGAGAGTCTTTTGATGATGATTGGTCACAGACTTCAGGAAGTAGCAGCATGCAAAGGATATGCAACCAAATATTAAATATGATACTTTAAAAATATGTTAAAGCAAAATATTCAAATTTTCTGAGACACTGAATTTTGGGTTTCATTAGCTGTAAGCCATAATCATCAAAATTACAAGAAATAAAGGCTTGAAATATTTCACTCTATGTGTAATGAATCTATATAATATATGAGCTTCACTTTCTGAAATGAGTGACAAAAAATATTTTTCACGATATTCTAATTTTTTGAGCTGCACCTGTATATTTGTATTCGACACATACTGTTCTTATACAATCTCTCAATGTTTTTTTATTGGGAGTACCATGTATATTATGGAACTATTTAATTTTAGTCTGAAATGTATATTTTATTTCTATACCACATATTTATTTTATAACTCATGTATATGGCATATGTGATTTTTATAGGATTTTTACAGACCTTTTGCATATGGGTTCTCTGTGAGCAGTAGAGGTTTTCACCAACATTACGCAGCCCTGTAATATCACACTCACCTGCTCATATAAATATCAGGAACACTTTAAGGGCGAGGACCTGCTGGATTCACTAGTGTAATGCTTACTGTATCAAATGCTAGTGTGTGTTTGTGGTGTATTTACGTATATGCATGCGTGTGTGTGTACATATAAAGTTAATTACAAAAGTATTGGGACAGTGACACAATTTGTGCCTCTGTACTCCAGCACATTGGATTTGAAATGAAACAATAAATACGAGGTTAAAGTACAGATTGTCAGATTTAACTTGAGGGTATTTGCATCCATATCGGGTGATCTATGTAGGAATTACAGCCGTTTTTATATGTAGTGTGTGTGTGCGTGCGCGTTTGTGTATGTGTGTACGTGTATGTGTGTGCATGCATGCATGTGTGTGTGTCAAAATGTTTGTGTGTGTGTGTATCTGAATGTGTGTGTGTGCGTGTGTTTGCACGTGTGTGTGTGTGTGTGTGTGTGTGTGTGTGTGTGTGTGTGTGTGTGTGTGCGAACGTGTGTGTATGCTGCGACTCTACTCACCCGTCCCATCTCATTACATCTTGTCAGCATCACCAGAGTGTGAACGTTTTTCTCCCAGATCATCCTCCAGAACTCGCTCACTGTGCTGGGCAGAGGACCTTGAGCTGCAATGAACTCCTTTCTCGAATTGTAGCCCTACAATCAGACAAAAAACAAAGGTAAAGCTGAAATCCTGCATGATCGATGAGCCTAGTGGCTGTTCACCATTATTCTCAGTGCTCAAACAAACCGGCATGTAGCTGGCATTGATGTAATCATCATATGGGCTTCCATGGATTGACAATTTGACTCGTGAAGAATCGTCTGTAAAGTAAAATATAGTAAAAATGAAAAAAAAAAATATATATATATATGAGAGGTTAACAAGATATTAATGTGCACATAGTGTTAAAAAAAAGCACGTTAATGAAACAAAATTAGGTTTTAGAGAAATATACTGAAACAGAGGTAATAAAATTTGACCAATAGGGATAAAACACACTCAATTAGACTTACACAGCAGGTACGTCATCTGCCAAGTTAGGCCTGGGCAGATGGCATACCTGTTTGATTTTACACTGAACATTTAACACCGTGCATTTCACAGTGCGGTAGAACCACAAGTTTGGCTCTGCGGACTCACAGGGCAGGACGTTGTTGTAGCGGTTCTTCCCTTTGTTTTCCGGTGCCATTGCACTGCTCACGGACTGAGCCCTGCCCACGGGTTTCAGATTCTGAAAGGGAATCATGGGAAACGGGGTTCCTTCGATCTGGCATAAGCCATTTAACACCCCCCCCCTTCTTCCTCATTCTCACACTGTTCAGACGGCAATATTTTATTTATTTAAAATAATGCAAATGATGGCTTAGCATATCCTGTAATAATACACAATGTACCGTTCCGAAATTAATATCACGATCATTATAAATACATCATTGTATTTGTGAGTTTATGAGTTTTTCGCAAGTGGAGATTTCATGGCCTACAGCACTAACATATAGTACTCATAATCTGGATGAGGCAGAGATGTTTTAGAGTAGGATGCAAGTAGACGCTGGAGTATAAAAGATGTCTGTTGAAGTTCCTGTAATTCTTCTTACCTCAAATTGCTCAGCAAAACCACAGTTGGAGTCGGCTCGGTGCTCTCTGTAATATGTCTCATAGTTCTCCACTCTTATGGGCATATTCCTGCGTCACATCATATTACATCACATCCTATTAAATCAAATCACTTTACATGGATTTAACAGATAGCTTATGACAAACTCTGAAAATAAAGCGTGTAGAAAGTGATGTACAATGTATGAACACTAGATGCATTGATTTGGTGTGTAAGAGCAGCAGCAATGGCCAGAATGAACAGGCTTAGAGCCGGTAACCATCTAGAAAAGTTAATAAAGTAGTAGAATTAAGTACAATAGCGTGTTCAAATATCCTGACTATCACTTATTCAGCTGCAACACTAGGATGTCTGATTATAATTTAAAATGCTGGCCATAACCTTCTATACTTCAGGCATAACTTTAAACACAGACTGATGGGCAGACGCATAAAGATGTCACTTACACTTTTGCTCTGTGAAAAACAATAACAAAAACAACAAAAAGCAAACATGTTAATATACTAAAGTAAATATGTACATCCTCATTGTATATTCTTAAATCTTTTTATAATTTTTTATTTATTATTCGTTTTGTATGCCACGCCAGATTGTCTCAAAGAAATATACATTGCAGAATACACACCATAAATAAAACACTGTAAATATAAACAAATGCAAGAAAACAACCTTATAGAGTAAATGGGGACATCTGAAGATTTTTCTTTGGAACGTCTGAAAAAAAGGTTTGATAGGTCATTATCTTTTTATTCATTCATAGTAAATGTTATCCATTCTACCCCTGGGATAATTCTAGCTAGTCACAGTCAGCTGATATCATAGCCAGGGCCACAAACCTGATCCTGCAACTGTAGGTTCCAGCCTGCGCTTCAGGTATCATGTACTGTACATAGTTTGAACTTATTTTACATTTTCTCATTCGCTCGTTATCAAGGATCGCATTTTTTTTATTTTTTAAACGGCTCTCACCTTTTCCAGAAGGCTGCTGCAATCACTGTGACCACGGTTAGGATGAACAGAGCTGCAAGAGTTCCACCTACAGCCCCACCAATGACCGCTGGAGAGGGGGCAAAGAGAGAGAGTGTGAGAGGGAGAGAGGGCATGCTCCACTCATGCCTGCCCTCTGCTGGCAGATGGGGTGAATAACCAGGCTATAGAGTTGTAGATACTTTAGTGCAGGGGTGTCAAATCTTACCCGAACAGGGACACCAGATTAGCATAATGAGTTTGACTCCAGTCCGGTTTCCCTATCCACTGTGACAGTATGACATGGACTAAACATATATGCTTGAGTTGTATATTGTCCGCGCATTGTGATTGGCCGAGACGTATTGATATACAGTATAGCATCACTCCCTCTCGTGTGATATTGCTTAAATAGCTTTTGTATTTGTGGCAACTCCGTATATTGTCTGCAGTCTCAGAACTCAGATGGTTAGATCTGGAGAGCTCGGTAATCCGGTGCATTCACCTTAGACCAGAGATTCTCAAAGTTTTGGTGACTGAGGGGCAATTAAGGGAGCCTGCATTGGATGGAGGGCCGCACAAAAAAAAATTAACTCATAAAATCTAAATTATATCCAAAACCAACTAACTTTAGCTCTCACAAAAATAGCAACACTGATCAAACAGGCTACTAAGCTAGCTAGCAATTATACTGTAAATATTAATGAAGATAAGATACTGTAGAAGTCCAACTTCTATCAAACCTTATTGATAACTAGCTAACAGTGTAATGCCTGCTTTAGTTGCTAGGAGCCACCAGTTGCTGTGCCACCGGTAAAACATTTAAAGGGACAGTCCTGTATTAAAATGGACCATTTGTGATTTCTAATATAATATGTATTTCCTTTCACGTGGACTTAACGCGGGCCGCACAAAAATGTTTCACAAAATGTTTTCGAGGGCCGCCATTGTCCCCCGGGCCACACTTTGAGAACTCTTGCCTTAGGCCCACTCCCATCAGCTGGTTAGAAAAGGGTTTAGCTCTCTCAACTGCACTTCTTTTAGGAGGCATATAGCAAACAGCTATAAGCCTAGCATGCCGGGCTATATTATACTGTATGCATTGCCAAGGAAACATAACAGAATTTAACTGAGGAAGATCAACTGGTATTTCGCTTCTGAAGGCTGAGATAGAGCTGCATGTTTTGTAAAAATATCTAGATATACATATACCTGGATTTACTGGGATGATTATTTCATGATAAAACTGTGATATGGCGAAAAAGGACTCCCCAATGGACACAAATCCCTTGTTTAGTTCCAGACGAGTAAAGATAACAACAGCAAAACTAAAGTTAGGAGAAACAGATTAATTATTAGTCAGGTTATTTATCTACTCGTTTTTCAAGATTTTGAAGGAACAGTTCCATAAACAATTAATATAGCAAAAGATTGTCACATAAAAAAAAAAATAAAAAAAAATCATTATCAATATATCAATTTATAATATATCATATATCATTATTATTTCATAAAACTATAAATGAGTGGTTTGTCAACCACTGGAACCTAAATCAATATTTCTAAATCAATATGGGGCAATGCTTGTTGTAAGCAGTCATAGCACCCAATAAGATGTTTCAGTTGGGAAAAGATCACCTCATCCTGTGACAGGGATTCCTCTGGTTGATTGCACCTAATTTATTTTCCACAGAAATGGTACCAGAGAATAAATTCTGAAGAGGGACCCAAACTTGTACCTTTGTGTTGCCAAACTTGCCATACCTGTAACTTGATGCACTCAGTGGTCCATTATTATACGAGTGTAACTTAGTGCCGTCTCCCACGACAACAACAAGGCTGTTTCCACCATTACGGTCTGAGCTCTTGGCTTCCTTTATAACAGCCAGGTATGTAGTGGTGCTACCTGCTGTCCAGTCCTCATAAGTTTTGGTTAAGTAGTTCGGCAATGATTCATTTTTACCAGACAGGCCTAATGTAAAACATACAAACAACAGAAACCACACAAACATTTAAACAGAATATCTCCGTTCAACAGGCCACACTACAGGCTCCACAAAATACAACTTAATTTGAACAAAGGACAAAGTGAGAAGCGTACTCTGCCGGTCTGATGTCACCAGTACTCCATAGTTCATGATGGGGCCGCTGATATTATGGAAGAGGCCGGGGTCCAGGTGAAGAGTAAATCTATCCCCCTCCACTCCAGCGACAGACACTTCCGCAGCAACGTCAGGAGCAGGTGGAACTTAAAGTAGAAAAAATGACAAAACCGTAAGCTGGCTGACACACAGCGTTTGTTACAAAGTTTTAAAAGTAACATGGCAGGCGGCTACCAAGCGGCTAAAGGCCCTCACCGCAAGCAGAGGCTGGACCTTAAAGTTCAAACATGGGCTATGTAACCAGCCAGCTGTGGCGGAGAGTCTGCTGCAACAGGACACAATTGCGTACAAGGAGCAGTAACGGAAGTACAAAGACAGGGGTAAAAATGTACCTGTGATACCCGTCTTGCAGACCTTCTGAGTGACTACACTTTTTTCCCCACACCCGAGGGTCCGGACCAACACAGTGTACTCCGTACCGTACGAGAGACGTGTCAGGTTGTGGGAGCAGACGCTGTTGCACTGTACAGGATCGCTGTTGTTTGGATGAACCTCAAACCCTTGGTTGGCGCCCCTGGGTTCCCCCCATGAGAGCACGAGCATGGCAGCAGTCAGGTTGGGTCCCGTGCAGCTCAGATCAGTGACTGGAGCAGCATCTTTTAAACACAGCAATGACAACAACAATAAAATATTAATATAAGCGGAATTCTGCGATACAGTTGACACGATCACAGGTTATAAGGAAAGAAAAGGTTCTTGAAATGTTTGACTGATACCGGTAATGTATGAACTCGAAACATGCACCCTCCTTTCCTCCACTACCACCTCCTCTCCTCCGTCTCGACGCAAACAGCAACGTCAGGTACATTGTATACTGTACATGTAAATACAGTACTTGTACTCAAAATGTTCAGGCAGATTTTCATACTTCTGGGTAGGAGAGGAGTTATGTAGTGGGGGAGTGGAGGAAAGGTGGGGAGTGAAGAATATTGGGACGCACCCCCAGTGTTTACCTAAGTGCGTGATACAGAAATAGTTAATACCCCGTTTCAGTGGGACTCATTTAGACATGGCACCTCTAAGTTGTTCTGAGTTGCTACTGAAGTAAAAAGCCCCAAATGACCTCAGTGCGTGCCTCTCTGCCTTTCTGCCCCGCACCACATGAGCTAACACTGGGGACTCAACAGCAAACATTATGAACTACTAGTGACACAATATTTTGCATTCAATTCAATGTTAACCCAATACTGGGGCACAATTAAATGTATTGTGTACACACAAACACAACCTGCAGACTGTCAGAAAAATGCTGAAGCCAAACCAATAAAAGTACATGAATCCCTCACCTGTGCAGGTCATCACAGACTTTTGGCTTCCTTCCGTCCCGTCAAATGCCAATGTTGTTACGTTGAAAGTGTACTGGGTTCCAGGAGTGAGATTCCGCACTTGATAATGTGTCAGGCGTGTGTCATTCGCGTAGTTTTCGGTCACCACTCTGTAGCGGTAGCTGGTAGCTTCCCATTGTAGAGTAATCTCTTCCACAGATGTTGAACTCACTTTAAGAGATCGAACACTCTCTGGTCCTGGTAGGACAGGAAAGATGATGTTCAGAGTGGCTTCAGTTATCTAAGCCGCAGTTATACATGATGTTCAGAGTGGCTTCAGTTATCAAAGCCGCAGTTATACATGATGTTCAGAGTGGCTTCAGTTATCAAAGCCGCAGTTATACATGATGTTCAGAGTGGCTTCAGTTATCAAAGCCGCAGTTATACATGATGTTCAGAGTGGCTTCAGTTATCAAAGCCGCAGTTATACATGATGTTCAGAGTGGCTTCAGTTATCAAAGCCGCAGTTATACATGATGTTCAGAGTGGCTTCAGTTATCAAAGCCGCAGTTATACATGATGTTCAGAGTGGCTTCAGTTATCAAAGCCGCAGTTATACATGATGTTCAGAGTGGCTTCAGTTATCAAAGCCGCAGTTATACATGATGTTCAGAGTGGCTTCAGTTATCAAAGCCGCAGTTATACATGATGCTGCTACTCAGTGGAATCTTTAGAAGACCATTCGGTTCTTTTCCTGCACACTTATTCACTTACATGCGCTCACACATGCACAAATGCACGGATGCACACACATACAAACACGTGCATGCACGCACGCAGACACACACACACACACACACACACACGCGCGCATGCACAAATGCACACACACACACGCGCATGCACAAATGCACACACATATTTAGCGGGCCATACTCAGTACACAGTAAGAGGAGTGTAAGAGTACTTACTAGTCGTGACCTGTTGGATCCAGACTGAGGGGTTGAAATGTGTCTTCTCCTGACTTATTTTTCCATAGAGTTCAATAGGAAAATGAGTCAGGAGAAACAACCCTTAAAGTGATCCATCCATATCTGCAGCAGAGTGATGGTTTGAGGCTCGTTTGATACCTCAGACCCATGATGACTTTGAGCCATTTAGCCAACCATGCATGGGTTCCATACTATTCCCGTGTAATTGTAGCTTAATCTAGTCCCACCCCCCAATTCCCAGAGATCCAGTCAATGCAGAGAGATTATAGTATCGCTTGTAAGAGTACCTGAAAATAAAATATCGAGTCTTTTGATATCCTTTTATACTCAGTCATGATAGCATCACCTGTTTACCTGTGGAATGTTCCAAACAGGTGTTTTTTGAACTTCCCAGTCTTTTTTTTGGCCCCTGCCCCAACTTTTTTGGAACGTGTGCAGCATCAAATTCGGAATTAGCGTATATTTACAAAAATCAATAAAGTTGATAAGGTTAAACATGAAATATCTTTTCTATGTACTGTTTTCAATTAAATATATGTAAAAGACCGATTACAAATCACTGATTTCTGCTTTTATATGCATTTTACTTTTTTGGAATTGGAGTTCGTATTAATACATTCACTCTCTACCCCGTCACGCAAGAGAAACTACGATGCGCAAAGGCAGGGCAAATGCGGTTATTAAAGGCACTGTCACTGACATGTTGAAAATGTATACCCCCACAAACATTTTTTAGTAGAAATCTGGAAACAAGAAACAGGTTTAGAATATCATGCCCTGTGCCACTTACATTTTGTAAAACGCGAGTAGCGTAGCGTAGTTTAGAATACGGCGTATCTCAGTCCGTGTTAAATCTACCCAGGATAGGCACTTAAGCGCATGACTTAAGTTGGCCATCTCTCAATCTGGCTATATAATACAACAATTCAGAAGAGTGAACAACTTGCTGAGCTAGAGAGATAGTAATATCCACTCGATCGTGCTTTAAATACATGTGAGTCGTTGGTCTTGATTCAATCACTATTTGTGATTTGGCTGAGTGAAAAATATGTATTATTGAGTGATATGTGTTTTTCTTAATGAAAACAATTTGGTGAGTTCAACAAGTATGGAACCGTGTCTCTTTATCCTTCTGCTGTGTAAAAAGAAACTATCACTGAAATGTATTTGTACTTCAAAGTTCCAGTCAAACGATGACTAAACATGAGAATACCATAGAATATGGGAAAGTTATTAATGCTTCATAAAGCAGTTATTTTATTACGGCTTCATAGAGCATTAATAACATCATAGCAAAAAACATATATTGGTGATACTTAGTCATGATAATAAATATGACATTAAGAACAAAGTCATGGTTTCCAGAAACTCCATACAATGTTATAATCATTACTGTACTGTAGTTATGTTATATAAGGAACTCTCAGTGGTGGGTGGACTATGGAACTGCCGCTCCACTGTCCAGAAAACTGACTTCATCACTGCCTATGCTAAGGTGAAGTCCCTCCACTTCCTGGCTCTCACTGAGACCTGGATCACTCCAGATAACACAGCCACTCCCGCTGCTCTGTCTGCCGGCTATTCCTTCTCCCACACCCCCAGGGCCTCTGGCCGAGGCGGGGGTACTGGTCTGCTGATTTACACATCCTGGAAATTCTCTATTCCCACTGCACGCTGCCTGAATTTCTCCTCTTTTGAGTTTCATGCAGTCACTGTAACCCACCCGTCTACACTTAACATTGTTGTTCTCTATCGCCCCCCAGGTCCGCTCGGCGCTTTCCTGGATGAACTGGACACTCTCCTGAGCTCCTTCCCTGAGGATGGCACCCCTGTAATCCTACTGGGAGACTTCAACCTCCATCCAGAGAGTTCCCAGCTATCCAGTGTTGCCTCACTCCTCCAGTCCTTCGCTCTCACTCAATCCCCATCGCCTGCCACCCACAAGGCTGGTAACCAACTTGACCTTGTACTCACCAGGAGCTGCGCCACATCTGAACTCACGGTGACCCCGCTCCACGTATCGGACCATTTCTTTATTTCATTCTCTCTTTCCCTCCCGCTCTCCCTCAACCCTACTAACGACCCACCCACTGTTATGTTCAGGAGAAATCTCCGCACCCTCTCGTACTCCTCTCTCACTACTTCCGCTCTCTCTATACTTCCTCCTCCTGCGTCTTTTGCTAATATGCATGTTGATGTTGCCACCTCTATGTTTAACTCCTGCCTCTCTCAGTCTCTCAACTCACTTTGTCCGCTTGTCTCCAAACCAGCTCGACCATCACCCCCTTCCCCGTGGCTGACAGATTCTCTCAGATCCAACAGAACCATACTGCGAGGCGCTGAGAGAAAGTGGAGGAAATCCAGATCCCCAGATGACCTGGCCTCCTATCACACTCTGCTGGCAGCCTTCACAGCTGCAACTACATCGGCTAAGACGTCTTTTTTTCAGACAAAAATTAATGCATGTGTGTCTAATCCACGGAAACTCTTTTCCACCTTCTCCTCCCTGCTTACCCCCCCCCTCCACCCCCTTCACCCTCCTCCCTCTCTGCAGATGACTTCCTGACCCACTTTGAGGGGAAGGTGGCCATGATTCGCAACTCCTTCACACCTCAGGTGACACCCCACATCCCCCGTACCGAACCTATCGCCACGCTGTCGTCCTTCAAGACTCTGGAGGACGCAGATGTGCTCCAACTTGTGACGCACCATCGCGCGACCACCTGTCCGCTGGACCCCATCCCGTCAGCAGTCCTCCAGTCAATATCTGCTGAGCTCGTTCCATATCTGTCCACTATTATCAACACCTCCCTAACCTGTGGCCATGTCCCTGCTGTTTTTAAGACTGCCCGTGTATCCCCACTCCTAAAAAAACCTAGCTTAGACCCCTCTGATGTCAGGAACTACCGTCCTGTATCTCTTTTGCCCTTCCTGTCCAAAACTCTGGAACGAGCTGTCCATAACCAACTGTCTGTTTTTCTCCACCAGAACAACCTGCTTGACCCCCATCAGTCCGGCTTCAGAACCGGACATTCCACAGAAACTGCTCTCCTGGCCGTGACTGAGGCGCTCTCCACTGCCAGAGCCTCATCCCTCTCCTCTGTCCTGATTCTACTTGACCTGTCTGCAGCGTTCGACACGGTCAACCACAAACTCCTGATTTCCACACTTTCTGAGATGGGCATTTCTGGGACTGCCCTCTCCTGGTTTGTATCGTACCTCACTGATAGATCCTACCAAGTCTCTTGGAAGGGTTCTGTGTCTGCACCCCATCCCCTGTCTACAGGAGTCCCGCAGGGATCTGTACTGGGTCCTCTGCTGTTCTCCATCTATACAAAATCCCTTGGTTCAGTAATCAATTCACATGGCTTCTCATACCATAGTTATGCTGACGATACTCAACTCTTCCTCTCTTTCCCTCCCTCTACCCAACAGGTGAAGGAGAGGATATCTGCTTGTCTGGCCGACATCTCTGAGTGGATGACTACCCATCACCTGAAGCTCAACCTCGACAAGACAGAGCTCCTCTTCATGCCACACAAAACCTCCCCGCTACTTGACCTCTCCATCACCGTTGACGGGACCGTGGTGGCTGCCTCCCGCTCTGCAAAGAACCTGGGGGTGGTCCTGGACGACCAGCTGAACTTCAAAGACCAGATCAGGGCGACGGCACGGTCCTGCAGGTTCCTCCTGTACAACATCAGGAGGATTCGACCGTACCTGACCACCTATTCCACCCAGCTTTTGGTCCAGACCATAGTCACCTCACGCCTGGACTACTGTAACTCCCTGCTCGCAAGCCTACCGGCCTGCGCCATCCTGCCTCTCCAACTGATCCAGAACGCAGCTGCCCGGCTTGTGTTCAACCTCCCGAAATTTTCACGTCACCCCCCTGTTGAGGTCACTCCACTGGCTGCCAGTTGCAGCCAGGATCAGGTTCAAAGTTCTGACCCTGGCCTACACTGCAGCCAATAGGACAGGCCCTGTCTACCTGCAGGACTTGATCCAGAACTATGTTCCTGCTCGACCGCTTCGCTCATCTACTGCAGGGCGACTTGCACTTCCCCCCCTCCGTGTAAATGGCACTCGCTCGTCCCGACTGCGGAGCTTTTCCACCCTAGCTCCCCAGTGGTGGAACGAACTTCCCATTCCCCTACGTTCCATGCCAACCCTGCCTACTTTCCGTCGTGGCCTGAAAACGCACCTTTTCAGACTCCACCTGGACTAATACTTATCTAGGACCTCATGGTTTGTGTTCTTGTTGAACTGTGTACTCAAGATAGTCAAGTTTATAATAGTTAGAATAGAATTGTATTAGAGCTGATTTACCCAGTTCACTGTGAACTGCATTGTGTTCATTACTAGGGATAGCTGCTACTGTATGGGAAGAATGTGCTTTCTTATCTGTTCTGTAGTTACTTCGATGACCTTTCTGTATGCACACTGTACGTCGCTTTGGATAAAAGCGTCTGCTAAATGAATGTAATGTAATGTAAATATACGCCATCGCAAAAGTAAATATTTATATCAAGCAACCCTGGCCACTCTCTCAGGAAAAGCTGCACTACATCGCTCAAATGTATTTGTACGTCAAAGTTCCAGTCAAACGATGACTAAACATGAGCCCCTCTGCTGATGAAACAACCGGACAAGAATTAGAGGTTGAAGTGGAAGTGGTGTCTGTGTTTTACAGGGCTTGAGCTGGCTTTAATGTGAAACACTTACTTGTGAATAAAGAGATGGACTGAGGAGAGCCTGTGGTAAAATCGGCTGTCAGAGTTGTGACTGTGAATGTGTGATTGGACCCCGATTGCAGTCCCTCGATGGTCACAATTGTACTGTAAGTAAATTGGTATCCCAGGGTGCCGTCGGGGTATGCCACCATGACATCGTAGTACGTGTAGTCGTCCTTTGGTTCCGGCTGCTCCCAACTCAGCGTAACATTGGAAGTAGTGATCTCTATAGCCTGCAACTGACTCACAGCCAGGGGTCCTGAAGAAGAAATTTTCTGTTACCCCTAAGAGCATAAACTCCATACAATGTTATTATGATTACTGTACTGTAGTTATGTTATATACGCCATCTCAAAAGTAAATATTTATATCAAGCAACACTGGCCAGTCTCTTGGGAAAAGCTGCACTATATCGCTCAAATGTATTTGTACGTCAAAGTTCCAGTCAAACGATGACTAAACATGAGCCCCTCTGCTGATGAAACAACCGGAGATTAAATAGAGGTTGAAGTGGTGTGTGTTTTACAGGGCTTGAGCTGGCTTTAATGTGGAACACTTACTTGTGAATAAAGAGATGGACTGAGGAGAGCCTGTGGTAAAATCGGCTGTCAGAGTTGTGACTGTGAATGTGTGATTGGACCCCGATTGCAGTCCCTCGATGGTCACAATTGTACTGTAAGTAAATTGGTATCCCAGGGTGCCGTCGGGGTATGCCACCATGACATCGTAGTACGTGTAGTCGTCCTTTGGTTCTGGCTGCTCCCAACTCAGCGTAACATTGGAAGTAGTGATCTCTATAGCCTGCAACTGACTCACAGCCAGGGGTCCTGAAGAAGAAATTTTCTGTTACCCCTAAGAGCTTAAAAACAACAGGGAGGGCGGCAATATACTGTCTGATGACCCATCCCCCATATATAATCTATCTGTGCTTACCCACATAGGGATGTACACAAAAGACATCAAAATCACAACAACAAACAAAAAAAAAAAAAAGGCCCAGGCAACTACATAGAAACTAGATTGTAATTTTTTTTCAGGCTAGGTGCAGGTTTAGTGATAGTTAGTATAGTTCTTTCACTTGTTAGTTAGTTAGTGGCCATTTTTTTTTTTTTACAGGCAAACATTAAAATAAATAATAGCTGCTGGAGAGAGATTAACGGGGTAACCTTTTTAGATATGGTTTATAATGCTTTATTATAAAGTTTTATTACTGCTCATAGAGCATTAAGCATTAATAACATCATCATCAAAAAAAAAAAATTTATATTGGTACTTTAATCATGATATAATATATATGACATAAGAACAAAGTCATGGTTTCCAGAAACTCCATACAATGTTATTATGATTACTGTACTGTAGTTATGTTATATACGCCATCTCAAAAGTAAATATTTATATCAAGCAACACTGGCCAGTCTCTTGGGAAAAGCTGCACTATATCGCTCAAATGTATTTGTACGTCAAAGTTCCAGTCAAACGATGACTAAACATGAGCCCCTCTGCTGATGAAACAACCGGAGATTAAATAGAGGTTGAAGTGGTGTGTGTTTTACAGGGCTTGAGCTGGCTTTAATGTGGAACACTTACTTGTGAATAAAGAGATGGACTGAGGAGAGCCTGTGGTCAAATCGGCTGTCACAGTTGTGACTGTGAATGTGTGATTGGACCCCGATTGCAGTCCCTCGATGGTCACATTGGTACTGTAAGTAAATTGGTATCCCAGGGTGCCGTCGGGGTATGCCACCATGACATCGTAGTACGTGTAGTCGTCCTTTGGTTCCGGCTGCTCCCAACTCAGCGTAACATTGGAAGTAGTGATCTCTATAGCCTGCAACTGACTCACAGCCAGGGGTCCTGAAGAAGAAATTTTCTGTTACCCCTAAGAGCATAAACTCCATACAATGTTATAATCATTACTGTACTGTAGTTATGTTATATATGCCATTGCAAAAGTAAATATTTATATCAAGCAACCCTGGCCACTCTCTCAGGAAAAGCTGCACTACATCGCTCAAATGTATTTGTCCGTCAAAGTTACAGTCAAACGATGACTAAACATGAGCCCCTCTGCTGATGAAACAACCGGACAAGAATTAGAGGTTGAAGTGGAAGTGGTGTCTGTGTTTTACAGGGCTTGAGCTGGCTTTAATGTGGAACACTTACTTGTGAATAAAGAGATGGACTGAGGAGAGCCTGTGGTCAAATCGGCTGTCACAGTTGTGACTGTGAATGTGTGATTGGACCCCGATTGCAGTCCCTCGATGGTCACATTGGTACTGTAAGTAAATTGGTATCCCAGGGTGCCGTTGGGGTATTCCACCATGACATCGTAGTACGTGTAGTCATCCTTTGGTTCCGGCTGCTCCCAACTCAGCGTAACATTGGAAGCAGTGATCTCTATAGCCTGCAACTGACTCACAGCCAGGGGTCCTGAAGAAGAAATTTTCTGTTACCCCTAAGAGCTTAAAAATGCCACAGAGGCGGGCCAATATACTGTCTGATGGCCCATATCCCATTTACATTAATCTGGCAGGTGCTTACCCACATAGGGATGTACAAAGACATTATGGCAAACAACACCAAATGGGGAAAAAAGACCAGGGCCACTACAAGCATAGAACTATGTTTGTGCAATTTTCACCAGGGCTAGGTGAATTTACAGTGATAGTTAGTCATCACTTTGTTAGTTAGTTAGTGACCATCGGACGTCACTCCTTTGCCATCAGAATGCCCGCATTGCACACTGGCGCATATCAAACACTTACTTGTGTACTGAGGCTTACTGACAGAATCTCCTGCAGTTTGACTGTCTGCAGCAACCGCAACAACTCTGAACACATACTGAACTCCAGCGGTCAGACCGGTTATGTCCACGGATGTTCGATTTGTGGTTTTAGTCATATGCACATTGCCTTCATCCCACTCTACTCTATAAAACGAGCTGTTTCCCTGTGGCTCAGTCCAGCTCAGAGACACAGATGTTGTGGTGATGTGAGTGAAGGTGAGATTCCTGATGACATCAGGTGCTGTGTATCATAAAACGTTCAGATTTTGCATTAGCTTTTCCACACTTTCCAAACATCTACAAAGTACAGTATATTTCATATACTGAAATACAAAAAATAAAATATTGTACTGGCACACGGGTTGATGGTTGTAATCTCAGGCCAAACAACTTCCTACAGCCATTTGTTCATCCACACATAAGCACCTTAGCTTCCTCTTCGATTATTGGTCAGAATCTTGTGTAAGAATGAACTTATCACCACCACTGCTAATACATTTTAAAAAGATACCACACCTCTGGTAGGCCAAGGATTGCTCACTGCAGGTTTCCTGAATTCAGCTTTGTAGTTTGTCACACCTTTGTGATTTGTTGGGGCTCATGATGTCATTGAACTTTATTTAACTTTTAAACCAGAGAACTCTCATGGCATTTACAGTGCCACCCTGGGGGAATGGGGACGTGTGGGAAAGGTAAGGGAGTGTGTACTCAGTCATTTATGACGGAGGAAACTAATTTAAGAAGGCACTGATTTCCATTACACATGAGGAGCAAATCACAGAGATGAAACAAAAATGTGCAATAACTGAGAAAAGCAAAGTTTTCTTAAATACTTTGTTAGCAAATGTTAAAAACAACAAAAAAAAAAAAAAACAGCAGATTGGACAGTCGCTCAGAAAAGCTTGAAACAAGAGGGTTTTTTCCCCTCAACAAGAGACATGTTCCTGCAGTAGTGGACTTACTTGTGTACCGAGTCTTATTGACCGAATCTCCTGCAGTTTGACTGTCTGCAGCAACCACAACAACACTGAACACATACTGAACTCCAGCGGTCAGACCGGTTATGTCCACGGACGTTCGATTTGTGGTTATATTCATAGGTACAGCGCCTTCATCCCACTCTACTCTATAAAACGAGCGATTTCCCTGTGGCTCAGTCCAGCTCAGGGACACAGATGAGGTGGAGATTTGAGTGACAGAGAGGTTCCTGATGATATCAGGTCCTGTGTGTGCAAGAGAGGGGAGGGAGAAAATTATGTATAAAATGGAAGAAATTTGTGAATAGTTCTCATTGGTTCCCTGAAGCTGGATTTGAACAGAGTACAGTTCACACAGATTCAGTATTAACATCAGTTCCAACTGCAGTGCTATCACACACAGAAAAAATGTTGGTGTAAATCTAACACTGCTGGTGTTCATTTAACACCCTAGGGTGTTTATATGAGACCACACCCTCATATAAACACCCTAGGGTATTAAATTTACACCACCATTTTTGCTGTGCAGTCTAGATTTAATTTCAGCACTCATAGCACCACAGCACACAGTTCCACAGTTGATGAACCAACTGAATCTGGTACATTATAGCATGCAAGCACCAATTGAAGAATGTTTTTCCAAGTCCAGTTTTGATATTTTTCTAAGTGGTTATAATTTTTCTGATAACCTGTTAGATATGTTTAGGTTTAATTTTACACTATTAATTATTCTTATGGATTTAATAATAAAAATTTGATTTTTCAGAAAGAAAAACTCCACCAATTTAAAATAAACAAAAATGTTAATTTTCTCAAAATTGGTAAAAGTGGACTGAGTGAGTTTTTGAAAAACACTCTTCAATTGGGCACTGTCATAAAAGACAAACAGGCTGATCAAGAAAGTTCCTTCAATGTGTTGTAAGAGGTCTGGGAGGGAGAAACACTGTAAACAACTAGGGCTGTGTCTGAATCAGAGCCATATCTACTGTGTCCTGTCTCCTGTGTAATGTTTACTGCATACTATTTAGTACGCGACATGCAGTATGTTAAAAAATATCCTCCATACTATTTTCTAACCATACTGTGGAAGTGTCGTAAGATGTCCAACCCTTGCGTGCCCATGGCACATTTTGTCTTTGTTGTTATTGAAAGAAAACGTCAGCAAAACCGCGTCCCATTTTTAAAACGAATCTGCGCGTCATATTTATGCGGCCAAAATGTTAGCGTACTCCTTGAGAAGTATACTCCGGAATATACTCAGTGAAACCCCCGAAGTAAGTATATCATCGGGGGTTTTAAGTATATTACATTTAGAGACAATTTTGCTTACTTAACTACTTTCTCATCCGGTCTATTCAACACGCATACTCAATAGTATGGAAGGGCGCCGATTCGGACACAGCCCAGCTAGCAACATTAGCATTGTTCTTCTAGCAAATAGCTGAAATCCTACAAAAAAAAAAGGCAAGCCTGCATTCAAGTTTTGAATTAAACACAAATGCAGTCCCTGCTGGTTGACTTACTTGTGTACTGAGTCTTATTGACCGAATCTCCAGCAGTTTGACTGTCTGCAGCAACCGCAACAACACTGAACACATACTGAACTCCAGCGGTCAGACCGGTTATGTCCACGGATGTTCGATTTGTGGTTTTATTCATAGGTACAGCGCCTTCATCCCACTCTACTCTATAAAGCGAGCTATTTCCCTGTGGCTCAGTCCAGCTCAGAGACACAGATGAGGTGGAGATTTGAGTGACAGAGAGGTTCCTGATGATATCAGGTCCTGTGTGTGCAAGAGAGGGGAGGGATAACATAATGTATTAAATGGAAGAAATCTGCGAATAGGCTCCCTGAAGCCGGATTTGAGCAGAGTACAGTTCACACAGATTCAGTATTAACATCAGTTCCAACTGCAGTGCTATCCCACACAGGAAAAATGTCAGTGTCATTTTAACACTGCTGCTGTTCATTTAACACCCTATGGTGTTTATATGAGACCACACCCTCATATAAACACCCTAGGGTGTTAAATTTACACCACCATTTTTGCTGTGCAGTCTAGATTTAATTTCAGCACTGATAGCCCCACAGCACACAGTTCCACAGTTGATGAACCAACTGAATCTGGTACATTATAGCATGCAAGCACCAATTGAAATGTGTTTTTCCAAACCTCACTAAGTCCGGTTTTGATAAACCATATTTTTCAAGATGGTTCTAATTGTTCCGATAAACGGTTAGATATTTGCAGTTTTACTTTAGCACTATTATTCTTATGAATTTATGTATAAAAATGTGAATTTTCAGGAAAAAAACAACGATTTAAAATAAGCAAAAATGTTGATTTTCTCAAAATTGGTAAAAGTGTACTGAGTGAGTTTAGGAAAAACACTCTTTAATTGGGCACTGTTATAAAAGCCAAAGAGGCTGATTGAGTCCTGATTGATAGTGTCCTCAGTCTGCTGTCTGTATTATTATTTCACTGATGCTATTAATGGAAAATATGTTTCAATGCTCAGCTGCTTAAACCAGACAGCTATCAACACAGCGCAGATATATCGGAGGGCCGAGGGGGACCACACAAAAGATAATCTGAACTGAAAGTGGTAATTACCATTGACAGAATCACATGGAGCAATACAGCAAACGAGTGCAACCATTCAAACAAGGATTGCACATAATGCTACTCCAAAACTAGGTTTCAAGGTAGGTAGTATGGAAAGAATAGCTTGATGGAACATGGCAATTAACTAGCTAGCAACATTAGCTTTCTTAAAGCAAATACATAGTAGTTGAAGTACCTTTACAAAAACGTCAAGGCTGCATTAAAGTTTTTAATTTAGCACAATTGCACCCCCTGCTGGTGGACTTACTTGTGTACTGAGTCTTACTGACAGAATCTCCTGCAGTTTGACTGTCTGCAGCAACCGCAACAACTCTGAACACATACTGAACTCCAGCGGTCAGACCGGTTATGTCCACGGACGTTCGATTTGTGGTTTTAGTCATATGCACATTGCCTTCATCCCACTCTACTCTATAAAACGAGCTATTTCCCTGTGGCTCAGTCCAGCTCAGAGACACAGATGAGGTGGAGATTTGAGTGACAGAGAGGTTCCCGATGATATCAGGTCCTGTGTGTGCAAGAGAGGGGAGGGGGTTTGAGAAAAAAATTATGAAATGGAAGACATCTGTGAATAGTTTTAGCACAATAAGCACAATGTGAACATGTGACTTTTGTTCTTTGTGGCATGCCTAACTATTTCTGACATAATACAGCTTAAGAGGGTGAACGATCCCTCTGAACACGATAAGCACCTATTTAAGAAAAATGTACAGCTTGGTATAATTCTGGCATTACAATTGTGGTCGGCAGGGGGTTAAATCGAAGAAATAATGTAACTGATGGTTGGTTATACAAGAGATTTATAATCCCAACAGAAAAATATCCGTCTAGCCCAAAATGTGCATGTAAACGTATGCAGAATGTGTGAAGTGAAATGTAGACCTGGTAAAGATATGTTTATTTCCATACAGCTGTGCATCGTCTTTCACAGATGAGGTGAATTGCCTAATAGGCTGTGTTCAGTGAGCACACGCTGCCAATGTCTGAAACACACTTTCTACTCTAGGTTGTGGAGGTTTTCTAGTTATATATGCTTAAAAATGTGGGTAGATTTATTTCCCCTTCTCTGCTGCCACAACCAGGGGATATTTATGGCATACTGTAAAGGGCATTTCATCTATACTGGCTTTTCAGCTAAAAATTATTTTTTTAAATGCAATTCACGTGCGAGCCTTTGTTGAACTTTGCTTTCAAAGGTTATGCAATATACAGTTAGAGCAGTTAAATTGTATTTGAAATTACCTTCTTTTGTTATATGAACCTGCTTGGTAATTATTAAACAGACTTTATTTATGTTCACTGGTTAATCAGAAAAAGAAGCACACACAAGCTGGTCTTCTACTATGCGGAAAAAGCAAGGCACTGCTGATAAACAGATACACCCATACCTTTGGTCATTGAAAATAGAAATTTGTCCTCATTACGCATTTCAAATATGCACATTTCAATATGTACTGCATAAATTGAGGTGTTAGGCAGTCCACTAAGAACTTCATAATTGTTTCAGAGGTCCACGGAAAAAAAGGTCTGAGAACAACTGGTATGAAGATAACATCGAAAACATAACAGCCTCCATCTTGGCTCTCATCAGCTGACCAGAAGTCCATGGCTGCAGGACACAATTGGCCTCGTCCTCTCAAGGGAAGAGTGGTGAAATTCACCCAGGATTTCATGGGCTACCGCTACATTAATTCCTCCCAAGGATGGGTAGCATCATTGTTTGCATAATTAACTGTAGTGATGCTACATCTTCACCGGCTGATCTGGGAATATTGTCAGCCGGGCCTGGCACTATTGCCTGTATTAATCCGCTGACTGTACTTATGTTTCTCCTCTATTGTACGCTGCATTGGATTAGAGTATCTGATAAATTAATGTAATGTAACGTAACATAATGTAACTTAATGATAATGAACCACCAGGTGCCCACAGGCAACCTGTCATCATTCGAAAGAGATGCAGTCCTACATAGAGGAGAGAGGACAGCATGTGTACTGTATGCGTATGGGGAAGTCTCCTTACTTGTTGTAAATTGTAAAATGCAGTATTCAGAAGGACAATATATTGTTAAGTTGTATAATGTCCCTGGCTGTAGATCTGTCACAATGGAGTCATCGCCTAAATCTGTCACAATGAGGTCACCACCCTCTGAATCGAAAACTGTACAATTGGATTCCCCGAATATGGTTATTTCCGATGTTGATATGCTTCCAATGTGTAATCCACCTAAATAGCACAAAAAAAACAAAAAACAAAGATAGAAATATGAACTACTACAGTACCTCCATGCATGTGGTAGTGTACATTCAATGTATCTTAATCATACATTCAAGGCGTACTTATATTATAGGTTAAATTCTATATCATACATTTATGCACATGTATAAATCAGTCATACAGCACATGCATTTTTTTTACAGAGCGTACAGCGCATTCTAAAATCCTTCTTAACTGTTATTCCTCATATTGATTTGATTAAAATCACACAATGCAGATGAACACGCAAACGCACAAACACGCACTTGCACACAAATGCAAACTCGCGCATGCACACAAACACACGCACATACACGCATGCAGATACACCTACAGTCACGTGCACACACAGACACACGCCATACTAGTCACTAGTCATACTGTAGAAGGGTTTACTTACAGCCTGACACCTCCTTTGAGACCGGGAAAGGGAGGGAAAACATAATGGAATATTAATTTCACAAAAAAAGATATTACACTATTAAGTGTAATATAATAATTCTCATAAGTCAAAGCTTTCCTTTTGATTCTCTTCGCTTGCATTACAGCTTGTGGAACTGTAGTGTACTTACTATGAACACCAGGGGGTGCCATTTTCCAAAGACAGAGGGATAAGAACATTTCACAGATGCTCATCACTTGTGTGAAGAGTACAAAAAGTTGCTAAATCTTACAAGGGAAGTTGCAGAAAGAAATACAATCGTTTGTTCCTCTCAGAACTTCCGCAACCCAAGACAATATCAGTTTTTAATGTACTCACGGTTAAAAAAAAAAAAAATAACTCAATGGATTTGAACTAACATACAAACTTAATAATGTATGAGCTTGAATGAGATGAAAATTATTTTCACTGTTGTATCAAGCAGAGGTATGGCCAGAAATTCATTCTGGGGGGAAAGGGGGTTTGGTTCAAGATGCCAAACCAAATCAACAAAACCCAAAAACCTACCAGTGATGTCACTCAATCACTATAACCCATTTCAAAAATACATTTTAATCGCAATAGTCATGCTTCTGCTATATTTACCTTCATACAGTATATGACGTTCCTTGATATGAATAATATACTTCATAATATTATATAATATTTTGACATCAGGAATGACCACATCCTTTTAATTATAAAACATTCAGCGATGATACATGAATCATGATGGAGGTTGCTTGTTTATTCTCCGGTTACGCTTGACGGTGGAAATGGCAGAACTCGGATGTGCCTCAGTCTTTAACTTTAAGAGTTTGTGAGAAAGCAGCGCTGGCTGGGCCGACAGACCAACTGTCATCACTCTTTCACACGGCATGTTCTCAAAGGAAAGTCGACTTTAAAGAGAGCGCTCTGTATAGGGGCTAAAAAAGATGGAGGGGCTGTGTGTCCAACTCCCCAGATTTCTTCACATATTCTTTTGGGAGGGGGGGGGGGGGGGGGGGGATCTGGGGTTGTCCGAAAGTCAGAATGTGATCATTTCCAACTTCTCACATTCAGATTTAGCCCAGTAACACATCCTTCCTGTTTTGACAAGTGCAAGAAAAAATGAACCATGGCTGAACACTATATGAGAATATAAGGATCATATTCTCATAATCATAAGTCCTCTCACGCAAGTCCTCACCCAGGTGAGATCCAGAGATTGTTGCTGCTCTCTCCTCAGCTCACATCTCTGTTTCATGCATGAATGAATGAATAAATAATGAATAAATACAGTGCACCAAACCTGTTCTGGAACCTGCAATTATTTATCGCCAAAGGAATGAAATATAGGATCGCATTCATTGTAAGAAAGAAACACTACAAGAGGAAAGTAAGATATGACCATTGACATTAAACTTAAAAAAAAAGAGCCTAATACAGAGATGACATGTCTCAACCGCAAACCCAGCCCATGTGACATCCGAGACACATCAAATACTCCAGGACCATTCTAAGTGTACTGAATGGCCACCCTGAACCTGCTGGACTGGTTTTTTGTTTGTATTGTAAGCCCTCATTCTGTGCCACAATGCCACTGAAGAACAGCTGACCGTTCAGCATGTGTGCTGAAGAGCCACTATTCTGTAGTGATTATAGGAATCAGGAGATCATGCATAACTTCACAAGCCCAACTCGAAATGCGACAAACATAACGTTGCCAGCTGCTCCCCCGATATCACCCAAGTTTCAGCATCCTTTCTTTTTGTTTGTTTTAAATATCTGCATTCCAATGTAATGATAGTAAAATTGAAAGCACCATTGTTTGTTGTGAATCTTTGTGGCGACAGGTATGGCATGTCCCGATCAGTGGTCCCCAACCCTGCTCCTGGAGATCTACCATCCTGTAGATTTTCACTCCAACCCTAAGAAAAGCACACCTCATTCAACAGCTGGAGATCTCGTTGAGCTGCTAATTGTTGAATCGGATGTGCTAAATTAGGGCTGAAATAAAAACCAACAGGATAGCAGGAACAGGGATGGGGACCACTGGTGTAAACGGCATATTCTGTCAGTTTTTTTTTTTTTTTTTTTTAAAACACTAACACATCAGCCCTATGTATCTGAAGATCTAATTCAGAAAAAGGGAAGTGAAAACTACCCAAAATATTTTTTTTAAAAGAGCAGTATCTTCCTCTTAAGAACAGATACCATGTACACCCGCAAAAAATAAAACCCCAAAATGAATTATTATGGCTTGATTTAATCAAAATGTGACCTTAACTTAACTTTGAAAATGTATTTATACCATCCTCACTTTTCCATAGTCACAATCCTCTTCTATTGATTCAAGAGAGCAGATTCACACATGAGCGCTCCTCCAAAGCATGTGATGTTAGCCGCTGCTTCTTATGCTTCTCACTGTGGTCTACAAGCCACGCTTGAGCAGACATGGGTCGGGGCAAGACGCTTCATGCGCAGCTCGACAGGCGGGCTTGCAGGCGCCTGCATAATGAGGAACTGTAATCTGGCCACCCGAAACCCTCCCAGTTACTTTACTCTGGTGCATTATCATGGAGAGACATTAATTACACAATTCCGTATCTCCGTAAAGTTCTTTTGTATCTCTGTATAAGGATTCTGTATCTTTGTAAAAAAAATATGTGCTTGTAAAAAGGATTTGCATACCTGTGATTAAAATTTGTATCTCCGTAAAAATAATTGGTGCTTGTAAAAATTATTTGCTTACTTGTGATTAAACTTTGTGGTTGTAGCCAACTTTTTTGTAAGGCCATTTACGACTACTTTTTAAGCCATTTACGACTACATTTCAGAAATACAAGTGCACAAACTGAATCTGCATGCGCTTGGAATTCTGGCAGCTTTATCTCGCGCTCGAGTTTTGTATGCCCATAAAAAAGTTTTGTATCTGTGAACAGCTCACTTTGCAAGCAAAGAGGCGGGAGCAGCTCTCCCCAAACCACCACAGCCAATCAAATACTACTATTTGCCCCAGTATCATTGGCTGGATTCGCCTGTCAATCAAATTGCAAATGACTTGTCAAAAATCCTGCAAAACTCTTTCCAAACTGGGGAGAAAGTAGTTTGTAATATTTATTTATATATTTATTTTTTTATTGAGAATATCAATCAGTTAACATATGACGATTGTTACAAAGTGTAGATTATGAATGAAGATAGAATGAACAAAAATAAAAAAGTAGTTTGTAATATGAACCTATCTTGCACCATAGATATGCATATAGCCCATAGCAGGATTTGACGTGCTTTCGCATGCAGGATTGGGGATCGAACCCCACCCTGAAAAATAAATTTTTCAAAGCACAAAATAAGATGTTGCATATACCACTGCTAAGGTTATAATGTACTCTATTGGATAAAAGAGCCGACAATGAAACCAGAATGAACTGTAATGAATGAGACGGGCTTGCTGGGAATGGGGGGTATTACGAGTCGACGTTTCAGATAGTGTAATAGCAGTTTAAAGTGTTTTATATTTCTCAAACGGATTATACCAGACAATAAATGACCACTGAATTTTGAAAAAAAACATCTCTATCTATAAAACCAATGGTATGATTGTATATTTATTTCATATTTAGTAGCAGATATTCATTGTAGAATACGTGGTACAATGAGACTATAATTTCATGTTTATTTTGCATTTGAGTGAGCAGGGCTTTTCATGGCGTTTTTGGCATATGATCAGGCTATTGTTGGGTTTATCTTGTTGCTATGACGGAATTCAAATTTTATATGATGAATAAATATATTTATGAATTCACACAAAGATGCTATTGTCCACTATGTCATGCATGGGTAAGTATAGACTGGGTGGAGGGGTGCTTGTTAAATGGACTTGCTACAGGAAAATTGTGACACTTTGAAACTCTATTCAGCAGAGTTGTCACATATCATCTACCAAAAAAACGTTTAGTTAAAACACAGAGATTTCCACTAATAGTTTGGTTGCAGGAGCAACAAATGTCTCAGTTTAGCAAAAGATTCACTGTGCATCTGCACAATGAAGTTAAGGGTTTCGTCTCCTGACTTATTTTTCTATAGAGTTCAATAGAAAAACTTGTCAGGAGAAACCACCCTTAAAGTGATCTATCCATATCTACTGCATATCTGGCAGCAGAGTGATGGTTCGAGGCTCGTTTGATACCTCAGACCCTTTGCTGAATTACAACGATTTTAATAACCATGTGTTCCATACTGTTCCAGCATATTTTACAGCTAAATCTAGTCCCACCCCCCAATTCCCATGGAGATCCATTCAAATGCAGAGGCATTATAGTATCGTATGTAAGAGTACCGGAAAATAAGATATCAAGAGTCTTTTGATGTTGTTGGGTAACATACATCAGGAAGTCATGGCATGCAAAGGATATGCGACCAAATATTTTAAATTAATACTTTATTCTATATATAAATGCAGGGGTGCCAATAATTGTGGCACACATGGTTTTGTTAAAATAATTATTTCTTGACGATTTCTCATAATAAATTTACTTCAATTAAAGGTTGGATTTTTGTCATTTTTTCAGTGTGACATTAACCTAATTCACCAAACGGAAAACCCGTTTTACTCATCTTTACCAGGGGTGCCAATAATAGTGGAGGGCACTGTATGTGGCTATTGGCTAAGGGTAAATAATCCCTCTAAACATGAAAAGCACCTACCGTAATTAAGAAAATGAAAAGCCTGTTAGAATTTTGGGATTGCATAGCCTACACCGTGGTTGGCCAGACGTGCCAGGACCGAGTTTGGGACACTGATCTAGACAGTGGCAAGCTAACGTAGCTAGCTAGCAAGTGGGTTAGGCTAATGTACCCTAACTAAGTTGGTCTAACTTACGTAGTAGACAGTCAGTAGTCTGCTAGTAGGCCTAGTTAAAATATCAGGAAAGTATAGTAGCTCTGGTGGCTGTTTTACATTATCTAATAAGTGTAAGACGGTCATTTTTCACTAATGTTTAACTACGAAATCGCAACATTACAGATTTGACGGCACAGAAAACCTACTAGGCAAGTCATTTGCAATTTGATTGACAGGGGAATCCATCCAATGATACTGGGGGCAAATAATGGTATTTCATTGGCTGTTTTGGTTTGAGAAGAGCAGGTCCCGCCTCTTTGCTTGCGAAGTGATTCAAGTGAGTTGTTCAGATACAAAACTCCTACAAGCATACAAAACTCGAGTGCGAGATAAAGCTGCCAGAAATCCCAGAGTTCCAATCGCACACAGATTCAGTTTGTGCACTTGTATTTCTGAAATGTAGTCGTAAATGGCTTAAAAAATAGTCGTAAATGGTCTCACAAAAAAGTTAGCTACAACCACAAAGTTTAATCACAAGTATGCAAATCCTTTTTACAAGCACAACATTTTTTACGGAGATATAAATTTTAATCACATGTATGCAAAAATCATTTTTACAAGCACACATTTGTTTTACAGAGATACAATTTTTTTTTACGGAGGTACGAAATTGTGTAATTAATGTCTCTCCATACATTATGAGGAACTGTAATCTGGCCACCTGAAGCCCTCCCATCTCCAAGCGACTGTTACTTTACTCTGGTGCACCCTCTTGCTTGATTGTACACGGCCTCCTCTTTGTCTTACCTGTTTCCCCAGGAGTCTTCACTAATTGAACACACCTGTATTAATTACAACCAGGCTACAGCCTACAGAGGCTTTCTTGCCTCGTTCTCTCCTGACCTGTTGCCAGCTCACCTGCCACCAGAGCAAGCTGCTCCAGCCAATGGGGAACAGCCTGTATTAGTAGGTTTTTTTATTTCTGTTTTTCTTTGGTTGTACTGGCTGGCTGTACTTCTAACCACTGGTGGTGAGGGAAAAAGAAGCTGAACATTTAGTAACCCCGATCTGTTCAGGGAAGTGAGGTCAGTCTGCTGCCTCTTTTTTTTCTTTTCCTTTTTGGTTCTTTTGGTTCTTGCAATGTTCCTTCGTCATAGTTCTTGTTTTTTGTGGCAGTGCCTTCCTTTTTTATGGGTCTAAAGGTCGAGCTATAACAGCGACATTAGAGCCAATTGTGCCTCTCTCTGAGAGGTTGTCGGGCACAGTCGGCACTGCCAAATTCTAGATTCGAAACAAGACCATGGGGCCCATTCATGCACAAAAAGAACTAATGCTCGTTTTGTGTCAAATTTGCTGAACTCACCATTGAGTTAAATAAATTGTGAGTCAAAGTTAAGAAACAGTGTTGATTGAGAACAGGCCAAAGTTAAGGTTGATTAAATCTAAGCCTTAGCATTGTATGGTTCTTTGTAGCCACCCAGATCCCCTGTTCTCTCGGTCTCTCTCACAAATCCAAAGCATAGCCATCAGTACTCCTTCCTTTGTCTAAGATTTGACACTATTATTTAATCAATCAGTTGGAAACTATATCCTTATAATAGTAGATTATTAATTAAATGTTTTTTTTCTTACTTTTACCTTCTACATACAGACTCATCCTGGAAGCAGACTGGCTTTACATAAAAACTGGGCCCGGACCTCTATGATCTAAATGCGATTACCAGTTGCATTTATAATAACTTATTAGTGCAAAGCTGGTGAAAAAATGTGAGGAGCACCATGGAATAGTGCACGCGCATTAGCTGCAGAGTGGAATAGTGCATGCGTATCAGCTGCAGAGTGGAATAGTGCATGCACATCAGCTGCAGAGTGGAATAGTGCATGCGCATCAGCTGGAGAGTGGAATAGTGCATGCGCATCAGCTGCAGAGTGGAATAGTGCATGCGCATCAGCTGCAGAGTGGAATAGTGCATGCGCATCAGCTGCAGAGTGGAATAGTGCATGCACATCAGCTGCAGAGTGGAATAGTGCATGCACATCAGCTGCAGAGTTAGCTGGTGTGAGTGGCACAGCGGTGTCTCTTTAGAATAGGGGTAGGCAACCCTGGCCCTGGAGTGCTGGAGACGGTCCTGGTTTTTGCTCCATCCAAACCTATAGCCACATAACTGGATTTATTTTCATTAATCAGGTGTAATGACAGCAGGTAACCATGTGCTGGAGGCTTCACCACTAATAATATTCAGGCTCAGACACTTAATCATCCATTAAGCTCTTGTGGTAAAGCTCAGATGAAACAAAAACCAGAAACGTCACTGGCGCTCCAGGACCAGGGTTGCCTACCCCTGCTTTAGAACAACTAAGTTGTTCAAATTTGGGAGAAAAAGGCAAAAATTTTATTTTGGCAGAAAAAAGGAAGCACCACGCCTCCTATCATTCTCGTAGAGTCTCCCAGTACAAAGAGCTGAATCCGTTCCTTGGGTGCGGTTTGATCTGCGATGGAAGTCACTTTGTTTTTTTAGTGGTGTGGTTTCATCTGGGAAAGAAGTGACTCTTTTGCCAGTCTTTCGGATAACACTTTAGAGCAGTGGTGTCCTGCCCTCAAAGGGCCGGTTGTAACTGTAAGACTATTAATATAACCATACTTGGGACTCGATTGTAATTGTTGACGGGGGTGGGGGGGTGCAGTCAAGAATTTATGTTGACGGGGAGGGGTGCAATCGCCTTTTAAAAACTTTTTTTTATACAAACTTCATTTCACGTTTTATTTACCGTATGTACCGCGGGTGTGCGTCCGCGTCTGTCTGTTATATCGTAAAACTATATACCCGTTAACCAGCCACGTAGATACACGCGTCAGATACTTAAGTTCTCGCGGGCCGCATAAAATGACGTGGCGGGCCGGATTTGGCCCGCGGGCCGGGAGTTTGACACCTATGCTTTAGAGTAAAACTCCAGAAAACAAAACGCCGGGATAAGAGAGAAGAGGCACTGTCTCAAAGCCGCTTTGGCCGCCATCTCTCCCTCACCATGCCAGTGGCTCTGAGCACTGAATGCCTCAGTGTAAAAGATGCATCCAGTTCACCAATAATAACACCATCCTGAGCACGCAGGGAACGGCAGTTCAATACAGACAGCGAGTCAAACATCAAATTTTAGGCCACAGTGAAAACAGACAAGATCCTGTGAGAGGCCCTTCTCCTTTCTCCGTTCGGAGTATCTCAACTGTGCAGAATATTTTTATTTCAAACATGAAATAAAGGTGGTATTTATTTTATATATATATTGTACACATTTTACTTTTTTTTAAATGATTGATTATATTTAATCTCTACAGTGGATTTGTAGCTGACGGACTGGATTATTATGAAAAAACCCAAGAAAGTCCCCGATGGTGTTACAGTAATGGGCAGCCTCTGAGCTGGTGTTTAATGACTCAGCGCAGTATTGTGTAAGGAGCCGGTCCACTGCAGTAGCATGTTTGTGTGTGTGTGTGTGTGTGTGTGTGTGTGTGTGTGCTTCATAGAGCGAGCCCTTATCAGGCGGTGCAGAGGAACTAAAGCCCAGCCCTGGCATTCTGCGGCAGGAAGGCCACCCCCACCCCCCTCTCATCACCATCCCAAGCTTCTCTAGAGACCTGCCTTTCAAAGAGAGCACAGTCCCTCCCAGCCCTTTCTGACAGCAGCCACAGCTGCCACCACCCTCCTTCTACATACCTACTGCGTGCTCTCAGAGGGGCAAGGGCTGGGCACTGAGAAGGGTGTGAGCCTCACTGATAACAGCATCCTCCAGCACACCTCCACTCCACTCCACTTCCCCTTTCTCCCCACCTACCAGCACTGAAGCAATGACCCTATTCATTCTACACCCTGGTCTTCAAGCTGGGCGAGACCCCACAACGTTCATAGCTTTGTGGTCAGGTTGTGTCACACACACAAACGGCAGACAATCCTGGACTGTGTTAAAGACCCAGTAGCGTATTAAGGGACTGATTTACTAACTTTAGCATGTGCACGTAAAACCAATAACCTGACCAATGATTGGTCATTTGTTTTGCACCAATCGTTGGTTGTGTTCTTAGTTTCGTGTGTGTTAAAGGGTTTGCCCAGTATAGTTCTAAGCACTTCCTAGTGTATCAAGCCAACATCTAATGATTTGACAGACTGCCGGTTTGTCGGGACAAATCAAAATTTTAACATCATTCGGGACTGACATATTACTACCCACACAGTCTGCTCATTTGTGAAAAGAACAAAATTTTAAAAAGGGAAGGATTTTAAATTAATAATCTTAATTCAATAAAGATGAATACACGTGCCACCAGTGGCGGACTTAGTCATTTTGGGGCCCAAGGCAAACACAGGCATGGGGCCCTCACACATCCCTTGCTCTCCCCCCTTTTCAATCCTTATTTATCTAAGAAGGATCAGTTGTGATGCATGTATTTGTGGCGGCAGTGTAGTACAGTGGTTAAGGAACTGGGTTTGTAACCGAAAGGTCACAGGTTTGAGTCCCACGTAGGACACTGCCGTTGTACCCCTGAGCAAGGTACTTCACCTGAATTGCTTCAGTATCCAGCTGTAAATGGATACTATGTATAAATGCAAAAAAAATGCTGTGTAAGTCGCTCTGGATAAGAGCGTCTGCTAAATGCCTATAATGTAATGTATCATCATCATCATCATCATTGCTGCTGGAGCAATCTAGGTTGGCACTGCCAGCAGCACCAATGGGTAACGTTTAGGGATGTTCCTAATGACTAATTTCCCTGAAATTTGAAACCGTTAATCAGATTCTTCAATAACCAAATCGTATTTTAAATGCCGCTGAAATGTGTGGCACTTTGCGTCTTGCATTATGAACATTGCACATTATCCTACAAAACATGACAACTCACTAAATAAAAGTTAACAAATAACATTTATTGAAAACAATATTCAACGTAACAAAACATTTTTAGGAAACATGCCTGATTATTACAACGGCATTTTCATTGGGTGATCGCATAGCAAATACAGTAAAAATTAATAATCGGTCATCAGAAACGCTACCAATAATAGGAACACAAAAAAATAACAATTAGGCCGACTGATCGACGTGACATTAGATTCGTTTTATTGGGCTATTCAACAACGCGATAGGTCTACTTACTCTTTCCACCTCGCTGGTTTAACTTGCAGGGCGAACAGGCTAATGCGTTGTTTTTTTAAATTATTTTTTTAATCCGGCGTTGTTAACATTAGTAACGGATTCTCGTTTTTTTATAAAGCAACATTTGACCAGGAAAGACAAATTTCATGAAAATTTCAGTGCAAATAATAAATTAATGTAATTTATTAATATTAAATTATTAAATTATAAGTTAACCGACTATATGCCGACGCGGGCGCGACGAGCGAGGTTACAACGTTTATTCGACTACTAAACGCGCATCCCTAGTAACGTTAACGTTAGCTCCTTCGCTAGCATTAGCAATGCTAAAAACACTATGTGCTAGTGCTAGCACTCTCAGACTGACTGCTCTTCATTTAGTGGCATCTACTACTACTAGCCGCCGTGAAAAAAATGCAGTTAGCTTTGGTTTTTTGCCACAAACTTTTTTTTTTCCCCCTGCTTTCCTCCTTTTCTCAGCACCGCTTGGGTACCTTCGCTTCCTTTTCACTTTTTAATAATCGCGCCGAGCTGAAACACGAATTGGCTACTGAATCATTTCATCATGGAATAGTCCAATGTAGTGGGGACTAGAGGGGGGGGGGGGGTGACTAAGATACTCATGAATTAGGCATTCTGATGCCATTTAGTGCATTAATTTTTAGAAAGACATAATTAATTACTGGGGGGAAAAAACAAAACGTTTATGAGGCATTTAACGGGGCCCTTTGTAGTATGGGGTCAGCTTGGGGCCCCAGGCAATTGCCTACCTTTGCCTAATGGGTAAGACCGCCTCTGCGTGCCACTAACTGTAGCCAAACACTGGACCTTCTGTTCAAATTATTTTAATTTTTTTCATAGTTTTCCTCAATCAGGTCTATTTCCTCTTCCTTATTATACATCCAAATGTGTGCCTTTTTGTCCACAAAACAAACGGAGAGTCAATGATCCAAAGATCTGATAAGGTGAATGCTTAGCTAAAGCCCCGTTGTTTACTAACAGGTGTGAATGCTGTTTGCACGAGCAATAGATATAGACTGCATTGGTTCACAAAATTTGATTAGATCATGGAAACATATACAAATCAACATGATTCTACCCATACAGCTTTGGTAAGACTGGCAGGCTTATCTCCAGCTCATTTCTAAATATTCCATTACACTGGTTGTACAGGCCAAGATGGCCCCGATGTTGAGAGCTTCGGGTCATCAGCTTCGTGTACCAAAACCCTTAAGTGCATTTACCACTACTACTCATTGGAAAAAGACTGAACCGCACTGGACGCAAAATAAAATGGTCAAGAGCTGATACTACTGTTACTATAAATGGAAATATTAAAATGAAAAATGTGTTCACCTGAGTCTAATAAGATGTCTCATCCGATAAAATCACTGGTTTAGTGTGGTGATGTGCCCACAGTTTGGCATCAAATTCCTTCAAGTGTGGAGTAAAATTAGTGACAGGGTGGATTCCAATCACTTATTTTATCCGTCCTCTTCTCCTCAGTCCTCGCCTGACCCAGAAATCGATTGAGGTGCGCCATCTTTAAGGACAGTCCAAACCGCTAAATGCTCCTTGCAGGAGCAAGGAACAAAGAGGCTCCCGGAGGATTCTTCAGTGAGGAAGCCTTGGAAAGCGTGACGTGTATAAATTATCCACCACTCTCCACATCAACCACGACGCAGGCACACCCCTACACAAATGCAATTTTACCATTCCTTTCCATTTATTATAAAGCGCTAATCCATAATGACACTCATTCTTTATAAATAACTAAAGCAAGGTTTATTCATTAAAAAATAAGCTAAAGAGCATTATAGTTAGGCACTTAAGCATAATATGACGCTTGAGCAAAGACGTTCCATTTGCCTAATGCATGTTGCCTCGATTCCTCCGTCCTCCAACTGATCCTTGCATCCTTCCCCAAAATCCTCCATTGGGCGGAGCTAAGGAGCGAGGAAAGGAGTGAAAATAACTGATTGGAATGAACCAACAGTGTATCCCAAGGAGGGAGGGATTCAGCGAGTGTTTCCCACATCCTTGCCCAACAGCGATTCTTCTGGTCAACTGTGTGCCTGCAGTCGGCCTGCGACAAGTTTTGTGCTCAAAGTAAAAGAAGTGGCGACTGGCAACATGTGCATCAGAGAGATTGCCCCAATTTACAGATAATTTTGCAGTGTTGAGACAGGCCAGACCGGGAATTCCAAATAAGGAGAAAATAAAATAGTATGTGGAAAAAACTTTTGTTAGTTGCAACTCTTCAAGGCAAAACAGGTATTGTTTGTATTAACATATTTACAGGGTGTCCTTATGTTTAAAGCATTTTAGACAAGTACTACAAGAACTACTATGTCTTTGCTGTGAGTGACTTGTGTGTCCTGTACCATGAATTCTAAACAGTTACTCTCTGTGGCTCCCTCATGTTTTTTGTTCTTGAGAAAGACTTTTTGAGAAACAAAAAAAAAAAAAAAGGTTATTCTGTTGCCCTGAGCGACCTGTCTTGGCCTGGCCGCCATGGCAACGTGACAATGGAATAAATATTGATGTGATTTGACCCTCTTGGGGGCAGATCTGTGTCTGTAGACTATTGCTTGCCTGTTCTCACAGTCTTCACAGCAAACCCCTGAGACTCCCATACTATCTTGGCCTTTGGAGGGAATGTTAATGTATTTGCAACATAAACAAACTGCTGGTTATTTAGAATCTTCCAGATTACTAACTGTGGAAGATGGCTGCCATCATCTTCTCTCGGACTCTGACTTTCCGTTTTCTGCATTCAAGTAGGTCAAAATCCACAAAGACCCTGATATTACCTCAGGAAAGTCTCCAAACACCTATTGCACTGCTTACTACACCTCTGCAGTTCTTTTGAAATATTACAATTTCATTACATTATTATTCACCCTGGAGATGCAATACAGTGAAGAGAGGAAACTGTTCTAAGAAAAGCATGCCACAGCTGAGTCACACACTGCTAAAGTTCCGATTAACTGCCACTACATATAGTGTCCTGCAATTAAACAAACTACTTGGTATGTTGCCATAGGAAAGTATATTTCTAATCTACTGTCTGAAAACAATAAAGTCTGTAAATCTACTACTTCCTTTCATTCTTGCATCTCTATAGCTTATACTGTATATATATCTTGTCTATTCTCTCTATGTCTTAATGCTACACTGTGGCAAGAATGCTACACCTTAGCATGGCACACATCAATGAGGTACAGAATAATTCATTATTTTCTGCCTCCTCTGTTATCCTTAACATACATTATTATAAAAATAACATTGTTTTATCAACAAGGATCAGGAAGGGTGAAAACAGGGTGTGTTGGTGAAACTCCAGTGTGCTTTGTGAATGGCTTATCTGAAGCATTTAAAGTTGGTCATGACGTATTTAACTAAGGGCAGTAGAAAAGAGAAACTACAATGTTGGAACCCAGCTTCCTGTCTAGTTTTCCATCTCTTTTGCTGTACAGTGCGCAGGAAACGTCTGAATATTACAGGAAGTGTTGTAAATATCATACTTCCATGGACTTAAAGCTCTTCATAGCACATGCAACATTTACAGAGATGCAACTACAACAACTACAGTAAAAATACACGACGTCAATATCTAAGAAAGTTTGATCAAAGGTGATTAGCAAGACGGATGAATCGTGAGAGCCTCTTGTAAGGGACATTTTAGAGATTATGTTTCTGGAAAAACTGCCAATCAGACATAGGAAATCAATCAATTATTTTGTATAGCCTCCTTTAAGAACTGGTTTTCACACAGCATGTCATGATGATAATTTCCCATAGGGAATCAAATCCTTTTTCAACCCTTTTGAGCCAATGTGGGAACAATTGTAAAACTATTCCTTGGCTTGATGCGATGTCCTGCGGTGGGATTGGTGACCTGTCCAAGGTGTATTCCTGCCTCTCGCCCAATGCATGCTGGGACAGGCTCCAGCCCCCCCACGACCCTGATCAAGATTAAGCGGGTTAGATAATGGATGGATGGATAGATGGATGGCTTGATTGGTGGGGTATAGAAAATTGTGGGATACAAAGGCTGCGTCTGCAGATACCATCCAAAAAGCAGAAAATTTAGGCCTTGGAAACAAGGTGTGTAGAGACATTAGCCAATCAAGGGCTTAAATTACCAATGGACAGGGAAATACACAGGTAAATGGATGGAGTGTTGAGATGTTACAGACAGACTCTATTTAAAGATAATTAAGATCGCATTAGTACTTCGGTCCTAGGTGGCGAAACACAACAAAGATCAGCATATGCGGCCTGTGGTCTTTGAGGGTTGGACTTTGAGATCCTTCTTAGAAACCTATATGCGCTTGATAAACTATGCATGTCATTGAAAAGAAAAGCACTTCTGAAGGCTATGAGACGGAGCAAGATGGAGGCTCAGAGAGAAACATCCCTGGAAGTTAGAGGCAGATGGGCCAAACAGAGTCGGAGAGAAACAGGTGGAGGCAGATAGATGGAGAGAGACAACTGAAGAAGTGGATGGAGGCAAAGAGAGGCAGGTGAATAAGACCATAGAGCGTGGTGTGGCATAGAGCGGTAGTGGCATAGAGTAGGTGTGGCAGCGGACAGCAGCGTTCTGCGACTGCACCAAAACAAACACTATTAATGGCGTCGGCACGACAACGGCGAGTGTGATGGAAACGACTAAGGCGACTAATGCTCCCGCACTCCGAGGACCTGACCCGCCCACCCCGGCCATGCACAAAAGTGTTGTTTCCTCAGGCGACAGTAGCATGACGACAGCCTGAGGTAGGCCGTGTTACCTCATTACCACCATTTCCAAACAGACCACGGCTGTTCAAATTCCACCAGCCTTCTGGAAGCAACCTGCACGTCTGAGTTCCTCGCTTTACGGGGGCCCTGTGCTTCACGCATCCCTGAAGCAAGGTGTGCAACTCTCTCCCTGATTTATGAGCCGCCGTGCGCATGGATAGAGCCGGCGTCGGAGCCGTTAAAGAAACCGCAGCTCCTGAAATTGAGCGGGAATCCACGGCGTCTACAACATGTAAATATGAACTGTCATTATTGCACACCCTGAGGGCTGCCACGTCTTCTGTCATTTCATCACATCAGAGGCGCTGGCTTCAGTCCAAATACAACACTGTTTTCTTTACTCTTCACTTAACGGTTTGAATTCTTATTTTTCCTATGACCCTGTTCCTCAAGCCCTTTCAGAAGAAATCCATTCTTTGGGACTAAAATAACATCCTCATTATTCTCTGCACACCCAAGAACATCCTGATAACATGCAGATGATCCTTCAAATACCCACCAGGGGGGATTCTGAACTGGACCCCTGATTCAATCTCACATTTAGCACAAATAAAGGAAGACAACCACACCCAGTACCAAGGGCAGCGTAGGGTGTCCAGATGCCTAATGCACACAAAACATAGCACGTAGTGTCCAGACTTCAGAAATTAGACTTATGATGCACAGTGTTCTCCTGATACATTTTATCGTGTGGACAACTTCACACTGCACTATATTGGGTGAATGAAATATGTTTCTTTTGAAAACTTGCTAAAACCAGAATCAAACTCTGGTTGCATCAATGAGAACACCTCTTACACTATGTTAAACTTTTCCCAGTTATAGTTGTTCCGATCCGTTCCAGTGATTAGAATTGTTCTATCGTGATGTCATTTCTTGATGGAGCTTCAAAGCTTTGAAGCAAAATGATTCAAAAGCCTTGTTCCTCCCTTCTCTACTTTTCGCACACCTGTAATTAACAGACTCCAATCAATGCCTGATTAGACACAGATGAACATAATTTAATGCCTAAGGTTTGAAAAACAGCCATACCTCATACACAGAGAAACATCATAACTTAAATGCAATTGATATTATAATATTATAATTTGCCCTAGCTATATCGAATGGAATTAACTTAAATAGGTCCAAAGTTATATAACAACCATCTAGATTGTATCAAATACATCCAATGGCAAAGACTCAAATACTTGCATGGCAATTTGTAAACATTCGAAACAGAACCTGTGACTCGTGATAATTAACTTGGCTTTTTCACAGTAGCGCTTAAAAATTGTTGGTGCCCACACACCATATATTAGATACATTTATAGATCATATAATAAAAATGAAGCACTGAGCTGCTTTCTCTGATTGGATACAGAAAAGCACTGATTATTTTGTGCTCCATTTCCAGATTTCATCAAATGTAAGTGACCGTTCAATCACATTGTAATCCTACTATCATTCTGAAAAAGGTTTACTGAAGTCCTGGGAGTTTGAGCTTTACGATGAACAGCAGTTGCGGTATATGTTCTAGCACTCCATATGTTACAAGAACCTCTGTGCCACAGACAGAAAAATGGTTGTTGGAGTGCTGAGATGTTATAGATAGAATCACATCTATGATAATTAGGGTAACATTACTACACACATATTTAAGATCACATTTCAGGACTTATCTAAAGATTTTTTTTTTTGGACCAACAAATCAAGAGGAAAGAAATATATAGTAGAACATAATTAATGTAATAAATCTAAACCACAGCGTGTCTTTCCAAATGAAAAAAAGTATTCGGATGCTGACTTTTTACATAATTGGACTCTGTGGATTGGTGGAAAGAAGACTTTGTTGCCTAGAAGCAATAGGCACATTTATTTTGTGACAGTGTAGGCTTTCATTTTAAATTTCAATGGAAGCTCATCTCCAGTGTTGCATACTGTACATTTGTGTAGGAGTTTGTGTTAGTAGGCTACTGCATCCACAAGCCTACACGAGTTAACTAAAGCCAGTCTATAAGGACACATACAGTATCGATTAAACAATCCTACACAACTGTGTTAGTAACAGTTACGTTAAAAGCCTGTGCCTCTAGTGAAGGTCCCATTTAAAAGCCTAGCATGGACATGATGGCACTGTTCAGTCAAGCTCTCTGGACAGAGAGCAGCCTACCACATGAGGGGGCATTTATCCGTAGTGGATAAACGCTCAGAGCAAAGCCTCTGCCTCCCCCCTCTGTTTGAGGCGTATCTGGGGGGGGCACCTCCCACAAATTCCTGCTCCGGCTTCTGCCCTGTGGCCCCGCCCACCTCGTCCTATCTGCAGCCCCGATCTGGACCTATGGAAATCAGGGCTGGTATTTGCTGGCCGAGTTGCTATGTGCGCTCCAGCTGAGACCAACAGCAGATCCCTATCAGGCGGAATTGGAACTGGTCACCCCGTCCACTTCCCACTCGGAATTCAGCCCTGAAAAAAAGCAGTTTACTGCAGAGAGGCCATTTGGATGAGGGCTATATTGGAGGTTTGACTCCCCATGGCCCATGCCGGAGATTAAGCAGTCTGTTTCGAGTCTTGATAAAGGGCAACAGATCCTAATTCCTCCCCCTCATTAAATTGTCCTGGCAGAGATAGTGTGAAGGTTCATTCAACTGCAACGCACAGGACCTACGGACATCTTACTTCAACATCTCTAGTTATTTACATTCTTTGAGAAATATAGTTTTCAGCCTGAAAAACTCAGGTTAGGGTTCTTCCCTTTTCTTTCTCAAAAGGAAAAGATGCTTAAATTCTGACCTCAAACTATAGACTGACTTTACCCTGAAGATACCCCGTTTGACACCGAAGGTCCATGTTGTGCTTATGCAACAAATATGAGAATACAGAATATGCATTTGGCAGCTATGAGCACACAACAGTCAGATCACCCACCCAGACAGACAATGAAACAAACATATACGATGCATATAAATGCCTATATAGATATAGATCAAACCCAACCATACAGCACAAGAACAACACACAACTATGCATCAGTACAACATAACAAGTGCTTGGGGAAGTGTGAGAACAGGAGCAGCATCAGTCCGTATCAGTCCATTGTGGGGGGAGGAGGGAAGTTGGGGTGGGGTGGGGGGGGGGGGGGGTTAGAACTCTCATTGCCCAATGAGTTTAGAGTTTAGAATTCTGACTGCCGTGGGAGAAAAAAACTGTTTTTAAACTGGGCAGTTATGGTGGTCAGAAATCTGTAGTGCCTTGGAACAGGGAAGTGGTTGGAACAGGGAGCAGTCAAATACCTGTTTGATAACTGACAGAACTTTCACAAACCTAATGCATTCCTGTGCATCAGAACCAGGAAGTGGTGCGTGCCTGGTCAATGGCTTTTTAAATCATACTGAAAAGAATGTGAGCAATGATAGGGAGCAGTACTCCCTTCCTATTCAAACTCAAATCACACCAATACTTATCAGAGATGGAGTGGTGATCTCATTGTCTTGGTTTCGACCCTCAAATTCTTAGTCTGGGTCTAAGTCTTGGAAGATGGTCTTGGGGCAAGACCAAGTTCTCTCTCACCAGCATGCTCAAGATAGTAATCACTCCACCAACTGTCTGTGTGATAACATTGCAACTGTGAATAATTTGCCGATTGCAAGTTTCTTCTGTTGCGTATATTGGAGATGTTTACCCTACGGCTGCCTAGTAACACAGTGATAAAAGAAGAAACGATGTCTGTTCACCTAATGGCTCCCCAAAGTGCAAGTAATTCAATTAATAGCTGTGTACTAGACCGGAATTTAGCTGAATACAATCAAGAATCACCTATCAACATCTGCATGATAGCTAGATTATTATATTTTTTACCAGGGCTAATGTCGAATCAAGCTAAAGAGGTGAGCAATATTCAAAATGTTCTTATTATCGTAGCTCCTTCTGTTCTTAGCATTGTTACTGATGGTGTATGTCAGGGGTGGGCAACTCCAATCCTCGCGGGCCGGTGTGTATGCATGTTTTTACTGCAACCAGTTACCAAGGCTCAATCCGCTAATTAGTCATACACACAATCACAGATTCCCTCGTAAATTGCAGAATGATAAAACGCTACAATACACACATACCAACAATACACGCATACCGGCACAAGAACATTCATCAGCTGCTGTTCATATCGCGGATATGTAGATTAAAATATCAGATCATGTAAACGATTGGGCTAATTAAATAATTGTTAACTGGTGGCAGCAAAAACCTGCATACACACCGGCCAGCGATGCATGGAGTTGCCCATCCCTGGTGTATGTTAACTGTCTAAATATTAGGGATGGAGCCGATCGATTCCCTACCATGTGACTCAGTCGTAAATCTCTGAAATCACCATTGCTCTTAACGGATATGTATGCCTTGTTTATATAGGCCATACTAAAAGCATATTAAAAGCTTTTCAAATGCAGCAACATCCAGAGACTTTTTATTTTATTGAATTAAAAACCGTTCAACTGCAGGCACATCCAGATTAGGGATGTTCCTAATGACTCATTTCCCTGACGTTTAAACGGAAGTTTAAACTTAGACTTGTCAACTAGTCTAAAAGTAAGAAAACACTCAGAAAACAGTCAAAATTGAGCACAATTTAATCTATAAGGTTAAACATTGTCCAAAAAAATATTGCGTATATTATAAGAGTCATTTGAAACCGTTAATCACATTCTTCAATAACCAAATCGTATTTTAAATGCCGCTGAAATGTGTGGCACTTTGTGCCTTGCATTATGAACATTGCACATTATCCTACAAAACATGACAACAACTCACTAAATAAAAGTTAACAAATAACATTTATTGAAAACAATATTCAACGTAACAAAACATTTTTAGGAAACGTGCCTGATTATTACAACGGCATTTTCATTGGGTGAACGCGATTGCATAGCAAATACAGTAAAAAAAGAATAATCGGTCATCAGAAAAGCTACCAATAATATGAACACAAAAAAATAACAATTAGGCCGACTGATCGACGTGACATTAGATTAGTTTTATTGGGCAATTCAACAACGCGATAGGCCTACTTACTCTTTCCACCTCGCTGGTTTAACCTGCAGGGCGAACGGGCTAATGCGTTTTGTTTTTTTCCTTAATGTTTCCTTGTTTTTTTAATTAATTTTTTAAATCTGGCGTTGTTAACATTAGTAACGAATGCTCGTTTTTTTATAAAGCAACATTTTACCAGGAAAACATGACATTTCAATGCAAATTATGTCAATATGTAATTTAAACGTGTACATTAATAAAATAATAAGTTTAACCGACTAGTATTTCTGGTGCCGACTAGCGAGGGTAGCAACGTTTAATCGACTAGTCGACTAAACGCGCACATCCCTAATCAAGATATATATTTTTTTCATTTTCTTGAATTCAAAACTGTTCAAATGTTATACTAGAGCTCGGTTGTTACTGTTCAGGCAGAACTCTATGAACTACTCTAAAAAAGAACTATGCATGTGCACACACACATACACACATATACACATGCACATATTTACATGCACAATATGCATATATGCATGGGCACAATAGGCTACACACAAACACTGTGATAAGAATGAACGTTCACGTTTATGCATTTACTTAACCCTTTGTAAAATAGGCAAACCCTGAAGTCGATGTCCATTCTGAAATAATACCAATTTCCCTCATCAGGGCTATGCTGACCTTCCACAAAGATGGTGTTACGCTGACATGATCATCCTCATCCTCCCCCTCCCCCCCCCACTTACTGTACTCAATAAACTCATCTGTTATCTGCAGACAATAATAAGCCCATTCAGCTCTGGAAAAAACACACATTCAAATTTGCATGTGCCCTGTTCCACAGGCATGACGTCAACAAGCAGAACTCATTTCAAAGGCCCATCGCCCCATCGCCCCCACCTCACCCCTGCTATTTCACCTTGGCTAGGTTTTAGTTGAATTTCCCTGCGCTCAAGGCAAGGTACAGATAGAGCTAACTGTGGAGGACATTTTCCATTTAGTAACAGAGAAAAAAAACTTTCCACAAAAATGATCCATCTATTATTCATCTACTGTGAACATCTTTTGTGGAATCTCCCCGCCCCCAAGTGAACTGTCCTTTAAAAGTGTGTGCACACATTGGACAGATTCGTATGGTTAAAACAGAAAAGTTGTGGTATGACTGACGGAGTGATGGTTGGGGAGACAGGTGCACGTGAGGGAATACCGCGCCTGTCCTGAAAACGTGCCTGTATCATGTTACCTCTGAATCCATTCTCCCATGAAGGTGAAAATCCAGTAATACCTTCCGACTGAATTTCACTAGTTCTTCCATCGCTGACAACTGAACATTCTTGTGCTCACGGTGTGGACGGCCCCTTAAAGAGACAGCGTCCGGTATACAGCTGATCGTCCTGTCGCGAGCAGCTGAAATGCTTCATTGTGACTCCACAAGCCTCAGTCATGTGGACAGTGGAGAGCATTCAGAAGCTCACACTCTGAGCGCCGTTCATCAGACCTCCACTGGGCATTAGAACCCATGACACAGTGTGTGCAACAGCACGTTCAGAAATCTTCATTTCACAGGTCACAGGTTAACAGTGTTAAAACATGGGCCAGTGTGATATAGGCTAGATTAGAAGACCATTCTGGCTGGGTCCGAGACTTCAGCCAAAATGTACCGAGAGTAGCCTAAGTGTTTTTTGTCAACTGAAAAACAGCACCCTGTGCTGGTTGCAGCAAGAATGAAAAAAAAAAGTTTTTTGTACTCAATGACTGAAAGAGATTTGGGAAATCTAACAAATTTCAAGAACAAATAAAGCTCCTATTCTTTCTCCACATGCATGTTTAAGGCAGAAGCGCACACAGTGTGTGTAACCCCCCTTATGGAAAAATATATATACTGCAGTATATTGCAAATATATCGAAATTATCGTCACAATATATTTAAAATATACTTCAGTATATTACATTTCTGTTCAGCAACATAGTGCTCACAAACAACCCTTGGGGGGAAAAAAAGGCACAAATCCCCGGGGTCAAGCTGAAAGCGGCGGGTGAAATCCGTTTTTAAAAGGAATAAGGAAAAGAGACGCTTCCTTGTTCCGAGACACCGCAGCGATGAGCTGATATATACACACTGACCCAAATCCACTCGCCGTCAGGACATTCATGGAAGCCAACGTACTTTCCCAGGCTGCCATAATAGCTGTGCGAAAATCACGGGTGAAAGTCGCTTTGCACGCAGTGTCAGACCCCCGCCTGGACGCCACGCCACTGGAGTAAACCCCGTTTTTTCGTTCTGAAATTTACTCATGCTTTTACAGTTCATCTGATGCAATGACCAGGGTCAGGTTGGAATGTTCCCACTTCTCTAGGAAAATAAGTCTTTAGTTCCTCCATTAGATTTCAGAATAGCTCCACTTTAGCCCTAACTATGCCAACCCTTGTCTTTACAATCACAACCTTTACAAGCTTAACTAGACTCTTAATCGTTACAAACAGTACCCTGCAGGTACCTGGGTCTGGATAAAATTCTTCCTGGACATTAAGCACTCGAGGTCTTCTCGTATCATTGTGAATTATTTTAATCCAGTCCACAAAACGACATCAGAGCCTAAGTAATCAATGTTTAAATTCCTAAATAAGAGTCCTAAAAAGGAGATTCTTCAAAACTCTGATTGTTTCTGTAACATTCTTTCAGTAATAATAATAATAATAATAATAATAATAATAAACCGCAAGGCCCTTTTCAATAAATAGAATGTACCTGTTTGACTAAAAGAAGGAATCTTTGTAAATCACTTGACTGCACAGGCAAGAGCAAAAAGGCCCCCCACAGGGTGAGATGCACGCATGCGCGCACACACACACACACACACACACACACACACACACACACACACACACACACACACACACAGCAGTTTCACTTACAGTCCCCATAATCAACCTGAGAATTGTGTTACTCCTTCATGACACTGAACCCAAACAGGCCCTGATTGGCCTCTCCAGTACAAGCAGACTACAGACCCTTCAGGGACTCATGATATTTACATTAATGTAGCAGATCTGTGGTCTTGACTGAGCGCATCACAGAAGTTAAAATGGCCACCTAAAACAAGACACAAACTGAACATAACTTTCATTCAAATTGAAAATGCTGCCTTTATTCAGGTAGACATCCATTATTTTAAAGTCACAAACTGATTCTGGGTTAACTTACAGCTAACATAAAAAGGCCAATACACACAAACATGGACAGCTTTCAATGTGATGAGTTTCATACAAAAATGCAGGAAACAATAAGTTAATATAGTTAAAAATTTACATTATTTGTTCACTTCCTTGTCGGCTACCATTGCTTCATCTTGGGAAAATAGTACACGTAGGGTTACACATGTTTCGTGAGGGCCTAGACGTTAGAGGCAGCTATTTTTGTGTTTCAGTTCAGCCCAGATTGCATAAAACAGTTCATGTAGTTTTCCAGGTTAGTGGGGGGGAAAAAAATCAAGAAAATGATACACAAACCTAATTCCATTACATAAAGACAAATGGAAGTGAAAAAAAACAACACAAAAAAAAACGTAAAACGTTCCTCAGTTTTGAAGTCCATTGATAAATGACCCCATATTTAACGTGTAAGCCCATTTTACCGTAAAAACACACAGTTCAATGCTTTAGGCTACTGTTAAAAACTACAAACACGATCAAAATCATGTTCACCTATTTCAAACATCGAAATGTTTTTTAAACGTCATATTACATTAACTGTCAAACACTGATGTACGATAGGCTACGTCCAATATTTTTATTAGCCTATAAAGTAGCTATTACGGCGAGATAAAGGCTTACCCTTGCCACATTGATAGCTCTTAAACTATTCATTAAAGACTTGACATTGACAGATTGATTAATTAATTAATATTTCCAAGTTGTTTGGAATGACTTCACTGAATATCGCACTAAGCACTGAACACTGAGGTCACAGCCTGACACCAGCATCAGTATCATTTAACTAGAAAGATAATATTACAATAGCCTACGCAGTTCTTATGAACGCGACAGATACTCTGATTAACCTTTTCCCACATTTAATACAATTTGTATAAATACTATTGTAAGATTAAACAAAAATAATTCAACCCAGAGATGCCTTGGATGGCGGTCTACATTGGTTACACAGTTACCTGCAGCAACAGGTGCAAAGCTACTTACTGCACGATGTTCTCTTAAAATAAGAACAGAATACACCGCATAAAACGTTAACTGTGAATCCTTAAATAATACACTGTGCTACATAAATTGGCACTTACCTTTAAAAATACAAGCATAACCAGAAGTGTCTTTAAAGAGACACTTTCGGGCGATTGTGATCGCCTCATGATGCAGGACGGCGGCTGGGGAAAGTTACACGAATAACTTACAGATTCGTCCTGGCATGTCTACTGTCTTCGCGCGTAGCCAAGCCTACTTCTTTTTGTACTATATTGCGTGCGAGATATCACACACACTTTAAATTCAAGATAAACAGATTAGATGTGTTAGGCTATAGCTTCGTGTGCTGCTCTCACAACTTCTCAACTATGGGCAGAAGAGTTCAAGCGAGGAAGAAAGTTTTTTCCGACTTTGCATTTTCTGGGTGGAGCGAAGGCTGCCAATAGGCGTCACATTTGTGACTGCTTTACGAAAGCCGGTGTTATCCGCCTTTCGTTGTAATCTCTAGTTTAAGCAACCCGTGCCATTCAAATTTACGTTAGACCGCATTTCTTCACTCTCAGATGATTCGCTTTGTCCACTTTCTTGGGTTTTCCCCAGCGGATAGCAAAGGAAGTTCGGTCATTTAAAAGAACTCCACATTCTTGCAATTACTTCATAAGGGCGAACCGAGGGGCACATTATTTTCATATTATGTTCCGGGTCAGTTTGACTCGGTTCAATGTTTGACGTCTCTTAAAAACCAGTTAAATAACAATAATTTTTTTCATCTCGACCACAATATGAATTTGTTGCGGGATTAAATAGTAACCTAAACACGCAATAAACTACCATGTTTTCAGTCCTGGACCAACTTTGTAAATGGACTGCACTTATATAGCGCCTTTATCCAAAGCGCTTTTGGCCTATCGCTCACCCGTTCACACACACATTCACACACCAATGGCGGCAGCTGCCACGCAAGGTGCTAGCCTGCTCATTGGGAGCAATTTGTGGTTCAGTGTCTTGCCCAAGGACACTTCGACATGTGGACAGGAAACCGCCAACCCTGCGATCAGCGGACGCCCCGCTTTACCTCCTGAGCCACAGCCGTCCCATTGTAGACTACAAAGGTGTTATGTGGGGTAATTGTGGGGTGGTGGCACTTTCCCACAAGGGTTTTGAAGTTCATAAACTTTCACTTACCTCAGGCTCCAAAATGAGATGTTTCATCACAGATTTTTTAAAATATCTCAGGATAAAAGGCTCAATTGGGAGATGCATAAAAGGTGAAACAGAAAGTGTCAATTAGTTGGGGTATGAATATCACAAACTATACAACATTACATTTGCTCGCCAGTTTTAGAAGTACTCACTTACTTTGACGCACGTTTTGTTTTTGAATGGCAGCTTTTTCAATCAATCAAATGTTAAACTATTTATACAAGGCATTTAAAAAAAAAAATTTGGCAGGCTTCACAGTAGGTATACCCTGGCCTAAATCACAGAGTCCATGTTGCAATTTACAACAGCTTTTTTTCCAAGATGTGAGAGACATGAACATACATTATATGATTTATAATACAAACTTAAAAATATATATGCAGTATACTACTATACAAACTGTGCCAAAACTCCAGTAGCTACTATAAAACATATCATTTAGGAATGTCGGTAGAGATGGCTAACCCTTGAAGCAGCTCAGATTTCCCCCCCCACATAGCTTTGGTCGGTTTTAGTATTAGTGCTGCAAGGAACCAAAAATCCTAACAGCTTTCGGTATTACAAAGACTAGTAGGCTACTCATAATTTTGTCCCCAGTGAAAAGTATATGCTCATGTGAAAATGCAGAACTGTCCTTATGGAAACAGAACATATTGCAATCAGATGGAAAGTCACAATTTTGTAAGCATCAGAATAATACATTTTTTGTTCTTCTTAATTATCAAAGGGCCACATTTGGCCCCCTGGGTACCAGTTGCATAGCACTGGTACAAAGCTTAAAATGCATGCAGCCAAAATAAAAACTATTCTCAGACTCTGGGGGACCAACAGCAAGCTGAAAAAGTGCATAAAATGGCTTCACTCATGCAACAAACTAAATCTACTCAACTTGCAACGTAAGCTGAATTTAATTGTGCTATTTGTCCCCACCATTGAAAGCAACACTACTAGACTACTAATATAAACTCGTCAAAATACATTTCACTCTGCATGTTTGAAGTGTAGCTTACATTCTTAATAATATGTTTAGTGTACTCATTTTTAAGTGGGAAAAATGTCAGATTCAGTTTCTACTTTTAAAACCTGTGTATTGGTGGTGGTAATCAGTCATGGTACCTGTGGGGAAGTCTGCTTTCTTTATGGCATGATACAGAAAGTTGATGCTGGTCGTGAAAGATACTTGAAGCAGCAACAGGAAGTTATCTTCAAAACCGCAAGGCCCAAGACAATACTGCCTATCATGTTCCTGAGTACAATAGAAAATGAAACTTTTGCAGGTATAACCTTTCACAATCTCTGCGTAAATTAGTCTTTACTCCTGTGACAGATTACTCCCGTATCAGAAACATTAATATAGAATTTAAAAATTAAAAAATTAATTAAAGTAATTAAAGTAAAAAAACAAAAAAAACATCCAGTCATTGGCAGGCCACATAAGCGCCAGCTTAACAGTAGAGTACTGACCTGTTTACATCTGTTTTGGTTTATTTGTTTTGTTTTAAGGTAAATAAAGATAGGTGTACTGTTTAGAAGGCTTTATTGACACACAGAAAATATATTTAAAAATATACTCACTGTTATGGTTCTGTTTGTTTGTGTATTGTGTTCTGTTTACTTTCTGTTACTTTATTATTTTTCTTACATGTGTTTGTTAGTATTATTGGTTACATTCCCATTTGACACTCCACTTCAGTTCCCTTGTCTAAACTCCTCAAAAAAAGTTCGGAAACGTTATTTCGGTCGATTATTCCTCCCCTTTAATAATACCAATTGGTATTGTATTTTATATCGTTGGAAAGCCTGATTAGTCACCTTTACAACGAGGTACAACTTGTAAGGATCGTGCATTCGTGGAATGAGCAACACAGCTAACCGTGTGGGTAGCGGCCCAAAAAAATGTGCCAAAATCCCCTGCAATAGTCTTCTGTGGGTATTCACTCTCGTTTTGAGTTGCTTGGTGGACTGGATGATTGCACTCTCCCACAGTAATAAGGAAAAAACAACACATATTGGCCATTTTTACACTTTATTCATTTTACACTGTCAGGGACCTCAGTAGCGTGTGGAAGATCCATACGCAGCCACAACAGCTTGGCACCTCCTCCTCATGCTGGTCACCAGCCTGGTCACACACTGCTGTGGGATGGCATCCCATTCCATCCCACTGGCATACACCTGCCAGCACTTGAAGCTCAAAACGAGAGTGAATACCAACAGAAGAATATTGCAGGGGATTTTGGCAATTTTTTTTGGGCCGCTACCCACACGGTTAGCTGTGTTGCTCATTCCACGAATGCATGATCCTTACAAGTTGTACCTCGTTGTAAAGGTGACTAATCAGGCTTTCCAACGATATAAAATACAATACCAATTGGTATTATTAAAGGGGAGGAATAATCGACCGAAATAACGTTTCCAAACTTTTTTTGAGGAGTTTATATACGTTTCCATGTTATCCTAGAATCCACTTTCTGTATTTGTGTTTGCACATTTCGGTACATGCGGGTTTTCCCCTGTATTTCAAGTCTCGTTTTCCTTTCTTCCAAACTAATTATTATTGCACATATACTAATCCAACTAACAATACTAACTGTGTGTTTATATTTATATATGAACGATAACTAATAGATTAATGTGTATATATAACTAACTAATCACATTTACTAACGTAGGAGATTTAGAATTTTGTACCAACGTCACTTAATTACTAATCACTCTCTTGCGCCGCACTGCAGCTGTCATTCTCCTTTAGCTTTTCTATCTCTGCTCTATTCATTGTTATTCCTTAAACTCTCTTCAGCTGTATCTACTTTCAGAATCCACCCATCGTGCTGTGCACTCATTTACCTGCTTATCCCAGGCCGTGTGTTATCTATGTGTTTGCGTGCATTCCAGTCCGTGTCTTCTGTTCCCCCTCGTTATTGAATTATTGTTTCCTATTGTGTTCACCTGTGTCTCGCTCCTTACTCCTCCCACTCACACTTGATTCCTTTTTGTGTCATTACTTCCCTGGTGTATATTGTCTGCCTTCCACTTGTAATCTCTGTCAGAATGTTGATTGAGTCACTGTGCCGATTTTTTTGTAAGCCTGTGTTATTTGAGATTCTTGACAACCCTTCTGTATGGGTGGCAGTGTAGTATAATGGTTAAGGAGCTGGACTTGTAACCGAAAGGTTGCAGGTTCGATTCCCAGGTAGGACACTGCCGTTGTACCCTTGAGCAAGGTACTTAACCTGAATTGCTTCAGTATATATCCAGCTGTATGAATGGATAAATGTAATAAGAAGTTGTGTAAGTCGCTCTGGATAAGAGCGTCTGCTAAATGCCTATAATGTAATGTAATGTATGACTTCGAGCCTGCCTTCTCCTTCTGTTTTGTTTGCCGTGTCTTTCTGCTTTTTTAACTCTTGCTACGTTTATTGTTACTACTTTTTTGGATTTCGATTTTGTACCGTCTCAACTCTGATTACCTGGCTACTGATCTTGGACTGTGAATAAGCTATGTTTTTGCCTGCCACCTGTGGTCTGCATTTGGGTCCTTCTCAGAACATCACACACACAGTAAAGGCAAAGGGGGTTCTCAAACACACTGGTGGGAAGAGCTATATTCAGTAAATATTGTCAAATAACAGTTGAACACTTGGGACTTATGCACATGATTATCTCGGACTTTGCTTGGTAGCTAGCTACTGAGCCACACCTACGCTATGCATTTGCTGTCTTTATGAAACGATACATTCCAGTTTTGCATACCTGTTTATTTTGATTGTTTCAGCCACACGTGTATTTTGCTGCCATTTACTGAACAAGAAAAAACTAGCAAACCAAAAAAAACATATAAAAACTAAAAATAAAATACATTTAAAATAATACAAAAAAAGGTTAACCAACACACTGCTGTGATCACCAAATAATTTTGATTCCTTCAAACAAGTCAGTGATTGGGTTAATCTATTTCTGTTTTAATGAAGCATGACTCCGCCCATGGGTAGTCTCCTCGCTTCTGAACCCTTGTCATGGAATAGTCATCATCTTTCTGTATGCAAGGGCACTCTTTTTTTCATCCGCTGGGCCTGTTTGGGAGCATGCGCTCTGTCCCCGGACCCCTGCAACGAGACGGGCTGAGCTGATGTTCTTCGCCCAGAGAGATCCCCCTACACATTTCGGCTTGCCCTAGCCCTGACCCCGCTAATAAATTCTGAGCTATGTCAAACTCCACTGGAATGTGTTCTGGTACAGCACATCTTTCCCTGAGTACAATAATGGTCTATGTTCTGTGTCTTTTTTCTTCATATGATCTTTAAAAATGGAAGCCAAGGCATGGGGTCCGGCCAATCACATGAGTCTCTGGGTGTGGGTGGGGCCTCTGAGGAAGTCACTAGTTTTATCTCCACCCCCATCAAGCACTGGCTCCTCCCTAATTTTTTCTAATTTACTCCACATGAACTGCAGGATATACCAACAAATACAGGCTCAGCACCAAACACAAAATTTTGTTTGCCAGTCTACATGAGCAGGTGTGTGTAAAAAAAAAAATTACATGGGTTGGTATGTAATTTGCAAAATAATCAGGTACCCTTCATTGAAAACATTTTTAAATATTTTGTTAAGGAAATATTCATATAGTTCAATTCAGTATGGACCATAATATGTCACAAATTTAGAAATTTAGATTTTAAAGGATAGCTCTTCTTTGTGGTCTCCGTGTTTCTGCATTGATTTTATGTTATTGGTATCTTTCTTCCGCATTAAGTCAGTCAATCAATACATTTGTATTGTCCCTGAGTGATGATTCAACATACAGCCTTGATCATCACGACATCACATATAAACACATTCATATAAAAACATATTTAAATTTACTTGTGTATGTTAAGACACCCATGCATGTAGTTCTTCCTATGATGTAATAATAATAATAATAATCCGGAAAAGAAAGCTCAAATTTACGTAGTAATTTTTGAATGTATCATTCCTCTGGTTATCTCAGTCTCTGCCACTAGGGGGCATATGAAAGACCCTGACGAGACACCCGACAACAACTGCTTTCCAACTAAATAAATTAATCATTTTAAAGGGTACAAATGTAATCGCTTTCAACCTCTCGTCATTTTTACATAATTGTTGATAATACATGTTATAATATAACATATATATAACTCGGTTAGTTCACATTTATTATAGGTTTATTCCATTGTTTACAAAGCATTTTTAATTTGTATCGTTTGTAGCCAGCTCGGTTCTGTGCTCGGTTTGTACTTTGGTCTACTAGCAAAACTCACAGTGGACAATGTATTTATTTTTTCCTGTGGCTTCTGCTTTACACTTTTGAAAGCTGTTTTTATTTCTTTCTAAAACCACTTTCGTTCTATTTTTGTTTTACAATTTCTGATTTTGTTCATCAGCTTGTAACACAAGTTGTGATATGCTTCATTTGAGCAGAGCAATTAATTTTTATTAAAAAAAAAAACCTCAGTAAACCAAAAATAAATGAATAAAATAAAAAATGTACACTCCAAAATACAAAACAAATGCACTCATTAGATCTGAGTACCACAACTGGGCAGAGTATGTATTTTAAATAAACTACTACTAGGTGCTAAAAAACTTGAAAAACACATCTAACCAAAACATACAAGCACTTGAAATAACACTTTTGTTCCGTATATAGGTGAAAATAAATGTTTATCTTAAAATGGTAATGACACGCAATTGTACAGGTGCTTAAAATGTGTAAGTATTTAAGATAATTATTTGCCTCATGTCTACTCAATACCATCACAAGCAGAAACTATTCTCATTTTAATTTTATTTTTTAAATAAAACAGTCGCAACCGAGAGCCCAGTTGAGCTTCTTTTTTTAAAGGCCTAAATTAGAGCTGTCTTTTAGATTTCAGATAATAAACATACCTGAATTGGAACTGAGATAAATGATAAGGAACTCTGGGTAATGGGGGTGTTACATGCAGTGATGCTTCCAGTAGGTGGCATCTTTCCTCACTGAGTAAGTCAGCCGTTTTAGTTTCAAACTAAAACAAGCGTATTTATTTTCAAAACCAACACAAACAAAAAGGAGTTTTAAAATCAAGTTGGAATACTGGCATGATGTGACCTTAGCATAAGGTGATTCCGTGGTTGTTATTTGCTATATTTTGCGTGTGATCCTTTTTGAATGATGGCGTTATCTGATGGTAAAGACCTCCATGAGATAAGCCATACATGAACTGCACCAGTTAACCAGATGTGCCATTTACTACACCCCATACAACAAAAACTCGTCTGTTTCAAAAAGCAGTGTTAATACTGTTAGTTTTTTTTAGCAGTATATTATTATTTGAATGGGATGAAGGGTTCATGCAGTAAACATCTATTGACCTCTGTATGTAATGTCAAGGACACTACAAGAAGACTCCTTGTAGACCCCCCACCGTATGTACATCTACACATCACCGGATGTATCTATGCAACACACTGACCCGTCAATCATGTCACTCACTCAGACAAACTTTTGTATACAACGTGATACAACTCAGAAAACAACTTTTTTTTTGTCAAGCATGTTAAACTCTCCCATTGTAGTTCTTCTTGCCACCATCATAATTTTTGGTCTTGATTATTCAGCTAATTAATTGTTTGATTGTTAATCCAGAAAAAAATAAATGGAAACCAAGAGTACTAGTTGGTTCAAAGGTATAGGCCTCTGCTACAACCCCGGCTCGAAAGGCCACGACACAAAGCACTTCAAGCACACAAGGAAACGGGGACCAAATTAGTTTCAAATTATCAAAATAGAGACATGAAAAAGGGAAAAAAAGTGATCGAAGTATGAGCAAACAAGAAAAGAGACAAACACGAGATCTGAAATCCAAATAGACTATTAGACGTGAGACACAACGGCCGGCGGTTTTGTCGCCTACTAGGAAGCGTCGGATTCACCACTGTAACCAACCTCCCCGAAATGAGAAAAATACCATATATTTATATTTAGTTAGTATATAAATATAAGTCTCCACAAAACAAAAACCCGGCTAAATTGCCTCCAATGTCTCCCCTCAGTTGTCACAAGTCTCTTGGTTTACACATACTTTCGGTAATCACAACCGCATTATCATGTGAGCACACCAGACAAAAAGTACTCTAAAAACACAAGTAGCTTACACAAATGACAGGCCACAATACAGCAAAGTAGCCACAAACCCTCAAGCAGCTTACTACCGAAATTACCCATTTTGGAAACGAGTAGGTGCCAGCTATTTGCATAAACAAATGTGGCATATAAAAGACACGAATATGCTCGCACAAAGCAAAGTTAAAACTGGCTTTTAAATGGGGAACTATACAAAAATGCAAATGCAAATAAAAATGCACACCCCTACAGCACAGCAACAACTACGACAAACTACAACATAGTAAGCGTTGCATACAACCTGATACAAACGCGACAGTGCGCTACTACTTTAAAAATGAGCTTCGGCAAGCTGGCAACGTGCATAAAGTTAGCCAGAGGGAAAATCAACCAAGAACGAGTTAGATAATGCTGCAAATACTAGGCTATGCTCTCAGGAAAATCCACAACAGGTGTTGGCCGTTTCCAATCAAGACTCAGGTGAGCCGAAGAAAACGAGTTAGCGCACGAAACAATCAGAAGGGCGCACTCGTGAGGTAGCATAGGGACATACCGTTAACAGCCTCCCCTTTTCCTGTCTCCAAATCAACCACTGGACACCACTTCCATGCCAATATGCTTTTTCAAAAGGAGTGCCAAAAAAGCCTATATTAATAGCAATCAACAGAAATAAGCATCTGCAGTTTTCTTAATGGTATTGGAACTTCAATAGGAATTGGGTGTAATAGTCTGATGAGACAAAAATAGAGCTTTCGCAAAGTTGCACCAGCTGTGGGGTTAGCGTGGGAAGAAGGATGTGTTGAAAAACCTAGGGTGATGTTAAAAGTTTATTAATGGGTTATTTTGCATCTATTGTTATTGGGGCTCTTGTTATGATCAATGGAACCATGAAGCAAATGCCAATACATTTTAGCTAAAAGCCTGGTTCCCTCTGACTGGAAACTGAAACTTGACAGATTTTTCAACAATAATATAATCCCAAGCATCCCCCAAAGCACCTCATACCTTGGCCAGCCTTGAAATTTGTGGATTAAATTGGAGGGAAGCTCACAACCACAGACTAAAGGACCTGAAGAATTTTGAAAAATTCTGTATGGAGGAATCATCAAAATTCCACAAATACATCACCAGTCTCATAAATCACCAGAGATGACTCAGCCATGTTATCCTTGCAAAGTAAGGATGGGAAATGTAGTACTGAAAATAGCTGAGGATATTTGTGACACTTATTTTTGAAGGAAATGTATAATTTGAAAAAAGTGTTATTTTGGTTGATTCCATAGAATCACTATTAATGTAGAATATTTCCATTATTTGAAATAAAATATAGCTCAGTACTAATTATTTTAACACTTTTTTGATAATTGTGAAGGGCACTATAGATTTTTCTCATGCGCATTTAAGGCAGGCTAAAAGGTAACTCCAGCAAAACACAATCTGGCAACCTTGTATCCAGCCAATCACAAGCCACACTCTTTCAGGCACTTATCTTCAGTATCTATGGAATCTGCTGCACATATGGATACCACTCACACGAAGGACTGTGCACTGTATGATTTGTCTGATCAAATTGCGTTGATTTCCAGAATCAACATTTACAGGCGTATCAGATCAGATCGGGGTTGGTTAATTTGGGATAATAACGAGTCCGATGCATTTTAGAAGCTATTAACTCTCCAGACTCAGCCACTGTTCATGACAGCTGAAAGGAAGTGTGTATAGCTTAGACTAGCCTCTGTGGAACATCATAATTGGAAAAGTGTCAATCTTCGGTAGACATATTAGTCAGGCATGGATGCAAATACCTGTTATTGTGTTTAATCTTACGTGGTTTCTGCCAGGTACTCAGGTTTGTAGTGCACAAACTGCAGATGCCAGGTGTTTGAATCTCGATGACAGAGTGAGTATATTTGTGCGTGCGTGTGTTTCTGAGTGTGTGTGTGTGTGTGTATGTGTGAGTACTGTGCGGGAGAGAGTGTGAATGAGTGTGTGCATGTGATTTTGCTTGCGGTTGGTGTGTGTATCTGTAGGTGTGTGTGTGTGTGTGTGTGGCTGTCTCTTTTCCTTCATCCATATTTCATTCATGCTTTTTCTATGTTCCCTTATTTCCTTTTATGCTTTATTCTCAAAGGGTTGGGGGATGGAGAGAAAGAGAGATGGAGTGGAAGAAGGAGAAAGTGTGTGTCTGTGTGGGTGGGTGGGCTTTGATATCTTTTCTGTCAATCAAATCATTGAGCTGAGAGGACAAATGGAAAAAAACAAATGGGGGAGGGGGAGAGAGAGAGAAAGAAAAATTGAGACAGAAGAGAGGGAGAAACAGAAAGAGAGAGAGAGACAAACAGAGGGGGAGAGAGAGGGATAAATAGAGGAGGAGAGAGAGAGGGAGAAACAGAGAAAAAGAGAGAGAGGGAGAAACAGAGGGGGAGAGACAGAGAGAGAGAGAAACAGAGAGGGAGAGAAAGAAAGGGAGTGAGAGGGAGAGAAAGACAGAAAGAGAGGGAGAAACAGAGAGGGAGAGAGAGAGCGGATGGGATGTAGCCTACACAATTTAATCAGTGAAGTGGGCGGTAAATACTGCAGCACAATGCCATGGGGGGGAGTTGTGGTGCTTGGGGCTGGCAGTGAGTGTATGAGGGGGGGGATCTGAGAGATATGCAATGATTTCTGGAGGGCTCTTCCTCTCTCTGTCTCTCTTTCTCGCTCTATCCCCCCCCCCCCCCCCCCCCCCCTCCACCTCTCACTGTTGCCAAGGCTACCGAACAGACACCTAGCTACCTAAACCCGGCTGCAGATCTAGCCTCACAAGCAAACAAACAAAGAGACAACAGTATCATCATCAATATCAACAATACCTCCCTCTCCAACCCATAAAAAAAAGACTAAAACAGATGACTCCCCTCCGTCCCAAATCCTTTTCATAGTGGAAATCCTACTCCTGGGGTGCTGCGGGGCGGGGTTTTCCTGCAACCTGAGCAATGCGATGGAAAGGTCTGCTCTGTCACAGTATCGGCTCCCTGGGTCCGACACCACCCCCCCTCCCCACCCCCACCCCCCACCTCTCCACCGCTTGCTGTGATGTGAATATTAACGATGCTGTACAACCCTCCGCTGTCATTCCCGCCGTCTTCTCCGGGTGGAAAGGTAGGCAGACTGTTTCCGCGCGCCTCCGTCCGCTCCGCTACCTCTCCTCTCCGTCTCTTTGTGTCTGACGGCTGCTGCAACATTCGCTTTCCTTTCTCGCTTGCTGTTGCCGAGGTTGTGCTGGTGAAAGCGTTGCGAGTGTTAGTCGGTGGGAGCATCATCTGTCGAACTGCGCATCAAAGACCATGTGTGCTATCCAGAGATACGGTGGTGCTTGTGTGTGCGTGTGTTTGTCTGTCTACACAGTGCACACTATGGTGGTAAAAAGATAGTATTGCTATTAACATGAATACGTACATATACCTTTATGTTAGTGGATCATGCTTTTCAGGCATTTTTAGACAGCAGACGGTGAGCTCACACCTGCTGTATTGGGGTTATTGCTATTTAATAAATGGTGGGCTTGTATAGACAAACTGATAGCAGCTGTCTGTGTTGAATAGTGAAAGCTAGCTTGGACATACAGGCAGTTTATGGTATAGGAGGACAGAAATCTAGCATGGATGCAGTTAGTGTACAGGCACTCCTGCAGGGCTTGGTCTATGGGGATGACCAGTGAGGAGCAGCGTTATTACCACGGCAACCTGTCTCTCCCTTCTGCTGTCTCCTCCGTGCCGCCGTGGCTTCGCATCGCGAGGTGCAGAGCACTTTAGCCGGCGATCTCCGCATTTATCACCATTAATATCGCCTTCACCCGCTATTCACTAATGTTGCGCGGCCAGTTCTGTGAGGTATGACTGCCGAAATATCACAGCTCCTCCGACGCATGTTTCTCAAGCAGAATCTGCAGATTATAATACCATTGGTTGTTGTCTGCATACATGGGTGTTTTTGTCTGCATACATGGGTGTTTTTGTCTACATACATCGGTGTTTTTGTCTGCATACATGGGTGTTTTTGTCCACCATAATATCTGCTAGCAGAGAATGCTTGTGTGTAACATTATTATTATCACTAATTAGATTTGTGGCCACCTGTACATACTGTGACTTACATCTGGCATGGTGTACAGCTGGGTATATGCAGTTTTTAAGAACCTTGCTGGAGAGTACGATAACAACGCCTTACTCGAGATTCAAACCTGCAATGTTTGGGGATCAGGTCCTGTTCCTCGTCCACTGTTGCCCTGTTTAGCACTTGTAGAACTTGTATTTGGTTTGCTTTCATCTATCGGTTATTTCATAGATGTACAATGTTTTGTCATTCATATCCTCTTTGTTGAGAGTGATTTTCAGCTTCTTGAATGGGGGCGGTACATTTGCCACATTGTTGATTAAGGATGTGTTAGATCTGTAGATTACTTTAGACAGAGATTAAATAGTGTTGCTCTGTACAGCGACATAATTACTGTTACATGCTTATTGATTAGCTGGACTTGACCACATTCAGCTTGGCCTGTGTTCAGTTTTATACAGCCGTTCTGTCCTCGTTCAGTGCTGGGCACAAATGATAATTTACATTGAAAAAGATCAATGGATTTTTCTGTGGGAAATATGTTGATGAAGTCTGTTTGGTGACAGCCTCACAAGCACGTTAGAGTACTGAATTCAATCATTCATATTAGAAACTGCGGGGTTTCAGTGATGAATGATTAATGTACCACAGGACATTAGGAGTTGAATGTGGGCATCTTTCAGTCACTTACTTTGTTATATTCCCCCTTGTTATATGTAACAAGGTGAGATGCAAGCACCAGTGTTCAAAAAAACAATGCACAAATTCCCAGCACAAACAGCATTTATTTATTTATTTTAAGGCAAGTTCAATGCATCCTTGCCATCGAACTTAACTGATGCACTGTTTGCACCGCATCTCAGGGCACTCTGGAAACATCGGATTTGCTGTTTTTACAAAAAGAGCAGCAAAAGTGACTTTAAGCCGCTCCTGCCACCACAGGACCAAATACATCCTCAAGAGTACACTTTATACAAGAGCAAGCCAGCGGGACGGATATGCAGATTTAATGCACAGGCACAAGAAAGGGGAGGGGTTACTTCCTTCACGCACGTTATAGAGGGTTTTTTAAAAAAGGATTTAATATAAACATATTTCTTTCACCAAAATCCCATTAACTTTTTTTATTTTTTCTCCTTCAGTTCCTGAATTCAGTCTGCTGCAGTGCTGGTTTTATTTTCCTTTTACAATGACACAAGACTGCTTCCTCTCAAACCAGGGGCCATTGAAAGAGATGTTTCATTTCAAAAGCAAAATTTGTATAGCGGCCGTGAGCACTCACAGTTTGGCGATTATTCTTTCTTGTACATGATTGTTGTTATGTTTATGAACTCGGGAAAAAAGTTGGGGGAAAACTGGTATAAAAAAAAACAGAAAATAATCAAATAAAAATTTTAAAAATGATTTATGGAACTGCAGCCTTTTCCAATGCTAACATGCATTTCATTTCATTCCTTTAGCAGGCGCTCTTATCCAGAGCCCCTTAAAAAACAGATGTAGAGTAGTGCTTTCATACATGATAAAGAATAATAGACATGCTTAGAGTCAGTAAATGTGTGGTAAGAAGTGTTATACTCAAATGAGCTGTTAGTATATCTTGTTATCCTGATAAATGTATTCGTACTATAGAAGCTTTTCAACATATTCATCAAATTAAATTTATATTATATCACACTGTTCAACATTGTCTGCAAAATCAAATCCAATTCAGTATATCCAACAAATTTGACACATCTAAGGTGTTTGGCATGCAGTGCATTAGCAGAGAGATGGAGCTGTTACGTTGGGCTGAGTCAGTGGCTGTTGGATGTTGAGTCATTGTTGAGTCATGGTTTGAAGGCGGGCTCAGCAAGTCCTCTCAGATGCCAGGCCTCAAATTCAACCATCAAACCCGTATCTAGATATGCCCGCTGCGGGGAAACATGTCATGACCATTATCGGCCAGAAGGTGCGGCTTTAACTGTTTAATCAAATACGCTGGCTGGCAGAAGCTATAGGGAAATACACCACCTGGGCCAAAAGGATGGGGAAACTGTGTGTGACTGGACTGGAGCTCACGTGGTTGTGCCTTTGTCATATATTTTTTTTAAAAAGCCTTATTGGTTGTAATGTGCTGGTTCCGGAAACTGAAATACGTTTTAAAAACCACTTTGAAAGGCTGGGTCTCGTGCCACTGAGCCGTCAGTATGTCGTCCATTTGTGGAGGCTCATCTTGCCATCTGTCTTTGGATTTTAACCATCACTCCATTCCTTATCTTCTTCTCTAATTCCCTGCTTTTCATTCAAAACTCTCCCTTCTCCATTTCGGGGTGTGGGGCGCACCCAATATTCTTCACTTCTCATCTTCTCCACTCGTCTCCTACCCAGAAATATGCAAAACTGTCTGTATGTTTCAGGTACAAGTAGTTGCATGCACAGTATACAATGTACCTGACATTGTGGTTTGCGTCGAGACATTAATTTATACATAACAATTAATATGTAATTAATATAAAATCAGCAACATTAGATTAGGACACAAAGATCGCTTTCCGGAGCACAAAGGAGAGAAGGTGGTAGTGGAGGAACGGAGGAGAGTAGGTGGTAGTGGAGGAACGGAGGAAAGGAGGTGGTAGTGGAGGAACGGAGGAGAGCAGGTGGTAGTGGAGGAACGGAGGAGAGGATGTGGTAGTGGAGGAACGGAGGAGAGGAGGTGGTAGTGGAGGACCGGAGGAGAGCAGGTGGTAGTGGAGGAATGGAGGAGAGGAGGTGGTAGTGGTAGAATGGAGGAGAGCAGGTGGTAGTGGAGGAACGGAGGAGAGGAGGTGGTAGTGGAGGAACGGAGGAGAGGATGTGGTAGTGGAGGAACGGAGGAGAGGAGGTGGTAGTGGAGGACCGGAGGAGAGCAGGTGGTAGTGGAGGAATGGAGGAGAGGAGGTGGTAGTGGTAGAATGGAGGAGAGGAGGTGGTAGTGGAGGAACGGAGGAGAGGAGGTGGTAGTGGAGGAATGGAGGAGAGGAGGTGGTAGTGGTAGAATGGAGGAGAGCAGGTGGTAGTGGAGGAACGGAGGAGAGGAGGTGGTAGTGGAAGAATGGAGGAGAGGAGGTGGTAGTGGAGGAACGGAGGAGAGGAGGTGGTAGTGGAGGAATGGAGGGTGCATTCTTCGAGTATTGGGACGCTCCCCTGCACATTCTGTTTTTCCATTTTTGTTTTTAATGGCTTTCATAGATACAGACTCCAAGTTGGTGGCACAGCACCTGGATGTCACTGACATAGAGCCCAGATTGGCCTAGAGGTCTCTCTTATCATCAATCTACAGTAAAAGATGCATTATTGATGCAAACACTCAATGAAGGATGGCTCTCACCTGAGCATCTCCCTCAATAATTAATAACCCTGACATACAGTAAAGCGCATTATGATGCTGGTCATTTGTTTCCATTCATTTTCCATTGCTCAGTTTGCATAATCTCTTCCTAACCATCTTCCTACAATCTTTAGGTAATGCGTGCTCTGCCATGGAAGGTTTTCATTGACATTTGTTGGATATAAATTACGTGTCATCTCACATGCTTCATTCACTCTGTTTTGGGTGGTTACCATTTGTCTGTTTGTTGCTCCAGATTTTTAAAAGGCTGTTAATCCAGGAGGGCCTGCCTGGCAGGAGGCTGTATTACCTGTGGAGATGCTGTACTTGAAAGTGGTGTGAGTGGAGTGTGTGTTTAAAGGCTGTGAGATGTACAGTAAGGTGTGTGTGTGTGTGTGTGTGTGTGTGTGTGTGTGTGTGTGTATGTGTAGTCATCCACAAACCCACAACAATGTGAGCATAGCTTAAGAAGACCTGCTTTTCCAGCAAAGCATTTAAAGCACTTGCTCATACATCTGAGCCTTCTATTGCAGGATCAATTCAATTTTTATTTGTTCCTCATCTATCCATTTTATACACATAGACGGTATCTCACAGTATCTAAAAACATTCTTTAGTTAATTTTGTTTCAAAAGTGCTAAGATCTAGAACAGTCCATCCAAATCACACTAATTCATTGCACAATACACTGAATTGACTGTGCATGTGTTTCTTACCTGGTGTTTTAAGAGATTAGTAGATTCTAGGGGCATGGGGAGTGGTTGGTCTTAACATCCAGTAATTAAAGGCTGTTAGTTCTCAGTTTTTCTAAAGGATAATATAACAAAAGAATGAAATAACTGAAGCAAATGATTAAAAGATGTTTAAAAACAAGATAGTGGAAAAGGTGTCATTGCAGCTGTGGGACGCCCAGAACCAGGCTGTGCCCTGCAGAACTATTACAGGAAGCAGTGAGTGTGGAGGATCATTCCATTATCAGATTAGATTTCACGATGAAGGGCTGTGCTGCTAGAAATCAATTTGTCAGGAATACTGTGACCTCTTCCAGTTCAGGACACACACAAAAAGGCTGAAATACTGAACAAAGCGATGCCGTTTCTCTCAGAGGAATTATTCTCAGGGTCCAAGATGGATGTTTTTGCCTTGGGTGCTGCCATTCACAGAGGCCCAATATATTTATTCCATTTTCTGAATTGGTCGTCTCCATAAATGATGGGAATGGTTGTTTTTTTTAAGGTTTCATGTTGTCGATATTGACAGAAATACAGTATATTTCCAAGAAGGTTGCGGCTTCGAGGGCAACAGTTGCATAAGAGAGCATGTGATGGAAGATGACCTAATCAGGTAGTGTCCGAAGAAGAGCTAACGGTATCTCTGTGTGCTGTGCAGGCAGAAAAGGCTGCAGTCTGAAACCTATTTTTAAAAACAATTGTGCAGTGACCCGGGTACTACACTGGTCTCTGTGGGGGGTGGAGGTTTGGGGGGAGTGCAGCGAAGCTATGCAGCATGTGTGAGTCCACTACAGAAGATGACATCACCAGCTAGAGATAAAATAAGAACGCGATTGGTTCATCTTAGTTGGGCACCTGGGTTTTTGGCTCAGTAAGCCAATCACATTTCCTGGCTGTGCCGCACAGATAGGGGGTGTCATAGTTTACATCCTGCAGTGGGGCCACCCTCTGTTACATATGCTGTCCTAATGGCTATACTTAAGTGAGGATATATTCCTGGGGGAGGCTCATGTTTGGGTCCTTTCTGTGTGCACACGAAAAGCAGAAACACACAGTACAGCATTACTGGGAAACTGTTGTGTGGCTGCGGGGACAGTGTGGTTATTTTATGCTGAATCTCATATTGTAAACTTTAATTTCACTGTGAACCATACTATTGTAGTGTGTTTGAATTGTTATACTTCCTTCATGCTAATACAGTATCTGTTTGGCCTCTGCTAGTCTGTTATTGACACACACACACACGCAATGTTATTTTCTCCCAAATTTTCAGCATCCAGCATAATGCCTAGAATGGTTAGAGCTAAGCAAAAGCAGGTCAATAGGTTAGATAGCATAACATGGAGGTCCCCAACCCTGTTCCTGGAGATCTACCATCTTGTAGGCTTTCACTCCAACAAAGCACACCTCATTCAACAGCTAGATATATTGCTGATTTAGTAGAATCAGGTGTGCCAAATTAGGGTTGAAATGACAACCTGCAGGACAACAGGATCTCCCAGAAAAGGGTTGGGGACCACTAGTATAACAAGTCTTTTCTTTAAGGCGTGGAACAAATAAATAGAACTGTCAGTGCATAAATAGTGCATAAAAAGCTGGGGTGTTCAGTCCATAATGCATAGTGCATGCATACATAAGTATATGGACATTGATGAATGATTATACCCAGAACTATGCATAACGTGACTTATTGTCAGCACAATGAAATGTTGTTCACAGAAAGAAAGCTGTGGTGTCTACGATATCATTTGAAATCGCAGATTTCTCATCGCCTGTGGAAAACAAAAAGCCATAACACACAAGCGTGCAAAAGGGATTTAGGCCCACTCTTACCAGCTTGGAATTATAATGCAGTTAATTGTACTATGTTATAATCTCAACCCCTCTTTGAGTTACAGCCATGGCCTATCACCGTTCCACAAACCTGCTCCATTTGCACGAGGGCCTGCTCTGATGTAAGCGCGCTTGCTCTGTGGGACCACGAGCTTGCGGGCGAGCGCGGCATTTGTTTCCATGGTTACCGAAACTCCAGCCTCTATCACGCTCTGGCGTCACCTCTTCAAAAAATCCCCCTTTTGGAGCCATTGTTTCCCCAGAGCCATTGTTCATGGAGAGAGAGGGCTCAGAGGAGGAAGGGCAGGGAAGAGAAGTGCACACAAGCCCACCTGTAACCCTGCTTTCCAAAAACACTCACACCCCTACAGCCCAGCCCATTTAGTTGTATCTTTACGCCCTTCAGACTCACTCACCCAGTTGGCAGAGGTGAAACCTGGAATCAGACCAAACATGTCGTGCACGTGTGCGTGTGTGTGCATGCGTGTGCGTGTGTGTGTGTCTTTGTCACCCCATGGTTCTCGGTGCATTAGAAAGAAAACCGGTTAACGGTGATGCCATCTGATGTTCTGGGACACTACTCTTTTTGATTTGTTTACAAATTTTCTTCCCAGCATTTCTTGTTTTTTGTCATATACGTAATTGTGCTAAAACTCCGATGTGATTGGGTCTGTAAGTCTGATCCATCTTTTCCTTCTATCCAGGCTCTGTTCTGCCCTCCAGCATCTGAACTCTGAGCAGCGCCGTCCGACGGAGACCGTGCGCCCGGCGCTCGGTCATGTGATCAGACTCCCTGCCCTGCTGACGCTGCCGTCCTTGTGAAAGGTGCGGCGCTCATCTGCTGGGAAAAACTGCCACGGGCACGTCTTCCGGGGGTTTCTTTCAGAAAATGTGCTGTGCAGTTCAAAAAGCTGAAGTGCAAACTGATATCGAAACTCCACGTAACAACGGGAGAATGTCGCTGTTGCAGTCAAATAAGTCATTGAAGTAATTGAGAAGTAAATCTCCTGTTGATTTGCTATTCAGGTGGCTCTGTGTGTGTGTGTGTGTGTATGTGTGTGTGTGTGTGTGTGTGTGTGTGTGTGTGGTGTGTGTGTGCCTTTATCTGAGTGCAGGTCTGAGCAAACTTCCCTTTATAAAAAGATAGAGTGCTCATAAATACTTTCACATGAAAGAGGAAGAAGATAGAGACAAGATATCTAAAAGAGGAAAGGCTATATAAAATTATTTAAATAAAATTGAAACACCCCCGCCCCCATACCTTAAAATGGCTACACAGCTATACATGTGTGCTCTGGAGGAGCAATGAGTGCGGAATATAAGACACTCACAGGTTAAATATTATGTATTTCAAAATATTATGTATTATGTATTTTACTCAGAGTATTATTGCAGTTACCATTACATTCATTTTGCTATTCATTCATTATTTCATTTGCTTTAGCAAATCTTTTGCTTTGGCTATATGTTACAACATACAGTCACGCTGCCAAAAATTATGAAACTGAATATGAATCTGAGAAAGAGAGGGGAGAGGGGGTACAATAGAGGGGGGAGTGGGGGGGGTGGTGCAGTGGAGGGAGGAGTGGGGGTGAGGAGAGGGGTGAAGGGGGTAAGAGAGGGCGTGCAGTATGAGTAAGTGTTTTGGTTGGAAACGCTTCATATGGCTAAAGGAAGTGACTCACCAGCAGAGCCTGTGGTTCCGATAGGCAGCGGCCACCTGGTCACCCGCCCGTCGGAGGGCCAAGCTCAATGTGAGATGCGCCTCATTCCAAAGCCCCCTCCCCTCTGTTTGTGACGTGCGCAAGTGCGTCGTGACCGGAGAAGGGAGGGGGGCTTCCCGGTTCAGTGGAGAATGGGGGCTGTGGATCAAGGGAGTGGGGGTAGCTCTGATTTTTCTTTTTCTGCAAGGCTTTCTAACTGGAGAAACCGTACTGGGAATTTCTTCTCTTTCAAGCTCTCTGTGCCAAATGTGCCATTGAGCCCCACCGGGGACTGATGGATGGCTCTTATTATTAAAGCCAAATATGCACTATAGCCTTAAGTCCCTTTAACTCTTTTAATAGCCCTCCGGAGTTTGCCATAGATTTTGGTGAAAATCTGAATTTTCACACTGAAATTGTGAACGCTTGACTTAATATTTTACCGTTTGCTGTGTCTCAGGTCCTACAAGTGCTGGATATAGGTTAAGAGGAAATGGCGACTGGCAGCACATAAAGTGTACACACATACTGCATATATTACACTGATAAAATGGGCCCCTAAACACAACTGGCCTTTCCAAATTTGGAGAAGTGAAAAAACAAAACAACGCTTCAAAGAAACAAAAACTGAGTGGTGGGAGTCTGAGAGACGCAGAGATTGCAGTTTCGCGCTGTCATTTCAGCCGCTTCCCATACATCATGCACTCTACATTGAGACAGCAAGCTGCTGTGAGATATCGGAGCAAATTGCTTTCAGTCCTTCATTAGCGGCACAGCCGCGGCAGTGTGTTATTCCGCTAAGCGCACCGCTTTGCTTCATCTGCCAGCTTCATTAGCCCCCCGAACCAATGACAGCATTAAAACAGACCAGGAGCCACATGTATAAAACTCTGCGTAGAAGAATGCGTAAAATAACACTCAGGGTGAAAGTCAGAAATCTGCTTTAAAAAAGTTTTGCATTTTCTACCTCTGCCTTTCTGTCACAGTGTCGCCATATCACACGGACTCCAAGCATTGCGTATGTATGGTGTCTATCGTGTATGAGGGGCTGTTTAGGCCAAAATTCATAATTGCCTCGCATACACATAGAAATGGCTCTCACATTCACTAGTGAAGCTCTCACACGCACTGAAAAAGCTTGTACATAGCATCTAAATACTTGCACACACACCCAAAATCTTCTCATATAAACACAAAGAGCTCGCACATACACGTACAATGACTCTCACATTCACTAGTGAAGCTCTCACACGCACTGAAAAAGCATTCACTTAATATCTACATGCTTGCACACACACTTTAAATCTTCTCATATACACACAAAGAGCTCACACATTCACAAGTGAAGCTCTCACTTACACGTGATGGTTTTCAGTAGTATGTGTGAAAACTTATAGTGAATGTGTGAATGCTTTGTGTGAATGTGAGATGGTTTTCAGTAGTATGTGTGAAAACTTATAGTGAATGTGTGAATGCTTTGTGTGAATGTGAGAGGGTTTTCAGTAGTATGTGTGAAAACTTATAGTGAATGTGTGAATGCTTTGTGTGAATGTGAGAGGGTTTTCAGTAGTATGTGTGAAAACTTATAGTGAATGTGTGAATGCTTTGTGTGAATGTGAGAGGGTTTTCAGTAGTATGTGTGAAAACTTATAGTGAATGTGTGAATGCTTTGTGTGAATGTGAGAGGGTTTTCAGTAGTATGTGTGAAAACTTATAGTGAATGTGTGAATGCTTTGTGTGAATGTGAGAGGGTTTTCAGTAGTATGTGTGAGAACTTATAGTGAATGTGTGAATGCTTTGTGTGAATGTGAGAGGGTTTTCAGTAGTATGTGTGAGAACTTATAGTGAATGTGTGAATGCTTTGTGTGAATGTGAGAGGGTTTTCAGTAGTATGTGTGAAAACTTATAGTGAATGTGTGAATGCTTCGTGTGAATGTGAGAGGGTTTTCAGTAGTATGTGTGAGAACTTATAGTGAATGTGTGAATGCTTTGTGTGAATGTGAGAGGGTTTTCAGTAGTATGTGTGAAAACTTATAGTGAATGTGTGAATGCTTTGTGTGAATGTGAGAGGGTTTTCAGTAGTATGTGTGAAAACTTATAGTGAATGTGTGAATGCTTTGTGTGAATGTGAGAGGGTTTTCAGTAGTATGTGTGAAAACTTATAGTGAATGTGTGAATGCTTTGTGTGAATGTGAGAGGGTTTTCAGTAGTATGTGTGAAAACTTATAGTGAATGTGTGAATGCTTTGTGTGAATGTGAGAGGGTTTTCAGTAGTATGTGTGAAAACTTATAGTGAATGTGTGAATGCTTTGTGTGAATGTGAGAGGGTTTTCAGTAGTATGTGTGAAAACTTATAGTGAATGTGTGAATGCTTTGTGTGAATGTGAGAGGGTTTTCAGTAGTATGTGTGAAAACTTATAATGAATGTGTGAATGCTTTGTGTGAATGTGAGAGGGTTTTCAGTAGTATGTGTGAAAACTTATAGTGAATGTGTGAATGCTTTGTGTGAATGTGAGAGGGATTTCAATAGTATGTGTGAAAACTTATAGTGAATGTGTGAATGCTTTGTGTGAATGTGAGAGGGTTTTCAGTAGTATGTGTGAGAACTTATAGTGAATGTGTGAATGCTTTGTGTGAATGTGAGAGGGTTTTCAGTAGTATGTGTGAAAACTTATAGTGAATGTGTGAATGCTTTGTGTGAATGTGAGAGGGTTTTCAGTATTATGTGTGAAAACTTATAGTGAATGTGTGAATGCTTTGTGTGAATGTGAATGCAAGAGGATTTTTTGAATGTGTGAGAGCATGAACATAGTGCGTGTAAGAGATTTACGGTGAGATGTAAGAGATGAATGCGTGAGCTCTTTGTGTTTATATGAGAAGATTTATGGTGTGTGCAAGCATGTAGATATTAAGTGAATGCTTTTTCAATGCGTGTGAGAGCTTCACTAGTGAATGTGAGAGTCATTGTATGTGTATGTGCAAGGTCTTTGTGTTTATATGAGAAAATCTACGATGTGTGTGCAAGCATGTAGATATTAAGTGAATGCTTTTTCAATGCGTGTGAGAGCTTCACTAGTGAATGTGAGAGTCATTGTATGTGTATGTGTGAGCTCTTTGTGTTTATATGAGAAGATTTAGGGTGTGTGTGCAAGCATAAGATGTTATGTACAAGCTTTTTCAGTGCGAGTGAGAGCTTCACTAGTGAATGTGAGATCCATTGTACGTGTATATGCGAGGCCTAAACAGCCCCTCATAATCATGTGCAGAGGTACGCAGATTCTCACAGCACGTGTTATATTATACATCTGAATTTCTGCATGGAAACCTGCACAACACGAATGTCCAATCAAATAATCATCTTCCAATTTTACAAAAAAAAAATAGTGATACTAGTTACTGATAACTTTCGAATGAAAGCGCTGTTCTGTGTTTTCTGGGGAAACCCAGTGTGTGTGATCTTAATCGCTGTGGCTGTTTGAAGACAGGGCTGGCGTGGTGTTTAGCGCACTCCTGCCTGTTATCCTCTCTCTGTCTGTGTAGTGGCAGGGGAGGAAACTCCATATTAACCTCGGCCGCTCCCGAGAATGATTTCACCAAGGCTCCAGATTTCCTCCCAACCGCTGTTTTGAACAGCGCTCTCCACCACTTCTTAATCTCCTGCACGCTTCTGCCTCACGCCAACACAAACACCACTTATTTTCTGCTTCCTTCCTCAAAATGGAGCTCTTCGCTTTTCTCTTGGGCCTGACCTTGCCCACCCATTAAAGCTGCTAATTTAACCTGCTTCCCAGTGACCTGGCAATGATAATGTAGTCCTACTGTCTGGTGGAACATTTATCACTGATACAATAGTGATGGAATTCCACCTCATGTCATTTACATTGGTACACTTATGTTTGTCATCCCCTTTTTAAATAGATTTTTTAAAAATAAAAAAACCTATATCACCTTTTTTTCCCCCACCTGTGGCAGGTGCTGAGGCTCGCTGGGTGGCTTATTGGATTGCAGCGCGGCGATGACTCAGAACTTTGTGGCGGGGGTGCCTGCCCCGATGGAATCGCAGGAGGAGTGGGGGAGGGGCGAGGAGCCTTCCCAGAATCCCCTGCAGGTGGTCCAAGGCGTATGGTGGAAGAGGCTGTGGAGGGCGGGGGTGACGGCTGGCTGCTTCCTCTGCCTTTGTGTCCTCTCACAGATCACGGTAGGAAAAACACAAGCCTTCACCTTCACTATAAATGAGCAGAGCAACGCGACAGGCTGTGCCACACGTTGGACTTCATGGCAGAGCATATGTGACATTGTTAATAAACGTGGTAATGGCGACATTGAATATTGATTTGGTATTTGCATGTTGCAAATTATCATGTTTTTTATATTTTACTTTTGTCAACCCTATCTGCATACAATTTGAAATTAAACTAAAATCTTTTTTTTTTTTAAGTCAGCTGTAACTTTTAGGGCCGGATTTATTAAGACCTTTAGCATGTGCAAAACTTTTTAGCCCAAGCGAAACCATTAAATGACCAAGGATTGGTCATGGCTTTTTTTTTGTTTGGTCTTAGTAAATCAGGTCCTTAGTGTTTCGGGCAGACTGGTTATAGTACAATATCATGTAAACATATCTATGTCTCTCTGACACTATAATATGTTTCGTGGTGGCCTTAAACAGGGAGTTTGGGTCCTCTACATGATGAATGGTTATGGAGCTTTCCCTGCTGCCCATAAAGTCTTGGACCTCATGCAGTACATGCTGTCACCACTGGAGGCATATACTTCACAGGAGGGAGAGGTTTGTGTGCTGACATATTTATATATGCCTTACCGCATCGCTTGTATGTTATAACAGTGTTTTCTCAAATTCAAGCAATGCTTTTCAAAAAAAAAAACCTGTACCATGTAGGCCTAAGTGGCTTCAGTTCAAATGCAATGTTTTAAATTGTAGAGTGGCCTCCAGAGGATTTGGAAGTTGAAAAACTAACGCTAATTATGACTGGAGATGTCACAGCTTACAAGGTTTGAAGGGAGGTTCTGACAGCAGAAATGTTAAACCCCAGAATGACCAGGCATGATTCTGTTCACAATAGTCTGCAGTTGTTACATGTGCAGATGGGTCCAGCTACGGGTGATGACGTCCAGTACAGCTGCATGTCACCACGCCCACGCATAACTAGGGCTTCAAACAGCGCTCCTCCAGTGCCCACATTACCTGAATCTTACACTGGCACACTTACGCATCACTTTGGCCAGATCACTTCTTTTACAGTAAGACAACGGCTCCAGAATGTGGGCATCAGAGCCTAGTACTGTACACAACTGTATGACTGGTGCTGAATGGCTGTCTTTGGGCAGAATGTCTTGCCTGGGCAAAACCTGAAACTGGCCAAATGCAAATTGGCAGGAATGGTACCTTCAGTGATGAGTCACTGCTCAATCTGTTTGAGTGTATGCGCAGGGGGAGACCGTGCCACAGACACAGCATCTGTGTTGCATTGCACCATTAACAGCAATAGTAAATGACATTTATATAGCACCGCTCACAATCTCAAAGAGCTTTCAGCATACGGGTGGAACATCGCTTCAACCATCATTATTGTGTAATATCCTAATGGTATTCGTGGAAGCCATTTTGTGCCAGAATGCTCACCGCATATCAAGTGAACGTGTTGGTGATTTAATAGTCTGGGGTGTCATACATCACTCTTCGATTTTTGGATCACTGGATTAGAGTTTATTGTGGCTCCTTGAATAAAAAATTCTGTGAATACAACATTTTCCCTCAAACATTAGAGGTTACTTTATAAAAAAAATAACTCCTATAACTCTTGAATTATGACTCATGGCTAAATATTTGCCATCTTTTTTCCAGATGTGAAAATGACTCATAGTTTGTCGTCATGAATGCAATGTCTCATGTATTCAAAGTAAGGTGCATCCTGCATTGAGTGCAAGTACTGCTGTCAGCAAATGGAAGGCTCAAAATATTGAATTTGGTTCTGAAAAACTGACCTCCTGTGTATGCTGGCTTCATGGATTTGAAATTTAACATTTAAAAATATATATCTCAAGTGTTGCATCTTAGTGCCTCTCAGTAAAGATTCCAGTTATCCGTAAGAATTGCTATTGCTAAAGGCAGTTTATAGGTGAAAATACGATCTGTGCTTATTAAATTGTGATGTTCAGATATTCTGCTCCAGTAATCTCACATGCTATAAAGAGAGACCAGTGTCAGTGCAGTATGCTATATCCTAAACACCTCCCTCCCTCTTCTTTTCTCTCTCCCTCCTATGCCCCTCTTTCTCTCTATTCTATTCTGTCTTTCTCTCTTTTTTTCTTGCTCTCTGTCTGCCAGTCATCCCAGTCCATGCAGAAGGAGCTATGGAGGATGGAGAGCTTGTGCCCCCTGCTGGCCACCCTGTTCCTTGGCATTGTTATCTTTGGCATCGGGGTGGGTGGTGTTTCCACGCTGGAAAATTGAAGTATATTACATGGTGTGGCAAGACTCGGTCAGAGAGGGAATCAGGGCGATCTGGGACTACGCCTACTGGTCAAGTAGGCACACACACATGGGTTGCCCCGATTCCCTCTCCCAGACCGCCCTGCCACACAAGAGCTCATACAAAGCCGTCAACTAATATCCAAGTGCAGATTTAGTATTGTACACCTTCAGTGAATCCACTCAGGCATCTCAGAAACATGGAAAAAAAATTGTATCCAGCCTTCATGAGCTATTTCTATAGTTTTATTCTCCAATGGAGGCATTTAAAGGCCTTCATTGTATGTCCTGCCACTCTGGATTTTGATTGGTTATAGCTAAAGCTTCCTGGTCTCAGGTGCTGTACTGTCTGAAAACACTGGCTCCCGGAAGCATCCGGGCCTTCTCTGACGACCGCCGTCAGTCCATGAGCCGCCAACCGTCCTTCACTTACTCTGAGTGGACTGACGGCAAACAGGACGAATTCTACGACCTGGACCCCGTGCCCGAGACCCCGGTCTTCGACTGCTTCATGGACATGAAGGCAGAGGCCGACCCCACCTCACTCACCGTCAAATCAGTGGGGCTGCAGGAAAGGTCAGGCAAGGTGTTTACACCAAAGGAAACTTACATATACCCATATTTATATGTACAGTGTGATCAAAAAGTCTGAGGACACTTCCGCGATCTGTTTATTTTCATCATTCATCAAGAGTAACACAAAACATTTACTTTTATTAAACCAAAAATGGGTTTGGAAACTGCCACTCTTCCATTAAGGCTGCATTTTTCCAGTCGTTTTTTGACCATAGTTTTGCTAACTGGCATAGGGCTTTCTTAGTTCAACTGGCTTTGAATCTTGGTTGTGGATTCTGTTCTGTCTTGTAAACAGTTAGCTTAATATATTGGTCTTCAGATGGTCTTGTTGCTTTAGGTCTGCCTGGTTTTGCTTTGGATGAAGGGGACATGGTTTTTGAAAATCTCCGTAATATGCATTGTACTACCCCCTTACCAACGTTCAATTTAGCTTCAATTTGGTGCTGGGACAGTGAATCATCACCCGAAACACAGTTCAAAACTTTGCCAGGACTATTTGAAGTCTAAGAAAGAACAAGGAGTGTTAACTTGTATGGCTTTTTCTCTGCAGTCTCCAGAATGGTGGACAAAGCAAAAAGACGTTCTGTTAATGTTAGGAAAATGTTTTGTTATGTAATCTTGCTTCGGTTATATGAACCGAGCAAAAAGGTTGAGTTCGTTTTTGATTAATGATGAAAACAAACAGATTGTGGTAGTGTTCTCAGACTTTTGGACGCCACTGTATGTATCTCTTTATCACCACATGACTGAGCACACATATACAACCATTATGCATAATGTACTATGTACCTTTGATGGAAAAATGCAAAGGAACTGCCAAATTTCTTTGTGTAAGCTACCAAGTTTAATTATTGCAATACAAACAGTACAAAATAAATGAAAACACATTTATATGAAAATAAATACAAGTGTTGCTTCTTCTTGTAAACATGTGGAAATCTGTGTGTGTATATGGTATATGTGTGTGTGTGTGTGTGTGTGTGTCTATTAGGAGGGGCTCCAATGTGTCTCTGACACTGGACATGTGCACTCCTGGCTCCACGGAGCCGTACGCTGCCATGCTGTCACCACGGGAACAGTCGGCACAGGAATACCTGCAGACGGCCTCCAATGTGTTAACAGCAGCTCAGCTGCACAGCCGTGCCCTGGATGATGCCGCCCTGCAGGCTGAGTTTTATGTAAGTCTCAGCAATGTGGCCCCAAGCCAGTCTTACTCATAACCGGTCATACACATGGCCGGTTTTACCCATAACCAGCCTTACTCATGACCAGACTTACCCATGACCAGTCTCATCCATGACCAGACTTACCCATGACCAGTCTCATCTATGACCAGTCTTACCAATGTCCAGTCCTACACATGACCAGTCTTATCCATGACCGGTCTTACCCATGACCAGCCTTACTGATGACCAGTCCTACCCATGATCAGTCTTATCAATGACCGGCCTTACCCATGACCGGCTTTACCCATGACCAGTCTCATCCATGACCAGACTTACCCATGACCAGTCTCATCCATGACCAGACTTACCCATGACCAGTCTCATCTATGACCAGTCTTACCAATGTCCAGTCCTACACATGACCAGTCTTATCCATGACCGGTCTTACCCATGACCAGCCTTACTGATGACCAGTCCTACCCATGATCAGTCTTATCAATGACCGGCCTTACCCATGACCGGCTTTACCCATGACCAGTCTCATCCATGACCAGACTTACCCATGACCAGTCTCATCCATGACCAGACTTACCCATGACCAGTCTCATCTATGACCAGTCTTACCAATGTCCAGTCCTACACATGACCAGTCTTATCCATGACCGGTCTTACCCATGACCAGCCTTACTGATGACCAGTCCTACCCATGATCAGTCTTATCAATGACCGGCCTTACCCATGACCGGCTTTACCCATGACCAGTCTCATCCATGACCAGACTTACCCATGACTAGTCTCATTCATGACCAGACTTACCTATGACCAGATTTACTCATGACCAGTCTTTCCCATGAGCTCTTCAGAGAACCCTCGAATAGAACAGACAGGCAGTGAGCTGCAGGCAGTGTGACTAATGGTATGAAAGCATATCCCTGCCGAAATTTGAGATAATAAATGCCAAACTGTCCGTTGCCTTTTCATTTTAGCAGAAAGTATACACACTTAAACAAAACAAAAAAAAGCAAGTAGGATTGTTGCACTTAATTAAAATTTTGGTCGACATTATACACACAACACAAGACGTCACAGATTCACGGAGTCAAATAGAAATTTTATTTTGAGATTTGGCAGAGATGTGCTTTAATATGATGCAATCATGTTGTTTGAATTGGAAAAGCAAAGATTGAATTTATTAATCCCAGTGTACCTCATTGACGGAGGGTACGCTCCACTGGTGGTAGCATTTCTTCTCAACGCTCTCCTGCTTGCTTTGATGAATACCCAGCAGCGTATTGTGTTGCCATTAACAGGAGACTCCTATGAACTTTGTGGACCCCAAGGAATACAACTTTCCCGGACTGGTGCGAAAGAATCGATACAAAACCATCCTTCCAAGTGAGTATTTGTGCAACGGACGCGATTGTCTCAGCATGCTGAATGGGCAGGTCGATGAGAAGCGGGGTGAAGGCAGGTGCTGAGGGCACGCCGGAGGACCAGCGCTGCGCTGGTGAAATGTGAGGAGGATTGATCCTCGGAATAAACGATGGCCCCCTCTGCATTTCAGATACGCACAGCAGGGTCTGCCTTAAAGCTGCAGAGGATGAGGACTTCCTCGGCACCTACATCAACGCTAATTACATGAGGGTGGGTATTGGTTGGCTCTGAGATTATGCATTTGTTGTAACATGGTAGGTGTCTGCATCGTGATCTGCATCATAGCGTATATTTAAAAAAAAAAAAAATTAAAGCTAAGTGGTGCTGGAAAGACACGGTTCAGTACCTTGCTCAAATGTTTCACAGCATTTGTTGGCATTTGAACCTGAAAACTTTGGAGTGCAAGCTCTGGTCTTTAACCACTATTCCAGACTGGCATCATTACATTAAGCATTCAAAGAAAGTACGGTCAACTAAACAATTAGTATTCAGATCCCTGTTACACAGGATCGTTACTTATGTATTAGTATTGTCTCTATACAAAGTCAGTTCTGCAGAGGCAAATGAAAGCCTGGGGCTGTGGTGTCGGTTATTGCAGGGATACGAAGGGCAGGAAAAGGCGTACATCGCTACGCAGGGCCCCACGGTCAACACCGTCACTGACTTCTGGAGAATGGTGTGGCAGGAACGGTCGTCCATCATCGTCATGATCACCAACATCGAGGAGAAGAACGAGGTGAGGACCTGCTGTTGTCTCTCAGCGTCAGACTGCTGCTCTTTGTGATGTCTTCTCTCTCTTTGATACCTGTTCTTATCGAGTTACTCGCTTCCTTCCCGAGATCTGTTCTTTCTATCCCTGAGGCCCAGGTAACACTGACGGTCCCTTGTGTGTGCTAATACTGGCAATCTGCCACCTAATCATCTCCCAGTTTCATTGTCAAAATTGTTCACTCCCGCTCCACCTCAGCTGATGTGTGGTGCTAAATGGCTGCCATTGCATCACCCAGGTGGGTGCAACACATTGGTGGTGGTTTGTGGGAGTTTCCCCCTCATCATTGTAAGGTGCTTTGAGTGTGAGAGAGGCACTAAATCGATTTTTTTTGTTTGTTTTTCTCAAAGAAAGAATGTTAAATTTGTTAAAAAAAAAGAACCAGCATACAATATTTTTGATGGATAGCATTTATAAATGTTACTAAATGTGTTTTTAAGAATAAGATTGTGGATGAACAAGTTGAGGAATCTCGCAAAACAATGCTTTAATGATGCCTTGGGCTTTTATCCTTGCCATAATTGTGAATTTCTTTTGTATCAAGTTTTTTTTTACTGCATTTGTTACAAATAAGGAGTAAACTATCTGGAGGGTTAGGACATGTGGCTCTAATAATGTAGTATATTTGCTTTCATGTCTTTGTGGCTTAAAATAAACCGGCATCATGTGTACGCAACTCTGATGCTCATCAATTTACACAGAAGCTGTATTTATAGAAATTATCTTAGGTCAGCAGTTGCCAGACATATCAATGTAACTAATCACTTGTTGTCTGGTTTGAAATTTTGTGTTATCGATTGTGCGCTTGTAAGTCTCAGATTCTGCTTATCCAGTGTGAGGCCTGAGTAGGAGCGTTTATGTGTGAATTATTTTATTAAGAAGACAACTGAAAACATCTCTGTTACATTGTATGTTTTTTGTAAAGAAATTATAGAAGCAATTAATGCCTTATTTATATTGCAGAATGTTAAAATTGTGCAAACCATCTGCAGTGGTCAGGGGTCAGATTCCAGGTGCTGTTTCCCTGTTCCTCATTGGTGGAGCCCTGTGCGGTGTTCATGCAGGCGGTTTGTGTTTCTCACAGAAATGCACTGAGTATTGGCCGGAGGACAGCGTGACCTACGAGGGGATCGAGATCACCGTCGACCAGGTCATCCAAGCGGATGACTACAGCCTCCGGATCTTCACTGTAAAGGCATGTGAAATAGTCCTGTCGCACTTCACCGCGTAGCCGTGTGAAATGTCTTGAGTGTGAGCTGATCGAAGCATAGTTAATGCGGCAACAGACGTTGCTTCTGTGTGTGTTTAGGAAGGCGTTGGTCTCGCTCATGTTTACACTCATTGGAGTATATATGTCTTATGTGAAACAAAGCAGACCGTGTAGAAAATATATTCTTCACTTACAGTGCAGCACTCCTTTGCACTTTCTGAGGGCGTTGGTTGCCTAGACAACAACGCCCACTGCAACAGGGCTACAGACGTAAGCGAAGAAACTGTTTGGATCAAAATAACTTCTCCTACCTTGTGTACCGAGGGACTCTTTTCACATGTCTCCGCTCTTCTGTCTGCTTGTGTTTTCTGTGATTATGTGTGCATTTGTTTGTGTGTGTGTGTGTGTGTGCATGTGTGTGTGTGCGTATTTATGTGTTTGCATGTGCGTGTGCATGTGTGTGTGTACATATTTGTGCATGTGTGTGTGTGTGTGTGAACATTTGCATGTGTGTGCGTGCACATGGGTGTGTCTATGTAATAGTGTGAGGGGGAGGAGCGTAGTCTGAGGCAGTATTGGTACACCTCTTGGCCGGACCAGAAGACCCCAGACAAGGCCCCGCCTCTGCTGGAGCTGGTGCAGGATGTGGAGGAGGTGCGGCTGCAGGCCCCACCCTGGAGTGGGCCTGTCATTGTCCACTGCAGGTTAGCCCCGCCCCCCTTTCTCAGTCAGCTGACTGGCATGCATTTCAGAGACATTGAAATACATTCATATGTTTTAAACCATTGGACAGTTTAACCGTCTTATTGTTGAGCCGGGTTCCGCCCACATAAAACTTTTGCTGTTAACCTCTTCACAAACAGTTGCAAAAAGAGATTTTGGTTATTGTAATAGCCTGGTAAAAATAACAGCAGTCTGAAACACCAGACTTTCTGAGAGCAGAGGTGTCAGGGAACTGGTGGGTGTCTAGAACGCAGTAAAAAACATGCTTCCTTAATCTAGAAAATTCCTAGTTTTGCCACAGCCATGTCCCTAGCACTAATGAGTGGCACCCAACGGGAGCCCCAGTTGCCCTCGGCCCCTGTAACTGTCAGTTGAGTGGAAGCTTAATGGAAGCTCCCTACTGTTGTCCATGTTGTCAATTCAGATGCTCAAAACCTGGCTCAAATGTGGCTTCGTCAGTTTTACACCAGCCGCTGTCCTCTCTGACATGCCCTCTTTTTGGCCCCTGCAGTGCCGGTATTGGTCGGACCGGCTGCTTCATTGCCACCACCATGCTTTGCGAGCAGCTGAAGAAGGAGGGTGTGGTCGACATCCTGAAGACCACCTGTCAGCTGAGGCTGGACAGGTAAGCTCCGCCTGCCAGGCAGGTTAGGGCGGGGCATTCCGGCGGGTCTGTCAGTGCGCCATGAGGTGCGCAGGGTTAGCAACAGCACGGGACATAGGACTGAAACATACTCAACTGTGTTTCTACAGGCATTTGATGTGGTAATCCATTGGAGGGGAAATGCCCTGGACTCACACTACATATTTAGAAAGTAAATACATACAGGACACAACACCAACAGCACTCCAAATTCATAGTAGTTTGAGCCATTCAACTGAAAGCAGGTTTGTGGAAGATGCCACAAATAACACAAACCTGTTTGTTGTAAAACCAGGAAAGGTTCAAACTGCTATGCAGAAAAATGTTCAGTGTTTAATCAACTCTTACCTAGTGTTAATTTAATTCTGATAGAGTTCATGTGATGCCTATTGGACTCATATAAACCCTGCTAGAGTTGAATTAACACTGTGTGCACAGTATATACACACTTGTATAGCATATGACTCTTTTCACTGTCTTTCCAGGGGAGGCATGATCCAGACGGCAGAGCAGTATCAGTTTGTGCACCATGTCCTTAGCCTCTATGATCGACAGCTCTCCCGTCCTGTAGAAGAATAGGAGCCACCCTACGCCCCTCCCACAAATAACAACGAAATAAAATTATCTAACAAGAGAAGCATCTGCCCTGCCTTCATTCTCCCAGGTTGAGAGTCGCTCCCATCCTCCATCATAGCCTGAGCTCCCTGAAACTCCCCCAGAGGCAAAGCCGGTCCCAACGCATGCTGAGTCCCCACAAAACCACTCGTTTCCCCCATCTGTCGTGAAGCCCTCCGGCACCCGAGCTCCCCAGTTAAAGCACAAACCAGCCGTCCAGTTGGACTGGAACGCAACCGGACTCGCAACTGCCAGCGCGGCGCTGGAGGAGCTCTGAGCCAGTCGGCAGTATTTCCAGTCCCTTCACCCTCTCCATGGAGCTGAGGCCTTCCTCTTCAGGAGCTGATTGTTGGGCGTGTCCGCCCTGTGAGATCTTCGCGTCATTCTTTGTTGAACATTTGTTTCTAATAAGCAGAACCAAGAAAGCAAAGATCTCGATTGTTGTCCACATTTTGGAGCTGTTTCCCTGAAAAGCACTTGGAGATGTTCGCCCTTCGTCGCTAGAGAAGAGCGGAGGGACCGGGGGCCAGTTGTCTTTGGGTTGGGTGTTTATGTCAGAGGCACTTTGGGGGCCATGCCTCAAAATTTACTACTGTGCCATTCAGCACACAAGGACCACAAACACAACAGCCTAAGGAAGAAATGTGCCCTTCAAATCTACGTTCATTTCTGTGTGTGTGTGTGTGCGCACACGCGCGGGTGCATGTGTGTGACATGTGCGAAAGAGACGGTATGTAATGTTCATGGGTCGCAAAATAAGGGTAATGTATATAGGACGCATGATAATACAAAGATTGAAGAAATCTAATCAATTTAATTAAAACTGCTAAAAGAATAATTTGTGAGACCGGATGAAGAATTTAATTGTATTTTCCATCATAAAACACAATATTTTTTGTTCAAAGCCTGTTATTTTTTCACTTGATGTCCACTTGCATTGCCCTCTTTATGCAGCACAAAGTGTTTTAAGTGGTACGTTGTGTACAACATGCTGAGCCACACTATGGCTTCAGATGGAATAATGTTTAAGGGACCCTCTTTAGCCCAGTGATCCATAACTACCAGCTGGGTTCCCAGGAACAGTGTTCTAGTGTTCTAGGAGCAGCTGAGACATCTGGGATATGGAGTTCTAGAAGCAGCAGAGCAGATATCACTGGAGTATGAAGAAGAGAAGAGATCACTAGGATACTGGGATATTCAGCTCCAGGAAGAGAAGAGATCTCTGGGACATTCGAGTCCCAGTAGCAGACGAGAGCTCCAGGGACGTCTCCACTTTTGTCTATAGAATGTCTCTAAGGTCAGGGTCCCCATGTCTCCTGCCGTTGCCACTAAGAGCTGACTCTTTAAGTGTCAACACTCTACAGCGACATGGGTCTCACGGGAAAGGTTAATCGAGCACATGATTTTATACGAAATGGCCTTACTCAGTGTACGTCCTTTCTGTTCTACACCAGGGGCACCGTTGAGAACCAGCTTTGCTCAATGTTCATGTACCTTCAGTTATAACAATCTTAGTCAGAGCAAATGTATGGGCGCCCTCTGTATTTGAACCATCCACTGGTTGCAACTCTTTTTTTTTTTTTTTTATCTCTAAATGACTTATCAGTCAGGCTCGTTTCCTGAATGGCCAGGTTGTCAGCTCTGATATGCCCTGAGAGAGTTAAGAGGTACAAACCATGTTATATATATTCCAATGACGAAATGGACAAAATGTCAGCAAATCAGCAATGCTTGAAATCAGCCATACCGACAAGTCATTTGGGGGGGGAAATGCCCCTTGGTCTAATCGGCCACAGAGTCACAGGAACAGTGTGCTTAGATTTGGGGTCACCGGCAGAGTCTGGTGTACGAGTGTAACCCCTGTCCCTTCAGTGAAGCGGTGAACAGTGATCTGTTCTATAGCCCAGACTGAAGAGTGTTCAGGGTGCAATGGTGTCCTGCTTATGAAGGCCTGCACAGTCTTTTTCCCCTGCCAGTAAAGAGATAATGCATGTATGTACTATACTGTACATGCTTTATGTGTGTATTTATTTATTAATTTAATTGAGTATTCATTTATTTATCTTTTGTTCATTGAATATTCAAGATGCTGCATCTCGCATTTTTAAGAGATCACAATGCCGCTATACTGTTTATCCAACTACTGTTACTCATGTAAATATCAGCCTGCCCCCATCTCTGCTAGTAGTATAAGATGAAAGGCATCGTTTTGTGGGGGGAGGGGGATTGCTTTGTTATAGGAGATCATGTGTCTTTTGCCTTGTTTAATTATCTTGGTTCAGACTTTGTTCAGAATCTGTCTGTGTGTCCATTTACCCTGTTATAGTAAAATGAGAAGGTAGTCTTCATTGAGGCAGGGGTTCTCTTGCGCGACGCATTTGATTCGCTGGGTTCAGTTTCTGTCTGCACGAGGAGATGCAGGAGTTAAGCCCTGACCTTTGCGCGACTCCGTGCCACCGCCACCTTTGTGTTTCCGGTGATGTGTGGCTTCCCCACCTCGCTATCAACATGCTGACTAAATCGCTAACCACAGACATTGTCCCCGCATGGCAGATCTTTCATACAGAAACACTCATTTCTAATAACAACGGAAAAAACTAAATTCATGCCCCCCCCCCCTCCCCCCATGTTAGGTCTGACATTTCTGATTGTGTAACTTAAATACATTGTCAATGTTATTTCCGCATTGTACCATATATTAATATATATTTTTAGAATGATTATCAATGATATTAATTGCAAACTAAAATGTCCTTTTGTAACTATTACCATAAACATTCAGTGTAAGCCTGTTTTGGCTTAATTACATTGTGCCGAACACTGGCAAACCCTCTCTTTCTGAAGTGGAATTTGTTCACACGTCATAAGATAGTACAGATGTTTACATACTCAGCCAAAGATGCTCAATGTTCAAATTTAATTTCCTATACAGTTTGTGCACAGTACTGTATGTCCCCCCCAAAGTAAATAATTGATGCTACTTACAGAAGATTTCAATGAGTTCCCTGCTAGGGGGATGTAGACAGTAAGATCAGCACGGGTTTGAATCACCAGTGCGAATGATTAGGTGAATGTGTAAACAAGCTGAGATGGGCTGTCCAGGTCAGCACTAAGCCTGATGAGAATGCAGTGTGAGTGCACAGCAAAATTACCCGTTTAAATTTAACACTGATGTTGTACATTTAACACCCCACGGAGTCATACAAACACCATTGGGTGTTAAATGTACACCATTTTTGCTGTGTGTGCCCTTCTTGGCCATCAGCCCCGCCCCACCCCGCTCCGCTCCACCCCGCTCCGCTCCACACCGCTCCGCTCCACACCACTCCACGTCCAACGTCTCCTTTGTGCCCCTCTCTCTTCCTGCCCTCTTTCACACACTCCTGCATCACACATGCTCTACACACACGTTCCTGCATCTCTCATGGTTCTACGCTGGCGGCGTGGCTATAATCATCCAAAAAAAAAATTGTTTCTTTTTTCTTCATTGTTGATTAATTACCAAGTGGCACTTACTGTGTGCGGGGCGTGTTAAAGCGCTTTTGTGGATTTTTGAATGGATTCAATCAAATGTCGAACTGATAATCTCGATCCCACACACACTCTCCCTTGAGCATCTGAAAAAAGGAGTTGCACTTTATGAAATTGGTTTCCAGCAATCCGATTGGTCCTGACAAGATTTTTACTGAATTATATTATTGGTCAATGGTTGAGTTGGATTGAATCACCTCCTCCACTCCAGCTGGAGCCCAACCTACAACCTGACCATTGGTTTGTTAGTAAAGCACATCCCCTGAATTTGGGCAGACTTACCTCATGTCATATTGTCAACCTAATCAGGCTCATAATATCAAGGTATTATGTGCCTGACAAGTGAGGCTATATGCTTATCCAATCATAAAGTATAAGTACTATAAAATGTATTGCTAATAGTACAGTAGATGCCATTCAGAACATATCCAATTCCTCCCTAACATTCTTTTAAAAGGACAATTTCAAGAAGGATACATTTTGGGTACATCTGATGTTCATTGAAAAAGCCCGTAACAATGACAGTGCCTAACAGAGGCACAGTTTAACAGTAAAATGGTAATAAAAGTACAGTGGTAATAAATTAATTCTATACCATTTTAAATAGATATTTAGATATTCAGAAGGTTTAACTAGTGTCAGCAACAGCAGTTTTACATTAGAGAATCCTGATGTGCTGCTCTGATCTGTACACAGGAAATGTGTGGACAGTCTAAAGTGTAACACACAGATGTTTAGTGAAGAACAGCATATTGTGTAACACACAGATGTTTACTAAGGGACAGGCAAACACAGAACAGAGATCATGTGAACTGTAACACAGTGGATGTTTAGCAAGGCACAGTCTAAAGTGTAACACAGGGATCATGTGAACTGTAACACAGTGGATGTTTAGCAAGGCACAGTCTAAAGAGTAACAGGCGATGCTGTATTTACAAATGAACATTTCAAGAATTCCATCACATCTCCTTTTCTGATATGTCTAAAAAAGACATTCATTTTCAGAGTAAAATAATTCTAATGTATGGTGTTAACATGTGGTGGAATCATATAGCAAGTGAATGGAACGTAAAAATATAGATATATTCCACACATAGAATTAGGTATTGCTATAAATGTGTTCCTCCTACAGTATATATGCGAATTGCTTTTTACAGTATAATACATGTATGAGAAGCTAATGCATGGTACTTAAACAGGTAGAATTGGTCCACCGACAGTATTATGAACAACAGAAAGGAGGACTATCTTAGTATTGGTAACCTTTCCTTTTCCTTAGACGCTTCCCTGCATTGATTTTAAAGAACTGCATGTGTAGAATCGTGACTGGTCCACCGCCATGGCCAGTGACCGATCATTAAGCTTTTTTGTAATGGTTTTATCACGCTCTCTCGTAAATATTTTTTTATACATTTTACATTTGTACTGCAAAATACTTTTATGAGAACTTTTTGATATCACCCCTTGGGGCGGATTCCTGGAGTTTTACCCATAGAGACAGAGATGGAATGTATCTCAAATTCTGTCTCCTTTTGCTTATCTGGGCTCTATGTCTGTCTCCACGTTAATATTGTTATTTTCCCTAAAAACGTTCATCCTATTACAGCTGCTTGGATACTGTTAATGCTGCTGATAGAGATGAGGGTTTATTTATATGCTCATTTTTTAATGGTTTCAGACTCATTCTAACCCCGTTCATTTTTTCCCTGAAATTTTAAGTAACCATGGTAACAGCATGATTTATGCTGCAAGGGAGTAGATACAGCGAAGTAAACAGATTCTTGTGCAGCATAAATGTAGGCTAATACATGTATTTCTTCTGACACATTTTACAAGTCATGTTGAAATCATATTCAAAATTATTGATCATGGACTGTTTATCAATGCTGATTAATCAGTACTACAGTTAGTTCAGTCAATTCAGTAATTGTAATGGTTTCCATCTAAGTCAATGGAACAGTCTCAGAATATTACAAACTAGTAATTAACTCAATGAGAGAATGGATTCCCCAGCAACAGATCCACATAACTTGGCCCTTTGAAGTAAATATATTGGATTTTAATAAGACCCCATTTAATTTTTCAAAATATAAAATGTAATTGAATGTTAAAAGGCAAACTTGTTCTGTAGTGTTACTTCCTGTCATGCCTCTTCTTTGTTTAGACTAGAATACAGGGGGTCAGTTATTTCCCTACATCACAGGGCCCCGAAGGTATTAATTTATTCTGAAGGAAGATGCATTTTAAACAAAGGGAGCGATCTAAAAATGGGTTCACTAATTCATGGCCAGATCCTCACAGCAGGGAATAAAAACCAAACTTCACAAAATTGCAGAATGTATACTTTCTGTCAGCGATCTAGAATGTCATTTTTCTCTTTTTGATCATTATTTGCTTTTTCCCAAAAATGTGAACCATGGACTGCATTGAAAGTGTTCCTTTCAATCCCCTTTACTATCCACAGGGTTGAATGCCGGCAGTATTTGGGTGATTCTGATATGATATTAATATGCTATTGAGTAAAGGTGATATTGATTCAATTTCTTTCCAGTAACTGCAGTGTTTCATTGATTATGAATCAATGACAAAGACAACACTAACTTTAGAAATATATATTTTCATATTCAGAGGCAGCTATACAAATTATTTTGTGTCTTAAATATTGTTGTTTTGTAAAAACTTATGAAAATGCTCTCTGGTGGCTTACATCATGTTAGTTCAATGTTGCCTTTGGTTAATATGTTTTGTTTATCCTGACTAAATGGTTAATGGTGATGCTAATTAAGTCAGCTAAATCTATGATACATGTTTTTGACCTGTCCAATCAGCAAACATAGTCATAATGTCTATGGTATTTTCCTTTCTTTTTACCTTGGTAATGGATATGAATTGTGTTTTGTATCATAATAAAAGCAAATTTCAAAATAACGTACTGTATGTTGTCACTTGTCAATAATGAGGCACCTAATGTAAACCTTGGGGGAAAAAATGTGAGGATTCTTAGCCAATCAACAAATTAAACGTACATCTGGTGCTGAACAAGGCCAAAACCAGCGGATCTAGGACTGGATTCTGACCCCCCTGCTTTTGAAGATTATATTCAAATCGGTTCATGGGTGCAATACTAAAACTTCCCGTCGGGGGTCAGTGTTTCCTTTTTAGACAAAACATTTCAAGATGTTTCTTAAACTTTAAATGTGCATAGAAAACTAGATAACTGGAATGAAGGCTTTTAAGTGCAGCTCTCTGCACCTTCAGCAGACAGACAGATAATAAATAATTATCACCTGTGATAAATAATTATCAATCCCCTATTAGACAGACAGGACAGACACTGTACAATGGGATCTTTGCTGAGCTGCAGAATGCAGTAACTTAGACACTTTATTACATGGAACCCCAGATATTTGTTTGACTTATGATTATCATAATTGTTACTCCTTCATTCAGCAATTTGAATAACCCCTCCTGGTTAATGAGTTCTGGGCCTTTAAAAATCCAGGACAGAAATTCTCTAAGAAAGTGTAGTTTATTGAAATAAACACATTTTTCAGGTGAGACAAACTCTCACTGGGTAGGAAATTACAGATTATGGTCATCAAAGTCAAACATAATGTGGCGCTGGTCTGATGATAGTCATAGATTTGGTCATAAATAAAATATACATTTCATGTACATATTTTATAAGTGTTCATGGAATGAGGGCTGCAAATTAAAATTGACCATTTACAGTAGGACAGCACATTCCCGCCTGTAGATGTCAATATACATGAATATATAATATATAAACTACTTGCAGTGCAAAATTATGTTTGCTTGCACATTTTACTGTATCAGCAAGAAACTATTTCATATTTAAAGATACACATTCAAGATTTTAAATTGTGTTGTAGAACCCTAAGATAACTCTCCTTACTGGCCCCCAGACATTTCTTCTCACAGCTATATTTCATTATTATTATTATTATTATTATTAAAAGCTGTTTTCACTTTCACAGTGACTGGCACAGTTACCCCCATATTTATCACTAACCATAATTCTCACCACAATGTGCTTTCTCCTTAAGCTTGAATAACAAAAACCTAAAATATAATCCAAAACCAAAAACCACACCAAAGCAAATACCTTTTTCTCAGCTTCTTTACCACATTGTGGGATTTGAATGAATCTAAATAGAATAGGGATCTTCTGTAAGGAAATTAAAATGCACCGCTTCCTTAAAGGTCCACTGCAGTCAGACCAAATCTCTGACTTGTCACCAGATATCACCTCTCTTGTTCTGCCATTCTCAAGTCACTGCACAACTTGTTTGTAACTTTCACCTGTAGCCATGGTTTTCGCAGGAATATTTTACACATCAGATATGTCAGATGCACTGCTAAAACAAATAAAGCTGGCCAGATATTGAAAGAGGTATATACCATATGTATATTCAAATGGCATTATTATATTGTTAATGATCTTTCACTGGCACTTAAAGCATTTCAAGAAGAGACATATTGTATGTAATAAACCATTTACTGGGTTACATTATTTCTTCTTTGCTCAGAGCATATGTCTTACAATGTTACCATGAGGAAAGAACCTGATACCTTAGTGTCACGTGACAGGGAAATAGAGGCATGAAAGAAAATACGCTGGTAGGGATTTAAAGAAATTTGTGTGCAGCTGTATGTCCATCCATCCATCCATTATCTAATTATGAATTATCATCCATTACTATCTAAACCGTTTATTCCTGTTCTGGGGGGCTAGAGTTTATCCCAGCATGCTTTGGGCAAGAGGTAGGAATAACAGAGCGCACGCACACACACACAGACACATAATTCACTGACACACATTCAATTTAGAGTCTCCAATTCGCTAGTCTCCAATTTGGGAAACCCAATTCAGGGAGATTCGAACTTGGTACCTCGGACGGGTTGCCACAGCACCACCGTGCCGCCGTGCAGCTGTATGTTTTCAGTTAAAATTCAGCCACAGCACATTTTCCTGTGTTGGCGGACACTGCGCAGCGCAAAATGGATATTCTCCTCCACCACTCCACCGTTCTTGCTGCTGCGGCCCTCTGTCCCTTTAATCAACGGACTGGGTAGGGTGACGTCAGCGTATCCCTGAGCCACCAGCTCTGATTGGTTGAAGGTGACGTTAGCTGTAGGTTTTTTTTTTTTTTTCAAAAGCATGACCTCATCCTTAGTTCATTTTTAGTGCTAAAGTGCACCTTCTGTTTTCCTGGATCACTAATACCCTGTAAATGCAGATTGCTTATCTCTCCGGTCTAAACCAACCACAGTGTCCCACACACAAGGGAAAACAATTGTTGTCATTGCTATTTGTGTTTTTTTCTGCACTGGAATTTCTAACGGCACAATAAACGCAGTGCAGCTGGCTACTCCTGTCAAGCCCCGTACAGTAGCTCGCCAACCCATGCTTTGTAAACATCCCCGAAACAGCATTTCTTTTGGGGTGCTTTGTCTCATGTGGAAATTAGCACAACGCAAGCAAGTAAACGCGGAAAAGGAGGTGAGTTTGTAGTTTACATGTGATATTTGTGTATTTTAAAGGTCCGTGTTGTCTTCTTGCGTGTGCCTCGCGTTAAGGAAATGTAGTGTTAATTATTTCCGTTGCCGGGGACATTGGCGGTGCTACATCGGAATGCGTAGTGGTTGGGTGTATTAACTGGTTATTTAGCTAGTAGGTTACGATTGTATGTATGAGTTCAGGAGGAGTCGGGTCATCTCCGAACTGTGCTATTAACAGTATCATCTTCTGCTAAGAATGGGCACTGTACATTTGTCTATTTTCCTCATGGGGATTGGCTCACGCGGTACCGCTGATAACTGATAGTGTCTCTCCGCATTAGAGACTATTATTCTTATGTAGACTATTAGCTGCATTTTTTTGTTTGCTGAAAGTAGGCTTCCATTTTATATATACCTTGTCGATTCGGTAGGTCAAAAAGTGTTATTAATTTTTAAGCCTATCTATTTTTACCTCCAATATTGAACCTTTCCGGTTTACAGAGCGTGTTTCGTGTTGCTGCATCTTTAGCTCTGGGTTCTGGTCACATTCTTTAGCGACGTTCTGGTCACATTCACATAGAACCTGGAATGTACGTAGGCCAGTGGAAATCTTATGGTAATCAACTGCGTCTGCACCCCAGTAGTGGGCGACTGTCACGTTTTCGGTTATACAGCCTATCTGGTTTGTATTTTAATATTTTACAAGATATTTTCCTTAGGTACAGCTGATGCAGAATTTTTTGCTCATTATTAGAAACGGTTACCCTCCCCTAGTTCTGTGACAGAAGAACCACTTTTTATTATTGGTTCCTAGTGGTCATCTAGCATAGTAAAATGTAAGCCATCAGTGTGGATTTAACACTTAACCATTAGCTGTATACAATACAACAACAAAGGTTAGTTATTGAATCAAAATGTAACCACTGGAGCATGTTTAGGACGGGCTGTTATTCTACTCACCGTTATCATACTAATTTATGCCTCATGTCTGCCACTCTCAGAATTTTTTATTTTTTTTGGCTCATCTCCATAGGGGAACCCTGTTTAGTTCTTTATGGATCCCTCTATGGTAGGTGTGTAAAGTGTGAAAGCTCCCAGATTTAACCATTTTTCCTGATAAAGAACCCTTGAACTAGATAGGGTTCCTCTATGGAGTCACAGAGGAGCCTTTTGGAACCCTTTTTTCTGAAAGTGAGTCTCCCCTATGCCATGCTAAGTTTAATGATACTGTAAAATGTGCTTTGCCTTCAGACGCTTATGAACAGAACCTCATACCAATAGTCCAATATGGTGGCGGTGAATATTTCATGCTATGGGTTTGTTTTGCATACTGGTCCTGGGGCACATGTTAAGGTCAATGGAATCATGAACTGTAGCAAGTACTAATAGATTTGGTCCAAAAACTGCTAGGAATTTCAAACTTGGCTGCATCTTTCAGCAAGTTATTGATCTGAAGTGCACCTCAGAATCAACCAAAAACTTGCTAACTGACCACAAAATGACTGTTTTGCAATGACAATTCCAGTAAGTATCCAGTATCGATAATTTGAGGTTTGAATTGAAGAGGGCAGTCCACAAGCACAGACTGAAGGATATGAAAATATTCTCTTTGGAGGAATTGTCAACCCCCCCCAAATATATTAACCAATCTCGTAAAACACTAGCACTAGAGGAGACAACACAGTAGTGTTATGTGAAGTGAAAACGGGGCTATGAAAATTTGTGGCCCTTTTAAAAAATTGATATTTTTTATTTAGTCTTATTTTGACTGATTCAACTGAACCATTATTACAGTTGAATACATGCTTGAGAATTAAAATATAGCCTAGCACTTTTGCTTGTATTATTTGTTTTAAAGTCTTTTATCGTAATCTTTATCAAGGGTGTGAATAAATGGAAAGGCACATGTAGGCCTAAAGTATGTTGTTTCCTGTTTCTCTGTCAAGTTCTTTTTGGTTTATGTCTTATTCAATTGTATTTTTTACCACTATAAACAGCCCTGGAGAGGTCATAAAAACAAATTCTAATTGATCTCCAGATTGAAAGTAATTGAGGTCATGACTTTGGTGACCTCCATGACAGATAGTCACTTAGTTATAGCTATCTTGCTAAGTATGAAGTCCATTGACTTGTGGGGACCTGCAAGTGAATCATGTTTCTGTCCCAAGGGCCTGCCTTTGGTGTGGGCTTTGATAGAAGGCAGTCAGATTTAAAGACCACATAGTGCCACAGCTGCCTGGCTAACTACTACTCGACAGTGCACAGTGCACAACAATTTAGAATTCACTAGCCAGTTAATTGTAGTCAGTTTTGTTTATTAAAAATGGTTTACTTCAGTGAACTCTACACTCATGTAGCTATGACGTACCATGAATATACATTACACCTGGCTAGAATGCTTATTGCCTAGTCAGTAAGTAGACCATAACTACCGTTTTATAATTGTATTTTTGTCTCATGGTTTTGTAACCACAATGTGTCATCTTATAAACAAATGGAGCAGAGTCCAGATATCAGTTAGGGCAGTGTTTTTCAACCTTTTTTGAGCCAAGGCACATTTTTTACATTCAAAAAAATCCTGAGTCACACCACCAACCAAAAGTGTTACTAATTAAGTGAAGTTAATAGGATAAGATCATTTCCCACGGCACACCTGACGATCTCTCACGGCACACTAGTGTGCCGCGGCACAGTGGTTGAAAATCACTGAGTTAGGGTGTTAACATCCACTGAAGAATGTGACGTCACCCCTGGAGAAGCAATGAGAATGTGATCAGTTCCCTTGGCTGGGGATCTTGGACTTTAGTTTATTTGCCATAATCATATTTCTTATTGTGTGGAGAGGCCGGTGAGGGCAGGTTGTATAAATACTGTGTTGATTTAATCAATTAGAATATTACAGTTTTACCTGCAAGGGGAAGGTGTGTTGCTAGTAGCAACTTGCTAGGAGAAATGTAGGGCCTCATGTGTACAGTATGAGTCTAATTACATTATAGGCATTTAGCAGACGCTCTTATCCAGAGCGACTTACACAGCATTTTTGCATTTATACATAGTATCCATTTACAGCTGGATATATACTGAAGCAATTCAGGTGAAGTACCTTGCTCAGGGGTACAACGGCAGTGTCCTACGTGGGACTCGAACCTGCAACCTTTCAGTTACAAACCCAGTTCCTTAACCACTGTACTACACTGCCGCCTGTGGCACTAATGGACAGTGGTCCCTGAGTTCTTTGTCCTGTCCTGAATTTTCATGCTTTTGTACTTTGCAGAGTACTTTGTTAATGGTGGCTCTCAATGACCAATAATTACAGTGATAGTAGATGTTTACTTCAGTGATAATGGATGTGTATCGAAGTGATAGTGGATGCGTACTGCAGTGATAGTGGATGTGTATTGAGGTGACAGTAAATGCATATTGAAGTGACAGTGGATGTGTACTGCAGTGATAGTGGATGAGTATTGAAGTGATAGTGGATGCGTACTGCAGTGATAGTGGATGTGTACTGCAGTGATAGTGGATGAGTATTGAAGTGATAGTGGATGTGTACTGCAGTGATAGTGCATGTGTATCGAAGTGACAGTGGATGTGTATCGAAATGATAGTGGATGTGTACTGCAGTGATAGTGTTCTGCAGTAACACTAGTGATATTGAGTGTGTAGTGTCACCCACTGCAATTTTACAAGAGCCCTCAAGAGCCTTATAATGCACGCAATTTATTCTGTGTATATTCTGTGTATATTCTGTGTTTATTCTGTGTATATTCTGTATATTCTGTGTTTATTCTGTGTATATTCTTGAGTCGTGACTATTTTCAGTGTACAGTTGATTGCCTCCTGTCCTACAGCAACAAAAGCACAAAAATAGAGGAAGAAATATGGAAATGAGTCCAATTAGACTGAGGTCTTTGAAATTCAGTGGAAAGACTTTTAGATTGACGTAATCACGATAAAATAGAGGCCAGCCTGCACTACCAGATAGCCCATATCTGGTAAATTGCATTCCATCTCAGCCAAATACTGCGGAAACTGAACTAAAAAAATCTCTTAGAATGTCCTACCTGAGATCATCTCTCTTGGCAATAGCATTAATAGAAAACCTAAGAAGCTCTCACTTCTTTTCTCTGTTTCTGTCATTCCACTGAGACATCTTCTGGGCCATTCCCATGGTTGGTGTTAGAGGACTGGGGATTATATTAGTACGCACAACTAACATGGTTCTTATGCACACTTTTTTGACCATTGCTGCTTGCGTTGCTCTCACAAGTTGGAAGATATCCCAGAATCTGTCTTGAGGGGGCAAAATGTGAAAGAAAGAAAACACATTTTAAAGCACTTGGTTTAATTGAAGTGGTTACACTGGCTTGTTTGTTGTATGTCATGCATCAAATATTTGTAATTTCTATTTAGTTCATAGTGCAAAAACTCCACAGTTTTCTGTGCTTTCTTGTGAGAAACGTTAAAGTCTGAGGATACCGGCTCTGAACCCTAAACTTGGTGTATTGTGACACGTTAAACAACGAGATAGAGGGCGGGCTGTGGGTTCATATCTCTGGGTTCACTAGCATCTCACACCGGTGCAGTTTTTTGTGCTCCTGCCATATTGGGGTGACGTCCCTCACTGAGGGGTGGGTGAGAGGATGAGGAAGATGAGTGTGAGGCTGAGTGAGGGTGAACATTCAATGAAAATGTAGTCATCAGAGCAGCTTGGTGAGGCAAATGAACCAGAGAGCTGGTGACTCCCATGTTGATCATTAGAAGTGAGTATGCTATGTATACAATGTAGTGCTCTATGCAGGCCTGTTCTTTTCTGAATCCATCCATTCCTAGGGCTATTTTTTTATGTTGGCTTATGGTTAATTCTGCCTCCATTTAGTGAGACAGGGAAAGAGACAGCAAGTCAGACCCAGGTGTAGCCTAGGGGGTTTGGTAGGTGCATTTTACCATGTCGTCACTGGGGGGCTGTGCCCTTTTGTTATAGTCCTGTGGCTAAGACACTGCTTGAGTAGTGAATGACTGGGATTTAATAAGTGTTTTAAAATGATGTGCCCTCTGCCCATTTTGATACACCATTAGGCTACACCTTCATTATACAGAGTCAACACCAGTCTTTCTGAAACATTTTTTACACGGCAATGCAATCAGCATTGCTTCATGCACCACTGTCTAAATATTCTTTCTGTAGCAGTGGGATTTTCAGTATTTTGGAAAGTTTTGTGTGACCGCAAGGAGTACCGTGAAATGCTATGGTATGTGCCTACACCGCCTTGTAATTCAGTGCTCTGAAACAGCAGATAATTAACGGTGCTGTAAATTCAATCTGGAGGAATGGAGGGGGTGGGGCATAATTTGAAAGGCAAGAAGACACAGTCAATCATGTTTGTTATTTTGAAAAGCGGAGGCAGTTTATTACTGCACACGTTCTGAGTTCTCCTTTTTTATATAAAAAAACCCCCCACATGCTGTACTTATCCTCCCACTACGGTGTCCTGTTTCAAAGGCCAACACACAAAAGTGCCTTTTAAAGGTCTCCAACAACAAACACGACTGCATTGTGTGTCGTGGACAACATCAGGCCTGTTTATTGTTATTCTTTGATAATTTTCTTTGGAAGTGAATACCTGTATGCCTTTTCCGGAAAGATCTGTTTATTTTCGAGGTAAAAGAGAGCTGAATAAATAGCCACACATCTGGCTGTCCCCATAAATAACCCCAAAAATAATTCCCTTTTAGTTGGGCTATTTTTGCTGCCTGGTGTTTTTTTCAAAACTGAGATTGGATAATAAACGGTTTGTCTGATATTTTTGGATCTCAGGGCTTGACGGTCCTACTCCAAATGACCTGCACCCCTTCCCATCCATTTGAGTGAATTCTGAGGCAGGGGTTCCCAAATGGTGGGCAGGGACCACTATTGGTTTTTTAATGGGGCTGAGGTGGGTTGTGATATACAGGTTTGTAAATCACGTCATATCTCTTCCCTAGACATTCACACTAGTCATTTAAAAAGTGTACTGGCTACCAGAGGTGTAAAATCCGGGTATAATCCACTCATAATTTTCCAGTTCAGACAGCGTTTCAGTATGTGGACATTCTCATACACGGTCTGGAATGAGACAGTGGCAGCCTCACAGGACAGCGCATACAATGGTGCACAGGGAGAGACAGTGGCGGCCTCACAGGACAGCGCATACAATGGTACACAGGGAGAGACAGTGGCAGCCTCACAGGACAGCACATACAATGGTGCACAGGGAGAGACAGTGGCAGCCTCACAGGACAGCGCATACAATGGTGCACAGGGAGAAACAGTGGCAGCTTCACAGGACAGCGCATACAATGGTGCACAGGGAGAGACAGTGGCAGCCTCACAGGACAGCGCATACAATGGTGCAAAGGGAGAGACAGTGGCAGCCTCACAGGACAGCACATACAATGGTTCACAGGGAGAGACAGTGGCAGCCTCACAGGACAGCGTATACAATGGTGCACAGGGAGAGACAGTGGCAGCCTCACCGGACAGCGCATACAATGGTGCACAGGGAGAGCGGAATCTTAGTTAACAGACGTCAGTGACTCGTTACGTACCAGAGACCCCCTGGTGTCAGTTGGTGTCAGTTGGGTGCCCACAGCCTGCCTGCACAAGCTGCGTATGAAGGGCCTCATATGACGTAATGTAATGTGTGAGCTCAGCTGGTGGACTCACAGTGGTGAGAATACACAGTGGCTGACGTCACATCTTTCAGAGGAGAGCGTGTTATTTTCTGTGCTCTCCCGAATTGAACAGAGGAAGTTGTTGGTAATTCCACATTTTGGGCAACCGGTCATTCCAAATTCTGAGAAAAAGGGAAAATATCAATACCTTATTATTTTGAACACACTGTATGTATATTTTAATAGGGGGTCTCTATGTTTGGTGATCCCTTACACTAAAGCACCTTGTCCCTCTCTGTGTACCTTAGGGACCTATGGATGCCCGGAACGTCAGATCACTGGTCCTACATCTGTGATCCGCATTCTCTCCATCCCCCGGCGCTCTCTGCCACCCTCCGTGTAACCTCAGTGTAACCCCGCCCCCCTGGAGGAGTCCCACCCCCCACGACAACCATGGCTGGGGAGAAGGAGAAGGGCCGGCGCAAGGTGATGGACGCCCAGCGATTGGCCGCACTGCTGCAGCGTGGGGCTGGGCGCACGCTGGTCATCGACAGCCGCACCTTCTCTGAGTACAACGCCATGCACGTGATCGGCTCCGTCAACATCTGCTGCTCCAAGCTGGTGAAGAGGAGGCTGCAGCAGGACAAGGTGTCCGTCACCGAGCTCCTGCAACCCAACAGCAAGGCTAAGGTAGGGCCGCCACTGCAGCCCTGGTCCCCTTTCCCCGGACACAAAGCATACACTTATAGCCGAGTAAGAGCAGGAGGTGCACAGTCAAAATAGGATGCGTAGTTACAGCAGGGGATGCAGTGTTTATAAAAGCTACACACTCACACAGTTGAGCTTCTTCCTAAGCTTGTGAAATACAGTTGTTCCAGTATTTTCCTGGAAGGCATCTTAGGCGTGTATTCATAACATGTGATGTACGTCAGGATGACGTGAGATGTAAGTACAGCAGACGTTGGAATTTCCCAACTCTTATCTACATTTCCTGGTTCTCTGATTCCCAGCGCTCTGGCTTTAGCCTGTCTCTCACAAGCACCGAGCCCCTGTGTTAGAAATTTTTCTGTCACTTCACACCCTTGGCCTGTCGCCACACTTGATCCACCCAGTGCTATATGAGGAAGGCCGGCCGGCCTGGGTTCACTGTTTATCAGTGACCCTGACACCAGATCCTTCAGGTTTCTGTGATCTGTGCATTGAATATGATATCTTTTTTTCCGTTCTCCAGCATGTGATCCCCCATACAGCATGAGAAAGCACCTTGTGAAATTGAAGGGAATGTTTGTTGGAAATTCAAGTGGAGGGATGGTGCTGGCCGCCGCATTTCATAGTGGATGAGTTTAGAGCTGAGCGCTTTTTTTCGCCAGCTGTTGTAGGGATAGTTCAGTGCCAAAATGTGTCAGTGATGCAACAAAACATTGTGGTAACGTTGCAAGATGGTTCTGCAAAGGTTTCTGTCCATGGTAAAGCAGCATGGGCTCCCAGATGACAAATTTTTCAGTCTTTTTGGTGCATCCCACAGTGTGATTGGCATTCACAAGATGTGTGTTGTGAGTTTATCCTGGTGTTAAATTTCACTCCTGACCTGTCATGCATGTATATCCCATAATTCTATGCGCCTGTCTTTTTTAGATTAAGTTTAATTTTTTTCCAGCACTAACTGCAAATAAACAGAAGAGGTGGGGGTGCTTTACTCTGACACAGGAGCGGAAAACAGGTTCCATTTTTAGACGCTCTTCACCACCGAAGGAGTGTTGACCTAGGATTGTAACATAACTGCTCCTGACAGCCCCTTGTCTCTTTACACGCTGAATTACAGTCAGTTCTGATTAACGTAATTACTTCTTGCAAGACTGCTCTTTAAATAGATTAACTGATAAAGTCACCTGCATTTTCAGCAAGATTTAGCTTAGCCCTTTCTCCCTATTGCTCGTTCTCTCTCTGTCTTTAGAAGGCACAGATGTCTGACTTTGCCAGAGGAGTTGAGAACAGGTGGTCATTCATTTTTAGGCACTCTCTTCCACACTTCACAGAGCGTAGACTAAAAGCTGAAACATCACAGTTCACTCATCATCACATCTTGGGAGAGGACATAGTTTCAGATAGAGCTAGAGCTGGAGGGGAGGAGTTCTTTGTCATTGCTTAGGTGTGACATCACTCCCTTTGTGTAACTGGTTAAGCATGGCATTGCCCCCTTTGTGTGGTTGCTGGTGCCGTTTGGATTGAGCTTGCACAAGCTGGATGAGGGCACTCCCCCCACCCCCTACTCTTCTGTACTCAGGAGACCAAGCACTGCTACAGGGCAGAAACAGTGAATGGAACATCATCCGGTAATGGAAGTAAAAGACCCCCATTGTGTTCATACATCAGTATGAATGCAAGAAATAACTGTGCACGGGTGAGCCTTCTGTTCTCATTGAGAACTAATGGTAGGTGTCCCCCACGGCACTGCACTTGGTCTGTTTCAGATCACACCAGCCTCAGGCAGGCCAGTGTTGTGTATGACCTAAAGTGCATTAGACCATGAAGCATGGGTATGCTGTTCAGCGGTAAAAATCACAGCACCCAGGGGTGCAACTGCAGATTTCACGAGTGTCATTTTCTTGGGGCATTGGGCTGCCTTCCCCTCAGTGTGCTGATGTCTCTCTGCTGAATGTGAGAGGGATAGTTTTCCAGCCTGTGTTAATCCTGGCTGCCACTGGTCTGAATGATGTGGTCACAGCTGATGGACTTGTGTGGTGAAAGAGGGTGTTTGGGTTGGATCCGAGGCTAGCGTCAGTCCTGGCTTGGCCCTGTATGCTGGCTGCAGAGGAGATGTTGAGCAGTATCTGCATGAGGGACAGAGAGGGTGTCCCTTCAGGCTTTGATCCATGGGTATAAAAGTGTGGGACGATGACAAATCATATCTCAGAAACATGATGCCTATCTAGCCAGAGTTTTGCTTGATCATTATAATTTATTATAATCCAAGCTAACATTGTAACATCTCTCATGATCTCCACAGCCAACTATCCAACTAATGAAAAAATAAAATCTGCGCAAATGCTTGATTAATTGTTTCCATGTGACATTGATGGATAGTATTTCAGGCATAGCGTTTGGGGAGTAGGGTCAGGTACAACTCATGTAGAGTTCTGCATAAACTCACATGGAGATTAAAGGACTGGGGGTTGTAACAGGACCGTTTTGTCATATGTTTGCACTTTGCATTCACTTTGAAGAGTCTCACTTGCTGAATGCCATTCACTGAGAAACAAGCAATAGGCCTCATACGTAACTTGATACAGTGTCTTCCTTGCCTAAAAGCTTACAAGGTTTTCTGTAAACTTTGAAGTCGAGTAGTTCATAGAGGCCGTCTTGATTGTTACTCAATTCACCGGCAGCGCTTACGTCATTGTGAACAATCGCAAAGTTCAGGGCAAAGTAATGCAATTCAAAGCAGTGACTCTTTGATGGTTTCAGTGTGAACGCACGGTTCATGGGTCACTTCCGCCAATCAATGAACAATGAACAGTGATGAGAAGGCAGGTGCTCAGCAAACACACAGCAAAAGAATAAATTGGGCTTTGTAATTAAAATCTTCCAACACAAGACTGATTATAGTGTTTGAGCTGTAAGACAGCTTTAAGAAAATTTCATCCAATCTGTATGCTATGGAGATTTTGTTTCCTCGGTTTTATGGAGATCCACATAATCTGGACTCAGAGGTCACATGATCTGTGCCTGGGACAGACAGTAGGGTCTTGTGTTTCACAAGCCAGACTGCCATGAAAGGCTCTCCCGGTATTAAGTGAATTAGGCTGGGAGTGTTCCGGAAGAGCTGTCTCCCACTAAAGGGTGAGATTATGGGCACGGGAGGTGTATTGCACGTGTGAACCATGCAATTACTTCTTTTCACCCCTTCTATGCTAAATAGAAGACACCCATACGGAGGATAAAAGCATGTTTCGGATCCATGTTTTCTCCTCCCCGTCTGCAATGTCTGGGAGCAGGCCTCGAGGGGGCCGACCACGCCTCTCGTTTCTGATAGAAAACACGTCTTGCAAATATGATGTCACCCCTTACATCATGCGATTGTGACATCATGGCTTGTTTGTGTGCTCCGATGAGCTCAGTGCTTCCTGTTGCTTCGTAGGCAGAGCCTGGCTTCTCTCAGCTGTGTTTTTATCTTACACCATCCCCTCAGTGTGCAGCGCTCTCAGCTCTTTACAATCGCCCCATTGTCTGCCATTTCATCATCTCAACCAGCTCAGTCTGTCATTTGAATTTACTTGCGTCACTATGTTAATTGACAGGAGCAGCTCGGCCTTTGCCAGATTTCCAGGAGTATTAAGCATTTATTTTTCTGGAACTGAACTGGTGATTGAGGGAGTTGCTGTTGCTGTTTTAATCTAACACAGATCTTTGATTTATTCTCTATATTGACTGTAACAGCAATAACAACAATAAAAAAGGGGAAAAAAACTGATGAGGATGTGAAGATGTGCATAAACAATCATGTGACTGAGTAAGAAACCGATGATGTCATTCACCGTCATGACATGTTGAATTTGCGATGCATGACTTAATTTATTCAAATAGTGACGTCAAAGGTTATCACCTAATCTTATGAAGATCTGCTTGAATTGAAACTCATCACAGAATAAAAAGTTTCATTGTTTTGGAAGAATTAATAATCTGTGAATGCCATACTTTGGGAATCCACACCGATGGACTATTTAAACACTGGCTCTGAAAACAGACCTATCTAAATAAACTCATATCCTCATCCTGGGACTCAGGACTGACTGAAAGGCTACACAGGTGGAACAGAACTAAGAGGCCGTGCTATTGGCCTGTGGAATGGCAGATGGACCACGTTTCTGTCTCATTGTCCCTTTTGTATGAATATTTCCTTCACAAAGGTATTAATTTTTGCTCTGTCTGCCTTGTGATTTAATTGATTTGATTTTTTTCTATTAACCCAGGCTATCCCATTGAGATTTATTTAGAGCTTTTTAAGTTGTTCTATTCTATTCTATTGGACAGCACTGTCTAGAGAGACAGGAGGAATGGGAGTGAGAGAGAGGGAGAGACATGAGACAAAGGTCGCGCGGCCTTTGCATATGGACGGTTACAGGTTACGCCACCGAGACACGCCAAGATATTTTTAAATTTCACTTCATTTCATTTTTGTGAAGTATTAATTTTTATTTCACTTTGACAGTTTATGTACATACAGTGGAGACGGAAAGTATTCATACCCCTTCACTTTTTGCACACTTTATTGTGTTGTAGATTTAATTTTAAATGGATAAAATTGCCATTTTTGCCCATCAATCTACACTCAATAACCCATAATGACAAAGTGAAAACATGTTTTTAGAGATTTTGGAAATTTATAAAAAATCTAAAACTGAAATTTCTCATTTACATAAGTATTCATACCCTTTGCTTTAAAGTATTTTTAAAGTATCATATTTAATATTTGGTAGCATATTCTTTGCATGCTGTTACTTCCTGAAGTCTGTGACCCACCAATATCAAAAGACTCGATATCTTATTTTCAGGTACTATAACCTCTCTGCATTTGAATAGATCTCTATGGGAATTGGGGGGTGAGACTAGATTCAGCTGTAAATTAGGCTGATATAGTATGGAACACATGACTGGCTAAATGGCTGAGTCTGAGTCTATCAAACTCAACAACAGAGTGATGGTTTGGGGCTCGTTAGCTCAGACCCTTGATGACTTACAGCCATTTAGCCAGTCATGTGTTCCATACTGTACCAGCCTAATTTACAGCTAAATCTAGTCTCTCCCCCCAATTCCCATAGAAATCAATTCAAATGCAGAGAGGTTATAGTATCGCTTATAACAGTACCTGAAAATAAGATATCGAGAGTCTTTTGATGTTTATGGGTCACAGACTTCAGGAAGTAACAGCATGCAAAGGATATGCTACCAAATATTAAATATGATACTTTAAAAATACGTTAAAGCAAAGGGTATGAATACTTATGTACATGAGAAATTTCAGTTTTAGAAACATTTCTAAAAACTTGTTTTCACTTTGTCATTATGGGTTATTGAGTGTAGATTGATGGGCAAAAATGGCAATTTTATCCATTTAAAATTAAATCTACAACACAATAAAGTGTGCAAAAAGTGAAGGGGTATGAATACTTTCCGTCCCCACTGTACATATTGATCCAGTGCATGCTGCAAGACGACAAACTGAGCTTGGTTAACCCTCAATTTGACCCGATTCAATGCTTAACTTGTGAATAAAAATATTTTTCTTCATCTTAACATGAAAGGCGTCATTAAAATGTCAAGGTAATATGAGGGTTAAATGCATCTATAGTAGAAGCAGTGGGCCTTGTTTCTGCAGTATTCACTGTTGTGCAGCGGTGCCTGTTCCGGAATGGAGCAGGGGGCGGTGTGGGGCGTCCCAGGAGTCCGTTCTGGCCGCTAATTTTAGAGCGGTTAAGCCAGAAAGGCTCCGGCTGGAGTTGTGTAACAGTGGGAGTTTGAGCCGTCTCCAGGATGAACAGACACTGACTGCCTCAGTCTGCTGGACTGGCGCTGCACTATGAATGCGGATGGAGAAACGTCCACCTTGGCTGCTGACCGCTCGCCCCCTGGCCCTTTTACCCTTGACCCTGGCCCCTCCCTCGCGTGCCAGTTCGTGGAGGCCCCTCCCCTCAGGTTGTGCAGACAGTGTCAGAAGGGTTCAGAACCCTGGTCTTGGAGAGGTGCCGATTTTTCTGTTGTTCTTACTCAGAACTTAATTGGTCGATTAAAGCAGTTGATTACACAGTTAACAAACCACACCTTGCAGGCCCCGTGTCTCTTAAGTAGAGGTTGGGGGCCCCTGGTTTGGAGTCTCTATGCAAGGCTGCTGTATTTGTTGGGTTCCTTGACTTTGGCTTGGCAAGGGTAAGCAACCCTGGTCTTTGAGCGACAGAGATCTTTGCTAAACCATTAATGCATAATGCATCAGGCAACCAAGCAGAGTTAAATAGTAGACTAGCAACCTATCAACAACACTGTTTACAAATTATATAGCAACTAGAGAAACATAAAATAGGCTTGTAAAATGTTTGAAACACAAGCAGCATGACCGCATCTTCAAACAAAATGTCTATAGCTAGTAGGCATTTTTGTGTTGCTACCTAATTTAAGTGACAAAGCAAAACAGTGATATATTACCCCGATGATCTGCAAGCAAGCTATTTTATGCAGGGAATTTTTTTCTGCAACTAAAAGAGCATAGTTCATTACCTAACTAGTGAAGGAAGGTGTTTTGCTGCTGTGTATACATTTATCCATCATTCACAAGATATACACTGCAAAAACCAAAAAATAGGTCAGTCTTAACAAGTACTTTGCTAAATAAGACAAAAAGATTGCCAATAAGGTGAGATAGTTTTACTCACTTCAGGATTTGCCAGTGGGGTAAGACAATTCCATTTGTAAAGCAAAAAGTAACTTAAAACAAGCTAATATTTTCTACTTGATGAGATTTGAAATCTCGTTACGAGACTAAAACAGTTGTTCAGACAGACTTTTTTTGCAGTGCAGTTTCTGTATGAGAATAAACCATAAACAGTACAGAAGTGAGTAGTTGAGCTGTGAGTAACAAGGTAACTTCCCCCAGTTATTTCAGAGCAAGCTGTCTGCCATAATGTTCTACGTCTTTATTGAGCAAGCGATGCTTTTTGAGTCTTTTGGCTAAGATAATAAGGTGGCTTTGGCCCGTGTGGCTCATTGGCCTGGTGTGTGTTGTGGCACCTGGCACACCTTGCCTGAATGATGGCTTATGGGTGGTGGAGTTTTTTTTGGGGGGGGGGCGGTAAGAGTGTTTGTTTTCTCATGTCAGTGCCTTACAGTGATGGGCAGAGTGTGTGGGGGGGGGGGGTGGAGCCTGGGTGTGAAAAATAAACATTGAAGGCAGGTGTCAGACTGGATGTCATGGACAGGGCTCGGTTGGTTTACAGATCAGATGCCTGTAAAAAGCACAGGCGACGCCCTTTAGCAGTTATCCAGCGCTGGGCGAACGGTCAGCCCAGTTTAGCAGCTGAGTGAAAGCCCCACAGCGTACCTGCTAGCAGGGACACTGTAATCTCACACCTTCCTCTAACCTTGGGGTCAGCACAGCCATGACATCACCTCTGGCACCCTGCCAGCATGTGGGATAAGATGGCTGCATGCGCAGGTGCGCATGCACACACAAATATAGACACAAACACACACACACACACACACACACACACACACACACACACACAGTGGCATTCACACACACAAACAAATACACGCACAAACATTATTACCGCCAGACACATGCAAACACAAATACATACATTCACACATACGCACACACCCAAATACAGGCATACACAAATGAGATGGATATATTTCATTGTGTTTCAAAAATATCCACATGCAGGCTCATAACATCATAATAAAAATGTAATCAGTTGGATTTTAATATCATGTTGGATTGTACACAGGGCCCGCTGCGACTTTATTTTGGAAACATGAAAGCAGGATGCACACAGGGTGTGAAATGAACACCAGCCACCAGCCAAATGCTGGTAAAATGATTGTGGCTGATAAGATTTTTACTCTAGCAGCCACTTTGGCCACAGTAACCAACCAAGTTGTCTTATATTGTAAAAGGTATTGTGGCTGGTAAAATGTTGAAAATGGCTGGTGATTTTTAGAATCCACAAACCACTCTGGCCAGTGGATGAAAAAGTTAATTTCATACCCTGGACACACAATGAAGCACAGGGAAGGCTTAAAAACTCAGCATTTGGTTTTAATCTCCCAGTGTGTGAAGGACTAGTGACTGTGTGTCTCCAGTTTTCTGCCAACAGTCTGGTCTCAGATCAGTGGACAGACCTGTGGATGATGTCATACATATCATACATGATGTCATACGGAAAAGAACACTGCTGCTAATGCTGCAATTAGCATGAAGGGAAGCAGGGTCAGTATACAGCACACACCAGTGAGTGGGATAAACCACAGCTCTGCAGGGTCAGTATACAGCATACACCAGTGAGTGGGATAAACCACAGCTCTGCAGGGTCAGTATACAGCACACACCAGTGAGTGGGATAAACCACAGCTCTGCAGGGTCAGTATACAGCATACACCAGTGAGTGGGATAAACCACAGCTCTGCAGGGTCAGTATACAGCACACACCAGTGAGTGGGATAAACCACAGCTCTGCAGGGTCAGTATACAGCATACACCAGTGAGTGGGATAAACCACAGCTCTGCAGGGTCAGTATACAGCACACACCAGTGAGTGGGATAAACCACAGCTCTGCAGGGTCAGTATACAGCATACACCAGTGAGTGGGATAAACCACAGCTCTGCAGGGTCAGTATACAGCACACACCAGTGAGTGGGATAAACCACAGCTCTGCAGGGTCAGTATACAGCATACACCAGTGAGTGGGATAAACCACAGCTCTGCAGGGTCAGTATACAGCACACACCAGTGAGTGGGATAAACCACAGCTCTGCAGGGTCAGTATACAGCACACACCAGTGAGTGGGATAAACCACAGCTCTGCAGGGTCAGTATACAGCATACACCAGTGAGTGGGATAAACCACAGCTCTGCAGGGTCAGTATACAGCACACACCAGTGAGTGGGATAAACCACAGCTCTGCAGGGTCAGTATACAGCACACACCAGTGAGTGGGATAAACCACAGCTCTGTAGGGTCAGTATACAGCATACACCAGTGAGTGGGATAAACCACAGCTCTGTAGGGTCAGTATACAGCATACACCAGTGAGTGGGATAAACCACAGCTCTGTAGGGTCAGTATACAGCATACACCAGTGAGTGGGATAAACCACAGCTCTGCAGGGTCAGTATACAGCACACACCAGTGAGTGGGATAAACCACAGCTCTGCAGGGTCAGTATACAGCACACACCAGGGAGTGTTTTATTTAATTTAAAATATCTAATAGTGCCAGGTGATTTACGACTTTTAAAGCCGCCCTAGGGGGATGAGGTTGTTCGTCTCCCCCTACTGGTCGGCCAATTACATAGACGAGCCTGTAGGAGGCTCAAACCCTGGCCGTGTCCGAATCATCACTCTTCCACACTGTTGAGTAACCTTGGTGAGTAGATAGGGCGAGAAAGTCGTAGAGTACAATTTTTCCAATTGCAGTATACTTCAAACACCCGGATGACACACTTACTTCCGGGGTTTCGCTAAGTACATTCGGGAGCACGCTTTTCAAGAAGTACACAAACATTTTGGTCACATAAATATGACGTGAAGCTTAGTTTAAAAAAAATTAGGTGCAGCTTCGACAACAAAAACAACATGTGACATGGCAGCGCAAGAGTGGGGCACAGGGTTGCCAGATCTTGTAAGACTTTCCAGCCAAATGGCAACTCAAAACTAGCCCAAATTATAGGCTATTTTTAACCGAAACCGACGTATTTTAAATATAAAGCATCATGTTTTTACTTTTTTAAATAAGTGCTTTGCAACTTTAAATTTTTACCTGTGACTGCACTTTGAAAGTATGCCAATTTAGCTGTAAAATCGCGGACATGGCAACACTGGTGGGACGTCTTATGACCCGCTTACGACACATCCACAGTGCGGTTGGAAAATAGTATGGCGGATATTTTTCGCGGACTGCTAAATAGTGCACATTAAACAGCACAGTTCTGCCAGTGCACTGTACGCAGGAGACAGGGCACAGTAGATAGAGCTCTGATTCAGACACAGCCCCTGTCATGTACTTGCAATGAGCGCCATTACGGAATGAGCCACTCGGGAGACCCTCGTCTTCAGTCAGAACTTTGATCTTCCTATTGGCAGTATCTCTGTTACATCTGACCTTTGACCCCGTGTTTGTGCATCCAGGTGAATCTCTGCAGGAAGCAGGAAGTGGTGGTGTACGACCAGAGCACAAAGGATGCCAGCCTCCTGTCCAAAGACAGCTTCGTTTCCATCCTGCTGGGCAAGCTGGACGGCAGCTTCCACCAGGTGTTTCTCCTCACAGGTAGGCCTGCCAGCCTCACCCTCTCTGCCACTCCCTAACGGGGGGTAGGCGGGGGCAAGCCTCAGCCCTCACTGAGACAGGTGTCCCACCCAGACTGTATCTCACCTGCCCGGGGTCATTCATCCCAGAGCCATGATTGTACATTGTGATGTGTGTCTGTTCCGGAATCATGGAGCATGTGTGATTCTGGGGTAGGACACCAGGGTTGACATAGTGCAGGGTGCTCTCTGTTCTGTAGGAGAAATTACGATCATTTTTATTTTAGTAGTCTTAGCTGTGTGGAGACAGTAGGTAGACTCCCTGTATTATATTGGAGTGCCACAGAATCTTAATATTAACTCTGTAGAGAGTCTGAGCATGGCACCCTGGGAGAATGAGTTTTGAGGGAGGTTTGAATTTACCAAAATGCTAATAAATTAGTGAATTAACACATTTGAAGAGAACTTTTCCTGCCACTGAGGGAATTATATTTTTTTCCAGTTTTTGTTTAGGTACTGATTCTCCTGGTTCTATGATAAAGGGGGATTGGTGGATTATGGTGTGTGGTTATGGTTCTATTTCTGTGAAATAGAATGATCAGCTTTTTTTAAAGAAGCCTTTTACACAAAGAAGGGACTGAAATGCCTGGATAGACGATTGAGTGTGCTATGTGCATTCCCTGCCAGCAGGTGGCATCCATTCCGTCATCTCTCCGTCGCTCTGGTGTTCTAAAGATTTGATAAACAGCACGTGGGTGCAAGACGTGTGATCAGGACACTCTGAAGAGCACAATGAATTGAGCATACCCTGCCTTTTGTGGGACTTAGCCTTTTGTGTAATCAGTAACATTTTGATGGCTATGGGCACGTATTACAGGGTTTGGGCATGCATTTTAAATGGGTTTTTAAATTGAAGATTTAAAAAAAATATAAAATAGAAACAGCTTGCCACTTTAAAACAAAATAAATTAAATAAAGTGAATATTCTTAAGTTGGTTATAGGCATTCTCAAAAAACAAGAACCATATGCACTTAAGAAGGAAAAAAAAGATTACGTAATCAGCAAGAAACGTTTAGAAGCATGACATCACACATGTTCCAGTGCTGGTGCCCTGGTTTAGCAGTACAGCAGCAGCAGCCCACATGCTACACAGATGAGGCCTCTGACTGTGAGCAGAGCCAGCACCTGCAGGACTCTTCTTGCATGAAGCGCCCGGAGCACGCGTCTCGTTTCGGGAGAGCGGAGCGTGCGAAAGTCGCACTCGGGAACGCAGCCCGCTGGGTGATGTAACCGGGCTGTGGAACCTCAAAGAGGGAGAGAGAGAGGGGGAGAGAGGGTCCTACCCCCACAGACAAGTCCGGTTTTTTGTTTTGTGCGTTTGTAGGTCTCTGTGGAGTGTGTCTGAGAGGAACGGAGCGGCCCTTGGCCTGGCTTGGATCGGCGCATGACGTAGTGTTGGACTGAGGATTAAAGCTTGTTTGAAGTAATGCCTTTGTGTAATGGCATTACATACAGTGAAAATAGGGAGTGGGGGGTAGGTGTGTGTGTGTGTGTGTGTGTGTGTGTGTGTGTGTGTGTGTTTGTGTGTGTGTGTGTAACCTCTACGGGAGGGTGGGATACTAACAGGACACGGTCAGCTGTGCGCTGCTGGAATGAGTGGCTGCAGTCATTTGTGAGAATGTATGGCATGTGTGCTTACTTGTACAATTGCATGTGTGTGTTTTTGGGACAGCATTTGTGTGTTTATGTGTTTAGTGTGTGTCTAAGTGAGTGCATGTGCATATGTGTTTGTAGATGTGTGTTTGTCTTTGTGGTTGTATGGATGGCTGTGTATTTTTCTGTTTGTGAGTATGTCTGTGTGTCTGTGTGTCTATGTGTCTGTGTATCTCTGTGTTTGTGTTTCTGTGTTCCTGTATGTGTGTGTGTGTGTGTGTGTGCGTGCCTGCGTGTGTGTGTGTATGTGTTGCTGTGTGTGTGTACGTGTGTGTTCTTGTATGTGTGTGTTTGTGTGCGCGCGTGCGTGTGTGTAACCTCTACGGGAGGGTGAGATACTAACAGGACACGGTCAGCTGTGCGCTGCTGGAATGAGCGGCTGCAGTCATGCTGAGGTGAGGTCATCAGATTCCGAGGTCTGAGGGGATGTACAGGGGGAGGGGCCCAAAGGGGGAGGAGCAAAGGAGTGGCTTGCGAGGTCATCATGGAATGTCCTCATGTCCCCGGATGGGGGCTCAATCCTCTCTGCTGTGCTCAGCTTCCTCCTTCCTCTCCTCTCTAATATGTCTGTCATGGATGGATCCCCTGTGAAAATATTCTCCAGGCCATGAAACAGCTTTCCTTTCTCCCAGTAAACTGTCAGGATTTTCTGTTTTACAGGAAAGCAAACCAATGATGTTGCACTGTGGAGAAGCATGCATGTAAAGGCAGAGTTTAAGAGATTCTGATAAACTTCAGCGAGGGATCACGGTCATAAACCAAAGTTATTACAAAGGTTATGCGCATCTGAAAATGCACATCAAGAGAGAGCAGTAGAGTTTACCGTCTTGAGCACGGTTAGGAATCTGGAGTAACTGGCGGTGATGAATACGTGTGTAACCAGTCTGTGCCTGATGCATGCACAGAATACCAGGTGAACGAGGGAGCTATGCGAGATGTTATCTCCACGCGTGACCACCACAGCATGACCCAGGGTGATGAAAAATATTTCACACGCACCTTGACGCTGTGAAGAGTGACTGTGCCGCATTTCAGCTGAGTCGAGCACTGCTTGGCAAAAAAACAACCATGTTTGGTCATAGCTGGGTGTGGCTAGAGAACGAGAAGCTTCTTAAACATTGTCAAGCCTGATAAATGTGAAAAAACCTGATGTTATTGACCACAGAGGAAGAGGTGGTGTGCTTTTTACTCAATTGTCCGTGCTGTAATTTATGTAAAAACATTACTGTTATGCTGTTTTAACAAAAGTGGACTCACAGCACATCTCTAAGGGTTTTTAGGGCTGCTGAAATAACACTTGACTTTTATTATAATTTTATTCATGAAATTTGAGCTTTGTTGAGCGTGGCCTGATTGCTCCATTCTTGATACAGCAACAAAACAAAAAAGGAGACCCATTCAAAGTGAAATGAAGGCTTTCTATCCGGCCCATATGAGAGCTCCTCTCAAGCCCGAATCTGTGGAGGGGCGTTGCAGCAAGTGCACGACATCACCATCGTCACATTATAGGAGGGTGTGAGAGCACCAGTATCTACGCGCACACACCTCAGAAATGCCAGAAATATCTAGGTTACACTATCTCTCCTAGCAACAACGATGTGGAACACGCGGAGAGAGATAGCACACACATTACACATCACCCAGTTTACCCCACTTAATCTGAAACCAGGGGCCATTTCCCACACTGATTTAACCCACTTACACTGCAACCAGGGGCCATTTCCCACACTGATTTAACCCACTTACACTGAAACCAGGGGCCATTTCCCACACTGATTTAACCCACTTACACTGAAACCAGGGGCCATTTCCCACACTGATTTAACCCACTTACACTGAAACCAGGGGCCATTTCCCGCACTGATTTAACCCACTTACACTGAAACCAGGGGCCATTTTCCACACTGATTTAACCCACTTACACTGAAACCAGGGGCCATTTCCCACACTGATTTAACCCACTTACACTGAAACCAGGGGCCATTTCCCACACTGATTTAACCCACTTACACTGAAACCAGGGGCCATTTCCCACACTGATTTAACCCACTTACACTGAAACCAGGGGCCATTTTCTACGCTGATTTAACCCAATTACACTGCAACCAGGGGCCATTTTCCACACCTGTAGGCCTGTGTCCTCCAGCCTTACACATGTCTTGACGACAGTGTTGCTCATCCGAAACAGTCATGCAATGGTTCGGCAACCAAAAGCAGAAGCCTTGGCCCAAAGCGCTGTGTGGTGGTAGCAGGGTGCCTTTGGGCTTCAGTGAGGAGAACTCCTGATTCCTGGAACAGAGAACAGTCTGTAGTGGAGCGGTGTCCTGCTCTGTAGTGTGACAGTGTGCGGCCCTGAATCAATCACACCTGTATGAGCACAGGGTCTTCAGAGGGCCTTCAGAGTGTGTGCTGCAGAAGCAGTGCGCAAGGCTCCAGTTTCCTGTGTGAAGAGTCTGTCAACCCCATACGACAGAGCTGGTGAAAGAATCTGTTCTCACCACACAACCTTGTGGGGGAGATTGATGCCAGCGCAAGATATAGCTCCCTCTGGAGTACGGGATGAGTCATAGCGCCATACCCCCCCCCCCCCCCCCTCCCCAAAGAGGTCGAAGCCCAGATGACAGATGTTAGCGATGCGCGGACACGCAGCAGCGTGCCGGCCCCCGTCCACGTGGTTGGAACATTGCATTCTGGGAATGCGCAGGCGAGTTCAGAGGGGGAGCCGCGCCTCAGTTAACTCCCATTTCCTGCTTTCACCTGCTGGAGGACCAGCGAGCCCCAGGCCACTTCCTGCAGTCATGCTCCATGTCTTATTCCATAAACCAGAAGGCGCTGATTCACAGCCTCTTGTTGGCATGCCAATCCGTCACCGCGCCAAGGTGACAGATTGCTGTTCTGGGGTCTGTGTGACAGACGTACAGCTGCTCTGGCCTGTGGGGTGTAGACTGATGGCGTCAGGGCCATTACAAGTGGTGAGTGACTCTCCGGCCATTCCTGTACAACTATGAGGTATTAAAATAAATATTAAGGCGTATTGGCTGCTGCTATCGTTGTTATTACCTTGACCCAGTTTAGAATGTTTTTTGGCTGCTGGATACAGAAAAGAAATTCACAGAAGTTTCCCTTCATGCTGTGTTTAGAAGGATTTTTCGGCGTAGGGCGGATGTGCTGACGTGCAGGATTAGAAACTAACCATAATTCATGAGGAGGTAACAAAAAAAGAAGTGAGAGTTTTTTAAGTAGCTTAATTAGTTTTAGCCTCTTACCTCGTGAAAATATATTTTGCGAATAATCTTACCCTGATATATTCACTCTAAAAAATATTTTTTTTTTTTTCCAGTCAGAATTGTGCGAAAGGCTGAATTGTGCGAAAGGCTGATGAGGCTGTGTTAGCAGCTGTCTGGGTGTGAAGACAGCCTTAGTTTATTCGCTCTCGCGGATTAACACTAGTTCTCACACCAGTCACTTTTTTTCAAAGCCTTCATTTTAGCTTTTGAACAATGTACAAAGTGCACAAAGTGCTTTCCTCCCAGCAAACTCACCATGTTTGAAGAGGGTAATTACTTTCAACTTTAAAAGTTTTCTCAAGGGCAGGTTAAGGGGGTTTTGACTACTAATAGTGCTTTGTTTGCCTTAAAGCAGCTGTAAAATAGCTGACCCATCTGCTTAGTGAGACGGGTGTGGCATTGTTCCTGTTTTTGCATGCTAAGATCAGCACTCTATGGTAGATGGAGAAGGTTCTGCAAGACTGGCTCTTGGGGGTTTGCATTTTTGAAAATTTATGAAAAACATGTATTATAATTGTGCCTGCTGTTCTTTCCCTGAGAATTAAGTCATGGGAATTGCATGCCCCCCCATGACATCATGCTTTTTCTTTATGCATGATGTCACCATTCTGGGGGGAAATTGACCCCTGGAGAGAGGAAGTGTAACACTGGAGTGTAGCGGGCCACATGTCACTGCTGGGGGGGGGGGCAGACTGAGGGGGCCCTGGGGTGTGCTTTCCCCCCACATGACCCCCAGCCCCTGGGGAGACCATCGGTACACAGCTGGTTTGGATGGCTCAGCTGGGTCTCTGGGGCCCAGGGGCCAAGAGCAGGGTCCAATGAGGACTGAGGAGCCAGGAGCAGGGTCCAATGAGACACCAGTCAGAGCAGTGGTACAAGGCGCTGCTCTGTTTGTGTGTGTGTGTATTTATGTGTGTACGTGTGTGTGTGTGTTTGTGGGGGAGCGTACAGGCATATGTGCATACATGTCTGTGTGTGTGTTTGTGTGTGTGTGCGTACATGCATACGGGCATACATGTTGTCTGTGTGCCTGTGTGTGAATGTGTGTGCATGTACACATGTATTAGCATGTATGTATGTACGTGCATTCTGGGTGTTTGTGCAAAGCCCATGCAGAGCTCTGAAATAAGAAAACAATGACTCCTCTCTGAGCCTCAGGTCTGTGCTCCTGCTTCAATCTCACAATCCCGCCGGGAGCCAGAGCGCTGGCCTGGGTCCCCTCCACATCACCAACCTACTGATTTATAAACTCATTAACGTCGCCCATGATATCATATCTGGGCAGTACCTGGGTTGCAGTACCTCTCCCCCATGAATTTTCAATTAAAGTACGGCTCCCGCACAGCCCGAGGAAGGCCTGTTTCACGTACTCTGTCATGCCGTCTGGGGGTGTGCATCCTGACGGCACGAACTCGAGCTGGAATGTGCACACGTCCAAAAAGAGAGCGTAAAACACACACGACGAAGTCATCCGTCAATCGCAGCCGCGCATAAAGCATTTGATAATGAGCGTTTTTGGAAAGGTTCCTGTGCGTTTAGCAGCATGCTAATAACGGTTAATGGCACTTTGAGAAATGCTCTCTCTCCTGCGAGGCAGCGCAAGTAAATATTTTAAGGTCAGAGGCACTGGCCCCTGGGATGCCGCTGTTAAAATGGCTTAATTAAAATAGATTAAGTTGGTGTTGAATGTTTAGGTAAGATTGCAGCTCACGCTCGACCCACAGTAGATGGGAGTGAAGGAGCCGGGGAGAGCGAGAGAGAGAGAGAGAGAGAGAGATGGGGGAGCGCTTTTGTAATGTAGTATTAAGTTATAAATGATCCTGTGGAATCTCACTTTTGCAGCTGTGTGTTTCTTAAGAGCTGTGGTAATTGGCGGTCGCGGTAAAGGTCAACGCGACCGCGCTCATATCCCATGGGCTGCAGCGGTAATCCGTGCGCTGTCTTACGCCTCATCTCTCGACACTCTGTCTGAAACGCTGAGTGATGTAGGGCGCGGAACACGGATTCCTGGAGCGGACGAGATTGCTCCCCAGCCCGATTGATCCGGAAGCTTCTGCAGAATCTGAGCTCGAGGCATCACGTCTCAGAGAGAGCTCTTTCTCTGGATTAAAGCGAAAAGCTTCTTTGAACAGCCTTTTGCTGAACTGTTCAAAACTCACGTTTACTTTACCTCAGCTGCATATAATTTCTGTGTACATTTAATACCCAGCCATGAATTCACTGTGTCTCAGGTGACATTTTCAAATCATATCACTGCCTGGATATAATGAGCTGAGCTGCATGGTATGTGCAATTTGCATCTAAAAGACTTCTGCCGTATACGGGATATGATTTCTCTTCGTGCTTAGCTTCCTGAATCCGCACTGAGGGATTATTCTACCATGAAACAACTTCACTAGAAATGAGCCTTGTCATTTAAGGTGCTAAATAAAACAGAAACCGAAAATAACCCCACTCAAGTGCACCAGCACACGCGTAGCCCACCAGCTCTCAACTGAAGTGCCTAAAGAGATTGGCTGATGACGTCGATGATGAAGTGAGGATGACGATAATGTTGAAAATAATCATCACTATTATTAGCATGATTAAATGTGCCCTAATTTACGGTATCTTAGAATGCAATGACGTGAAGGAAATGTAATATATTGGCAGTTGTGATTAAAACCAAACTGATCAATAGTGGTTGTATGCTGTGGGGGGGTTGGGGGGGGTGGGGAGCAAGGGGCAAGGGTAATTTTGAAAGACACGCGAACCCCTTAACCCCTCCCCGCGCCTCCCTCAGCCACTCCCTGGCGGTTTCCGCGCCGTTTCCTGCGGCCTGTATCCGTTACCACAGCAGACAGAACAGAGATCAGTGGCTCCATTGAGAGGTAGCCGACAGGCCTGTGGGTAGGTGAGGTAACCTCCCTGGAGGACCAAAGTCCCATTACTGTGAATCTCTCTCCCCTTCTCTTCTCTGGGATCAGAATGGGGCTCTATTTATAGGCCGCAGTCATCACATCTGCTCTCACTCACCAGCCCCCGACTCTGGCCCCCGGGGGCCACACTCTCTGGAGGTCCTCCCGGAGGTCAGAGAAATGACCTGCCCCCTCCCACCCACCCACCCACAAACTCTCACATGCTCCAACATTCATACAGATGCATGTGCACACACAGCCATCCATGCACAGGAAAAAGCACAAAAATATGCACATACACCGAAATCCAAACAAGCACACACAACCAGGCACACACACACACACACACACACAGAGTTTATTATTAATGTTAATGCCAGTTATCAACCCAAGTGTTCATCAGTGCTGGTTAATGAAGAGGCAATGAGCTGAGCTACAGTAAGATTTGAAGTCTTTGGCTAAGGTGGAGAATCTGGTGGCTAGTTCTGTGATTGGCTTCCTTATGCAACAGACTGAAATATCGCTCCCAGTATCTCGCAAAGCTTTCACAGAAATATATTGAGTAATATATTGAGAAATATATTGAGTAATACAGGCCAAAGTCATATTAATCTATAAAGTATATGTGGATGTCTTTAGATTTTAAATCCGCAAGCTAAAGAGATTGTTGTGTCCAAGTTGAAAAAAATGCAATCCTGATATGATTGAATCACTTCTGTCAAAGATCATTTTCTTTTGAAATAGCTTTTTTAATCTCTATTATTCAGTGTGTTATTTTTTCCTTATCTTCAAGCATGGTCTTTTTATAGCTATGCCCGCAACCGCCAAACTTATCAACCTGAATGGACTTTTTTTACAAAAAAATGAATAGATTGGGTTTAGTCTGTCTCAGACTTTCAACAGAAGCACCAGTGATGGAAGTGAAAGCCACACCTTGCTACTGTTACATGTTACTGGAGTTTCCCCTTGGAAATGTCAGCTTTTACGTTTGGACTGTGTTTTAACATTGATAAGAAGGGTGTGTTTCTGCCTGGGTCTGCATGGCACAAAAGGCCAAGGTCCGTAAGGTAGGAAAGGCCACCAGGAAAGTTCACTCTCATACGGTAGCTAACGCTAATGCTCTCTCTCTCACTTCCCATGACACACGCTAGCAGCCATGCTAATGCTAATGTTCACGCAGCCATGTATCTATGCTAATCCTCTCACTCTTTCCGTACAGACATACAGTAGCAGCCATGTTAGTGTGGAGTAGGTGGGGGGGTTTGTGGGCGCGGATTCACAGTATCTCCAAAGGGGAAATACTTAGCCTGGGTGGGGGTAGCAGAACTGGAGCTGTAAGATGGGAATCTCTCTCATAGTCATGTAATATCATCCTCTGTGTCCAGAACGACAGGGCTTTTCAGGTCAGGTCAGCTGAGACTAAAAACCATCACCAATTCCATCACTCAACACCTTAGTGTACAAAGTTGGTACAAATTAGGAAAAGTCATATAGTGTTAATTGTTTTTTAAGAGACGTCAAACATTGAACCGGGTCAAATTGACCCCAAAGATAATATGAGGGCTAAGTTAATGCTTGACATTATTTGTAACAGAAAGCCTTGTTGTTAGTAAAAAGTGCACAGTAAATTGTTCGCATTTGTACAAAGCTGCTTTGTGCGTTTAAAAGGGATAACGTCACTCATTTATTTTAACTCATTTATCTGCGGCTGGCATTGGAAAACAGTGTCATTGTAACTTACCCCCCAAAAATAAACGGTATTACATCAAAGCCACATGACCCAATCCCTGATCCGGCCAGTGTGAGCCATATTGCACTGTCCTGTCCGGGCATCATTCGTCTCCCTCACCTTTTGCCTACGTACGCTGTAGTCTCACGGTGCGTTCATGCGTTTTAGGGAAGGTTCAGCAGGTTGCATGTGAGGAGCTAAGTGCTCAATCAAACAAAGTAGGTCTTTGTGTCACTTTCCTGGCCGCATACAGGGCCCTTCCTCTCAGGATAATTCCAGAGGGCTGAGAAAAGGCAGAGGAGGATGTCGTTCTGTAAACACCATTTTGTCTCCATGCAGCGCGTCAGGTTTGTTTGCCCTGCCGGGCAATGCTGTTTACATGGTGTTTTTCGTCGCTGCCCCTGGGAGCACTGAGGATAAGGCGGGCATCCACCTGCAATGGTGGAGTTGGGTGCAACAGCAGTGAACTCTAGGAGATGTAGTCCTGGATATGACAACAGTGTGGGTTTGGAGATGGAGCCCAACAGCAATGTACCCTGGGAGATATTGGCCAGGCCTACACCTGTGCACTCTGGGAGATGTAGGCCATTCCATCCACAGTGTAGGCCTACTCTAGGGGATATAGGCTATTCTTTCAGCTGTGCACTCTTTCTCTCTCCCTCTTCCTCTCTCTCTCTCTCTGCAGTTTTAATAACAGCTGTTACCGTTAAACCCGGGAATCATTTCTAAGTTAGACACAGCAAGCCGTTTGGGTCAGGCGAATACGTTGCATCTTACTTGCTTCTTGGACATCCTTAAGTGAGCCAGTGTAGATGGTCCAGTTCTGAAGACCCTGCACATCTTTTGTGCTGACAGTGTTGCTGGGCAGAAGAGCATGTGGGCCCATCTCACTGCTCACAACCTACCATGGGCCACCACTCACCATCTCTTCAGGCAATCTCCTAGCCCATTTCAGCCGTCTGCTTAATTTGCACACGCACAGTGGCCATGATGCTCTTGACTTAACTCACCCACAGCGAGGCTCCGGATGGATGGAGCAATGCGCTCTAGGCACAATCACAATTACCAACATCCCTCTTTCTGCCTCTTCAATGTGAAAGCCTCCGCTGCCTTTGAAATATTTTTAATTGCTCACATAATGCTTCCTAAAGCGCCGGAACATAAATAGAAATGCTTCATTACATGACTGCAAGCCAGCTCCTAACTATCGAGAGGACAAATCAACATTTCTCTTCGACAACAACATAACTGTCGGTTCCTTAATTTTTATAACTGCATTTTTGGTGTTTGCTTATGAGGCAATTGCATTTTTACAAGCCAAGCGCTGCTGGAGTTAATGTTGCGAATGGTGTTGTGTTATTTCTGGTGAACTGTGACATGTCATGCGGTGTTGTTTCACAGCAGGGCAGACTACAGCAGATGTTGAGATGCTGAAGGGTTTATTCAAATCATAAGAAGAGCAGCTGGCATGACTTATTGGAGGGAGTGAGGCAGAACGGAGGGGTCACCATTGTGTTCTCCCAGTGAGATACTGAACACGATTTTACACCGGAACACTCTCTGTCTCTCTCTGATCTGTAAACATACTGGGGGTAGCTGAAGATGTGCAGAAAAACGTGATTGCATATGCGTCTAATGCTTCAGTCTGCACGTCTGTGTGTGTGTGTATGTGTGTAGTTCTGTGTGGATGTGTGCATTTGAGTGTATGAGTGTGTGTGTGTGTGTGTGTGTGAGTGAGTGTCAACAAGTATTTGTATGTGTGTGATGAGAAGTGGAGGAGTGTGTAAGTGGTTACATGAATGTGTGAATACATGTGTGTGAATGTGTGTGCCTGTGTGTGTGTGAGTGTGCATGTTAATGTGTGTGCGAGTAAGCTTGTGTGTGTGTGTGAGTGTGCATGTGTGTGTGTGTGTGTATCCAAGATGACGTAATGCAGCTGCATTCCTGCTGCTGTCTCTGGGGCAGTGCTGACTGTTCTCTAACCTCTGTCGTCTTAAAGGGACCACGCGCTGACAGAGTACAGGGCCCCAAGCTCATCGCCTTATGGGACCCACCCTGCACCACCTAAATTAAAGCCCCTGTGGAGGACACACTTGATCCTCTTACTCATCTTCCTCCTTTTTGCCATTTTTGTTTGCTCTCCATCTGTAATTGATAATCACATGATAAACTAATAACCCATGAATGATCATAAAGACCTGTTATATAATCAGTGTAGACATGGATACTGCGGGACTGGGATCAGTACATTTCTCAGTGTCTCATGCAAATGAGTAGATGGTGGGTTAGCTAAACATCTATATTTGTAAGCGCATCTTGTGCATTTGATTCATGTTGACCTGCTAATTTACCTCCAAGTTTAAAATGGCCAGTAATATTTGTAGGCCTGTTTTACCACTGCATCATTGTCTGTGTGGGTGAGCGCAAACTAGCGTGTGTATCCTCCAGAGCGCATTTATTTTGATTAATCCCTATTAATATCGCAGGCTGTAACATGGCACGAGTCATCTGTAGGTACATGTGAGATGCTCACCCTCTTATAGAGCTGCATAATCATCTCTCTCAACACATCTGCCAATCATCACAGGTCAGACCAAAACAGGTGAAAAGACATGGCTAACCACATCTAACAAGCTGAACTGATAGACACACTGTTCATTGGCAATGTACTGAATCCTGCAATGTTCATATTGAAGTGTCAGAACTGGTAAAGGAAGTGAGTATGATAAGGCTCTATGCTGCATTGACAGAAAGCATTCCAGCATTTTGTCTTGTGGAAGCACTTTTAGTTTTATGTGCAATATAATACAGTGCTGTAAATCTACAGTGACCCCGATGCGCTGGGGCGGGGGTGAAGTAAAGATTGAAGAGAAATCTTGCGTCTGTCAGTGATACGAACGCTCACTCAACCCCCCGCCATTGCTGGGTACTGGAAATAGAGCTACATCTGCTCTACGCTGCAGTGCCGCGTGTGGCATCTTCCCCGAGTGTTGCCCTCCGCACTGTTGCCAAGGTGACGCAAACACGGTTATCGCTCCATCTTAAAAAACAGAGGCTAGAATCTCTTGACAGCTGAACCAAGGGTGTTAGTGCCGGCACTGTGCCCTCGTCTCTTCTCCGCGCGGTAAAAAAAACTAAACAAAATCGCTGCTACCCAGCATGCCTCTCTGTCACGATGGCTGCCCTCTAATGATGGGCTTCTTTCCTGGGTCTTTTCCAGCAAATTCTGTTTGTTACTTTATCTAAACTGTTCTCAGCAGAGGAAAATAAAGCCTGGAATATTCCTTGCGCTTTGTTATGGATTTGTTTGACCTGACCACTGTCAACGCTGCTCGTTCACTTGCACATATTTCGACCCGCCTGTAATCAGGCCTGGGGCCTTTACCGCTATTTTCTGGTAGGTTTACTTGTAGTCTGACTGCAAAACAAATTTGGTGAACCCATCCTTAAAGCTGTTATTGTGCAGTTCTCTTGTTCTGGACTGAAGGAATTAGCTCAGTATGCAGAGCCGTGACTTTTTGCATTGCTCCGTGTGGAATGAAACGCTGTCCGAGTAGCCAAGTACAGTTTGGAATTTGGGTATCCAGTTTCCTCTTTATGCTAGCTGCAACACTGCGGAAGGCTGAACTTGAGCGTACTGACAGACGCACGGAGCAGGAGCGGTTTGGCACTGGGGGGACTTGTGGGATTGCCGAGGTACAACTGTCTGGAGGCCTCTAACCATGAGACAAAACGAAGAGAAACAATCTCCATGCGGCTTGGCTTCTCTCTCAGAGAGAATGTCCCTTTTTGAAGACTCCAGTCCTACCCACCCCCCTCTATAATGATGAAGCCCTGTGCTCATTTCCTGATAGAGACTTCAGATTTTCCGTTCTGAAGCAGGCTAAATTTGGGATCCCCGCTCAGTCCAAGGCCGCTGTGTGAAGAATGCAGATTTGTCATGGTTACAAGTGTTCCCGACAGTGTTTTTTTTACATTCCGCCTCATCCACTGCCCGTGAGCGCGCTGCACGCATACTGCTGCTCCCGAAGTCCACCTCCCGTCCTCGTCCTCTGACGTCCCCCCACAGCATTCCTTACTACATAAATAAACCATGGGCTACTTTCCTCTCAAATTGTGCTATTCCTCCCCGCATCTCTCTGAACCTCCTCCACAGTATCTCCCAGGTGTGGCTGCTGACCCAGCTGCGAAAGATTTAGTCTCGTAAACAGCATATTTTCAGCTACAGCAGATTTAGTCCAGATTCAGTCCAGATTCAGACCCTTAAACGGCGTGTTGCTGGAGTGCAATGCGGCAGTCACTCTGTTTAAACACTCACTTCAGAAATGTTAAGCAAGTGTGCCATTTTCCAAAGGATCTGCTGCAGGACTTAAAGTACGTATTTCCTGAGCAATTTTTTTTCAACTGCAGGATGTACTATTAGGGTATTTTTCCTTTTCGCCTTGGCTAACTTTTTGGCACGTTGCTTTTTTGAGGTTATTCCTAATGTGTGAGCGGCAGATTTGACACCTGGTAGCTATATTATTCTGGCAGTAGCGATCTTTCTCTCGCTGGCTTTATAAAAGTTTTCATATGCCTCAGAATTCCTGTCTTTTTAAGATCAGGGCAGTGAAGTGAAAGGATTCCTCCGATTTAATGAAAAGCCATTTGGTTAATGTGGCGCTCCACCGCATTCATTACTGGGAACCCAGAAGCGACAAATTTCCTCCCTGTTGTGTAAGCCATCTGGTGACTCCTTTCCTGTTGAACGGGCAGTGCAGTAGAATGACATCATCATTTTCTCAGGGCCACCCATTCACAATTGAGAGACAAAAAAAACTTTCCCTGTTTTATCTCCTGATGTAAAATTTCTTCAGGACATAGTGCGTATCCATCTACACTTTGACCAACTTGAGTGCCCTTCTTTTCAGGTGTGAGAACATACGTGCCTGCTGCTGTTGGTGCTTAACATCCAGGGGCAAGTGGTCTTGGCTTCAGGGTGCTTTTCTCTCTCTTTTCTACCATGGCCTCCATGTTGTCAGTGCCCAGGACGGCACTGGGAAGAGCTCCGTCTGATTAAGACGGGATAAGAAACAGAAACGGTAGGAAGTGCTCTGTACATTTCCACAGAGATGTTAGAGAGTGAGAGCAAGAGGGGAGAGTGACAGAGAAACAAAGAAAGAGAGATAGTGGAAGAGAACAGGGAGAGCGAGAGAATGAGAGAGAAAGAAAGAAAGAGAGAGAGAGACAGATGCTGTTTCTCATTCTCGGTCCATGTGAGAAGGGGTTGGGGGGTAGTAATGGCCCAGCCTCAGCTGGCTTCCCCCAGGCCCTGCGTATATTTTAATACCCCCGTGTTGGGGGTAGGAGGGGGATTGTATCATTCAGGCTTGCCTAATCTCCACATCAGGTCCCCAGACAGTTACCGCAGATCCCGGGGTCCCTTTGCTTCTCTTGCCTTGGGCAGCTTGCATGGGGCCTTTGTCTGAAAATGACTATTTTTACAAAGTAAAATGTGTTTTTTTAATTACATCGTAATGCCCTCTGGCACTTTATGAATACTGTAGTATGATATTTTTTGCAGGACAGAACAGGTGCAGGTTTACACATAAAATTTCTGTTTCTACCCATAAATGGAATTGTGTGTGTGTGTGTGTGTGGGGGTGGGGGGGGGGGGGGTGTGAAGAGAATCATGGTCCCTGAGAGGCATACATGTCACACTTTTTAATTTGGTCCCCAGGAAAATGGTGATTGGCACCGCATGGAACAATCTATAATAGCTCCGTAGCTCCAACAGCAATTACCTAGAGGGACTTTGCTATGATGTTAATAGATGACATGCATTTTGTGTTTGCAGTAGTGATATAGGCATGGTGTAAGTCCTAAGGAATGCCCATAGGCTCACGGCTCGGGAGGGATTACAGGGTAATGTGCCTGGAATGTGATTAGCGGGTCATGTAGGCTCTCTCAGCAGCTACGTGTAAGGCCTGACATCATATCTTGTGATAACCGTGCCCTAAACTGAGCTAATGTATGCACAAAGGCAAAGGCTGCCGGTCACGTTCCTGCTCTGGCTGCATGCGGTTTGAATTTTTTGGCACAATAGAAGGCTTCCTCATTTGGAACTTGATTGGTTGTGAAAATAAGGGAAAAGTGAGTAACAGACGAGGCCCCCTCCCTGCAATTACGGCCAATCTTTGCAGGTTAAGCACACCAGGTACGTGTATGCTTGGCTGTAGGAGGCATTGAAATGACCCCTTGTTGTTGGCCCCAGTAAAATGACCCTGTGTATACGTGGAAAATCTGTATGGGAAATGGCCCTTGGTTGCTGTGTAAGTGGGGTAAATCAGTGAGGGAAACAGTCCCTGGTTGCAGTGTAAGTGGGGTAAATCAGTGAGGGAAACAGTCCCTGGTTGCAGTGTAAGTGGGGTAAATCAGTGAGGGAAACAGTCCCTGGTTGCAGTGTAAGTGGGGTAAATCAGTGAGGGAAACAGTCCCTGGTTGCAGTGTAAGTGGGGTAAATCAGTGAGGGAAACAGTCCCTGGTTGCAGTGTAAGTGGGGTAAATCAGTGAGGAAAACAGTCCCTGGTTGCAGTGTAAGTGGGGTAAATCAGTGAGGGAAACAGTCCCTGGTTGCGGTGTATGTGGGGTAACCTCGGTGATGAGTAATGCGCGTGTTATCTCTCGCCCTGTGTGTTCCACATTGTTGCTAGGAGAGATAGTGTAACCTAGATATTTCTGGCATTCATGGGGAGGGAGGGGGGCGGCTGCTGGTGCTCCTTTAGAAGGGACTCTCGCCCTCTTATAATGTGATGACAGTGATGTCGTGCCGTTATGCCCTCGTTAAACAGATGAATAAAATCAACTGTTATTTCAGCAGTGCTGAACGGATGGACGCTAAGATTTGAATATAACTAAGGCATTAACCGGCTTTTAAATAGGCTGTTAAAGCTTCATGAATAATTAATAGTGGCTTTATTTTAAACGACTTTCATTTAAATTACTCAAATGACTCATTTTGGCTCTCTGTAAATGTGTTTGATTATTTTCTGGGTTGCGTAGTACATGACACAGATTTTGAGCTCTTGTGGAGAAGCTGATACTGCCTATCACGCTGCAAGTGTTCGCCTGGCAACTCCTCGGCCCGACAAACTCCTCTGACTCTGGTCACAGCAGAGGTTGTATGGAAATGACCTGGTTTCTGAGGTAATCAGAGGCAGCGATGTGACGTAATTGTGACTGCGGAGAAGGCTGAGCAGTTCTGCCGCCTTTTTTCAGCCATTGCTGATGTTCGAGGTGTTTGATGCTGGTGTTTTTTCAGGCTCTGCTGATGTTCGAGGTGTTTGATGCTGGTGTTTTTTCAGGCATTGCTGATGTCCGAGGTGTTTGATGCTGGTGTTTTTCAGCCATTGCTGATGTTCGAGGTGTTTGATGCTGGTGTTTTTTCAGGCTCAGCTGATGAGGATGGAGGCATCTGTTACGTTTCAGACACAGAGACCCAATAGCAGACAAGGATATAGCAAGAACGAGGTTTATTTCAGAAGGTGAGGTCAAAAAGCCAGGATATCAAAATGTACAGTACAAAAACGGAATGCAAAGAGTAGTTAGGAAGCTAAAGTCGAAAACCGGAAATCAGAGGCAGAGTTACAAAATCGGCAGGCAAGGCAAAGTCAAAAACAATCAAAAGTCGAAAAACCAGAAATCAAAGGCAGAGGTACAAAAACGGCAGGCAAAGGCTAAGTCAAAAACAATCAAAGTCGAAACCAAATGGCAAACAAACAAAATCGCTAGGCTATCTCGGGTCGTACGGAAAAGGTTGTCTCAGGTATGCAATAAGTCACTGGCTTTCTAATTCTCAGGCTCAGGAAATAATGGGTACGTTCTGACAGGGAACGAACAGATTTGTGGGTCTATATATACGTATAGGAAAGGGAGGGGTAACAAACTACGTGAGGTTAACACATGAGGTCGAAATGAAACAATCACGTAAACATAACAAAGACATGGAAGGGACTCGGAAACATGCATAACAAACAACGGGCTCGAAGTGGAGCGGAGTGTGCTCAGTAATCACGAGAGGTGAAACTACATACAAGCAGCTGGGGCGAATAAGAGATCGCGGACAAACTGGTTAATCTTGTTAATACCTAACTATAAGACAGACCGTTAGTTCGTTAGTAGACATTTATGTTAATAGGTTTAGTAAGTGCATTTAATTAATAAACCACCCGAGTGATTGTTAGCACGAGTTAGTAATCTATACATTTAGCGTAAGGGAAACCAGGAAGTAGCAGAACACGAAACCCTCGGAAATCCCGAAGTCACCTAAACAGTGCATACACGAGACAGGGTAAACAAACACACGAATGCGACTCAGACAACCCACGAACAGAGGGGAATGCAATGATGAATGATAATAATAAACAAACAGACATACATAATAACAGAACATCACAGCATCATGTTTTCCTCTTACCCCACCCTGAGTGAGGGGTGGGGGGTGGGGGGTGGGGGGTGGGGAGTGTGATCTCAGTGAGGATGAGATTACTGACCTTGTCTGCAGTTTGGGAGCCAGAGGTTTTTTCCCTTCTGTGCTCGGCCCCGCCCCCCCCTACCCGCTCCCACAAACCTGCTATTTATGCTGACCAGACATTACACACGTCAGGGCCCTCAGAAAGCAGCCTTACAGAGGTGTGTCTGCCATGACATCACCTTACACAGGGCGTCCGGAGTGACATCATCAGTCTGCCCCGTAGGTACTGGAGCCTGGCGTCTGCTTCTCTCTCAGCTGCTGATAGAACTCCGAACTCTAAACTGTTATGACTCATGGGCCAATTTCTTAAGGCAAAGTTTAAGGAAATAAACCCAGATGAAGTCAGCTAGAATAGCAGCAGGCCAATGGAAAGCCATTGTTTGCAAGCCTTTTTGCATGCCTGTCACCATTTCCACTGCTGTGAAAGCAGTAACACTGGGCCAAAATGGGGTATGATCTGTTGTCAGTTTCAGCCAACAAATTATCATCTGCTTTCAGAGAACATGGATTAAGAAAACAACAAGTGTCTGATAATATCTTCAACTCACTGCCTAGTGCACTGCCTATTCCAACTATTGCCTTTGGGAACATTGCTAAAAGGTCTAGACTGAATATTTATTTATTTATTTATTTATGTAAGCTGTACAGCTGTTTCATGATTCTGGCATATGTGCAGATAATATGCAGCGCTATCTCTTCATAGCCAGTGTGACGGGTCCATAATACGTTTCCCATCGTTCTCTTGATTTAGGAAAAGTGGTGTTTCTGCCACCGTTTCTCCCCAAACCTGTCGTTAGAGAGGAGCGTCGGTGAGGGCCATATTCACAGGCAATCTGGAAGGAAGGAAGGAAGGAAGGAAGGAAGGAAGGAAGGAAGGAAGGAAGGAGAGGTAGTGTTAGCGCCTGTTAGGACTTCTCTGAGGTGTATCGGATGGACAGCACGGCTGCTCATGGACGCCATTATGGTCCCTTTGCTGGTCTGAGTGATCTGTGGCTTTCTGCGTGAGGAAGTTGTTTCACACGGAAGATCTGAAGAGTGAGAAAGAAAGAGAAAGGGAGAGGAGAGAGGGAAGCGGAAAGCGAAAGAGAGAAATACTCAGTTCTCTCCCTGTGGAAGGATCTCTCACCATGACCCCGCGCTGCGTATGTTTTCTTTGGCCGTCCACTGAAAGCCGCTTTTGGCACACGTCCCCCACTGTCCCCACACGTACTTATGTGGGAAGGCGGGGATTTTCTGATTAGCTGAGGTCAGGCGCAGGGTGGGGGATCCAATTATCTGGAGTCAAGCTGGCATCGAAAATGAGAAATGGGCAGCGGCTTATGAAACGCAGTCTGACCTAAATGTAGGGCAGCGTTAAATGCCGCGCTCCGGAGCCGAGGTGGAAACCGTGGTAACAGTAGTAACCATAGTAACAGGTGGACTGGATGGGGCTGGTTGTGCCATTGTTACCCTGCTTTGCTGTAACGGCTAATTACCACAGAGCAGCCGAGTGATGATGAGCAGGTAATCCCTCGACTGTCAGCCCATGTCGATCTGTGTCATTTCCACCCTGCTATTAGTGTCAGGGATTAAGGGATGATTTATCTGTCGCGCAGGGACAGGTACTGATACAAGGGGAGAGCAATGTTCAAGATTGGAAGTCTTTTGAAATTATTTTTTTCCAGTTGATATTATTTCAGCACATTGTAACAAAATATATGACAGTTGTAATGAGTGAAACATCTGGGATGAACCAGTTATAACTGGTGCAGGCTGGTCACAACCACTTATAAGAATCAGCTTGTTTTGTATAAGCGCTGTAGCACCACGTGGCTCTGTTGGGGTTCGCTTACTTCTGCAGCTGGTTTTCTGAGTCATTAACGATGAGGAAACGGGTGCTCTAATCCGCACCTGTCGAGTGCAGTCAGGAGAAAATGGAGCTGTCGCTCGGGGGATTTCAGATGACACATTTTTGATGTGTGACAAGTGAGTCACTGCACAGCCTAGCCAAGCCAGTTTGTGCCTGTAACACAACTTCCTGCTCATATCCTCTTGTGAATCAAGAACACAGTGTGTGTCTGTATGTGTGTGTGCGCATGTATTACGTGCAACATAGTGAATTTCTGATTACATATCATACATATTAGTGTTTTAATGTCACTTTGAAAAATAATGGGTAGTAGCTTTGCAGTTAATATTCAGCTGTTACAGACAACCACAAAAAGCAATGTATGCTCAACTTTAATTTCCATACTAATTAAATTTTTTAAGGATTTTGTTTTGTGAAACACAATTTGTATGAAATCACCTCCCACGTGGTGTCATACCTGCAGTTAGGTTCTGCTCATGCCTCAGCTCTTCGTTTTGGGGGGGCTCAGTCTAACCAAATATGTGCAGTTCGGGTCTTCCCGTGACCCCTTGCGGGGGTGCAGCCAGTCATTCCCTCTCCCCCAGACAAGCCCCTTAAGGGGGCGACTACATCACACCCCAGGCACTTGAGCCGTGCAGCCTGCACGTGTCGCCTCGCTGATGTGATTACATATTAATCGCCTGTTACCGATACCGTGGCAACAAGGAGTATCAACACTGGGGACGCGTCTCCCGCCCCCCGCACCCCTCTCACCCATGCTCTTTAACCGAGGCCATAAATTTGGGGCGCAGCGTTTCTTTCCCCTGATGTCATGACAGCGGATCTGGGGGTGTTGGGTGCTATGTCCTTTCTGGGCTGGGTCCACATCCACTGCAGTGCAAACACACTACCTCACCACGAGTGGAACGCATGTGTCCCGCACGCACCTGCTAACCAGCGGCATTCCCGCCTGTAACAGTGAAGCCGCTATCCGCTGAAAACATTTTTTTTTATCAATTCATTTGTATTTGTGCAGTGATATTTACATTATCATGTTGATTCAGAGTGCTTCACAGGGGACATGAGTCAGTGTGGGGAATGCCGTAAAATGTTTCCCCGACTCCTTAACAGGCAATCAAGTTGAAATCTGTGGAAAATGGCAGGATAGAGGCGTATGATGCTGGATGACCTCACGGTCGACGCTGATTTATTTAAGAGCCTTGTGCGCCACGCAGGTCATGCAATCGCATGATACATGTGTCATCCTTGACCTTTCACTCTGCTGTCCCCGCTCCTGAGGGCCCGAGTCACATGACTGGAGCTGAATCTACCGCAGTGGGCTCTCCCCGGTCCGGGCCCATTGTTCACGAGGTGGCTCCTGATGTGCATTAACAGGTCTCCGTGTCGCGTTCTCTGGGTTTACGAGCTCATGCACAACAGCTACAGCATGACTCTACCTGAGCTTTGACCGTCGTCCATGTGTTCCGCATTCAGTGTCTGGAAAAGAAAAAACGGTCAATTGTAGTGAGTTCCCCTCTAAGCTGGCTGGTTTTGGTTAGCGTTTGTGTGGGGCAGCTTCTCCTCTCTGCGTTTAGCCGCGCGGCGGGTTCGCTGGCAGCTGTGCGGAGCTTATTGTGGTTTATTAGCACACAAAGAAGCGGTCGGCTGCAGCTGCCTCCCCGGGAATAGAGGCTGACGGGGACGGTGACGCATGCGCCTATTTGCGGCTCTGACGGAGCGCCGCCATGCCAAACTAATAAAGGCACGTGCGCGGCCTGCTCACAAAGCTTCCTAATTAACCGCAGAACTCCGACCTCTGGGAATGCCGGGCCCACACCCCTCGGACCGGCTTCACCTTTCACAACCGCTCTGAGTCTGTGGCAAACAAATGGACACAAATAAGCTTTTCTGGCATGCGCACACATTGCTTATATAGACACCCTATAATGATAAAAACAGTTACTGAACCAGTGGCTCTGGCAGGGAGAGCTGCTGTGTTGGTATGTGGCCAGTAGGAGGTGTCGGGCTGTCCACACTGGCTCTGACTACACCAGGTTTCATCAGAATTTGTGGCGGTTCGTGGTAATTGAAGGCTTGCAGAGCAGCAGAGGATGTGTTTACTGCACTTGTACCGAAGGCCTTCGTGTCCAAGTGACCCGTTTTCTCTGTCTTTCCACCTAAGGGCATAACCCCAGACTGGCTCATTTTCTCCAGGCCAGTGATTGAGGAGTGTGTGTGTGCAAATGGGACGAGGGGATAGCTCCGCGATGGGCATTAAGGTTTTTCAACATTTGTCCACAGCCTAAATTTAGGATTTTTGTTTCAAAGACTACTTATGAAATGAAAAAGGCGACTTCAGCGTTACACTTCTTGCTGGGCAGTGTGACACTGGCCGTAAAGAGAACCTGAGCAGTCTCAGTGGCATGGCCGGTAGAGCACTATCCGCATGCTCGCTGCGACGTTGGCGGTTCAAATCCGACCGCGCGACCTTTGTCGCGTGTCTCTCCCTCTCTCTCGCTCCCCATTCTTCCTGTTTCTCTATACTGCGCTGTCCAATAAAGCTGAAAAAGCACTTATAAAATATATAAACAAAGAGACCCTGAAAAAAAGCTAAACCCACCCGCAGCGTAGAGAAAGCAAGCTTGGCCTGGACCGGGGTTCATCCATGTTTTAATCCGCCGTGGACAATGCGGCGCTTTGTCCCCGTAGCACTCTCCGCCGCTGCGTGTTTACCATTCCGTAGTAAAGTAGCACTGGCGTGTGACTCCAGCCTCACTCCCACCATCTCTGTGGGAATGCGTCCCGATTCAAAGGGAGCTTGGTTCGCCCCGAGCCCCACGCCCTCGCGCCGCTTTCAGGCCAGAGACCCCGGGAGAGGCGGATCCGCCCCCACGCCGACCCCAGCAGACGGACGGGGCTGCAGCGAGATGCGTGATTCGAGCCGCGCGGCAGAGTGCGTCAATCCTGCGGTGTGTGATTTCGGGAGTGGGGACTCGTGAGCCCCCAGATGGCAAACACAGCGGGGTTAATTGTTCCTTCGTTGGGGGGTGTCTGAGAAGTTGTTAGGTGGGGGGGCTCCCTTTGTCCGAACGAAAGGGTCTTTGCCTGCTGCGGACGTCACATGGTTTTTAATGAAACAGACAGAAGGCAGATGCAACATGAGACAAGTGCAACTCACACATAAAAGGGCTGCGACTGGGTCCCCTTCTGGACCCTGACCTTTAAAGAACCCCTCTTCAGCTGAGGCAGCCAAAGAAAATGACAATATGTTTACGTTCTGGCATTCAGCAGCTGCTGTTATCCAGAGAGGTTGAAACAAATAAAAATTTTACACAAAATCCAGTTACAGAGCTGTATATTTTTACTGAAGCCATTCTGGTTAAGTACCTCGCTCAAGGGTACAATGGCACTGCCCACCTAGGAATTGAACCAGCGACCTTTAAGCCCAGGTCCCGGTACCATTAAACAACAGTGTAGTCATTACTGGCTTGTTATTTATTCATCAGTGTTTGGCCAGCTTTGTGCATTATTATTATTATTTATCAGTGCTTGGCTATTTTTGTGTATTATTATTATTATTATTATTATTCATAATAATAATAATAGTCATCATCATCACAGTCATAATAATTATACTAGAATGCTGATCAGTCAGTTCTGAGGTAACACACAGGAGAAAATGTTTAATGTTTAATGCCCAGCTGCAGTTTGACAGAGCCAGCCCTGAAGCTAAAAATGACAGAAATAATTTAAGCGAAGAAAGGCAGAATTGAGCAGCGGTAAACCCTGTCTCCTCCTTAAGAGAGCGGGCGGGCGGGCAAGCGAGCGAGAGAGCGAGTGCAGCAGCCTGCTCTGCCTCCCCTCCACAGGCCTGTGAGCAGGCCCCAAAGGTGGCCACATATTTGTGTGGTGAGTAAGGAATGCGGTTACATGCCGTACACATTAGCTACGACTGATCCCTGGCTGCCTGTGCGGGAGAGGGAGAGAGAGAGAGAGCGAGAGAGAGAGAGAGTGCAAGAGTCCACGCTCACGGCAAGTGAGCTCATTCACTCGCAGAGAACTGGAGCAGAGCGGAACGTCAGTGTACAGAGACAGAGAGTGAGAGAGAGAGAGAGAGACAGAGGGGGGGAGGAGAGAGCCAGTGAGCGAGCGAGAACAAAAAGGGGAGGAGCTTGAGCAACAGAGAGAGAGAGAGAAAAGAGAGTGGAGCCTGACAACAATAGGGATCTGCATTTTTAGCTGGAGACTCAGAGAGAGAGAGAGAAAGAGACACAGGAGGAGGGATCAGAGCCTCTGCAGCACAGAAGCGTCGTCTCACCGCGTCTCCAGCGCATCGGCAGCACGTTACTCCCGCTACGCTGCTCTCACAAGGGACTCTGGAATTTCTAAATTATCGCGTGTATTTTTAAAAATAGAGTATTTTCGAGGGTTTATTTGTTTTGTTATCGGGGCGCACCGGTTTTGCTCGGGCCCTGTGAAAGCAGGGCGCGCAGGGTTTTGGGACCCCTGCTTGGCTCGGACCAGATGCCCGTGGACATGGTCATAGCACCCCCGGAGGACAGCTTCTGGCAGGAGGCGCAGGAGAACCAGATGAAGCTGAAGATCAGGGTGCGCAGGATGAAAGAGGGGCGGGAGCTCAGAGGTGTGTGACCTGGGGCGGTTGTCAGGGGTGGCAAGGGTATTTTTTGGGGGGGGGTGCATATTTTTGAGTTAGCTCACAGGGTGGTGGTGGGGGGGGGGGTTGTTGTTGAGGGTGTCAGGAGCATGTTGGGTGGGTGTGAATTGTTGGGTGCTCGCATGGAGGGGGGGTGTCAGGAGCATGTTTGGGGGGGGGTCATTGTGGTGTTTGCTCATGGCTGACGGAGATCAGCCTGTAGAGGAGGGGACAGGACCTCCCCTGTCAGTTGCCACACGCGATCTGTCAGAGCGAGAGCACTCGAATGGAAACGGGCGGACAAAAGCGCCCCTTTCATTTTGGCTTCCCCTCTCTCTCCCCTCTCCCTCTTCCCCTCCCTCTCCCTCCCTCTCTGCAGCTCGACCAGGGCTTTCTCTGAGTTCCTCTTTTTGCGTTAGAGAAGGAGGAAAACCAATCTCCTCAGTGTGAGTGCGTGCATGTGTGTGTGGCGTGTGTGTATGTGCGTGAATGTGTGTGTGCATGTGTGTGCGTGTAAGTACTTTGACAGTGTTTCCGCTCATTTTCTGGCCGTTGTAGCAGCATGGCAGAGAGGGACGCAGAGGCGCTTACTGTAAGACACATCCTGTAGGACCATATAGGACCGTATAGGACTGTACCAAACTGTGTGTTTGATTCTACATCACCGTGCAAAAGCTTTGAGTGCAGTAGCGGAGCAGAGGCACCTCCCCCCATCTCCACCTGTCTCCTGAAGGAAGGAGTAGAGGAAGCAGGTGGAGGTGCAGAGGAGATCGACCCACGTTAGCTTCCCTTGGCACAGGATTGGCACTTTGGTGCTGGGAGCATTACGTGCCAACCTCGTGTGCACATTGACTGCCTGTGTGTGAAGTCATGAGACACGTCTGTACAGGAGACACGCGTGTGCTGCCGTCCCGCAAACATGCCAGGCATCCACACATCTTTACAGGAGACACGTGTGTGCTACCGTTCCGCAGACACGCCAGGCATCCACACATCTTTACAGGAGACACGCGTGTGCTGCCGTTCCGCAGACACGCCAGGCGTCCACACATCTTTACAGGAGACACGCGTGTGCTGCCGTTCCGCAGACACGCCAGGCGTCCACACATCTTTACAGGAGACACGTGTGTGCTGCCGTTCCGCAGACACGCCAGGCGTCCACACATCTTTACAGGAGACACGCGTGTGCTGCCGTTCCGCAGACACGCCAGGCATCCACACATCTTTACAGGAGACACGCGTGTGCTGCCGTTCCGCAGACACGCCAGGCATCCACACATTTTTACAGGAGACACGCGTGCTTGGGGAGTCTGTCTGTTTGCTGCTTGTCTGTCTTACAGGGAAAAAAAGGCGCTGAGATTTTGCGGTCGTCGTGTAAAATTAGCAGCTGCTGTAAGAGTGTGGATCTATTTCGAGGCAGCGCCACCCAGGAGTTTCGCTACCTGCCAACAGGGCCACATGAGCGCGGTGGGTGGGAGCCAATCAGATTTCTCGTGCAGCCGAGGCTCCTCATTTTGGGTAGAGTAGGTGTGATCCAGCATTAGAATGAGGAACTGAGATGCATATTGAGTAAGACACTGTGGTCTGTGGCTCTCCTGGCTGCGTGCGCTGAGGCAGTTATGTGTGCTGGAACAGGACTGGTAATCAGGGGAGGAGATGGTGCAGAGGGGGACTGTAGTACCCAAGGGAGGGGTGCAGGGGTGCAGTGGCAGTCAAGTCATTCAGTCAGATCAATGGCACGGGGGTCTGGTGTGGGGGGGGGGGGGGGGGTAAAGCTGTGCTTATACACCGCCCCCTTCTCTCAAAGGCAGTGTCTGCAGTGGATTTGAAAGGCTGCACAGTGGCAAGAATCAGAGAAAGAAAGAGAGAGAGAGAGACGGGGGGGGTGGGGGGGTGGGGGGTGGGGGGGGGCTCTCTCACTAAAGCGCGGTTGATAACGAGACAACCCTTACATCACATTCGGATCGCAGCTGCACATAGCGGGTGAAAAGTGTGAACGTTTTAAGATCCTCCTCTCAGATATTAAATTTGTTTTGCTGCCTTGACATTTTATGAAATTAGTAAACAGATTTCACTTGTCTGGCATTTATCTGTCAATGACAACAGAATAATAGGTTTCCCTATTAAAGAGGGAATCATAGCAATAGCCTACCTAGCTTAGCCTAGCATAGCATAGCATTTTCCACTCATTTCTGTTCTTCCATGTTGAGATTTCATAGGGCCAAGCAGTAGAGGGGAAAGTCAGTTGAGGTGTGGTGGTGGTGGGTGGGTGCATTGGGCATGCAGGTGGCTGGCATGGTGTGAGAGCCAGGTGCCAGCGTCTCCAAAGGCGGTTGCTGGCGGCGCGGGACGCGGCTGCCGCATTAGCGAGTATTGATGAAGTGGAGCGAGTGCTGATTGGCTGAGGAGGGAGGGCTGGGAACTGGCCGGAGTGATCTGATGCATTAATGAGCCTTAGAGCCGCCCGCCACTGAACTCAGCCATTCATCCTCTGAACCTTTCTCTTTTTTTTTCTTTTTCTTTTTTTTGGCAGTGGCTAAAGAGTGAGGGACGCAAAGGGAGGGTTGTGATGGAAGGAGGGGAGGAGAGCAGAACAAGTGATTACATAAGGGATGGAAAAAAGAGTTCTGCCTCTCGCGGCACAGTGTCCTCTTTTCCAGAGGTTCAGGGGGAGGGGGGTTCCTAATCCCCGTGAACCCCCCACTCTGTGACGGGCCACACTGGAGCAGAGCAGCGCAGTGGGTCAGAACGGGCCCCAGTTTGGCAGAATCTCCCCAGAGCTGTGCTCTCAGGGCTTGCCCTCGGCTGGCAGGGCTTGTTAAAGCCGCTGTGAGGAGTCGCAGCCGTGCGCGACCTCGTTGTAGCAAGGGGCAGGAGTTTGGGGCCGCGCGCGACCTCGTTGTAGCGAGGGGCAGGAGTTTGGGGCCTCGAGCGACCTCGTTGTAGCGAGGGGCAGAAGTTTGGGGCCTCGTACGACCTCGTTGTAGCGAGGGGCAGGAGTTTGGGTATCTCACGTGTTTGACTGCAGTTTAATGATGTTGCAGAAGCCAGCCAACCGAAAGGCAGCTTTTCCATTCAGAAAGGATGGGGAAACACACAGGAGACACACGCACGCTTTGTATGGGGAATCTGCTAATGAGAGGAATATGTGTGTGCTTGCGCATGTTTGTGTGCGCATGTGTGCGTGCGCATGTGTGCGTGTGTGTGTTCAGACGATGTGTGCAGGTGTAGGTGATAGTGTTAGTTCATGTAAGTGTTCGTGATTGTGTATACATGCATATGTGTATGGTTCTGTGTGACTGTTTTTATGTGTTTGTGTGTATGTGCGTGCTGTGTTGTGTGTTTGTGTGTATGTGCATGCTGTGTTGTGTGTTTGTGTGTATGTGCGTGCTTTGTTGTGTGTTTGCGTGTATGTGCATGCTGTGTTGTGTGTTTGTGTGTATGTACATGCTGTGTTGTGTGTTTTTCTGTATGTGCATGCTTTGTTGTGTGTTTGTGTGTATGTGCGTGCTTTGTTGTGTGTTTGCGTGTATGTGTGTTTGCGTGTATGTGCGTTTGCGTGTATGTGCGTTCTTTGTTGTGTGTTTTTCTGTATGTGTGTGCTTTGTTGTGTGTTTGTGTGTATGTGCGTGCTTTGTTGTGTGTTTGCGTGTATGTGTGTTTGCGTGTATGTGCGTTCTTTGTTTGTGTGTTTGTCTGTATGTGTGTGCTTTGTTGTGTGTTTGTCTGTATGTGCGTGCTTTGTTGTGTGTTTGTCTGTATGTGTGTTTGCGTGTATGTGCGTTCTTTGTTTGTGTGTTTGTCTGTATGTGTGTGCTTTGTTGTGTGTTTGTCTGTATGTGCGTGCTTTGTTGTGTGTTTGTCTGTATGTGCGTGCTTTGTTGTGTGTTTGTCTGTATGTGCGTGCTTTGTTGTGTGTTTGTCTGTATGTGCGTGCTTTCTTGTTGTTTTTTCTGGCGCGGCTGCATTTCCCTGCTGAGGGAAGTGTCAGCCCTGTCCTCTCTTGTTTCCATGGTGACAGTGAATGTGGAGGTTACGTGATGAGTGCGGCGACTGAGACCCCATTGTCTGGAGGTGCTGCTCTACCAGTGAAAACGTAGAGCCCCTAACTCTGCAGCGCTAATGGGCAACGTTTCCTCTACGTTGCGCTAACGTCAGCCATTCAGTCAAGCTATTCTGCCTTAATTCATTAATGGGAGTTTCTTCACAGATCTCGGTGCAAACTGTGGCTTGCTGCTTTTTAGCACGTGGAATAGTCCTGTAATGGATAACCGTGCTCCGTCATGACTCTGTAATGACAGCAGGTCCAGATTTAGTCGCTGTAGTTTGTAATAATTCATGGCCTCCCAGTAGTATGTGTTTAAACAAGGCCTGGCCGGCTCTTGTTCTGTATATAGCCACAGCGCAGAGCAAACCGGGGAGGCTTGTGGGGCATTTATATACGATGACTTCATTCCACAGAGCACAACCCCTCCTTTCTGTCCTCACATATGGCTTTCTCCTCCAATTAAAAGGACAGTGTGGTCTTGAGCAAACACAGGATTTTTTCTAACCGCAAAAATGTAAGCGGCATTTACTTATTTTTTTAAAACGTCGGAAAATGTGCTGTTCTCAAGTCGGCTCCAAAAAAAAATCTGTTTATTTTTGTATATATATATTTTTTGTTTGTGGCCTGTCCCTGATGAATGGCTGTCCAGGCCCTACCAGGGGAAGGGTATCATTTTCTCAGCCGTCCCCGGGGGTCCGCCCCCAGAGGATGTGATATCACCATTAAGGAATGACAGTGGCAGGGAACGGCGGCCCATGCTGTGGCTAATTGAGTCAAAGCCCCAGAAACTCCCCGGGACGGGATTAACGCGCACATCGGCATGACAACGGACCCTCCCATGCGATGATGTCACTGGGCCCTGAATGGGGGTGACTTGGGGGGTGTGAATGGAGGAAGGGGGGGGGGGGGCATTGGGATGGAATAGAGGGGTGGGGGTATGGCTCCATATGGTGGGTGAACTTTGACAGGGTGTCAGCATGTGTGTGTGCGAAGGTAGCGAGCAGCTGCCGAACAGGAGGGTAGAACTGTAGAAGGACCGCCCCTCTCTCATGACTGACAGGCAGGACCCTGCCCTTCCGCCTGTATGTTTGCCTGCGGAGGGATGATGTCATCCCGCTTGGCCGCTGCCATTAATAGATAGGAACAGACAGCCTTTCACTCTTTGCTTAAAGGGCCGGTCACCAGGAAGAGCAGGCAGCTACAGGGGAACCTCGCCATTCACAGCCAGTTTCCACAAACCTGTCGCAACGCATCCGCGGCCCCGTGTCAACGCGCGTTTAATCGCAGCTGACTGCAGAGGCCGGGCCTAAAGCAGCGGACAGGTAGCTGTCTCTCGGTTTGAGAAAAACACAGCCTGCACGCAGGGACTGTGGGTGCAAGTCATCATGAGGATTTCTCATGACACAAAATGACTCATTAATCCACAGGGTCAGTCTACTCTCTGTCTGATTCACAGGCTCTCTGGAGTCACCAATGACAGAGCATGTTGTCTTAAGCAATTACCTCACCGGGCGTTTCTCTGTGCTCAACACCTGCCTCTCAGAACCCATGTCCTCATTACACCCAACCACAGCCGTTATCACAGGGTCCGATCTTGAAATGATGAGAGGAATCTGGGAGGCTAAATGTAAGCATTTATACCACGTACCGTATGTGTTTCGGCAAGGCTGAACGCTGAGGAGTGCTAGCTAGGCCTGCACTGCAGCTGAACTAATCGCCTGCAGCAGGCGAGCTCTTCGTGGGTGCAGGCCGAAGCCTGGGCAGCGGGTGATACGCGTGCCCCAGTGATGGCTAGTCAGGGTGGTGCAGAGCTGTGGGAGAAGCCGGGGTGCCGGAGCTAGCCGGGCCGGGACGTCTTCTCTCAGATGAGCCAGTAGATGTGGGGTTGGGGGTGTGAGGGGAAGGTGTGGGGGTAGGGAAGGCGTGGGGGGGGGGGGGGGGTGGTTCTGGATGGGGCCAGCTGGAGGCAGACAGGAGGGCAGAGGGCAGGGGGGTGGGGGTGGTGTTCAGGCAGGTGCACAGAGCAACATGCTGACAGAACCACAGCACATAAAATGCCTTTTCTCTTTTTCTTTATTTTCTTCCTCTTTCTTTCTTTTATCTCCCTCTCTCTCTTTCTCTCTCTCTCTCTTAGCTCATGCTTTTCTATTTGGCCCGGACTCTTCTTGTCTTTCATCCCATGTTAATTATATTCACCCGTCGGCCTCCTCTGTTTCTCAGTGGCTCTATTCAGACGGAGCCCGGCTCTTTTCTCATGCTCTCAGCGTCTCCGAGACGCGCGGCCCAAGTTTGAGCCATAACCCGGGATGATGTCATCGCCCCGATGTCCTGCCTTACTTGGCAGCAGGGCTAATGTGTCCCAGGTCTGAGAGGCTGATTTGAGATTAGGTTCTGAAAGGATCTGATTCGTTCGTGTTTTTCTTGACGTTATCCCTGGCAAACCCAGGTCAATCTGTCTTATTTTTTTTATTGGAAATTGCAGAATTGATGTGCAAGACATTATATTTTATATGTTTTTTGTCTGAGCTTGCATTCCATATGTGTGTGTTTGTGTGTGTCTGTGTGTACATGCATGCATGTGAGTTTGTGCGTGTGTGTATGTGTGTTTGTGTGTGTGTGTGTGTGTGTGTGTGTGCGTGGGGGGACTCTAGAACTGCTGCACCTGTGTCCTGCTTCATTTTCTATCCCTGATGCAATTGTCCAGGAGAGGAGATGAGGTCATGCAGGAAACGGACCCAGAGAAACAGATTCTGTAACCAGATCCGCTGCTTTTTTTAAAGGACCAGAGCTGCCCTTTCACAGCTCTCTGCTGCTTTTTGCACTCATTCTCAAAATGAGCAAATACAGGGGCCACACATTGCTGGAGCCACTCTGCCTTCGGTTGCTCCTAACTGGTGCTCCTAGCCTGTGTGAAAGGGCGCAGTGTAAACCGAACAGCGCACGCCTGTGAGCATGCAGCAATCGGGGGCCTGTTGTGTTACGGACAGTGTGGGCAGGATGTTATCGTCTTAGTGGGGATGGACACAGTCCCCTTGGGATGGGCGGTGAAGTCTTGAGCAGGTTTCAATCAGCAGGATTTCCCCTTTCTGTGGCGAGCAGTCCGGTTTACTCCAGTGTGTCTGAATCTTTACTCTCACAGGGCTTGCGTGTTCCCTGAGCTGTTTTTAGCACGTATTACACCTAAGAGACGCAGCACACATGCCAATCCGCTAACTGTGGCTTTTGAGCCTTTTCTGACAGTGCCTCTCTTTGTCACACTCTATAATGGTCATCACAAACTCCCTGAGGCCACAAGGTGGTAGTTAGTCCTGTTTCAAAAGGTCTACTCGCAGTGGGATTTCAAAGGAAAAATTATTGAAAAGGAAAAAGTCTTATCAGTTGATCTTATTGTTTGTTTGCTCTGAATAACATTGTAGTATTTTCATTTTACGTGTTGTTTTCTGTGTTGTATATGTGTGTTTGAAAAGCCTCGCGAATTAGCATATGCTATAAAGGCTGTGATGCGTCGCATTGGATTTTGTTTTACAATAATCTATGTTTGAATGTATCTGTCGCTATCAAATAAACAATAAATAAGTAGATAAATAAAGGATGCCCGTTAGACCATGGCTGAAGTGTTGCAGTCTCACACTTGACTGTTTGTGTTTTAGCGAGGAGGGTTTGTGTGTTAATGGTCAGTTTAGTTACGAGTGTTTTTGTGTTAAATCACTAGAGGAGCGTTTGTATGTTTAAGCTGAAGCGTCCCCTCTCAACAGTAATTGACAGCATGTTGCCTGTGTTTGCTCCACAGGGGGTTTTGCGGCCTTCTCTTCCTGTTTCCCAGGCCTGTGTGAGGGCAAGCCGGCCACCATCCTTCCCATGAGCCTCTCCCAGCCCTGCCTGCCAGTGGCCAACGTGGGCCCCACCCGTATCCTGCCCCACCTCTTCCTGGGCTCCCAGAAGGATGTGCTGAACAAGGTGAGAGCTCAGGCAAGGCCCCCTGTCACAGCTGCGCAGGAGCCCGTCCCGGCTACGTCTGCAGAGGCTGCACTGGCTGCGCCGTTCTGGGTATAAAAACTGTGGAACGAAATTGACACAGTTTCTCATTCAGCCTCCACACTGGCACCCCCCCCCCACCCCCACCCCCCCAAAGGCTCCGCCCAACCTTCTCAGTGCCGTGTTTATGCACCGTAGCACGTCTTTAGTTCTCCTGACGGAGCTATCTGGAACAGGAGAGGCTGTGCTTTCTGCAAAGTGCTCTGTACATCTGAGCTTATGGTAAAAGTGTAATTACTCACCAGATGGGTGCTAGTGTGGAAAAAAAGGGCTGTTTCCGTTTGGTAGGCCTGGGGTTGATCTGGAACCTTTTAAAACAAGGCATCACCGGTGGAGGCAACAGGCAAACCACCAGACGCTGACTTGAGCCAAATAGACTGTTTTTCCCTCTCCTCCCATTTCCTCTCTTCTCTCCTTGTGTGGCACTTTATTAATTGTGCATTTTGGACTAGGCCCAGCCATTGTTACTAAATTAGACCAATATTGCTTCCTAACACATTTTACTGAACGAAGCAGGGTGGAATGGGGTATGTGGGTGTTCACCCAGGTGTTAACTTGTTAAGGCCGCAGCGTTGCCTTACAATAACGAAACCGGCAAGGAATGTTATGGTGTGTTTATTCAACGTAGGGCTGTGCTGTGCCTGCCAGGAGAATAGCGTTCTTAAGATGGCTTTATTTCCCAGTTTAGTGGATGCTTCTCCGCTTGTGTCTGTGCGCCCAGCATTTGGCAGGTACAGACATCGTGTGCACGTGTGGAATTCAGTGACATCACTGGGAGGGCATAGCGCGCATACCACGGCCGGGGGCCACGTCTTTGATGTGAGGTTGTTTTAAATACCATCCCTGTTAAGGTGACAACGGGCTGCCGTGTTAAGCATTTTATCACTGTGTCATCACAACCTGCCATCCCCTTAACAAATACCTGGGGCTGACTTAGATCAGATAAGCCCAACGCCGTCTCCCTACACTGTGTTCATCACCCCCTAAACGCTGGGGGTGGTCCCGACAGCCTGAGTTTGGTGTTTGCGTGTTTCAAAATGACAAGTGTCTGGATTCAACTCAATGTGTTCTCCTGTGGTATAAGTGTGCATGAAAAACTCTTAAAAAACAGACTGAAGAGGGATATGATAATGGTTTAAACATTTTTAAAGGGTTTGACAAAGTGGACTACATTAGAGTTTTCAAGTTGAGTTTCAGGTTAGAAAAGTTACAATGGTGGACATAGGTGGAAATTTGCGAAAGGTACATTTCTCACTGATATCCTGAAGTATTTGTTTTTTTTATGTACACTAGATAATTGCATGGAACGGCTTACCAGGTCATGTAGTAGGCCAGATATCCTGGGGCTGTTCAGGTCCAGGCTTGCCACAGTGCTTGATACTCTTGACGGGAGCTAGAATGACTTGCCAAATGCCCTATTGTTGTCATCAGGTATTCTTACCTTCTCAGCAAACAATGATAACTCATCACATTCCTATCTCTCCCCAACCCAGGACTTGATGGCCCAGAGTGGCATCACCTACGTGCTGAACGCCAGCAACACCTGTCCCAAGCCCGACTTCATCTGTGAGAGCCACTTCATGCGCATTCCCGTCAACGACAACTACTGCGAGAAACTGCTGCCCTGGCTGGAGAAGACCAACGACTTCATCGGTAAGGAGGCGTGAACGTTCTATGACCATAACTGGACCGTACGGTCCCTCCCCCAGCCTGTCTGGATGATTTTTCATTTCCCCCTTTGCCTAAGTTTTGAATCACCAGTTATCATGTTAGCCACTGCCCAGAAGGACACTTAGCCAGCTCCTGTATGGGCGTTCCATAGATCACAATGGAGATTTGACTTTAGGAGGTCAAAGTGAGTCGTTGGTTCTGCATGTTCTTTGTGACAGAACTCATCCCATCTGTTCATGCATACTAAACGCTCTGTACCTCTCCCTTTAAGACAAGGCCAAGGTGTCAAACTGCCGAGTTATCGTACACTGCCTGGCAGGAATATCGCGCTCGGCCACCATCGCCATTGCTTACATCATGAAGACGATGGGCCTATCGTCAGATGACGCCTACAGGTGACTACGCCATTCATCTTCAATCAGGCATTTAGCTGAGAAGAAGTGACTTCTTTCTGAAATTCAACATGCATATTGTTGATTGATTGATGTGTTTTGTCCAGTTGTCCATTTATTGTAATGCGGATAAGTTAGTAAGGGTTTTGAGTGATATTGAAACATTTTTATTGAAAAATCTGGCTCAGAAGTTTCTACTTCCTGCATTATAAGTTACTTGTGCAAAAGCTGCTTTCTCTAAATCATGCAAAAGCTGCTTTATAAATAAGTTTTGAAGTGAGCTGCTGATCACCTCTGTGTGTGACGTGTCAAGGCCTGATGTGAAGAAACATCAGGCCTTGAAGAATGGGAAGAAACAGTGATTCTGAGACTTGTGTGTGTCTTTCCCAAGGTTCGTGAAGGACCGCCGGCCCTCGATTTCACCCAACTTCAACTTCTTGGGCCAGCTGCTGGAGTTTGAGAAGGGCCTGCGTCTGAGGAAGGCCCTGTCATTGGGAGGCGGGGTGAGGCCCACAACAGAGCACAACGAGGAGGAGGAGGCGGAGCTTAAGGCCCCGGATGCCGGCGCGAGCCCCGCCCAGGGGAACGGACACGCCCTGAGGGAGCCAGAGGCACAGGAGGCGGAGCTTAAGCCAACCTCGCCTATGTCACTGCAGCAGGGCCTCAGCGGCCTGCACCTGTCTGCCGAGCGCATTCAGGACACCAACCGCCTCAAGCGCTCCTTCTCGTTGGACATCAGGTCAGCCTACGCCCCCGCCGGCCGCACCCAGGCCCCGCCCACCCTGGCCATCACCCCCGCCGACCAGGAGTCGGAGGACGTCCCCAAGCTGTGCAAACTGGACAGCCCGGCCGGAGACAGCCCAAGCTCAGCGGAGTCGCCTGGCTCACTGGGGGAGACGCGGACGAGGCAGAGGCGGAAAGCAAAGCCTGCGGGCAGCGTGAGCGGCTCCCCCACCCACTCGCTCGGGCTGAACTTGGGCCTTGGAGGCACTGGGGGCGGAGACGGAGGCGGGGTCATGCGCAAGAGCCCCAGCCTTGACGATAACCTGAAGGCCTCTCTCCTGCTGGCACTGCCCGGAGTGGGTATGGGTACAGGCGCAGTCTGGACCAAGCACAGGGACCCGGCGCAGGCCACCACCCCCGGCACGCCCACTGGGGACGGGCCCTGGTTCTTCGGCGTGGATCCGTCCCCGAGCGGCGGGGGCGCCGTGCGCTTTGGGAGCGGCCCGGCCTACGTGGCGTTCGGCTGCGGCGGGCGGGCCAGCGGCCGCGAGGGGGTGCGGCTACGAGAGAAGCCCCAGGAGCGGAGGGATGGGCGTGGAAGCTGGCACGAGGATGCGCCCGGCGGGGGAGGCAGCGCCGATAAACAGTTCAACCGGCGCAGCTGCCAGATGGAGTTTGAGGAGGGCATGTCGGAGTCGCGCTCTCGCGAGGAGCTGGGGAAGATTGGCAAGCAGTCCAGCTTCTCGGGGAGCATGGAGATCATCGAGGTGTCCTGACACGCGAGCCTGCAGACTGGAACTGTCTCGCCCAGCCGGGGGTGTGGATTTTGAGGAGGGGTTTGGGCGGGAAAACGAGAGGGAAGAAGGAGGAGCATGTTTCCTGTGCGTCTCCAGCACAAAGAACTGCAGACACAAGGAAAGAGCGAAACAGACTCATGGGCTGTCTCTCAGAGCGCCCCCCTCAGGAGAAGCTGTGCATTTCTCTTTGAGTGTCGGAAGTGTGGTTCCTGTTATTATCACGTCTGTGGTGGTGTTACGTTACACTAACTTGAACATGGCCGCCCGGAGACTTATGTGGCTCTGAATCTACCTGTCCCTCAGTTACGATACTTTCCGGTACTGAACAGATGCAATATTCTTCGTGAGGGAGTCCGTACTCCCATTATTCTTGTGTACATGGACAGTGAAAGAGACGTACTGAACCACAGCACCCAACACGATGGACACAGAGGCTGCACAAATGTGACTATTTTACCCACGGTGCATCTCCCAGTGTTAACGATGTCACACCTGTGTGAGGTTTCAAGTGCTGCGAATGTTCTCTGTGATGTAGGTGAGAGCAGTACAGGCACTGCATTATTCTCAAGGTTTCTGTGACTCTAAGCGTGCACTGAGCATGCTCAGCATCGCTGTCGACAGACAGAAGGACAGACAGACAGACAGGCTGTGTCCGAACAGCACTAAGCTTTATATGTACGTGCATTAAGAATTTTACTGCAATTTTAAAATGTTTTCTCCATTATATCTTTAATTTATTTTATCTGTTCATTCTGGCAATGAGAAATAATATAAATGTTTGTGGATTTCTTTTTAGTTTTACTGTATGGTATTTATAAAACACAAACATGCACACACATGATACACAACTTCAAGCAATACAAGGTGTTTCTCTTTTGATTATGTTTTCGTCTTTCCTCTTCTTCAACTCCGGAGATGACGGAGACTCGGGGTGTTCGACCGACATCTGATGCGCCTTTCTCCTCGTCTTTTAAAAACAAAGTGAATCCATCGCTCACGGATGTTCCCAAAGCTAGCACACTCCCTATGGTACAGCTGCTTCCTCAAACCCCACATTAGCCTAAATTCTGTCACGCTGCAGGTTTAAACCATACATCTCTAGCCTTCTAGAAGTTTTTGCTGAGCGTTAGTTGACCCCACTAAAGAAGCAGAGATGACGAAATGCTATAATACCATTTTTTTTGTATTGCGTTTACAGCTTTCAAGACAATGGGGAGAGATCACAGGGGATATTATGGGATTGCTCTCACTCTTTAATTAATTTTTCCTGTGTTTTATTAACTTTGAGCTCAGACAGGTGAGACCGTATAAGATGGCAGCAGTCAAGCAAGCACTTCCTGGGGCTATGCATGGTTATTAAGATAGTGTTAAGGTAGTGGTGTATTGATTTAGGGGTGCCAAACCAGAGGTAATCTAGCCATGCAAACAAATGGAGCCGCTTAGTTCCGATTTGGCACCAATGCGTTGATATGTCACGGTCTCAAAACATGCAAAAACAGTTAATGGGCAAGTGATCTCAGGTACAAGGGGTGACCACAGTCTAGTCAAAAAGCTGTGACCATAGATACGAATCTACCCAGTGGGAGCTGAGACAGGGTTTCTGGGATTCCGTGTCTAAAAAGGAATATAGTATAAAAACCATAGAAGGAAATCTGGGTGCTTCTCTCTGCAGGACATACATCATATTCCTTCCCACAATGCCTTGCCCTGTGTGGGCCATTGAAGAGGCAAAAGCAAGAGAGTAATAAGCTCCCTTGCACCATGCGCCCTGCACTGCATGTCACAGGAACAGATGCTACGATAAAGGTTTGATGATCTCAGGGGATCTTCAGTGAGCCAAGCGCATCTGAATACATTAACACGGCATAGGTTCTACCGTCTCTTTCGCTCGCTCTTTTCTATTCTCTTCCTCTCAGAAGGAAAAAAAAAACACAAGGAAATGTTTGTTTCCACGGACATGAATGGTAATTACACACCTTGCTGTGACCACATTTTATCTTCTCCGTGGTGACCTTTGACCCCCTTTGTGCTACTGTAAATTCAGACCTGGATTGACTGTGTTTTGTTTTTTTCCCCTGTGTGAGACATTTCTCTCTTTTCTCTGAATATTTTTTAAAATATTGTTATTATTTAAAAACCTATGTAATGAAAAGATGCAGGCTGTCCTGATTATTATAGTTGATGTTATTAATGTTTATTATTATTATTATTATTATTATTATTATTCATAATAATAATATCTTGTTGTACATAGCAACGTATAAATAAATATGGATGAATCTAGTTAACTTTTTAAAAGAAAATTCGGATACCTTAGGCTGCTTGATGCAAAATACCTCAGGTTCATTTGAAAGGCTTTCCCCCCCCCTGTACTTGTTTTGTGAAAATGAAAACAGAAAATATAAGCAAAAAAAAAAAAAAAAAAAAACTTCATCTCTGTTGAATTTTTACCTTTTAAACTGTGACAACATTTAAAGGGAACATATTTGTTTAAAAACGCATACAGTTTCTACGGTGTACTGGTTACTGGTAGCTAGCTACGAATGTCAGGACATATTTAGGCATCATTAAAATCATATAAAAGTTTGGTCAATGATAACAATTTCAGATTTGTGGTTTGTTATAGTTTCGTAGTGAGTGCTGGCTTGTGAATGTGTCTTGGCAGTGTCGCTTTTCTGTATAATTCTTACATACCGCGCATGCTTACACACTGAAAAAATTAAGGGACGGAAAATTATGTTGTTTTTTACCTCCACAAATACTATATATTTTTAGGCAAAGAAGCTTGCATTGTATCACATAGTTTATTTTAATATTACAGGGTATTTTCTGAAGAAGTACATATAGCCAGTGAAGAAAAAACAGACAGTTATCAGGCTATGGAACTGAAAGATATCAGAAGACTTCATTGTGAAATATGTGCTGTTAAAGGTTAGTGGGCTGGACTAAAGCACATTCACAATGGTGGCAGGAAACCTTGAAGGGCTTTGAGACTATTGTTAATCTCCTGAAAGATGAATCAGAGATAATATCATAGAATTACATGGGATTAGAGAAGTGTTCTGTATTTACACCAGAATAGTGCACAACATCATGCCTCTGTCAGTCACAGTGATTAACTCATGGTGTATTTATGGTGTACTGAACACATACGCACCCACACACACAAAATCACACATACAGACATTGGTAATTAGTCTTTTGACACCTTTTCAGAAAGAATCCTTGTGCCTCTGATAGTCTATTGCCCAGATGAATTGCACAATTTTTCTTTTACTTTCAAATAGAGGCTTTTCCCCCCCACAATCACAGTTTGGTGAGTTAGTTTTATTAATTACAGAACTTCACAAACTGTTTGTGAAGAGAAAAAAAATCTCTTGCATTTATTTGTAAATCAAAGTTAAGGACAGATATGGATTGAATCCAGCCCTACTGTACCCCACTGTACCTTAAAGTCCCATAACAAGCCCCCTTTATTGAAGCTGTAGAACGATGGCTAATCCTGACAGGGGATAGAGCAGCTGTTACACAACAGATAAGGAGAACGAGGGACTGTTGGGGTAATACTCTGACCCAGTGAGAGGTCAAGGTAAATGCAGTTGGACAGTTCACAGCCCCCAACCTTCACAGGACTGTTCTAGAGTCCTGTAGGGTGGAGATAGAATGGATATGCTTTCATTAACCCCAGATATCAGCAGAGGGAAGCTACCATATTACACAATTCAAAGACTGACCAACTTTAACCGGCAGTCACTAAATTTTTCTTTTTATTTAATTAATTTGAGTGAATGATTTACAGGATTTTATTTAATGGGATTCACGATGGCATGACGCTTGATCATCTCGTAATCTGAATAGGTCCTATACCAGACCTTAATTTCCTCGTGCTGTCGGGGGATTCCCATTGCTCCAGCAGTATGCCATTGATATTCTTACTCGCCTGTTTTTTCCTTCCCAAACAATAGATGTTTGTCTCTGTTTCCTTGTTCCTTTTGTTTATAGTCTCACAGTTAATTCCTCTGTGTCCTTTCTGCTCACTCAACTGACCCAGGATCAGTTTACTCAACCGCAAGCCTGCCCTTGATAATTACGTGAAAAAAACTCATCCTTGTTCAGACTCGTGGAAAAAAACCTGAGTAGGACTTTATTGCTGCGAGATGACGTTGGGCGTAAACTGAGCAGCATTTGTTAAGCAAAGTGATGCTTGCCTCCTGCAGTGAGAAGTCTCACAATGGATGGTGAAAATGCGGTTGAGGGTTCACCGAAGACTGACATCATCTTCCACTGCAAAATGCATTTCAATTGAGTCTTCATTCAGAGAACGTATTAATTTTTCACATCACTGAACTCCTAAGGCTTTCTGTTTTGTGAGGCTTTTTCTTGCTGCGCATTGGATGGCCTTACGTGTTCTAAAGCCGGTGAAAAAAAGTAGGCTATGGCCAGTGCGCCACTTGCCACAAATTCAACTCATTCGTGTTGATCTACCCACTTGTAGTTTAAAAACATACATTTAGAAGTAATATTTATATCAAATTACAATTAAAAATGTTGACTGCAATAAAAGTTCACCCGTCTACACCCTTTGTGTCTGGGGTGGAAAAAAACGTAATATTACAGCAGCTCTTTATTAAGACTACAGAAGTCCTGCTTTCTACATTAACGGCATAAATGTCATCTTGCCCCAAGGCAATCTCTATTATTTGAACAATCACAAAGCCCCGTATGAAGAAAGCCCATTTCTGCGAATATAAATTCAGCTGCTCCGGCACGTAGTGCTGTCACCTTGGCCCTTTTCGTATTCAGTTGCGTATCTGGCCCATTAAGATAGCATTGTGTACTGCAGAATGGCTTTTGTGAGCGGCCTCTGGAATTCATCGCACGCAGAACCGCGCAACGCGCTGTCGTCACGTTGGCGTTTGCGTGTTCAAATTATTTTCTCCATAGTCGAGACTGATAGCTGCAGTGGGCCGCGGGTGTTCCACTTGATCGTGTATTCAGCATCATAAGTTCACCCTTGATATTCGTCACGGACGTGCAGCACCCTTGAGCGAGTTGTTTTATTGAGATGCGATTGTAAATGGAGTGGACCACGGTTAAGTGGTGTGTGTGCGTGTCTGCGTGTCAGGCTTTGTGACGCCTGGACGTGGATGGTTCAGTCACGCTAGACGGGAACGTGCAATAATGAATGAGTAGAACCCAAGGCAATGCTGAATGGCTTTCGCTTATAAGCAGGCTGTTATTTAAGCAAAGCCTTAATTATGACAGTGGTATGAAGAAGATCAGAATGGCTCAGACTATTCTAGAAGCTCGGCTGCAGGCTCAGGGTGACCTTGATGATGATGAAAGCCTACCCATGTCTGCTTATGCATCTTAGACTCAGAATTTGCCTAAATTCCTGTTTCTCTGCAATCAATAATACACCCTCCTCTTCACCCCCTGAACAACAAAAAAAACAACGATATTTTCTTTTTATAAACTCTCCTTGTTTGGTGCACTGTGGGACTAGATCAGATGGGACAACAGAAATGTCCACCAAAATATTTCTGAATGGCAACTTTCTTATTGTAATATGTGCATATGCAAATTTGCTGACCTCCCCTTCAACAACATTCATTTATTTCAGGCATGTTGAGTAATACGTTTGAACGTTTTGATTTAGTAATATATATTTTATTTGAAATAAGCAAACAACCAAGCCTCTGTTACTGCTGCTGAATACAGACATTACTCATCACTCTGAACTTGTCTGACTAGAATCTACAGACATGTGGATATACTGAGATATTAAATAACTGGAAAATATAATATAATAGCTAGGGGGGGGGGGTTGTGGAAGTAGATTTGTAGTGCAGTGGATTGTTAGCAGACATTACATACATTACAGGCATTTAGCAGACGCCCTTATCCAGAGCGACATACACAACTTTTTAGCATTTAAAAAATATATATTTTCGATATATACAGCTGGATATATACTGAAGCAATTCAGGTTAAGCACCTTGCTCAAGGGTACAACGGCAGTGTCCTACCTGGGAATCGAACCTGCAACCTTTCAATTACAAGGCCAGTTTTTTAACCATTATACTACACTGCTGCCCCAGACATGACACCTGACCGTATACATGGTAAGTTATGTAACTACCAAGCTTCTTACACTAGCCAGAGCAAGTGTATAACACAGCCACAGAGAGAAACACAATTTCTTTACTTTTTTTCCCCCGGCATGAAGATTGTCCTGCATGGGATCTTTACGCTTACCATGGTGTCCTCCTCCCACTCCTCTTAGTACACCAGAGACCAAATGGGAATCTCAGAACAGACTGCAGTCTGATGGCAGCTTGCAGACTGCGCTGCCCCTCAACTGAGCTGCAAATTCAAATTCAGTTCGTTCAATTAGAGTTATTGCTGCCTGGGTAATGCACACAAATCAGTCTAAACCGGGTAAAGGCAACCCTGGTCCTGAAGTGTCGGTGCCGTTTCTGGTTTTTGTTCCATCTGAGCTGGATCTGCCGTTCGATGGATGATTAAAAGCCTGAATATTCTGAATGGTGAAATGCAGAGTGTCTCCGGCACATGGTTACTGCATTTATTACACCTGATTCATTCATGAAATGAATCCAGTTATGTGGCTATAGGTTTGGATGGAGCAAAAACCATGACCGTCTCCAGCACTCCAGGACCAGGGTTGGCTACCCCTGGTCTAAATAAAATTAAGCTTCTTTCAAATGTTTTTACCACACTCATCGCTGCCTTTAGGGTCTGATGCCTGTTTGGTCTGATATTGACCGTTGTTTTTTTAATTTGATGATGATATTAAGATTTGTTAGCAGGTCTGTTTAATTAATGCTGTCAAAACAATGCTTGGAGTTCAGTGACCCATGTTTGGTAATTTAATGCTGCCATCTACTGTTAGCTTTTGAAACACTTCCTTGATAAGGTTTCATAACTCAAGGTTATCTTTGTTTTTTATGGTCAGGTCAAGATGTTTGTTTTAAATTGGGTTTTCGTATTTAGATTTATGATTTAATTTAATTTAAATGTATTAATGAATGTGTATAAAATAGAATGCAATGAACAGATTTTGTTGTCCATACTTTCCGTCAAGTAACTAAAATAAATAAATTGTGTAAAAAGTATAAACCCACATTTTGTCATGGTATTTTTACGGACCGGCTGTCCTTAAATGGACCTGATCTAAAATGAAGAGTTTCATATTTCTTGCAGTTGATTCCCGTCCTTCCCATTCATGAAAGAAATGACAAAATAATGCAATTACATAAGCGAGTGGCATCTTTTCAGTCAACCAAATTGAATAAAAATGCGAAACTCAAAACTTGAAATCTACAGATCGCGCTGGAAATCTGAGGAGAGACCGTGATGCAATGTTTACCAAGAAGGTGGACGAGAAATTGCAAACAGTGGAGAATACAGAGGACAGAGTGCTGACAGTTGTAGGCGGTTTGCTGACGACAGGGCCGCAGTAAATCGAACCCTTCCCGAGACAGGATGTCTGTAAGCACATATCCAATAACCACTCATACGCACAACTCGGCGGTTGTGGGGTTCACGTCAGGATCGTTCCTGGGCTAATGCGCAATATTTTCTTTCAGTGCTTCTGCAATGGTACATTACATTAATTTTCATGACGTTTATTGTAACATTACTGCTCTCTCACATTTACATTACATTTGTTTATTTGGGCTTTTATACAAAGTGACATCCATTGCAGACGTGACTAAGGGTGGATGAAATTAATGCATTTCTTCAGGTTCTCTCTCTCTCTCTCTCCACACACACACACACACATGCACATACAATCATACTTGCAGACAGAAACACATAAGCACACACACACTATCACACACCCATATACAGAAGGACACACATACACAAACACACAGTCACCCTCACACACAAACAGAAAAACATTCACCCAAGGCAACAAAAAACACCGTTCCCATACTGAACATTACGCAGAGCTTTCCTGGCAAAGTTCAAGCGATAAAGCTTGAAACTTCATTTTGTGAGCAGACACACAAGTGGTTGTTCAGCTTTTTGCCTTCTTCAATAAAAGCAAAGATCAAGAGCTTCTGCAAGTTAACATTTATTATTTATGCAGTAGTAATGCGAGCTGTCTCTGTTTTAATGTCCTCTAATGGTATCATGAATAACAACCGTCAGGTATGAATAAATGATGGGACTTAAACTAACTTCAATCCTTCATTCTGACAAACCCGGCCCGCGCAGCACAAACCCGGCCCGCGCAGCACAAACCCGGCCCGCGCAGCACAAACCCGGCCCGCGCAGCACAAACCCTGCCCGCGCAGCACAAACCCTGCCCGCGCAGCACAAACCCGGCCCGCGCAGCACAAACCCGGCCCGCGCAGCACAAACCCGGCCCGCGCAGCACAAACCCGGCCCGCGCAGCGGAGTACTGCATGCATGCTGCATTCTGCATAGAGCAGAAGTCCATGGACTCATGGAAAACTCTTTAATGTGGAACATCTGACTTCACACGCAAAATGAACTGTAAAAAAAAAAAAAAAACCTTGTTTAGATTTCACAATCACAAGTTCACATATGAATAAAATCTATTTTTGTAAATCTCCAAACTTCCCAAATCCTCAGGCACTCATTCAGAGAGGAACACAGAAGTAAGTTTAAGAGAGGGCAGAGGAAGTGAGTTAGGGCCTGGGGGAGTGGAGGGTGGGGGCAAAGTGGGAACAGTAAATGGGGGGCAGGGCTCTTCGAATGAAACTGAGCCCCTTGGCGATGAGGTCATCGCTCAGAAATAACTCTGCTGGGTCCAGAGTGCTGCTACTGATGCAGAAGTGTTTGTATTGATTAGTGTCTCTGTATCGGTAACAGGATGGGTTTCAGGAACTGACCTTGTCTGCCCCAGATAACAGCCCCACAGCGCAGGCCGGAAGCTGGGCCAGGGTGCTCTGTGGTCGCCAGAGAGGCACCAGCCCAGATGAGTCAGGTTCCTCCAGAGAATCCACACACACACACACACACGCACGCACATACACATACCCACACACACACATACACAAATACACACACACAAACACACACACACACATACACGCATACACACACACACACATACACAAACACAGACACATGCACACACACACTCACACATCCACAGACACTTGCACACACACACTCACACATCCACAGACACTTGCACACACACACACGCACGCACATACACACACACACACTCACACATCCACAGAGACATGCACACACACTCACACACCCAAAAGCACATGCACATACACATACACAAACACAGACACATACACACACACCCACGGACACATGCACACACAAAAACACAGACACACACTCACACACCCATGGACCATAGACTGTACAACGGACAGATGCACATACAAAAAACACAGACACACACACATACACAAACACAGACACACACTCACACACCCACACACACATGCACACACACACACACACACACACATATCCACGGACACATGCACACACAAACACAGACATGCACAGACTCATGCACCAGCGGAAACATGCACAAACACAAACACACACACACACATACAAATACACAGTACACACACACATATGGATGGACACATGCACACACACACACACACACACACACATACATTTTAATTTATTTTTCATTCACACATACATATGCATGCACACAACTTTCTCTCACAAACATATGCACAGACATGCAAAGACAATCTCTCTCACACACACCAAATACACATTCACATGTACACTCAGCCACCTCTCAGAATTTAATTAAACCCTTATGTAATAATTTATTGTCAATGATTTTATTATTATTATTATTACAAATTAATTTTACAAATGGGAAAGCCATTAATTTACAGCAATGGCTTTTACTAATCATACAATGAAATACACTAGTAGTAAACATGATGAACAATGGATGTTAAAAAGGTATCGCAGCTGTGAAAGTGCCTTCACCCTGAAGCTAACTAGAACACAACTGTAGGGTCCTGTCCTTTTATACCTCACCTGGGGGGTATTCCGCAAAATAGGGCGCTGTTTCACAAAGCAGGATTACTGAGGTCGCTGTATAACTGCACTGAGTAAAACCCGGAACAGCTCTTTTTACTTCATTCCATGTTCCAGACTTGGGAGGGTTCCGGGTTTTACTCAGTGCAGTTATCCAACTAACTCAGTAATCCTGCTTTGTGAAATACCCCCCAGGATTACTGAGTTAGCTGGATAACTGCACTGATTAAAATCCAGAAGCCTCCCAAATATGGAACATGGACTGAGGTATAAAGAGCTATTCTGCACTCAGTGCAGTTGTCCAGCTAACTGAGTAATTCTGCTTTCTGGAATGCCCCCCAGGTTACAGAACCAAGCCCAAAACATGTCAGAGTCAGACTGTACCTCAGTACAACAGCCTGCTAACAAACAGCAGCAGATGGCATATGGTGAATGATTACCTCACCATGCTACCACTTTCATCTCACAACTACTGCCATTCCAACTGTCATCACCTTAACTTTATTCATCGTTCAGTATGGACCCAACCGCAGAACAGTTTTTTCAGAACTTTATTTAAATCAGTATCTAAACACACACCAGGAAGATATTTACATTCCATGGTGTTGTGCAAAGGAAGAAATTGCTGTGCTTCAAGAACATGGACAATGGAAAAACCAGCAGTAGGCAACAGGTGTGTGTAAATGATTGAATATTTAGTTTGGAGGAAAGTTTGCTGTCAGCACGCTGTTGTCAAGACTTACTGTTATTGTAAAATAGTTTTTGCAAAATTGCATTGTAGAGGCTCACTGTGGCAGAAAATGTTTCTGCAACAACAGCAAGTGATCCTGAAGGGGTTCAACTGAGTGGAACAAAAAACTGCATGACAAATCAAATACTTTTTATTTCCCGATTATTAAATAAAAACGTTGCTTATGATATGCTGTGTAAGTTGCTTAACTACAGTAAAGGTCAGGGATGGGCAAAAATACACTGAAATGTATTCTGTTACAAAATTTAAAATACCACACATTCATAAACTATATATAAACTAAAAAATGGAGAAGACCTGGGTTCCTTGAAAGATGAAAAACCATCCAAAAGATGTGAGCAACTTGTATTACATATTAAATGCATGCATACAAAAACATATTTCAAACACACATAAACACGTATGTTTGATGTATTCCATTAAAACCTAGTAAAGGTTATGATTGATTCTAAGAAATATTTCCTCAAGACGTACAGTATACTTGAGAGGAGCAGAGATACTCTACTGGTCAATGCACAGTGCCCCCTGGTGTACAGCTGGGATGTGACATGCTCTCTGAGGAATTCAAACCCTGCTGTGAGTCACAGCATTAGCCACACCCCTTAAAATGCTGATTGGAGCTGAGACAGAAGGCAAGGGCACGTTCAGCGCCGCTCCCCCTTTCCCAAGACTTCACCCTTGACGTTCTCTGGCTTGACAGCAAGGAAGTATTATTTATAGAATCATAAGAAGCCGGGGTATTTTTTGGGGGCTGCCAATTACAGCCCTCCTAAAAATGAACTTTTATGCAGCAAAAAGGCGGTGATACCAAAAAAGAAAATTACTTAAATTACAAACCAAGGTTAGTTCACTGGCCCCTAATGTGAACCCCAATACGTTTGTTCAAGATAATGTACCTGGTCCCGGCTCAGTGCTGTGGGCTGAATCCTTCTACCTCCATATGCACATTGAGGATTGTGTATAACAGGTGATGTCTCACATGAAGAGCTGGGGGCTGAGCCTGACCACCTCAGAGTTATTTTGGTCATAAGTTCTGCATAAAACAAGGTTTTGCGTGTCCATTTAGTAAGACAGATTTTATTTACACTGGGTTATGTTTCACAGCTGACAAACAAAATAAATAATTAAAGCTATGCTGTCAAGAATGAGTCCCAACTAATCCTTGTAAAGTATTATTATTATTATTATTATTATTATTATTATTGTTACTATTATAACAACAACATGGTGGTGGTGTTACTGTTATGTTTAAAAATACTTATCAATAATGGTATATTTTTTCCAAAATGGTTTCGTTCTGTTAGAAGATTCAAACCATTTGTAAAACATCCGTCAAATATATTAAATTTGTGTTTAACTCAACAACTACATATCCCAGAAACGTTTCCGGCTCGGGTCGTTGTGCGATGGTTCGGACCATATAGTTTTGTTGTTCGGACAGAACACATTCCGGGGAACGAAGGAGGGGCGTCGGACCTGTGTTTACTTCCGGATTTCCTGTATGTGGCAGAGCCTGGGTCGCAGGCGACGCGAGCGAAGCAGCTCAGTAGCCGATGCAAAGGTTTATGACCGTGGGCAGGCGAACAGTACCACCACAAACGTTATTCATTCCCTGTGTGTCCCGCGATCTCCAGAACGAGGACGCGCAATAGATTAACAGACGTTCAGTTTAAGGAAAGTTAACCGGGTAGAACATTATAGACAGTTTCTTGCTCTTCCCCGTGCTGCCTAACCTCAAAGTCAATGCAGCCCCGCTTCCTTCGTCCTCAAGAGCAGCTCCGCCGGTCCCGCTGTTTCTATTCATGCTCTTGAGCAGAGCCAAGCCTCAGATCAAGGCAATTCCCTGCAAGACGAGAGGGAGAGCGACCTGCAGAGAGTAGTTTACTGAAGTACTGAGGTACCCGGATAGAGTGAGGGGACACTTCCAGTTTTCGGTGGATTTATCCTTTCAACAACCATGGATTGGTTAATGGGGTGAGTAATCTTACGTGAAACTGTTTTATAGAGTGCACACTATTCATATCTTGCCACGATCATTCCCCGCAACAGTGTCTTTTGCTTGACAAGTTGATATCCACGGTCGACACTCAAACAAACAACGAAATACAATGTTCCTCGCCATCCATCGACGTCACCTCATCATGTCATGCGATTGTAGCTGCTAGCCAGCTAGCCAATGTTACTTCGCTTGGTCCTTCCTCCAACTCCAAATCCATTGAGCATTCTTTGGCACTGTTGCACACACACACTGCTAAGGCTGAGCTCGTGAATATATTTATATATATGTTTTTATAAAACCCCGTGACGTAGGCTAGCTTGTTATAGTTTATTCATAGCTAGGGCAGACGGATCAAGCTTAGAGCGTGTCATATTGCTATGGCAAGGTGCGTTATGTGGCTTGATCTATCCATTCTTTACGGATGCTGTGTTGGCGATATTGGCTGGTCAACACTTTCACAGTGCAATATTTCCTTATGAATGTAATGTCATTATTATCGTCGGCCACAAAGAGGGAAACATGAAAGAAATATGCTCAGAGCCGGATACCTAATATACGAAGCTGTATCGAAATAGAGCAATGGAAATTAAGTAGTTGTAGTTAATTAGTTTAGCTGGCTAGCGGTACCCATTCGGTCAAAATATTGTCTTGTGTAAGTTATTTAGATGGCGCCTCAGACTCTTGTAGTGCAATAAGCACAGCAGCTACGTCGATCGCTATAAATCAATTTAGAAGACGAAGGGCGCTATGACAGTTTAGCTTCAGCCCTGCAAGGTCCTGCCCCTGGTGCCAGCATTAACTGCACCCAGGAGCTAACCGTTACTGACATTGTAAATCATTGAAAAACCTGTTTAATTGTATGAAACTTTTTCAGCTTTCTCTACTCCTAAGTCTTTTTCATTACATCACAGCTATTTTATTACTTGGCAATTGTCAGTAGAGCAGTCTAATTGCATGGTTTTCACTTTCGAAAGAGATGAACGGAAAACGTTTTACTTTAATTGAATGCATTTTCTTGTGGCAAAATCACGTTTTACAGTAATTATTCGCATGCATGCAAGGGTCAGGGCGGGACGTAAATGGGGCTAATGCTTTTGGAGAGAGGAATCACCAAACCACGCAACGCCAGTGTCGTTGGCTAATAGGGACTTTGTCAATTTTTATCGAGCCACTGCTTTACTGTAGGCTATATTGACATATGTTGACGTATATTGAAATATTGTCTATTTTTCATCTTTCTTTAGCATATTTCTCTCGCATCTTTCTCATAGATTTCAGAAGACATTCCTGACCCGCCACAGATAAACTCATTGCATTTGGTCTCTGCGTTTACCGCAGTAAGAATTTGATCATTCATGTGATCATGTGCTACAGCCTATTCTGAGTGTGTCCTTCACAAACTTAAGTGAACATGTTTTCTCACTGCTGCTAAAATTAGACCCTTGCTGCAATGTTTTCCGTATTATGTTATTACGATACGTAAGTCAACATTGAGAGGGCTTAAACATGGGTTAATTGGATCCTGTTGGATCACTGTTTTCACTCGCAGACACAAAGCACGAACGTGAGTGAACTGAATAGCCAGATAATAATAATAATAATATTATATTACTACTACTACTAGTATTAATGATAGCCTATTATGTCATTATTAGGTATTCACCACAAATTCAGTGATGTGGTGCAAGTTGAAGATGAGATGGTATTTTAGTGTTATTGCCTGGTTTTAATGAATTGACTTCTAAGTGTGAACGCAAAAGTACTCTGAATTGTGATAATGTCACACCTTCGTATTTTAGGATGTGATTCACTTTTTGTGCAGCGTGTGCTAGTAATGGGGAACGCATTAAACTGGCAACACTGTGGACAATAAAGTTGCATTGAATAAGATGGAGTTTTTCTTGCCTGAAATGCTTTATTCTGACTCTCTGGGACATGCACCGTCTGAGGTTTACCTGAGGTAGCGTGGGGTGCCAGGCTCAAACTCAATTTAGCTACTCATTCTGCATTCCGGCTTAAATTTGAATTACGGGGAGCGGCCCGTTTGCTCTCGCGCCCAGAGCTGTGATCTATGGCAGTCGTTCCCGTTCGCGGTCAGGATTCGGGGGGCGCTCTTGGCCGCTTTTCAGGCGCGGCCGGGTAATTTACGGAGGCCATTACCTTCACCCCAAGGTTGCGGGCCAGGTAATCACGAGTTCACTCTCCGCTTGGCCACACTCTGTTTACTGTTCGGATCAATCACGCCCAACCCTCTATCATTCTCCCTCTGCCATTTTCTGTTTACCAAGATAACTTCCCTTGACGGAGTAAGCATTTCTCTTTCCGGCAGCATGTCGACGCATCAGCGCTCCTTGGCCGGTATGAGGAAATGATATATGAGATAAGAGTTATTTGCGGGCTGCATCTTCTGACTCTGATATGGCTTGTGTGCGAGTGTGAAATACAGTGACTTAAAGAGCGCGTCATTCCCCTGTTAAGCCTTTTTAATGGTTTTGTTTTGTATTGGTTGGATATTCACTCATTTCGCTTTGGTCTGCTCATATGCATTCCTTTAGTCCTAATTTTATCTCGCGTAGTTACATATTAAAGAAGAAAAAAAATTGAAGACGACATTTATGCGGCTTGAATATGATGAGACTTTGAATATCGTGTGAATGCTGACCACAGTGTACTTGCTGCACTGTTAGATAATTTACCTTCGGGCTGTTTTAAGTGAGATAAGCGCTTGTGTGTATTGGAGTGTATTATGTCATGGTGGATCTTGCATGGTTGATGGCAGCATGTGAGTGGTGGGGACTTTAATTAATTTATTATTATTATTTATCATGTTGTCATGTTTTATTTTGGTTAGAATGTTTTACATCTTAAACTGTTTAAAAAAAAAAGTGGCTTCGTTTTGTGTTCTTGTGCAGTGAGTGTATTTCAGTTTAATTGAATATGTTAACAAAAGGGCATCTGTGTAAATGCATCTGACCCTTCCTATGGTGCTCACCATGTGTTGAATCATCTCAATCCATAAGCCAATCTGGCACCTACCCATCTGAAAGACAGTGACATACTGTGTGTGCGTGCGTTGGTGTGTGGGGGGGCTGTATTCCTAATATCTGTGCATGTTCAGATGTGTGTGTGTGTGTATACAATAATGTATTTTTTGTGTATGTGTGTCCATATGTTTTGAATGGAAGTGTTTGTAACTGTATTTGAATGTGTGTCAGCTCTGATATTTGCTGCAGGAAGTGATGATTATATAATTAGATGTGTGGTGGCTTCCCAGCACTGACAAAAGCCTTCCTGTCTGCTTTGACCTGCACTCCCAACTGCGTCACCTCTGAGGCATCTTTCAAAATGTGTCATTTTTCCAAGCCTTGTTTAGGCCTAACCTTTGCTTTTGGTCATGGATCGGTCTTGACTGAATAAAAACGAAGGATGGGGCTCTTGTGTGTGTGTGCTGGCTGAATGCGTCACAGTAACAGTGGTGTAGGCTGGGAGCTGTAGTTCTTTCTGTGCATCAGCATTATTTCACAGGAAATAGAACCGAGAAGGGCTCTCAAGTGGGTCAGTCGGCTCACGGTGAGTCTCAGGCTGGAGTATACAGTCATCGGTTCATGCCTCGGCCTTGGCTACTGTTTCCAGGAGCTGTGTGCATTGCTTGTCACATGCCAGGTCACCCCAGGCTACCATTTGTGATCAGCCATCACTAGCGAAGGCGGATGTCGCGCTGTCCGACTTTTCAGGAGAGCCAAAATACACTGAATATCGGTCTATAGCCTATATCAAAATCTGTTTTTTTAACATAATTGCGATATTTGAGAATTCACTGAAATGTTAAACTCAAACGTGATCTTTAAACATGCTAAAAATGCATCTAAAAAAGGCACTTTGTGAGTCATATAAGATTGTAAGGAAAGCCCATATGCAGAATCGCACTGGGAGGACATACACTGCTCAAAAAAATTAAGGGAACACTTAATCATCACAGTATAACACCAAGTCAATTAAACCAAACCGGTCATGCTGGATGATGTTGCAGGCAGCATAAAATTCGCCACGGCGTCTCCAGACTCTTTCACGTCTGTCACATGTGCTCAGTGTGAACCTGCTCTCATCTGTGAAGAGAACGGGGCGTCAATGGCGAACCTGCCTATTCTGGTGTCCTCAGGCAAATGCCAATCGAGCTGCATGGTGCTGGGCTGTGAGCACAGGTCCCACTACAGGATGTTGGGCCCTCATGCTACCCTCATGGAGTCTGTTTCTGACAGTTTTGTCAGAAACATGCACACAAGTAGCCCTCTGGAGGTCATTTTGTAGGGCTCTGGCAGTGCTCCTTCTGTTCCTCCTCGCACAAAGGAGCAGATACCGGTCCTGCTGCTGGGTTGTTGCCCTTCTACGGCCCTGTCCAGCTCTCCTCGTGTAATGGCCCGTTTCCCGGTATCTCCTCCACGCTCTTGAGACTGCTGGGAGACACAGCAAACCTTCTTGCGACGGCACATATGGATGTGCCACCCTGGAGGAGCTGGACTACCTGTGCAACCTGAATGGGCTGCAGGTACCGCCTCATGCTACCAGTAGTGACAAGGGCACTAGCAAAATGCAAAACGCAAAACTAGAGAAAAATCAGTCAGGAAGGATAAGAAGAGAGAAATGGTCTGTGGCCACCACCTGCAAAACCATTTACTTTTTGGGGGTTGTCTTGCTGTTGCCTCTCCTGTCCATCTGTTGTCACTTTAATTTGCACCAAAGCAGGTGAAATTGATTCATTACATTACATTACATTACATTTTGTACATTACATTACATTACGATTCACAATCGTTTACGCTTCCTAACCGGACAGATCGATATCCCAGAAGTTTAATTGACTTGATGTTATACTGTGTTGATTAAGTGTTCCCTTAATTTTTTTAAGCAGTGTAATTCCTGACATTGGTATGATGGGACACTTTACTGAAAATGAAGATGTTATTATCCATAATGACAATGAAGAAATGGATTCTGATGTTGTTGGGGCAGATGAAGAGTTCTCTGGGCTAGTTTTGCATACCTATTTGAACAGGTCATCATTAGGTGCAAACACAGCAAACACTTTGACAATTTATTGTTGTTGTCATTGTAGCCTACCAACAAATAAAACCATGAAATTAATTTCTCTAAATAATGTTATCTTGTGTCTTACTTGCACATTTCATCTTTCGTGTTGTATTATCTTTAGTTTGTTGTATTCCTTGCAAATGTTTTACAGTGTTTTATTTTTATTGTTTTATACCAGTACTATTTTATATAAATATTAATATTCATGTTTATATGTTTATCTTGTTCAGCATTAAATCACACCTACAGTGTAGCACTATTAATGTGTGGCCATTTTACTGTGCTTCTGCTTTTTAAATGCATGGCTATTCTGGTTTTCATTGAAAATGTGTAGGAAAAAAGTTCCAAAACGTCAACAGCCATTTTTTCAGAACTTACTTTCAAGGAGTAGCAACATTCTATAAGCCATAATGTCTTATTTTCCTGATTGTACATATAATTTTAACGATCTGAACTTGGACTTTGATAAAAATGTAAGCGGCTCCGAAACGCAATTTATATCGTTTTGGACGTTTTTACCGCGATCGAGCCTTTTATCACGTTTATCATTGCTGATCCTCTAATTGGTGCAAGCTCTGTTCTGCAGTTCGATGTGGACTGCAGGGTTGAAAATGGCACAGGCCAGCACGTTTGAGGACTGCATGTGATTGAGCTGCAGAGCTCCTGTGTGTGGTGCAGTGGTAAGAGGTACGTTAGTGATTCCTAATCGGGGAGAGAAGGAAGGAAGGAGGAGGGGGAGGGGGGTGTTCAAAAAATAAAATCAGAACTGTTAAGCTGAACCTGCAGAGTATAAATTCCTGTCAGTAGGGGAGTGAGTAGTTCTGCCTCAGATACCTTAACTGAATTCAGAGCTTGGTTTGTTTTCGCTCTCAGAGCTGGTGTGGCATCTCGGTGTGATTAAAATCCTCCTCAGGGCTGTGTTTCAGGGACTGTATGTCTGTTCAAGTTTGCGATATTCCCGAGCTTGAGATAACCGTGGCTGGAACAAAAACAAAACAAATTGTGACCGAAAGGAATGCGAACCAGCGGCAAGGAAAACCGGTTTCTGGGTTCTGGCTGTTGCCCATGAGTCGGCGCTCAGGAAAACGACATGAACTCACCTGTCTGAAAGGGAGCGACAGAAAAACAAACCTGTTACTTTCGCCTGATCCGCTGATATAGCCTGAATAGAAACAAACGTCCACCTACGTACGTACACCTACTAATGTGGCCAATGATTGAAAATAGCCCAGCTTTTATATGATTGTGTACAGAGAAATATCACAGGTCCTTCCTGCAGTATACCTGCAATTACAGTGCCTTGGTCAGCCTTAGTGTTGGTATGCTTTCTAGAGTTGGGCTGCAGTGGAGGGTTGTCATTATGAGGCTGAGGCCGACAGCAAGTCCTGAAGCTGTGGGCGAAAACGGGTGAAGCTCACAGGAAGTCCTCAAACCCTGGGAAAACACTGACACCCTTCAATTCTATAATCCTGGACCAACAGTTCATCTAATCGTTTACCCTGCAATTGGGAATGACTGAAGAACCTACAGGAGACATGTTGGGGAGTTTGTGGCAGTAAGTGATGTTCCTCTAATGGCATTTTCAAAGCGTAGATGTTAATGAGGTCGTAGCTATAGAGATTCTGCTTCCCGTGCACATCCAGCATATTGCAGAATTGGTCTAGGAATTATTTACTGCCGTAGTGAGCCGGAACATCAATTTGTTTGTTTTGCATGGAGCCAGCATTCTACGCCTGCCCCCCCCCCCCGTCCTGAAGCAGGACGATGATTAGGTCAGGCGTTTGCATTCTTGGCCTGAGCTGAACTCCCAAATCCAGTACACTGACACCCAGCGAACATCAACTTGCACAGGCGTTCTGGGAGCTAATTGCATGAGAAACCGTGTGTTTGGCAGCGTGGCATAGCACTATATGTCCTGGGCAGAGACCGGGCATCTCTTCATGAAGCCTCAAGCAGGAAAAGCCCTTTCAAGCATAATTTCTAAACTGCCCGTATGTCTTAAAAATGAATTGAGACTGATCCCTGTTCTGTGCATGGTGCATTCTGTCCTGCCCATCATCTTAATAAGGAGATGAGACAGATCCTAGGTCAGTGCTTGGCGCTTGTGTCGCTGTAAACTTCAACATCAATAGCTTGCTCATCCACTGAATCAGGCTGATTGTCGGTCCTATTTCCTATTTCATGGCAAGTGATGCGAGACTAAGTCCGGACCCTTAGCGTCCGCTCTTCGGTCCTGACTCAAGCCAAGCAGAGTCTGAAGGGTTATGGGTAAGGTACTGGAAAGGTTGGGAAACCACCAAATGTAAAGACGAGCAGCCAACAAAGGCAGGCCTGTCCCAGCTCTCTCGAGCTCATACCACCTCATCGTTTGTCAGCTCATCCCATTTTCTGATCTGATGCAACAGACTGTAGTCGTAGAATCACAAGAATCTCTGAATATGGTTCCCTGTTCCGGCTGCACAGATTCCAAATGTGTTTATTTCTCTGTAACATGGCACGCCGTGTGTCCGGTCATATGGCTCTGTAACGTGGGGGAATCACACACAGTCTAGTCTAAATATCCGATTTCAGAAGATGAGAGGACAGTTTTTACTTTCTACCCACAATTCGGCTTTCATTTCCACACATAATACATTTTTTTTTCAACGTTTTTTTTTGCTGGACTATTTTAGCCCAGAGCAATTCAGTTTGAATCTGCTACAAGATCCATAGAGCGGAATGGTGGAATATGTAATTAACCCCCCCTCAGGTGAGGGGTCACCTGTACCCTGTGTGTGACTAGATGGTGTCCATGACAACAGTGTGTTAGAACCTTAACACCATGTCCAGGGTCCATGGGTCAGCAGCAGAGTGTAAACCGTGTGCAGTTTCTGAGCATCATACGCAAAAGGCCACAGTAGGTGCCGTGAGTGGGCAGTGGCGTTGGGCCTGCCAGACCGCCGCGCTCAGGGATGTGCAGAAAAAGAGAGAGAGAGAGAGAGAGGGACAGGAAGTCCATTCAGCCTGGAGAGCAGGACTGGGATTTTTTTCTGCACAGTCAACAGAAAGCCGGGAGTTAGGTCTGGGCGTGGATGCCCTGGCCTTCCAAACGGAACAAAGGGCGTTAAGCCGACAGAGGCGCCGTCAAATCCGCTGTTCGGCGGCCCCCCAAATGGGCCTGGTGGCGAAACGGCGGTGCGCCTCATCCAAGAACAGCGGGTGCACTGGGCCCGCCTCTCTCCCACCTTGCCAAAGGTCAGCACAGATTCTATAGGTCCACCAGATAGTCCGCTCCATGTTCCTAACATTGAATATTTTGTTTCCTTACTGTTGAAGCCTACAGTAAATATTCCAGAGACATGGGCTTACGGGCTAAGAATGTACAAGAAGGGTGCATGACACCAAGATCCGTGGCTCTGAATGTTTCATACTGTAATGTAGCACAGGAGAGTCTTGCAGTTAGTAAGCGGAGAAGATTGAAGGAGGAGCTGACCGTCTGTTTACTCTCTAGAGTATGTGGCACCGGTTCCGGGTGTTAGTGTTCACAGACTTTTCCTTTCTGTTTTTGTGCTAGTGCTTCACTTTCTTCTTTGTGGAACCCGGTTGAAATGTATGTTTTGCATGGAGCCCCCAAGGTTATGACAGATTTCTTTACTCATCATGTAGATGCGCTGATCCCAGACATTTGGTCGTGATAAGAAACAATGTAAATATACAGTGGCTACCAACAGATGGAGCACCACTTATAAATATTTGTATACTGGTTAGCAGATTTATGGTCTAGAAATGCATGATAAAGATCAGATACGTGCAGTGGTGCATGTTTAACCGATGCCCTGTAGCCTAAAACCACAGACATCACAGCCTCTATGCTTACAATCTGCTGTCTCTGCAAGACAGTGTGTTCTGGTGATGATGGAGATTACGAAAGTAATGACTTGCATGATTTAATATTTTAATGGATAAGTGAAAAGTTGGTATTGAAGGCAGCGATAAAAAGAGCATGTGCATTAAAGGAGGATTTACAAGCTACTTTAGACGCTTGCGTGGTGGTTGTCCTTTTTATATTTATTTTTAAGAGCGTTTTTTTTTCTCACAGCGGGGTAGTAAAGTAGGCGTTTAAATGGTTCTCTCCAGTCTTTCTCTTCCTCTCACGCGCAGGCAAATGTTCATCACTCTCATCCACAGTGCGCTGCATTGGCTTTTGTCCGGCCCCCGTGGTCTCATTTTCAGTTTGCAGTGGATCAGGGGGCAGAAGGGGTCTGTGTTCCTGCAGTACAGTAGGTTTCAGAGAGCGCTGCGCAGATATGCGACCGTCTGTTCCTGCGGCGGTCACGGTCACGGTCGCGGCCGCGGTCAGCTTGTCTGGAGTGCGTGTCACGGAGGAAACCGAGCCTCTACAAAGCACGGCAGAGGTAGCGCTTTAATATTTGGCCTGTTAGCTCTCATACCTTTTGCACGCAACCGTCCAGATGGCTAACTACAACAAGTCCGGTCCGCCTTACGATTTATAGGGGGCGGGGCTCAGGAACTGACTGTTTGCAGTTTGTAAGTTTGCCTTTTTATTTTACGTCTCTATTTGCGTCTCACTCTAGTGGTGGTTTGCTTGCCATGTTCTGTAAGTTGCTTTGGCTAAACCGCCCCCCCCTCCAATTCATATGACCCCCCCCCCCCCCCCTACATACTCCCCCACCTCATTATGAGCCCATAGTGTAGCTCTGTTGAAATAAATTAAATCATGCTCCCGTTTCCCAAATTTCTAATCCTTTTCAAAATATGCAAAACCCACCATTTAATTTGTCTATCCTGCCACTGTGGTATTTTTTGTTAGCGGGGAAGAAAACTGTCACGCCCCTATTGTTTATCTTCACTGTATAGTTTGACTAACATGATTAGTGTTATGCCGGGAGAGGAGAAAGAGGCTAGATTATAGAGCTTTAATGGGAACAGACTGGCGGCTGCTGGGAGTCTTGGGGCAAAAGCAAATGACAGACACATGAATGCGCTCTGAAACACGCATGAAAAATGCATGTAAAATATACTGGTCGGCTCGCCTTCTGTCTGCTACGTGTAACAGTAATACAAGAGGATTATAGGGAAAGTTGCTTTTGGATTATGACTGAGTGCTTCCAGCTTTTACAGTGAACAAAAGCATTCAACGGCAAAATATTTAAAGCACTCCAATGCAAATGTGAGGAAGTTCAACTGTGTGTGTGTGTGTGTGTGTGTCTGTTGAATATCCCCATCAAAATATCCAGCATTTTTAAAACCTTTGTAAATAATATCTGGACATAAAAAGTTAAGTGCTGGGGAGCTGTGAGTCTGTCAGAACCCAGCTAGAACCGAAAGACGGGCCCTGTGTGTCACTCTCCTGAGGCCACAACCCCCGCCCATTCTGAATGTACCGCCCTGTTCTGGAGCCCCCCTCTTCGAGATAAAAATATCAGCAAGTGATCAGGCGCACTGAGGCAGGATTCTTGCATAAAGTTGCGTTTAGCGTCATCTCTAGTGATGTCATCAGCGATGAGGATTGACCAATCACAGAGGGATGGCTTAAATCTAAACTGCCTAACGCTGTGGAAAAGACAGTGTTAGTTAGCATTGTGGACAAGATAGTGTTAGCCTAGCGTTGTGGAACGTACAGTGTTAGTCTAGCATTGTGGAAAGTACAGTGTTAGCCTAGTTTTGTGGAAAGTACAGTGTTAGCCTAGTGTTGTGGACAAGACAGTGTTAGCCTAGCGTTGTGGACAAGACAGCGTTAGCCGAGTACTGTTGGCCAGACAGCATTAGCCGAGTGCTGTGGAGTTGGCCTTTGGGCCAGGTGGAGTTAGCCTAGCGCTGTACGTGCCCAGGATGGGTCTCTAATTTGATTAACTGGCGTTACAGACTTGTGTAAATCCTCAGACTTGAGGGATTGAGCCTTGCTGTGCCTTCCAGCTGCGTCTGTGCAAGCGAGGCCCCGCTGCCTAGCCACCCGAGCCCCTGGCAGCCTGCCGCCGGACGCCACAGCCTTCACCGCCTCACCCCACAGCCGCCCCCTGCTTTAAACGCTGTAACCCTGCCATTGAGTGAAAGGTAGGTGGTTGGCATGGATGAATTCCAGTGGATCTCATTGGTCTTTGGTGTTTAATAATGCCATGATGTCATTGTCTCCTGCTTATTTTAATGGAGCCGAGCGTAATTTTCCACTCGTGGGCACCTCAGTTGTTATTTTACTCCGTTCTCTGGATGCCTCTGCACAGCTCACCCTCCAAGTCGGACTCTAATTGAGATTACTGTTCTTGTGAAGCTCTAGTGCGAGTCCTTCCATGGACCTACATGCTTCCTGCATAATAACAGCAGACAGGAAGGGGAGGAGATTTTTAGTGATGGACCCCCCTCACTTAGTCAGCTCTATGTGTCCATGTATGTGTGCTGAATGTATGTATGTATACTGTGCATATGAATGTTTGTGTGTGCTAGGCCATGCAGGCATTTGCCTATGTTCATGTGCGAGTCTATACATGAATGTGCATGTGAGCCTGTGTGAGTGAGTGAGTGAGTGAGTGAGTGAGTGAGTGAGTGGGTGGGTGGGTGGGTGGGTGGGTGAGTGTTAGTGCTAGCGCTAGGTGCGAGTCTATACATGAATGTGCATGTGAGCCTGTGTATCTGAGTGAGTGAGTGAGTGAGTGAGTGAGTGAGTGAGTGAGTGAGTGAGTGAGTGAGTGAGTGAGTGAGTGAGTGAGTGAGTGAGTGAGTGAGTGAGTGAGTGAGCGAGCGCTAGCCCATGCAGGCATTTGCCTATGTTCATGTGCGAGTCTATACATGAATGTGCATGTGAGCCTATGTATCTGTGTGAGTGAGTGAGAGACAGAGAGAGCGAGAGAATAGTCAGACTGTGTTGTATAGTGCGTCGGATTGTGTGTGAATCTCTTATGCACTCATTATGTCCATAAGTAAATTAAGGTGGGTACAGTATATGTTTCCCCTGCAAAAGATTACACGCTAATGTTGTTCTTGAGGTGTTATTTTCATGCAGCTTCTATCTCAGGATGAAGGGCTGTTTTATCTCACTGTACCACTCCCCACATCCCACAGATCTCCTCTGAGCAGGCCTTTATATCTGCTCCAAATCAACACAAGTGGGCTCAGGCCACACCCTCTGGTTTTAGGGGCGGGCCCTTGGGTTTGTGTGCGGGCCCACTGACGTTAGGCTGGGTCCTCGGGTTGGCCAATCGCCTTGGCCTTGCTGTCTTCAGTGCCTCACTTACTAAAGACCACAATGACTGGTGGAATTTCATTTATTTCATTAAAAGCAGCAAAAGGGGTCTGCCGTTACGGATGGTTTGAGTTGTTCCTGTTTGTGTTTGGTTCCACCTGCAATTTCCCCTCAGACAGACGTTTTTAGTGAAAAATCACTGGCTCTGAATAATGCATGAAAAGCCTTTGCTACGAGCACCGGGCCAGCAGACTGTCTCAGAAGCCACACTGACTCAGCACATGAAAGAGTAATGGCTGATTGAAGAGGGCTAATTGAGTCCTGTGCCCATTTTAGGCCCCACAACGTGCCTGCCTGCTGGCCTCACTGTGGGTACAGAGGTGACCCTGTCTGACTGCGTCTACAGATGGGCAGTGCAATGTGGCTTTTTTGGGTGTGGTTTTAGTGATGCTCGTCCTTTTTACGCTTGCATAACCATCCCAGGCCACATCCTTCCAGAGTCGAACCCTCATCTAGAAATGTGTGTAGGGAGCACTTGTATTTGCTTTGTGTTAGGGCTGGGTGATATACTCGCTTGATAATTATCTCATATGTTTTGAGCGCAATAACGGTCATCGCCACTATGTCGTTTATTGCCCTTCTTTCTGTCTTTTTTTCTTTAAATAAACCTGATGCGGTCGTAAATGCAAACTTAAGAGACAACGTGAAATTTTTGTGGGGGAAAAAAAATCACTGCTGATATCCATTGGATGTTGATAAGACAGCCAATCAGCAGCAAACTTCCATGTGATCTTATGATGTGTTTTTGTCAATCACATGGAAGTTGGAAGACCTTTCTGCTGATTGGCTGTCTTATCAACATGCAATATCAGTGGTGCTTTTTCCCCCCGGAAAAATCTCATGTTGCCTCAAGTTTGGATGTTTACTACCACAAAGAAAAGACGGAAAGGCATACACCACATAATGGCGATGACCGTTATTGCACTCAAAAAAATATTAGAATGAGTATATCACCCAGTGTTTTACTTTGTGTGTAAATTATTTAGTCCTGTGTGCTCAGTGCTCCTTGCCTGGTGTCCCACAGGTCCACTCCGCGAGCCGCGCTGGTGTTAGCAGGATGGTAGTTGTATGTCACTCGCCTGTTAGCGGCTGCCTCGGCGGGATGGCCCTCACTTTGCAGGCTGGGATCAATGAGTGAACAGAATATTAAACCCCATACGTCTCCCATGTTCACTGCTGTCTGTTGAAAAGGCAGATGCTGTAAATCTGGAGCAGTATGGAACGTGTGCCATAATGTGGGCTCTGATGTGGACTCTAGTGTGCACTTGGATGTGGACTCTAGTGTGCACTTGGATGTGGGCTCTAGTGTGCACTTGGATGTGGACTCTAGTGTGCACTTGGATGTGGACTCTAGTGTGCACTTGGATGTGGACTCTAGTGTGCACTTGGATGTGGACTCTAGTGTGCACTTGGATGTGGGCTCTAGTGTGCACTTGGGTGTGGGCTTTAATGTGAACCTGGATGTGGACTCTAGTGTGCACTTGGGTGTGGACTCTAGTGTGAACTTGGATGTGGACTCTAGTGTGCACTTGGATGTGGACTCTAGTGTGCACTTGGGTCTGGACTTTGGGTGGCTGCATTTAAAAGGTCACGCCTGTTTGCATTCTGCGGGTGCATGAACAGGCTCAACCCCTTATGTGCCTTATATAGGCCCCGCCCTCCACTGTTCACACTGTACACAGTCTACCAAAGGCCAACGCCCTTGCTACAGACAAGTATTTCCCATGATGCTCTGTGCTATATAGGCTCGCTGTACCCGCCCCCTCTCACTGCATCACCCCCAGGAACTGAAACCTCAGCTTTGTCCTCCCCAAATTGTCATTAATTTAGTCCTACAGTCAGATCCAGAATTATTACTGTTGTCACCCTTAATAAAGATACACAAAAAAGACTAACACCATTACTGAGATATACAGTATATTGTAATTTTCCTAAATGGAAAGTTTTTTTTCATCTTTGCCTGGACTCCTTCCAAAATGTACATTTTTGTCAGGCACTAAAACAAGAGTGGTATCAGACAGAGGGTATCAACCATTATCTACACCATACTTGTAAACAGATACGAGCACAGCCGATAGGCACCCCCGCACACATACACATACACACCACACCGACTAATCATTATCATCATCTCTGCATTATATAAGTGCAGACAGCTGAAGCATAGCTGCAGCATTGGGGCACTTTGCCTAATGCATCAATAATCTGATAGTACTACTGTGCTAGTGGCCTGCCTGTCTCTGTGTGTTAGTAAAACAGCATCCCAGCACCGCCAGGATTAGCAAGCAGAACAGTCGTCCAAAATAATGCTGCAATAAAATAACTGCACGCACGCACGCACGCACGCACGCACGCACGCACGCACGCACGCCTGTAAAATTGTGGCTTCAGTGAGCCCCATTGCTGACAGTGTATCGCAGTGGGCAGGGCGGGAACTTGGCGACTTGGCCGTGGCGCTGCAGTGCTGCTCATCCTCCACCTGCAACTGGAGTTTCTGTCAGTTGTGTCGCGGTTTTTCAAAAAACAAACAAACTCTCTGAACATGTTTGTGCTAGCGTAGCACGACAGAAGCAGCAGCTGTGCAGTACTTAAGCTCCAGTCTCGCTGCACTGAGCTGCGGAAGCGCACGTGACTCTATAAAGAAACCCGCCATTAAAACAATCGACATGTTATCATCCAGAAAGAGCCTTTATGAAAACCTGTGTAAACTGTGATGGTGAATGTACATTTTACCTCAGATAAAGCAGGTGAATCTCTGCTCTCTGCCCTGTGCCTGGAGGTTCAGTTAGGGTGCATAGCCTGTGACTTGTGATGTAACCACAAGGGGGCAGCAGACCCCCAGGAATTTCCAGTCAGCTTATGGGCTCAGAACTATTCTCCTCTTCTGATCAACTGCCAGATCCTGTACAAACACAGTGCATTTTTACATTCCATTTTATGTCTACATTTATATAATTATGTTTGTGCTTTCGTTGGGGGTTGTTTGTTTTATGTGCTTTATTGAGAGCATGGGACATTGATAGAGGACAGCGGAATGCTCTGTCCTGCTTTGCAAAGACGCGAGAGAGCTGCTGACCGTGAAATGAGATCATGGTGTTACATAACGGCGGCTGCTGGGCCTTGCGTGAGCAGCGCGATCTCCTGCAGCACTTCCCAATGTCACAAGAAATCGCCTTGTGTTCACATCGTTGGCTCGACTATAACATATCCTTTCAGTTTTTCAGCTTTGCCCTGGCGCAAGACGGCAGCACAAGCAGCCCCACCCACAGTAGAGAAGTTTGTTCCCTCCCCCGAGCACTTTTACTGACTTTGTCCAGTAAGTGGCACCAGAGTGCAGCTTCTGCTAAGTTGTTGGTCAAGTTGTTAGCCTTTGGAATGTAAATTATAATATACTCTCAATGAAAAGAGCATCTCATACTCCTATTCATAATAATATTCATAGATACATAGAGTACTCAAGTGAGTACGTCAGTTGTGGGCGAAGTCTGGTTTTGGAAGTAAATTCCGCATGGAAGATAGAATGGGCTTTGGAGACTCGACTATTTCTTGAAATCTGATTTATAGAATGACCCGAAACATTCCTGGATTAGCCTGTGTGGTACAAGGATATAGACCATATATCGCATGTTCCAATTATTTTTTTTAAAGTAATGCATTAATGATTGTAGTTCAACTTGTAGTCCACTTTAACGGACTGCATATCCAGTACTGCAACGCACGGGTGGTTCTCGACTAATGAGATATCATCATCTCGTCTGTCTGACTGTGGCAGATGGGAGTAGGCTACTGAAGACGAGCTACCGTTAGCTTGCTAAGTAGAGAAGTTAGCTTGCTACCCCACAAGGTCAGAAACTATGCTACGGTTAACCACATAAAACAATTCTAGCTTTTAGTCTTTCAAGCTAGCTAGCTAACGTTAGAAAAAAGTCTTTAAAAATGGAGCTGTTTGCTACTGCTGGTTAGCTTTATATGACAACGTCTGGAGCCAAGGCTGCTCGTTCGGAGGGAATTATGGGACGTGGAGTTTTTAAACAGTGTAAGTGCTGGTATGTTCACACAAAAAATACTAAAACAAAAAATATACTCGAAAAACGATATAGTCACACGAACTGGCGTTATATTGAACAACAGTTAATGTCTACGCTCTAAATTAATGGGGAATTTACTTCTGAAACCAGCGTGACGTAGTCACTTCAGTACTCTATTCTGCTGTGCAGTGTTTTCCTGTTTCTTGGGAAGCAGAATTGTTTGATGACGGTGACGATGCACAGACCTCAGGTGAGATTAGCAAAAAAAAAAAAAAAAAATATACTCCTCAAAAAAAGTTTGGAAACGTTATTTCGGTCGATTATTCCTCCCCTTTAATAATACCAATTGGTATTGTATTTTATATCGTTGGAAAGCCTGATTAGTCACCTTTACAACGAGGTACAACTTGTAAGGATCATGCATTCGTGGAATGAGCAACACAGCTAACCGTGTGGGTAGCGGCCCAAAAAAATGTGCCAAAATCCCCTGCAATATTCTTCTGTTGGTATTCACTCTCGTTTTGAGCTTCAAGTGCTGGCAGGTGTATGCCAGTCACAGGTGTGTGACTGGCACCTGATTGGCACCGAGGAATGGGATGCCATCCCACAGCAGTGTTTGACCAGGCTGGTGACCAGCATGAGGAGGAGGTGCCAAGCTGTTGTGGCTGCGTATGGATCTTCCACACGCTACTGAGGTCCCTGACAGTGTAAAATGAATAAAGTGTAAAAATGGCCAATATGTGTTGTTTTTTCCTTATTACTGTGGGAGAGTGCAATCATCCAGTCCACCAAGCAACTCAAAACGAGAGTGAATACCAACAGAAGAATATTGCAGGGGATTGTGGCACATTTTTTTGGGCCGCTACCCACACGGTTAGCTGTGTTGCTCATTCCACGAATGCACGATCCTTACAAGTTGTACCTCGTTGTAAAGGTGACTAATCAGGCTTTCCAACGATATAAAATACAATACCAATTGGTATTATTAAAGGGGAGGAATAATCGACCGAAATAACGTTTCCGAACTTTTTTTGAGGAGTGTATATTCTTCAAACGTCTCTCTGATGTCATACTGGCATTGAGGCATGCGACTTCTGTCGTCCAGGAGACAGGAAAGGCTGCTGCCCTGTTTGGCACAGAGGGGGCTGTTTGTGCTCAGAGGCTCGGGCAGGGTGGCAGTGATGGAGCACCTGAGCGCTCTGGTTAAACAGAACTGTAATGAGCTGTCAGCGTTCACCCCGGGCGAGAGGAAGGTGGAGATGCGCACACATGTCACAGACACACTCCTTCATCGTCCAAGCAAACTCCACCCTCCTCCATACACACTCCACCGTCCTCCGAGCCAGCTCCAGCAACGTCCTTACACACTCCACCTTCCTCCAAGCAAAGTCTACCCCCCTATACACACTGCACCTTCCCCCAAGCCAACTCCACCCTCCCCCATACACACTCCACCTTTGTCCAAACCCCCAGTCCCTCTGAGGAGCTCAGTTCCCTGTCTCTAGGCAGTGTCCAGGGAGAGGGTGCAGGCTGGTTAGTTAAGCAGGCTTCATTCGGCCATCGATATAGGCAGTGTGTATTCAGTATGTATTCACCCGCATGGGTGGCTGGGTGCACAGCTGTGTCAGTGTCAGGTTTACCTGCCCGCTGCCTGCATACCGTCTCCTTTTTAGCAAATCTCTAAGCTCTTACTCCCACATTTCCCCATCTGAGGGTTATGTAGGGGGCTTGGGGGTTGACATTGAGCGCTTATCAGACCCGTGTGTTTTGGGTTTGGGATGGGGTTGGGTTCAGAGGCGGTGCGTCAAAAGAAGGGAACGCATTTTTCTGTCCGGTAGTTTTCAGCGTTAAAGGTTTAAGCGACGCCCAGCTCTGATGAATTTGGCTGATTAGATGAGAACGGGTCGCTCTGGTTCCTTTTTTACGCGCCATTAGCCTTCAGTCGCATGGGAGAGGGCACTTAATAGAACTGCAATTATACAATGAAGCTGCACTGTGTTTGTGTGTGTGTGTTTTGTGTGTGTTTTGTGTGTGTGTGTGTGTCGGGGGGGCTGAGGCTGCACAGTAAATAAACAGGTAATTACTCCACCCGCCGGCCCCTGAGCCCACAGGGCCCCGAGCTCTCTGACTTGTTCGGTTGCGTAACCGTGGAGACTGTGACTGAGAGGGATCGATCAGCCTGAGTGATGCGGGAGCTATTATGGTAATAAAGTGCTGGGGAGCTCTCGCACAGTTAGCCCATAGCTGTGACTCACACAGGGCCGCTACACCACGCGGCGCCTGGCGGTATGGACGTGTGAAGGTCCCTCCTGAATGTGCGGCCGAGAGTCGCCGGGGGCAACATTGGTGATGAGGCTGCACCTCTGTGCTCATATCACCACACAGAGGATTATAAATAAGGGGATGTGAATGGGATAGGTTTAACACTCTGGTGGGCTGTGTTTGGGACAGGTAAAACTGTCAGGTGTGCTTTGTTGCATGGTCCATGTTTTATTCCACCCTCAATTTCACCTCTGGCCTCCATCCCAGATCCATCTCACCTGAGGCTCTTCAAACAATCTTCTACATCATACACTGGTTTTTCCAAAAAACCTGTCCTTAAGTTTCTACCACCCAAACTGGGCGGTCCATCAGATCCTGAATTTGCACATTAATCATTTCTCCCTCTGGTAAACTTTTATTAAATTTTCCATTATTTCTTGTTACAAGCAATACATTTTTACTTATACATACCGTTACCTCAATACAGCAATGTAGATTGTAGAGTAGAGTACCAATACACCTGCATAATTTTAATATGCAGTCAGGTGGCATTGCCACATAAAGCACGGCAACTTTTCTCTCATCGAATCCAGTCGGATGTAGCATGTTATGTACATGTTTGCTTTTTGTCACGTGAAGAGAAATGATTGGTCACTGCCACCAGCAATGTTCTGTCATTCCAAGGGCATTTTTATTGATTTTAGATTTTAGTGCCCCCCCCCAAAAAAAAACAAAAAAAACAACAACATTTGCATTGATATATAAAATCTCGCAGACAGTGACGTTCGCAGGCCTATTATTAGTGAGAAGTGTTCCGATCAGGGTTTGGAAGGTCTATGGCTGCTTCGGTTTGTTCGTTTGCCAGTGTACCATGACGAAAAATACCCACGAGCAAGGAATGAAGACCATGAAACTTGAGAGGTCGGTTCTTGCCATGTTTATGGAAACCAAAAGGGGGGACGAGAAGGGGCAGGCACCCGCATTTATTCTACCGCTTTCTGCCCCTTTTGTCTGCGCACAAGTTCAAAATCGCTAAATGCAAGTAATTATAACGTTGGTTTACGTCAAATAATAGTGATTGTGCGGATCAATGTAGATTACGACTCTTACTCCTATTTTTATTAATTATGGCGTTGTGTTTTTCTGTCGCTGCATGAAACGACTGACACCCAGCTGCAGCCTAATTAGACAGTGCATTTGCGCAATTTGCAAGTCGCTCAAGCGTGAAAGGAAAGGAAGAGGTAGCCTTTCATGGCTTTGGTGGAGACATCAAATAAGTCTGCGTCTGATACGGAGTTTAGACAGTAGCATAGAGCCGAGTTTTCTACTTAGCTGAATCTTCATTCATGTAGTGATAGTCTTAACGCGCTTGTATTAATTCAATTGCAAGAGTTACAATCTACGACGGAAAATAGTCTCGAAGGGGGAACCATGTGCTTACCGCAGCATCGGTTCCTCATTTGAACCCGCAAAGGCTCTGATATTTTTGTAATAACCCGTGCGCTGTCCTTAGTCAGACTTGAGACAGGAAAGGACGATATTGGAAGCTGCCTTTTTTTATTTGAGAACAGACGACGGTATCCCTTCAATTCTGGATTACTTCATCCGCATCTTGTATGACAGAATGAGGTTAAAGAGGAATGGTTCCTACACAGTGAATCGGTAAGGTCTTCTCAAACGAGTTTCCTTGAGGTTTTCATCTAAATTGTTTTAGACTTGTAACAGTGTGACTCATGAGGCGAAACCATCTTTAATCAATTGCTACTTACTAGTATGCCTATAGCCTACGTACACACAACGAACAACTTTAGCGCATACTGCTCTCTAATGGGCACGGATTTTAAGGTATAATCACAAAAGCGCACACAGACTATTGGAAAGAACCGCAATTCCCCCAGACGTCCTCTCATCACTTAGCAACTCGGGCCTGGTCCTGTGTACATAATGACCCTGTTCTCTTTCAGTCATGTGTAGCTTACAGCCAAGACCATCACTTTTAAAATTATTAGACTGGTTTCTGTGTAAAGTTCAATTATGACCCCGTATCCCCTCACCTCTGTTATCTACAGATGTCAGCTACATATTGTTTTTTTAGCCCTACAGTCCCAGACGTTGATGCAGCAGTCAGTTGGTTGAGTTCACGTCCCTCCTAATGCCAAGTTTTCCCCGCTCTGTTTAAAATGTATAGCGTTGCTGCCGTTAATGGCACGTGCACTAACAGCTATTTCCTTCCTGACTTCTCTGGTCCCACCATTGTTCCCCTGAGCCATTATCTATTATCAGCACAACCAATCAACACTTGGGCAACCATTTTCATCTGGGTGTTGTTGACTGTTTTTGTGCAGTTTAATGAATGCCAAGCTTGTCTCACTTGAAACGCAGGTACTCTGTTAAATAGGCCATGATTTTGTGATGTGCTTTTTCTATGTGGTGTTTTAACTTTGTATGTGTTCAGTGTCTCCACTTTAGACTGAAGAGGGGTACAGCGATAATAGCAGCCAGTGTTTATTCTAGGAGTAACTGTGTACAGTGTAAATGGATGATATCGGGACAGCAGTGTTAAGATATGTAGCAGCTGGGCTCTGTTTACACTGTAAATTGTCAGTCACTCCTGTGTGTGTGTGTGTGTGTGTGTGTGTGTGTGTGTGTGTGTGTGTGTGTGTGTGTGCGCGCGTGCGTGCGTGTGTGCGTGCCTGTGTGTATACTTTGCTTTAGCTGTGCCATGTCAATGGACTTGTGCCCCCAGAATGCCCCCCTCACTAAAGGTTATGTGTGGGACAGCAGACGGTGTGGGCACAGTGATGTGTTGGAGTCATGTGACTACCCTGCCTCAGACTGAGGTTTAAGGTAGCCAGTGATGCCCTTGACCTGTTTTGCTGTAGTTCAGTGTTGAGATCTGATTGGACAGCTGGGAACGTTCCCAGGCACAGCATTCACTGATATGGTGATTCCATCTGTAATTTCTCTCACTCTCTCTCACTCTTTCTCACTCTCTCTCTCTCACTCTCTCTCTTTCTGCTGCCCAGGAGTCATTCAGTCATTACGCAGGTGCTTAATTTTTCAGCACATTCACAAGGGGACAGATAAACTATCAAGAAATAACCTTGTCCCTAAAAAAAAAGAAAAAAAAGAAAACACCCTTTCCCATTTAACATTATGATATATGTGTTTAACTTTCTCACACAGGATATGAAAGCAGCTTTATTGGTTATTGTGCTTTGAGACTTTTAACTACACTGTCGACAGAGCTGGATTAGAAGTTTTAGTACGTGTTTAAAAATACAAATTGGTATTACAAGGGTTTTGCATGGCATGGATGAAGGGCCTTAGAAACCTGCATAAAGAGGCCAGTGGTATGAGGAGTTTTCTTGCCTGAAAGTGAGTGAATGCATGTCCGTGCGCCATTATTTACACAGACCGGAGCAGGAGGAGTGTTTCATACAGTGCTTGGGGGAGGGCTCCTTTAATTTTAGCAGCCAGAGAAACTCTCATAGCTCATGTTAGAAATGCTCAGCCCTTATTCATCAATGCCCGTCATTGCTGCGTGTTGTTTTTGGCGCTCCGGTTAGTCCGTAAGTGGAGGCGCTCGTTCGGTTAGTCTCTGGGCAGCCTCCTTTAGGTGACTGACATTTCTAATCACTTCTCTCTGTATCGTCATGTGACTCGGGACAGGTGGTAATGGGGGAAGAATGACAGGCTTCTTTTGCTGGAGGTGCTGTGGTTCTTGCCTCGACAGGGAGAAAGTGCTTAGAAAGCGAGCAGAAACCCGGCCCTGCAATCAGCCCTTTATTTATGCAGGACTGTTTGGCAACATAATCTTCCCACTTTTCAGCCAGTCAGGGAGGGAGGGAGGAGAGACAGGGAGGGAGGGAGGGAGGGAGGGAGGGAATGAGAGTGAGTGAGGGAAGGAGAGAGAGGGAGGGAGGGAGAGAGAGAGTGCAGAGTTGGGATTGTGGGGGACAGGAGAGCAGATGCAGGCTTCCAGCGCTCTGAAGGTTGCGTCTGCCTGCTCCCGCTGCCGCGTCTGTGTTCGGCGCAGTGTCTCCTCAGCCATCGCACGCCGCTGCCGCGTCCAGCGCAGAGCTCAAGCCTTCCAGACGCTCGTCACACCGGCTGCGGCGGGATAGCTATCGCAGAGAGGGTCGCGGTCGGTCGGCGGGAGGGTGCCATGCCAACGGTCCGTCACATCATTCGCACCCCGACGCCTGCACTCCTCCTCTGCTAGAGACGTCAGGAAGGGCGGGAGAATTGTACCCCTCACCCCTCAGCGCTGAAGTCCCAAACGCCTGCATGGGGGTGCTGGTCTGTTGTGACTGCTTCTTCTATAGGTACCGCACTTTGTTTCTACTTCCTGTTCCGACCGACGTGAGGCTCTCTGACTCTGTTTGTTGTCATGCGGCTGTTCTTTAGATAGCCAGCTATGCTGGCTCCTCGTGTGCCGGTCTGCTTGCTAACGTAGATATTTGTAGGAGATTGTTGCTTGGGACCTTTTAAGGCTGCCTTACAGCAGTCTGTCCCTCTGGGAAGCGTCGTCCAGTGGTTTATGAGAGTGGCCAGTGGTCAGGCCTGAGTTTTGGCACAGCCAGCGGTAGTGTGTGATTCTCTGTCGCAGGGTTGATTTAGGACGTGCGCTCATTTCGGCCTCTTTGGTGGGATCTGCGTACCGTGCTTGACAGATCACACTCACTCGCTCTCGCTCACCTCTGCAGTAGGTAGTCAGTTGCCTGGGAATGGCGGGAGTAATATTTGCTGATTTGCGCTATTGTTGAAGCGTGCAGTGAGGTGTACAGGTCTTACCAGGTTCTTAGTGTTTACTTTTTCATTCTGCCGGACAGGTAAGGGCACCGTTTGATTAATTTAGGGAATTTGAATATGCCGTAACACAGTTTTGGTTTAGTTTTATGGATGGCACACGCACTCGGACACTGTTTAAAACTCGATGCAGCTTAATGTTTTTGCTGATGCTTGCCAAACTGCAGCTCTCACAGCTGCATTGGATTAATCCATCAGAGCCTTGCTTCTATTTTTGCTCCCTCCTTTTTTAACATTGAGAACAGTCAGCCTTTTGTCGCACCATTGGTCGACTCGCAGCTTGGGAGGCTTGGAGCACTGTTTCGCTCTCTCTCTCTCTCTCTCTTCCTCCTTCTCTCTATCCCCCTCTCTTCTTTCTCCTCTTCTTCCTTTCCCTCCCGGCTGTTTTCCTAATGTTGAAATCAACAAAAACCGCAGCGGGACCACGGCTGTCCTGACTGAACAAAAGCCAGTGTAAGCGGCAGCCGCCGCAGTCCCCCGCCCCTGGAGACGGGGTCTTCTGGGGGTGGGGGGTGGGTGGGGTGGGGGGGTGTTGTGAGGACCGAGCTACACCACATTTCGCTTCGGCTCCGTATGACTGTATGACCGCTGACTGTGTACTGGTGTCATCCGGTGCAGAAGTGAAGGGGCGGGGTCTGGTTCGTGGATCACGGTGATGGAGCCGAGCACGGGTGGATGGACAGTGTCCTCTCCTCAGGCTACCTTGGCTCTTGCCCTCAGAGAGGATGCTCCTGGCTCAGCCCCAACAGCAGGCTCTGCATCAGACGCTAATTCCAGTGGAGACAAGGTGACTCGGGCAGCGAGGAGATGTTGTAGTGTGGTGTGATTCTCCCTCAGGCAGGTAGGGTCTCTCATCCGAGTCAGGATTCAGGACACGCCCAGTGCCAGGTCGCCTTGAGCACCAGATTTAATGCGAAACTCTAACCTGACGGGGACCAGCCAATCCAAGGTCGCTGTCAGTTGGCTACATTTGACGCCTCGCTGTTCATTTTTAGTGAAGTTTGTTCTGGTTTTTTGCTAATTATATTGCTGGAAGACACGGTGGTTGTTTGTCCTCCCACACATGACTGTTTAAGTAAGGTGCGGAGCTACCATAGGCTACCGTTTGTTTTAGTCTCATTTCAGCTGATTTGGCTCAACTGGTGCGTGTCAGGAGGCCGGTTCTTCTGTGTTTATCATTTTGTGTGAAAGCCTCTTGATGGGTGCATGATACCATCTCAAAGTTGTAGGGTCAGCATCACGCTTCGCTCATGTGATGTTTACAGTCTCAGGCTTTCTGATTTCTGGAAAACTTAGGAACTGCAGTGACATTGTGCTAATGGCCCTTCAGGCTCACGGCACATCGGGCTAATGGCACATCGTGCTAATGGAACAACATGCTAATGGTACGGCCACACTGTCACTTCTAAGATTGCTTTTAAAGGATAGATTGTTTCCAAGTGTTTAACTGCTAAGCGCATCCAGTGCAGAAGTGGCGCGTGTCCTCTGTTTAATGATTTGTATTTATGTGGCCGTCTTGGCTCGCTTGTTAAATTGTGCGGCCTCAAATGCTGAACACGTTGTTTCCTCCTCTGCAGCAATGGGCTGGATTAATGCCTGTGCTTCAGCTATCAATTTAATTAAAACTGAATTGATCCTGTGGCGGAAAAGAGCAGACGTGAACTCAACTCTGTTTAGAGAGCTGGGTCTGAGCGGTAAGAGCAAGGGGAAGGAGCGATCAGTTTCATATGAAGTAGCTCACCAGCGTGTCTGGGTTTTTGCAGAGCAGACTTTCATAAAGTCCATACCTTATGGACTACAGGTGTGAGGCTATATGGTGGTAGACCTGACAAGATTATCCTGGGGATTAATGTTCGTCTCCAGCTGGGCTCCCAGAAGCAGTGAAGGTGAAGACCCGGTTTTAGGTTTGGGGTTCAGACCTCCTGGCATTAGGACGGTTCCCTTGGTGCTGCTTTCCCCCAGATCCAGACATAGAAATGACGTATTTAAATGCTCCCTTTCATTAGAGGGCGTGTCTGCGGCAGATAAGACTGCTGTGGTTTCCTGTGCACCCCCCCCTCCCAAAACCAAACTGCCGCCAGCCTCATGAGGGTACACTTGGAACGCGTAGCTCACTGCGGCCCCGCAGTATGTGCCCCGCCCCCTCTTGTGGGAAGAAGCTGGGCGTAGGTGGCAATAATCTCCAGAGACCTGTGGTCACGTTTCTGGCACCAAAGAGCAGGAAACGAAGGGGCCAGAACAGAACCACAGGCTCAGCAAATTAAGACCAATACCTGTGCTTGACAACCTGGCTTATTCAGGACCATCGTCCCAGAATGGTCTACTTGTCACATTTTGAGTTGTAGCCAAAGAATACTTTCGCTCATTCCTGTCTGCTATACGTTTTTAACCGCTGCTTACCCTCACCGTGTACATTTACTTTAATTGAATAATATTTCCTGATACAGCATGTGCTGTAAACTCTTGTTTTCGGTCTTGAGATTTGACATTTGAACTCTGTTCTGCCCTGTCTTGGCTAGGCCTAACAAAAGAGGCTTTGAATCTCAATTTGACATCCTAGTAAGAATAAGCTGTGTTCTTAACTTCCTCATGAAGAGGCTAGTTGTTTTGTGTTTGACAGCATTCTCCAATTGAGTGGTCCTTCTTGTTGGGAGAGTTTGTCGTGTGATGAGAGTGGTCGAGTGGTCCCTCTGCTGGCGGGAGGGTGGCAGTGCATTTACTGTCACAGGGCCTCTCAGGAAGATCAGCTGGGCTCTGATTGGCAGGCTCGTGTAGCAGCTGTCTCACACAGCTCATGAATTTCCTCAGTTGCTGCAGAGTGCATTTGATATTCAGCTGCGGTGGTTATCTGAGATCTAGCACGTTACAGAAGTCTCCACAGGAAAAGGGTCATTTATCACGGAAATGAGAAGTCCTCCTTAACATCGCCTCACATGCAGTCCTTTTCCTCTCCTCTTACATTCTGTAAGAGGAGTCTGTTCATCCCTTCCGTCCACCAAATTCATAGATTTTTTTATTTATTCCATATTTAATAAACTGGCTCCCTGGGTATTCTGAGGCATTGGAAGGGTGTTCTGTTGCGCATGACTTGTGTTCATGTGTTACACGCTATATTATAATTGGGCTTTCTGGGGGTTCTGTTTTCGCTCTTCAATTTTCACATTTATTTTCGGTGAGATGTTAAAATAAACCACCCCTGATAAATCAGCGTGTGAAACCTGACAAGAAATGAAGGCACTGTGTTGTGCTGAATTGAACAAATTTACCATTTTAAGTTCACGTTGCTCCAAAAACAAGCCACACAGCACTGGTCAGTCACTCTACCTTACAGGAACATCGTCATTCTAATCTGTCTGCAAAACATTTATTCCTTCGGTCATCGCGGGAAGTTAAACCATTATAGCCCTTAGCAACATGTGACACTTGTTACACAAACTGACTGAAAATGTCGTAAGGCCTTAAGAGCATTTAGCTAAATCAATACCATTTAATTAAGTCAGCTGTTGATACCACTGCTCACAGCATGCTTTCAATTCAGTTCTTCAGTTTTATTTGTATAGCGCTTTTTACAGAGAACTGCCACAAAGACGCTATACAGAGAAACGGAAGGGAAATTGGGCAAAAAGAAAGGCCTGAACCCCCAAAAAGCAAATGAGGTAAAAACTCCCCAGTGGGAAAAAAAAGTCAAACGGTGGTGAGAAAAAAAACTCCCCGATGGGAAAAAATCTTTGGAGGAACCTGGTTAGGTTTAACTAAATGTGGAATGGATGATAACAGGAATCAATCACAGAAAATATTGAAATGGGTTGAGCAGGTTACAGTCTGAGATATCTAACTAGCTGGTAAGTAGAAAGTGAAGAGGTGTAATATGCTTGATATAATAACGGAGCCGTTGTGTGCCAGTTTATATGCATAATTATGTTTGTGATAGTCAAAACGCACTGATAAAAAACACACTGGACAAGCTTAAGCCCATTCTGCTTGTCGCTTGTTCCTTGTGGGGCTTATATTGGATGTGATTGAACATAGTTCTGGGGCAGCCATGTTAATGTTCCTGCACGTTGCACACTTTGTTTTCTCAGAAAGGCCAGATGAGATTAATTTTCTTATTCTCCAGGCAAGACGTTTTGTAAAGAATTCAATCCGGTTTAAAATAATGTGCTTCTTTCACCACATACACCCCCCCCCACCCCCAAAAGTGGTCTTCAAGGCATAGTACTCCATCATTTCATTGTTTCAGTATTTATTTTTTTGTTTGTTTTGTATGTTTGTTGTCAGTTTGCAGATTAAAAAAAAAAAAAATCCCTCAAGGAGTTGGAACAATAGAACAATACAGTCCCCCACCTTGCCCTGCCCAGCAACCTTCCTGTCCCACCCATGCATGGAAACCACATAACAAGGGGGGCGTCGGCATCTATGCCCAGCTCACTTACCATGGAGAAGCGTGGTTTCCCATTGGTTTGCACCGAGATGGGCTGAGGAATGTTCAATGCACAGCCTTGGTGAAGTGGGAGGGGCTTGAGGCGGTGCTTCTTCTGTCGAAACAAAACCATTATATCACTTCTTTTTCACACTTTGCCGAAAATAAAAATACTCGTACGCCATTTCGCTGTCACCAGCCTTCCTACAGCCATCTTGCGAAACACTACATGACAGTCTTTTAAAATGGGACATGCCAGAGCCATATGGAGTCTGCGATTAGCAGCCCGGTGGCATTCTTGCACCCAGCTCTACAGAGGATGATGTTTCAATGACTGTAGTTGGGGAGGAGGTTGTGGAACCTGTGCAGATGATTCTGTAGGTGTTGGGGATGGGAACTTTGAACATTAAACTTGAAAAATAGCCTTAGGCTTGGCTTTTAAATGAGCCATGAGCTTAGTTTTCTGGTTTTACTGTCTCCTTAAGGTTTTTAAATGCTATGAGAACCCCTAAGGTTTCAGCCACATGACTTACTCTCTGTGAAATAACATGGTGTTCTGGCAGGATGGCATGAGTGATGAGGGAACATTATGTGAGAGGAACATTATGATCAAACGAGGAGTATGTGAAGTCCTTCGCACAGGAGGATGGTTCTGGGATATATAGCCAATGGGTAAGGAGGATTCTGGGATATATTTGCCAGCCAATGGTGAGGCGGAGACTGTCCCAGCCATGTGAAAGTTAGTTCTAGCGCTTATTCCTGCCAACTGAGTAAAGTATAGGCTAGCTTGCTGGCTCCAATCTCCATAGCTACACAACAGCCAGAAATGCTGATATAAACATCAACTAATGAAGTGCTAATGTTTCATGCAAATATGATATTACATGGACATGTTTTACAGTAACGGAATTTGACATTGCAAAAAATAACATGAAATGAATAGAAATCCAGAACCATTTTTGGACTATTGCGTAGCCCTTGTCCTCCCCAATTCGAGGATTGTGTTCCAGAACTGAGTGCCGCAGTTATTAACAAAATATTTGGAGAAGGCGTCTCTGCGGAGCGCCCCGGCAGGGTCGTGGGGGGGGGGTTGGGCAGCGGCTGCCCAGCACCTTATCGCGGAGGCGCATAAACGCAGGAAGTGCTGCGGTGTGCCCGGGAACGGCCAGACGAGGAAACGAGGCTCGGGAGGACAACAATGCAGGAGAACATTCCTGCGGCTCTCCCCTGGAGGAAGCGGTGAAAGTCTCGCTCTGAGACGGCCCCCTTTAACCCCCTCAGCATGAGGAAGCTCTGCCCCTCGGGGGTCAGCGTTATGTAACACATTCCTGCTTCAGATGTGAAACGTGTTCAACGACTTCATTTGACGTTAAACGTGTGAGTACTTGATTGACCCTGTGTAGCAGGGTCAGTGCAGGATGTGGTCAATTGTTCAAAAGTTACTTGTGTGTCTCTGAAATGAAAGCGACATGTCTCCAATTAAGTAACTTTATTCCCTGCTCAATGTGCCCCTCAGGAATCACCCGCTTCTCTCTTCTGTGTGTATAATACTCCGCACAAATTCTCGTACCTCTCACCTGCTCGATGTGGGACGTTTTCCTTGCGCTGTTTGCATTTCTCCCAGCGTTGCGGCATGTACCGAGGGCCTTGGCGCTCTGGTGATAAATAAAACTGACCTCCGAGAGGCGCACAGCGCGCCACTTATGCTGGGCACAGGAGGCGTTACATGACGCGTGCTGCTGATTTTCTGCGTTTTGAACATTAAGGAAATTGCGGCGATGATAATGCTGTGATGGTGAGCGCTTTACCCCCAGCCTCCATTTTCTGTCTTCTACTCCGCCGCCCTTGTGTCACGTGCAGAGGAGAGAGACCCTCTGTGTTTATGTAACGGCATATGCTGTGTATCTTACGTGTGGCATGTGATACGTGCGTGTCATTGGCGGCCGTGTGTGTGTGTGTGTGTGTGTGCGCGCCAAGGTTTGGATGAGAACATAATGGACATGCAAGGACCCGCTGGCGGACCCCCCCAGGGTGGCCCGGGTGAGGAGAGCAGGTGAACGTTGGACAAACGGGGTGCAGCTTTCTAACAGGCCCTTCTCTTATACTCTTTATCATTGCCTGCAAGGTGGTGGTGCAGAGAAAGGAGAATCCGCACGCTTTGGCAGGACTGTGTGGTTGCACATGCCTGCACACCTCCTTCACACCCCACCCCCTCCCCGTCTCACCTTCAGTCAAAGCTCAGCATATGAGCCGTTTTTTATTTTTATCTGGAGGGCTTGTGGGTTATTTGAAGTGAATCTGTTTAATTGTATTTATTTATTTATTTTTACGTAGAACTGTTTGATATTGTATCATACTGAGGGGTTCTGTGGGTAGGACAAACCATTTGAAAATCCATTCTTTTTCTTGCAATTGGCAACAACACAGTTGGCACAAGTAGTGCTGATTGTGTGAATCCTAAATGTGTGCAAACAAATGTGATCCAACAAGGTGACCTCTTTTATTGCAGTGTTCTAAGGTATGAAGAGAGAGAGGCAGAGCGAGAGAGAGAGAGAGGGATACAGATAGATGGATATAAATAATAGGGGTAAATAAATAATAGCATAAATAACATAACATAAATAATAGGGGTGTGACAGGCTTAAGGCTATGTGCTTGCAGATGCTATCCTGTAAGAGTTTATGCATCAGTACTCACTGTTTGCATGTGTGAATAAGTGAATGTAATGTCCCAGTTGAAACCTTGGAATTTTACATAACACCTGGTGTTGGTGATGCCTGCTGTTTGCTGCCTCACTGGATTTATCGTTCATGGCATTCATACATTGTGAGAATTCCTTGTGAGTCACACAAATGCGAATGTAACCTGGCATGCAGAATTCTTGCAATGTTGTCGCTGTGCTTAATTACAGGTAGAAAGTTGCTTCCTGTATGTTGGATGTGTGAGCTTGTCAGACCACCAGTCCTTCAGGTCAGATTTGAGGGTAGTTAGATTTCAAAGGTTTGCGAGAGGGTAAACAAAGAATTTTGTTTCTGTAAAAGCACTGCCATTTTTTAAAGGTGTTGGTACCTTTTGTAAACAGATTACTCTCAAAAAAGCTAATTTTTGCATGGTCAGGACAGGTGTTGACTTCTCTTGAAAATAGTTTTGAGTGAGCCGTTTTGAGTTACATCATTTAAGAATTTGTTTATTTGTCCAAAGGATCTTTGTTTTCAAATAAATGAGAAGTGTTAAATGAAAGAAGCATTAAGCGGAGGCTGCCCTAAGCAACCTCCATCAACAGGTGTCAAACATTGAATGAAAAATCATGTATTGTGTGGCTAATTGTGTGCCAGTGCAGACTGTGGCCAGTAGCCCCGCGGGGCGTCGCACTACCGGCGACAGTGTCACCCAGGGTTAGGGAGGGTTCTGTTGGCACGGATCCACTTCCTATTGCTTTGTAGCGACTTGGCATCACCTGCTTCAGAGGAGAGCACAAGCTCATCTGTCCAGCAATGAGCGCTGATATGTACCGAATTGGGGTGAAAAGAGGGGAGAGAGCATAAAAAAGGAAAGTATCTATTGCACTGGTGCTGTAGCTTCATAAACAAAATTTTAAAATTTGTAATAATTCCTACCGCATGACGATAAAAGATTGGTGGTGAATGACCTCAGTATAAAACTTGATCTCTGGACAGATGACGAATGGCCTGTAGCATGCGTACCCTGTTTCCGCTGGAGACTAGCAGCGCTGTCTAAACTGTTGACAAAACCGAGTATACAACATGCATTTTGGCTAATCTTTATTTACTGTAAATGGGTGGGATATTCATCAATCACTGTGTGTGAGTTCTTCCTCCTCACAGGGAAAGGAATGGTAAGTATGTGTAATCTTCGCTCGCCTTAGGAGATGAATGTCCATCCCTTCTGGAAAGCTCTATCAGGGACATGCCATACATTTTTAGCACATTCCATATTCTACGCCAAATAAAACACTTTTCGGGGTCAATTTACGACATTTAGAATGTGCAAAACCTTTTAGCGCGCGCAAAAACCAATAACACGACCAATGATTGGTCACGGTATTTGTTTTGCTCCAATCATTGGTTGCGTTGTTAGTTTTGTGTGTGCTAAAATGTATTGCACACGCTAAAGGTCTTAGTAAATCAGGCTCTTTGTGTGTTTTTTGTCATTTCAAGCCAAAAGCCTGTTTTTTTTGCCCCCCTTTTTTCTCCGTTTTGCTATCGTCCTTCTCACTCTTTCACTCCGGTTTGACACTGTGTAGATCCATGAAAGGCTTCTCTGACCATAAGCCACACCAATAACGATCGCCAGAGGAATTCCGCACTCGTGAATGACGGCGTTTATTCATTCGTATTGCATTCATGACCCGCGGCCGTCCGCAGATGTGTCTAAGCTGCCCTGGGCCACTTCCAATGTAGCAAATGCTACTGCAGTCTTTAGTTCAGCATGTAATTCAGTTTCTTTTCAGCATGTAATTCAGTTTCCATATAAAATGCTTTCTGACTGAAGCCTTCCCTTCGTGGTTGACCTACAGCCATGCTTTTGTCCTGCAAAGAGACAGCACTCTGATATATTAGTGTGGGCAGCAGAACAGACACTTGCATGCCTGTGGCTCCTGTTGAACACCTCACTTCCCTTCTTTTATTTGTAAAGGCCCACACCTGCCGGTCCCCACTGGCTCTGAGCATCACGTTGAATCTGGAGCGTTTTGAGTAGAATGAAGGCCACTGTCTGTCCGTACTGTCATTGGGGAGAGCGATGATTGCAATGTGCCCTGTTTCTGGAGCAGGGGTGGGGGTGGTAAATTTGTCGGAACGTTATACCCCCTTTCTTACCGTTCAGTTGGAACCAAGCTGCGGCTATTGAGCCGGAACCAAGCTGGCTCATTGTACCCCTTTCCCACTGTAGAGCTGGAAAAATGCTGGCTCATTGTACCCCTTTCCCACTGTAGAGCTGGAAAAATGCTGGCTCATTGTACCTCTTTTCCCACTGTAGAGCTGGAAAAATGCTGGCTCATTGTACCCCTTTCCCAGTGTAAAGCTGGAAAAATGCTGGCTCATTGTACCCCTTTCCCAGTGTAGAGCTGGAAAAATGCTGGCTCATTGTACCCCTTTCCCAGTGTAGAGCTGGAAAAATGCTGGCTCATTGTACCTCTTTCCCAGTGTAGAGCTGGAAAAATGCTGGCTCATTGTACCCCTTTCCCAGTGTAGAGCTGGAAAAATGCTGGCTTATTGTACCCCTTTCCCACTGTAGAGCTGTATGCTGGCTCGTTTGCATGATTTGTAGAAGCTTCACCTACTCCAGCACGCACACTGTTACTGGCCAGAAACGCACAATACATGCACACGCTCACAGTTACTCAAGCGCATACAGTTGAAGTCGGAAGTTTACATACACTTAGGTTGAAGTCATTCAAATACATTTTTAACCACTCCACAGATTTCATGTTAGCAAACTATAGTGTTGGCAAGTCAGTTAGGACTAGCTCTGCCGATTAGGGAAGCACAGAAACCCGAGTCAGTCCGTTGTGAATGATTCATGTTGTAGGGATATCCATGGAGAACACAGAGGCTTTTTTTTTTGTACTCTTCGATAAATGGCACCCAGGGCTGAAATGGTGAAGTAGAAAAACAGAATGGAGTTATGGTACGTCAAAATGCTACTATTTATTAAATATATATTTTTAAAACAATAGCTTGCTGTTGACAAGCAGAAGCCTTGGCTGGGAGCAATGGCAGCTGTTCCATACTATGAACTCATTGGTGGGAGTTTGAGGCTTCATAAACCACAAGTAGGAGGAGCTATTCTGTTTCCTTCAATGATGCCAACGGTTATAGTTTTGTCAAATTATTTTAGAAATGCATACATGCAGTTGTAATAATGTTGGAGCTACTCCCTATAATTGGCCTACTTTATGTTTCATCACAGTATTCTTAGACAGTAAACATATTGTTTTGTGATGTTAGTTTTGCGTAATCATGAGAATATTTTAATATAATGGGTTTGTATAAATAATTACTTATTCTTTCAACTGCAGTTTAATTTAAATGGTCTTATGAAAAATACACGTGTCCAGCTTATAGTTATGGGCCATAAAGAGCTCTAAAGACAGTAGCTTGTTCTAACCCATATGCAAAAGGTCTGTAAAAACCCCAGAAAATCACATATGCCAATGCCAAATACAAAACTTAAAATTAATAAATGTGGTAGAGAACTAGCATACACATTTCAGACTAAAATTAAATAGTTCCCTAACATACATGGTACTCCCTATAAAAAAACATTGAGATTGTATAAAAATTTTATACAAATAATAGCCTACTAATCAACATGATTTTTATAAAACTTTGAAAGTAAGATCATAAAGGATTTTTACAGACCGTTTGCATATGGGAAACTGCATGTTTTCTTTTCCTTTAACTGAAACATTTTGCCATTCGCACGCTGCGTTTTAACTGTAGCGAAAATAAGTAATAAATGTGTGTTGGTTAAAATGACGCTCTGCAGGATGTCTCAGGGAGAAAAATTCCTTGAAAAAAGTGTATAGCTCCGCCTGCTCGGCAGTGATAGGCCATAAGCGAGTTGGGACAGCCCTTATGTGTCTGTCACTCACTTGTATTGGAAAAAGAAGGAAAGTTTTGTATTCATTTGATCACTGAGTGAGCTCGAGACAGACGGTGTTGTTTTCAGTCTGCCGTTACCATGGTTGGAGATCACTATGCCTTTTTAGTAGATAGCACGACTAAGCACGGCCAAAAAAGCGGCAGAAGTGGATTGAGCTGCAAAATGGTTCTTCAAGCATTCGGCAAAGTTTTGAGGTAAATATCAATGTTAAGTTGAATTCGACTCTCTCAGATACCGTTTATTAAACTTGGTATGTCGTAAAGTTTGGAAGTCGCGCTGCAGTGCGTGACAGCGTCGCCTGCTCCGTGTTGGCGTGGAAGTTTCCATTTCCAAAGTGCAAGTGGACTACGAGTGTCTCGTGCTTATATTATTTACTGAATAAATAGTATAATATTGAAGCATAGGGTCAACGATATCATTTATAAAACGCAAAAAGGGTTGTAAATTTTTTTCCTTCTAAATCACCTTGTTTAGAAGAGCCTGTTTACGCGCTAATGGCTGTACAATAACAAAAACACGAACGGTAAAACTGTAATTTCTTTATGACAGGTCAGGAGGAAATGCAGGCAATTGCTATGTCGGTAATCTCTATTGTGCAATACACAAGGAAGCAGTTCCGAAAATAGCAGTTTGGGACAAGGCTTTCATTCGTAAAGCCTGAAGGTGTGCCTCCCATAAAATGATTTGGTTTACAGCCTACTGTGTGTGTTTTGTTTACAGCCCACTGTGTGTGTGTGTTTTGTTCTTTAAAGAAAGGCAGTTACTTGGTGTCATTGCAAATAGAAAATATTTACATTCCCGTAATAAACGGATCCGCATCCAAGGCCAGTCATCGCCCATGCCTTTTATAACTGGGTCATCAGATAATCAAATCCCAACTATGGCCTTGAAGTTCTTGGTACTGAAATTAGGTGACTTGAAATTAGATTTAACTTCTATCTTCTATCTGTCTAATGCTTTGGCTTCTGTGTACAGTAAGATTGCTGTGACCTGCCTGCTCCACCTACAGTTGAATACGTGATCTGGGGTTTGATTGAACGCATGCATTTTGGGCATGTGCTCTTGGTCACTTAATTGTAATTCTATTATAAGTGGATATATTGTCTGTGAGTGTTCTACAGTAAGCTTTGCCACACGTGCCAAACACTACCTTTTTCTTTTTGTCTTTTTTGTTGTTGCAAGAATTCCCACAGGACGATCACAATGTGCTTTGGGGCAAGGGTAATTATTTACACTTGCACAGAAGTTAAAATGTCATTAACTAAAAATGTTGCAGTGCAGAATGTGGATACTGTATTCTTTAGATCTGTGCACCTGATTTTAACAAAAGGGGCTGAAATAAGTACATTTCATTTTATTTAACATAGTAATGATAACAAATGTATTCTTCTTAAAAAACACCATTCATTTTATTGTAGTTTTATAAATTGTACTTCCACCTGTGCAATTGGTAAATGGTGAACAGTGGACAGTGTAAACCAGTGCTTGCTTGCAGGCACTGGTCTGTGCTGTAAAGAACCCTTTGAACCCTAGGCCAAGCCGTCTCCCTGCCTTTCCTTAGATAAATGGCTGGAATTAAGGACAGCTGCCTGCTGTTACCGGGCGAAGGTTATGTGTGAGATTGTGAAATGGGGACAGACATGGTCTCTGTTTGTAGACCCTGTGCTGATATTTATCTCCGAGCTTAAAGGTCATTAAGCGCCTTACATCAACAGTCTCCTCATAGCCTACGTGTGTAACTTTGTGTTGTTGGCGTTGCTCAGCCCTGCACCAGGCCTCTATAGCGTATACCATCCCCACAGTGGTGCATCGATGGGCCCCACAGTTGGCCATCAAATCCAGACTGTGCCAGAGTGTTCCATTGTGTAGCAGTGACCCTGCTGGTTGACCGGCACCTGCAAGCCCTCCTGTTAATTCCCAAGAAGCGTCTTCCTCTGACTATTTGCTGTGTAACTGCGGCGTGAGAATTAGCGGCGATGGTAGCGCGTGCTTCGGAGGAGAACACACGCTTGTCTGCGCGTGCCCGAATCAATGGCAGTTCCAGCAATGGGCGATGATATACTCGACATGATTGGGCCTTCCAAACAGGGGAGATAATGAGAGACCAAAACTCAGCTGTAATGATTTCATTTTAAGGTTGCTAAGAAATATCATCTTGCACACGTCACATAGCCAACGGTATTTGCTTTCTTACGATGCATATAAAAACCTCAACAGAATGAAACAGTAGGCCAGGTTCAATTTCCCAGCTTTCTGATTATGGGCTATAATGTTTCTTCTTTGTGTAAAAGGGCCATTTTGATTTTCATGGCTTTTTCAGGGACTGAATAATGACTTTGGGCTGAGCTTTTACAGTAGACAGGAATTATGACTGGGTACTAAAGAAGCATATCTTCGCCTGAGAAGGAAAGAGTCGAATTGACCAATAACATTCAGGATATGAAATTAACTTTTTAACCCACTGGATTCTAAAAATATCCAGCCATTTTCAACATTTTACCAGCCAATATAACCCATCCTGATTGGTTACCAGCCAAAGTGGCTGCTAGAGTGAAAGTTTTACCAGCCACAATCAAAATTCTACCAGCATGTGGCTGGTGTTAATTTGACACCCTGATCAAGTTGCTTTTTTCCCCATGTCGTGTCTATTTATAGTAGGCCAGGTTCAATTTCCAGTCTCTTTCTATTGTCAGTAATTGACTTGCCCCACCCTCAATGGAATCAGCATGACCAAATTACCGAAAGTCAACTTGGCTACAAATGAGGGCGTTCAGACACGCAATTGTGTCTGCTGCTGTGTGACTTGCGAAAAGGAAGGCTTATAGTAGTCCTATTTCCTCCTCGGAGAGACATGACGCAAGTGTGCAAAAGCACTGATGTGTGTAGCAGGCAGAAGGAGTGGCATGCAGGGTGTGGCAAGCACTGAGCAAGAGATGACAAACTCTTGGTGTCGTGTAAAAACTATGTATGGGAAACTTATGTAATTTTGGATTTTGTGAATGCATTGAAAGTGATAATCTAGCTCTGTACTGTATACATTACAACTTAATGAATAGTGTGGTTTAAAACGCCATGTGATTTATTTTTGTTTGTTTGGGTAATGCAAGGTTTTTCATAGTACACTGAGAAAATGTAGGTGTGAATTGCTCTGTCAGCTGACACTGTGATGCTTAAGGCCTCCGTGTTGGCGCTGCAACAAGAAACGATCTGTCCAGGGAAAATAAGACTTTGAACTTGGTTTTGTTCAAGGCTTCTCTTCTCAAGAGAGCCTGAAGCATTTCACAGGCAGTGGATGGCCTTGGAGCGCCTTGTGTTTGTGACCCTATTGTGTACAGAGCTGGATGTTCAGGTGTGTTCCAGTAAGAGATACTGCCTCGTTCACCGATAACATCGTCTGAAGGTCTGCGGGGGGTGGGGGGCTGAGTCAGCTCTTCGCATTTCGGCACAGACCGTGTTGTACTGCCACTACCCTAGAGCAACCTGCATTTCTCCAGTACCTATCGCATCCAGCTGTGGAACTCACCCCAGATAAAGGCGTTTGCTAAGCAAATAAATAACAAGGCGATTTCAGTGGCGGAAGCACAGTCGGCCCAGCTCTACTGCTAACAAAGCGACCAGTGGCCTGCTGTATTGCGGATGGGAGAAGTGTTGATCTGAAGGTTTTGGCCTGGCCGAAGACGGTCTCTCAGTTCAAGTGACATCGGAGATGGAGTATCTATGGCTCACTGCAGAGAATCTATGGTACACTTTTATGCATATAATTGTTTTATGCTGTATCATATGGGGCTTCCAGTCCTTACAAATCCACACAAGTCTTTAAATTGTAAAAAAGAAAAGAAAAAAGACATTTCTTGAAGTAACATTTCGATAGAGATTACATGTCTTGAATTTTTAAAGAGATTTTGGCAATAATCTAGAAAAAAATTTAATATCTGGATTTTATATCAATTTTGCTTTTAGAAACTTACATTTTTAAAAATTGTATTATAACTCGATATATTGACTGTGTTCTACAGTAAGCTTTGCCACACGCACCAAACACTACCTTTTTATTTTTCTCTTTTTTTTGCAAGAATTCCCACAGGACGATCACAATGTGCTTTGGGGCAAGGGTAATTATTTACACTTGCACAGAAGTTAAAATGTCATTAACTAAAAATGTTGGAGGGCAGAATGTGGTTACTGAATTATTTAGATCTGTGCACATGATTTTAACAAAAGGGGCTGAAATAAGCACATCAAATTTTATTTAACATAGTAATGATAACAAATGTGTTCTTTTTAAGAAAAAAAAAAAAACACCATTTATTGTAGTTTTATAAATTGTACGTCCACCTGTGCAATTGATAAATGGTGAACAGTGGACAGTGTAAACCAGTGCTTGCTTGCTTGCAGGTGTCTGTGCTGTAAAGAACCCTTTGAACCCTAGGCCAAGCAGTCTCCCTGCCTTTCCTTAGATAAATTAAGGAATTAAAGAATTAAGGACAGCTGGAATTAAGGACAGCTGCCTGCTGTTACCGGGCGAAGGTTATGTGTGAGATTGTGAAATGGGGACAGACATGTTCTCTGTGTGTAGACCCTGTGCTGATATTTATCTCCGAGCTTAAAGGTCATTAAGCTCCTTACATCAACAGTCTCCTCATAGCCTACGTGTGTAACTTTGTGTTGTTGGCGTTGCCCAGCCCTGCACCAGGTCCCTATAGCGGATACCATCCCCACAGTGGTATGGCTTCAGAAACTGATTTTTACGTGTGCCACCTCCCATAGTGTGGGAGGTCAGGGAGAGTGTTGACTATAACTTGGCTGCAATGGGGCTGCCGGGTGGCTCGTCCTGATAAGGCACTTTTATGCATATAATTGTTTTATGCAGTATCATATGGGACTTCCACAGTCATTACAAATCCACACAAGTCCTTAAATATTGAAAAATGACATTTCTTGAAACAAGTAATATAGCGATTACATGTCTTGAAGAGATTTTAGCAGTAATCTAGAAAAACGTAATATCTGCATTTTATATAAATTTTGCTTTTCGAAACTGGTCCTGGATCAGAGTTCACATTTTACAGAATTTGATCCTGAAGGGCATTCATTTTCAGGGATATAGAGGGTGTTTTTGTATTGCTTTTTTGGTCAGCAACAACTGTGATGCAGCTTAATGAACAGTTTTCATGGCTCCTTGAATTTGGGGGAATTTAACTTGCTGTGGACTTGAAAAGTCTTCGAATTAGTGACGTGGGTCAGTGTGGAAACCTTCCTTACAGGCACAGCTCCACTAGACTAAACTCCCACACTTTCTACTGTGGCTCCAAGCAGGGAGGGAGCAGGGCTACATCATGCTTGGCACTCTAAGGGTCTCTGGAGCTCGTCCAGCCCCCCTTTTAGCTCTATAATGACAGTCCTGGCGTCTCCACTGGCCTGGTGGTTTTTCATGGAAAAGGCCCGTTCACCACTTCTATAATGGGGAGCTAAACGGCAGTTCCAGAGCCATGGCTGGTTCAGCGGTGGGCGAGTCCACGTTTCTGTTTTTCACTTTGCGCAACAGAATAGCGCACTGTTTCTCCCCCCCCTAACTCACACTCGCGCCTCTGGTCCATTCCCAAACACACCTTCAATGTGTCTGCTTCACCCATTAAACTCAAGAGTTATGTCTCTGGCTCTTGTCTGAGTTTGTCCAATGCTACACGTGTTGACTTGCCTGGGGAATCGGCTTGCTGTTTGCAATGAAACGGAGAGAACTAGATAACACATACTGTGCTGTAGTTTGTTGATCAAAGTTTCCGTCTTTCTGAAAAAGGTTTTCCGTCCTTCTCAAAGGCCAGCCTCCGCTCATCTGCTTCTATTCTGGTTGGCCCACATTGCTCTCTTTCTATTTTGGGAAACAGTTTACTTCTTTTTATATGTGCCCTGTTTTGTCTGTTTTCTCGTGAGGAAGGTCACCTGACAACTTGCGGTTTGCAGTCTTTCAGGATCGTTGAAATAGCTGGCATTCTAATCGGAAAACAGGTTGGCGCACATTCAGCTCCGCCTGCTTGTGTGTTTTTACCCCACTTTTACGTCTCCGTTCAACCGTGAAGAGTTCTATTTCTGTCCATGAAAAAAGGGAGCGGGCCGCGCGCTAATTCAAGCCGTGTGGGCCGAGGCGACGCCGTTCGTTGAAGCGTCCTGCCGCGTACCGAGAAGCGTTTGCGTAGGCTGTTGGCGAGGCGAGGCGGAGGCGGAGGCGTATGTGGTGTACTTTGGCAGCGCTGAGGTCACCGCGCCCACCGTGAGGCCTTGGGGTTCAGTGCTTATTATGGGGGCACCTGATTAATTCAATATGAGAGCAACAGGTCCCCGCCCCGCTACCCTTTCCGTTCCACTGCGTTTCCAGAGGTCCGGGGGCGGGGCACGGCAGGCGCCACTGTCAGGACCACAGGAGCCAATAAAGGCATTTCTTACAAGTAAAATAAGTCCGGCCAGACGTCTGAGGTTGCGTAACGCTCCAATGAAGGCAGGAATCTGGATTATTTCTGCCTCCTGACATTTGAAGGAGAGCCGCGTACGTCAGCGTGGCTGGAGGATTCTGTGCATGTTTGAGTGGCGTGTGGAGTGGAGGAGGGGGCGATGGCTATAGAATGGACACAAACTTTTTTTGGTTTCCTTTGAATAAATGCAGTCTTTACACGAGGATGTGTTAAATAGACGTTTTGTGTGTTTTCCGTAAGCCGATTCCAGATGCTGTAATTGAGGTAATTTAAAGCAGATCCGTAACGAGAGCCTGGATGCAGTCTGCTTTTCTGCGTGTCCCGGGACTGCGTTACTGCGGGGGAGCTATTTTTAGACTCTGCTCATTCAGCACGTTGTCAGAGTAACCCTGTGGATTTTAATCATATGCCAGCCATAGGATTCTGCCTGTGTCTGTGTACGTGCCTGTGCTTGTTCCTTTGTCAGCCTGTGCCTGAGTGGCTTGATCTTGTGTTTTGTTATTATTATTATTATTATACATTATATTTACATGCGCCTTTCAAGAAACTCAAGGACACTTGCAATGGTGCAGGGGGAAAATCGCCTCAACCATCACCAATGTGTAGTTTTGTGGCGCGTGTCCTTCCATTGTGGGCTTATATTATGGAAAACAAGCAGTGCTGCAGATGGGGGTGTAAGATTTCACCCCCACCACCCCCCTAATGTCAAGCAATGCACTTCAGAAGCCAGTCCCCACATTGCTGCGTGGTCTCTGTTCCATCGCCACCTGACGTTCCCTTAGGTATTCCGGAGAAGACGGTTTTCCGGGGCGAGGAGGGGGATTCATGCCAGCGCTCCTGCCCCCTGCCCTCAACAGGAGGCAAAGCCTGGCAGCTCTGACCCCCCCGGCCACCCTAAATGTCTGACCGGGAGTACGGCAGGCACCTGAGCCTGTCGTCCTGCCCCCCCCTCTCCCCCACCGCGGCATTCTCACCCTTGAGGCCCTTCTCCCTTCCCACCCTGGCACTGCTGCGAGCCGTTGAGGGGACAAATGGTGCCCACAAATCACCCCCCGGTTACTAAAGCAACCTGTGTTTGGCCCTTTCACTTCCTGCTCCGATGAGCCTCAGTGCTGTGCGTGCCAAGCATGTTCACAAGCATGTGCCACTGAACGGAGGGGCCTGTTAAAGCAGTGTGTGTTTTACTCTGACCACCACACTCCTGTGTGTGTGTGTGTGTGCATGTTTGTGTCTGTGTTCGCATGCGAGTGTGTGCGCATGTGTGTTTGCCGTGCAGGAACAATGCTTGCATGCGTGCGTGCGTGCAGGAACAATACTTGTATATATTTTAATCCAATACAAATCGTATTCTTTTAAGAAGTAATTGATTGCTTCTTTTTTCTAATTTCTAATTCCCAGAATCCACCTCACTCTGCAAATTGTGTGGTAGGAGGTGAATTGTGGAGCCTTTTGTATATTTAGGATAAAGAAAAACTTCCCTGTTGCCAGCAGTTGTCTGGCACCTCCCCCCTCCTCTCCTCTACCCTCCCTTACCCTCTCTCTCCCGCCCTCTCTTGCTCTCTCCCAGCAACAGTCTCTGACAGAGAAAACCTGTCCATAAAAGGCATGTTGTGCCCTCAGATCAGAGCAGAGTCCTGGAAACGGTGCAAAAGTGCCTGAATGTCTCCACGGTGAGGGCTGGATGTGGCCTGGAATGGTGGGGCAGAGGTGCATCATGGGAAAGAGGAACCTCGTGTCCCCAGGCCTACTCCTCTGGCATTTCTAATTTCCCCCAAGATGCATCAGGCATCGTATCACACCGTTTACCTTTAGCCATTAGCCTTTTAGGAACTGCCTGCAGGCTTATTACTGCCCCGCGCGGGGCATCTTCAGCGGGGATGTTGAGTGCCAGGCCTGTGTGGACACAGTCGGGCCGGGAAGACTGGGTGCAGAGAACCCTGCTCTGTCCGTGCGTCGGGAGCGTTTGGCCTGCCTGTTAAGGGAGCGCCTACAGAACGGGACATGTAGAGAAAGTCTGCCCTAATCCCGCCGGAATGCAGGCAGCTCTCGCCTCGTGTGCCCGCCCACCTGCCAGGGTGTATTAACTACACAGTTACGTCTGCATCTGTCCGTGTGAAGCTCCTCTTCTCTTCCCTCCTTTTACCTGCTCCATTCCTACTGAAATGGATTCCAATGTTTCTGGCAGGTAAAGTATCTGTTGCATAAGCGTCTCTAATAATAAGTGTATGCAGACACGGATAGTCACTTTATGCCAGTATGTTGCTGAGCGCACGATATGGGAATTTCATAGTCAGAGGTTTTTAAAGGGCAGTGCATTGTGTGTTTATACAGATTTCAGGTGGTTCATTTCCCAATGTATCTGGGCTTCAACCTGAAGCTGATGCCGAGTACTGATAGTATTCCCAGCTGTGAGCGCTTTTTTAAGGAAGAGTCATTGCTGTAGGGATTGAGAGTTGAGCTGTTCCCGGGACCCGGTTGAGACCGCAGGGCTGAAGCAGCTGTGGCCGTCCATCACCGCCGGGAATTCTGGGAGCTCAAGCGCTCGAACCTCCAGGCCTGCAGCTGGCACCAGCCAGCCCCCCTCTCGCTGCATAACCAGCCGCGTGCGGCAGCTGTGGAGACGTGCGTTAGCGCCCGTGGCCCCGACGGGCGACCTCTTCCCTCCTCCGCTCGAGCTCCTAACATTTCCAGCCGTGACGGTGCCATTTACGGGAGAAAGGGCAACGCGCCGTCCCGTCACGCGTGCATTTCTCAGTCACATTCGCAGGCGGCGGGTACGGCACGTGCCGTGCTGGTGGCACAGCGTACCTTAGTGTAGCGCCGCTAGCTTTACATCTGCTGCCATTCGTTTGCTGTCATTGTGCGCTTGGCACCTTGCTTTCCTGTAGGAAAAGCAGCCGGAGTGGCGATTGTGTGCCTTTCGCTCCCTCAGGAAGGCCGAATTGTTGGGTGGGGGGGGATGGGGTTAAGGCTCAGGGGAGGGGTTCTTTTCTCGTCCCTGCGTGCGGCTATGGTCTTGAACAAGGCAGGAGCGTTTGTTTTAACGAGGAGGAAGCGGAAGGGACCAGATTTTTGTGTTTAAATGGCAGGGTGTGGGTGTAGAGACCGGAAATCAGCTCAACAAAAGCACTCTAAATGAATTCTGGGAGCATTCTGTAACTCCCATGTCCTCAAACAACCGACGTGCTGTAGCAGAGCCAGAGGGAGCGGGGGAGCGAGGCAGCGAGGGAGAGAGGAGGGAAACTAATGAAGTTGGTCAAATTGTAGCCAGCGAGGAGCAGAGCCAGAAGAGCATTGTGGGCCGTGACCTGGGGCAGGTCCAAGCGCTGTACACCTCCACTGCTTTCTGACATGTAACATCCACACTCTTCCTTCACACACGAGAGGCAGGTGGGCTGGGCACGGTGGGTTTAGCAGACGTTGTACACACAGACCGTGGGTTAAAGCCTCTTTATGGTCACTGAACTGAACCCATTTGTGCTTTGGCTGAATAACGTGTGTTAGTGACTAGGGATCAGGTGGAAGGTGTGAATTAGGGACCCTAGCCCTGCCCAGTGTATATAGCAGCAAGAAGCATAGTACTAGAACAGTGGGGTATACTACGAAGCAGGATTGCTGAGTTAGCTGGATAACTGCACTGAGTAAAACCCGGAACCCTACCAAATCTGCAACATTGACTGAGCTGTTCTGGCTTTTACTCATTGCAGTTACCCAGCAAACTCAGTAATCCTGCTTCGTAGTATACCCCCCCCAATAATACTTTAAGTGGGTGGTGTTGTGGGGGCATTGTGTGCGGGGGTGAGGCTGGGAATTCTGGGAATGTGAGTTATCTGGGGGAAATTGCACAAGGTCACTGAAATAAGGCTGGAAGCTGGCATGTGAATAAATCTACTTTGCACCAGTCGGCCCCACTGGTTTTTTATTTATTTTATTTTTTATAAGGTGTGTCACCAAATCACCCTAATGCCCCCTCACAGGGTCTACTTGGCCTACTTCATGCCCCCTCACAGGGTCTACTTGGCCTACTTCATGGATCTTTGAGGGTGATAAAAAAGGCAGGCTTTGAATACCGGATCTCAGGAGGCTACAGAATATTCAAATAAAACATTTAAAACACACATCCTTAGTTGATAACATTGACTAAGGGCTGTATGTCTCTGTGAGAGAACACTAAATAAAGGAAGAGGATATGGCTGCTGCATAATGTGACATTTTGAGTAAATTCGTTGTAGTTTGTGGCTTCTTCGCCCATCACGTTGACCGAGACCCTTCTCGTGTTCCGTACAGGAAGTCAAAGACGAAGCCCAATGGGAAGAAGCCGGTCACGGAGGAGAAGAAGCCGTACCTGGAGCCCGAGCACACCAAGGTGCGCGTCATCGACTTCCACCTGAAGGAGATGGTGGTCCTGCCCCGTGAGATTGACCTCAACGAATGGCTGGCCAGCAACAGTACGTCACCGGCTCGAGCTTACGTTATGTCACACGTTCTTACATTTTCTTTCTCTATCGCTCTATTTCTCTCTCTGTCTTTTGGGTTCTTGCTATGAGAGTTCATACGAAGGGCAAACTATAATTTCAGGTTTGCATTTTGAAGTGATGCAATATTCTGGATGCAAAACTCAAAGGCACAATTCAAAACCAGGCCCATATGTATCGCTAAGCTGTTAAGTCAGGTTTACAGTATGCAAACCAGTGGGACTGAGGCACTGTAACCAGCTAGTTTTATTAAATGGAAACTGTGTTTAATGTCAAATTAGATGTTAAAGCTGCTCCAATAGATATAGAACCATAGATATGACATACAATGGGGGAAATAAGTATTGGACATGTCAACAATTTCATTATCAAACATATTTCCAATGTAGCTATTCACATGAGATTTTGACCAGACATTGGTATTAACTCAATAAAACTACACAGCTTAAAAAATTGTAACGTTCCAATTCTTAAAAAAAGTTATGTGCAATAAAGTGAAATGACACAGGAAAAAAGTATTGAACACGCTAAATTAAATGTGGTAGAAAAGCCATATTTTTTATATTTGGTTGCATATCCTTTGCATGCCATGACTTTATGATGTCTGTGACCCAACAACATCAAAAGGCTCTTGATATCTTATTTGCTGGTACTCTTACAAGCGATACTATAACAGCTCTGCATTTGAATGGATCTCTATGGGAATTGGGGGGTGGGACAAGATTTAGCTGTAAATTACACTGGAACAATATAGAACACAAGGTTGGCTAAGTGGCTCTAAGTCATCAGGGGTCTGATGTATTAAACAAGCCTTTAACCATCACTCTGCTGCCAGAAATACAGTAGATATGGAAGGATCACTTTAAGGGTTGTTTCTCCTGACAGATTTTCCTATTGAACTCTATGTAAAAATAAGTCAGGAGAAGAAACCCTTCAAGTTATCCATCCATATCTACTGTATTTCTGGCAGCAGAGTGATGTTTAAAGGCTTGTTTAATACATCAGACCCTTGATGACTTAGAGCCACTTAGCCAACCTTGTGTTCTATATTGTTCCAGTGTAATTTACAGCTAAATCTTGTCCCACCCCCCAATTCCCATAGAGATCCATTTTTTTCTGTGTCATTTCACTTTATTGCACATAACCTTTTTAAAGAATTGGAACGTTACAATTTTTTTAGCTGTGTAGTTTTATTGAGTTAATACCAATGTCTGGTCAAAATCTCATGTGAATAGCTACATTGGAAATATGTTTGATAATAAAATTGTTGACGTGTCCAATACTTATTTCCCCCATTGTACGTCATAGTTAGTGGCACAATTTTTGAGACCATACCCAGGTAAGATGGTGGCCAGTAACCATAGTTTTATATCTACGAGCCAATCATCAGCTATCTTGCTTCTGATGGGTTGGTGGGTCTTGTAGTCGGTGTGTAATACCACAATGGACACTGAGATTTATGGTGTAGCAGTGTTGTTTGGGTAAGAGAGTAAACGTGTTCAGCGTGGTCATGTTTATATTTGGCCCCTCACGCTGGCCCCTGTCTTGTGTGCAGGTCTAATACCACTATGGTGTTAAATTGGGCTTTCTCACAGTGGTGTTTTCTGTATGGAGCAGTGTCAGTTTACACATCTGTGAGACGAAGAAACCCGGCCCCACCCCCAATGAGTCCAAGAGATCACATGACCCGGGTGGCCTGATGGGATTGGTCAGTGTTCCAGTGCCTGTCTAACTCTGTGCCCTTCTGTTTTTATTGCATTTTGTCCTCACAGCGACGACCTTCTTCAACCTTATAAACCTGCAGTACAGCACAATCTCAGAGTTCTGCACCGGGGAGACGTGTCAAGCCATGACGGCGGCGTGCAACACGTGAGTACCTTTATCTCAAGCGCTGGGAGGGGGGCGTTAAACGTGCCTCCCTGCCCTCATTCAGAACATCGGCCTTGGGATGGACCCTTTTTGTTCTCCTGAAGAAAGTTCAAACATTTACTCGCATACTTCCTGGTGATTAATCTCCAGGGCTTTGATAGGTTTGGACAGGAGTAGGTTTACACACGGGCTGCTTGGTTCTGCTGCTGTGTGTGTGTCTGTGTGTCTGCGGATGTGTGCTGGACTCACAAGCTGGAGCGGGGAGTGAAAGTCCCAGAGTTGCCTGCATCAAAACAGCTGGAACATATAAAATAATCTTCTTCCTGCTCACCGAAGGCCTGGCATACGATAAGTGCGCTAATAAAACGTACACTTTGGTCCGAACTGGGTTGCAGACTGCCCTGAAGGAAGTGTAAATCTGGACTGTATTGGACCCCACAAACTCACGCAATCACAGGTGGTTTTTCATAAATTGGGCAAAGTCACAGGTATGGAGTTAGCGTGCCTTTGCCCGACTTGTTACCCGTCAGAGCTGCGGTGGCTTTCGAACGAGAGACCTGGAAAAACCAGATCGTCCGCAAATTAAGAAGGTGCTTTCCACACTGTCATCAGGAAACGAGAGGGAGAGGGAGAGGCTGTGAGAAGGTTCCAGGAAACAAGACTATAAGGTCTCTACACGATTTCTCCCTTTTAAATCCTGTATTTTCTAGACTCCCACACTTAGATCAGATTGGATTGTTTATTGAGCTAAGTTTAAGTGGGTGGTGTTGTGGGGGTATTATGGGCAGGGGGCGGTGAGGCTGGGAATTCTGGGAATGTGAGTTGTCTGGGAATGTGGTAGCCGCCGTCATACTTCAGCCCATCAGGATTGGGGACAGGATCAAGGATCAGGCCTCAGGCAGGTGGATATGCCCCTCCCCCCGCATTCTGCACTTCCTGTCGCCGTTTCTTGTTTGTGCGCAGCTTGGAGCCGGAGCTGGAATTCGCCTCCACCTGGGATCGCTTCAGATCTCCCGTTCCCTCCCAGACCCTGCCATTCTCTGAGTACATAAACATTAATAACAGGTCATAGCGCCTCTAAACCCTCCCCCTCTCCCCCCGGCTGGGTCCGTTACAGTGGTGGTTGTGTGGGATGTGCGTTCATGTAGGTGCACACCAGGGGTGTATTTCACAGTCCGTCTCAACGGGGCGGGGCAGCTCCTCCTAGTGCGTGTGTTTGGTCCGGGCTTTTGGACCGGCTCTAAGGGCCCGGTTTACTTGTCCCAGGCGGCTCCGGTGGGGCATTTTGGCTCTCTCTTGCTCACTGCTGGCTGGGTGTAGTTAGTGGAGCAAGACTCAAATGTGATAAAGAGTCACCCAGGTGTAATTATGCCACAGTCTGAAGTTTTACGTCTCCCTCCTGTTTGGTCAGTAATGTTCTGTAATGGCCCTGTTGGCCAGCTCTGGCCCCTTTCTGTACCATCCCCTCTGACTGACCCTAATCCCCACCTGCAGTCAGTATGTCTCCTATAGTGGGGGTTCAGTCTGCATACCAGCGCTGTCCCTGATGACCACAACCTCCCAACCATCAGTACTGCACCTCCCCCAACACGTACACACATTTACACAGAAACACACACGCACATACATGCACACCAACACACGCATGTACATACACACACGCGCACACAGATACACGCGCACACACATACGTACATACACACACATACATACAGTACGTAGACACGCGTACACACACAGGCAGCAGAACTTTATTACACATAATGCTATCTGGGGTTCTGCTGAGCAGACAATTCACATATAGTCCGTTCACTCAGTAAAAAATGACTTCATAATTATAATTGAATTCTAAATAATAATAAAATTAAGAAAATGAAAGGAGCTTGGACCCAGATCCAGTGAGAGAGTCCGTGCTTTCATTTAATTGGAGAAGTGAGTGAATAATGTTGAGGGTTTAAAATGCCAGCCTTATCTGTGGGAATGCACAGGTCCAAGCACAGCCACGGCTGTACACGCAGCTCTAAACTGCATGCCTGTCTGGAGGCGCGGCGTTCCAGTAAAATCCGCTATGACCCTCTGACGCCCCGTTTTCTCTCTCTCTCTCTCACAGGATATACTACTGGTATGACGAGAGGGGGAAGAAGACAAAGTGCACAGCGCCCCAGTACGTCGACTTTGTTATGAGCATGGTGCAGAAGCTGGTGACGGACGAAGAAATCTTTCCCACAAAATATGGTGAGCATAAACAAGCGCTCCCCCTTGTGTTCATTCTCAAACACTGCAGGTGCTAAGGCTTCCCTTCTGCTCTGCTTACCCAATCAGCACGCTTTATCACTTTCATTAATAAAGAGTGGTGCAGCTCTCAGCAAAGTGTTCCATTTATTCAGAAACCTCAAAACCTTTTTTTGAGTTGGAAAATGATAAAGCTTTCACAATGGTATATAAACACTAGTTTAAATCCTGCATTTATTGAATTATTAAATTAATTATCGATAATTAATCCAGTGTGTGATGGATGTTGTTACATGTGGATGTCACCATCCACCATCTCCACATTGTATTAATGTAATCTCTAAATGAATGTAACACATGTAAAGACTTGAGCAGACTTCAGATGGAAGTCTTTTACCCACTGTTAAATCATCTGCATTGGGAATGTCAACGTATACTGACTCTCCTTACATCTTTCTTTCTCTTCCCCTCTCTCTACCCCCCTCTTTCTCTCTCCCTCTCTCCCCGTCTCACTCCCTCAGGGAAAGAGTTCCCGAACTCGTTTGAGACTCTGGTGAAGAAGGTGTGCAGGTACCTGTTCCACGTTCTGGCGCACATGTACTGGGCCCACTTTGGCCAGACCGTGACGTTGGACCTGCAGGGACACTTGAACACACTGTACACACACTTCATGGTCTTCGTACGAGAGTTCAACCTGGTGGACCCCAAGGAGATGGTCATCATGGACGATCTGTCCGAGGCCCTGAGCGCCCCGCCCTCCCCCACCGCACACAACCACATGACGGAGAGATGAGCCGCCGCCCGCCGCCCAGAGGGGAGGGGACGGACCCAGCCCGGTGCGTGGCCAGGACTCTTGAGACTGCCCACGCCCCCACAATAATCGCTACCACCAGGAACTGCCAGCAGGGGTCAGTCACGCCAGCAGGAATTGGCGTTGGCTTTTCCCCTAGGCTCATCCTGCCTGCCTACCCAGCCTTTTAAGTAGGAATCAACCATGTGGTGTGTTTTTTTTTTTTTTCCTTTTTGTTTTGTTTAAATGTTATTCTGGTTTTCAGGGGACACAGGTTGTTCGCACTCTTTCTGTCTCTCTTCACTTCCAAACGTCCAACAATGATGGATGGTGGCTCCGCCTCTTTTTAACATACTGTCATGTAATGGTATTATTAAGGTATTATTGAAAAAAAGAGAAAAGAGTGACGTTTTAATCGTGTCTGTGGAGCCCATTCCCCCCCGGCGAGACGTCCTAAGCCCCCCCCTCCCGGCCTCCCGTAGGGAGTGGCTTTGATCCCGCTTTCCTTTTCCCCTTATTGTTTTGGGGAGAGTGCTAGAGAGCCCCTCCTGCTTGGGATGAGAGAGATCTATCGCAGCTGCAGCAGCGCTGGGAGAAAGGATCTTCTTTTTATGTTAGCATCGCCGTGCAGTAGCGTAGCCATGCTCCTAATGCTCCAGTCTAACAACCCCCCTCCTTTCAATAGCCGAGCTACTGCTTTAGAGAGAGATAGAGAGCCGATGGCAGCAACAGACAGGAAGATGTTGCATTAGATCCCTCTGTGAGGATAGGAAATCCAGTTGTGGACACATGGCTGGTGGGGTTGCCAGTTCTTGTAGGTTGAGGGTCCTGGTTTTTTTTTCTTCTTCTGTGGTTTCTGACCTCGAGTGCAGCTGGGCCGTGAGGACAAAGACATTGCCATTGTCTGCTGATTGACATGCCTGTTTTTGCTGCGCTCCAGGTCAGGTGGTGAAGGATGAAACGCATCCCAACACCCCCACCCAAAACTAACCTCCCCGAAACCTCTGCACCCTCCTGGTCTGGTATGGTGCCGGTCCAAGCAGGCTAGAGGTAGTGCTTAGAAAGGAGGGTTGTGGAGGATTTTTGAAACAATATGGTGTTGGAATCACCCAACTGTCCTGTTTTGGAAGAACCCCCCCCCTCCCCATCTTAAGGATATACCAATCTTGGTTTGGTTCGTAATCATTTTTAAATGGTTAAAAAGGTCAGGACTTATTAAAATAATGGTAACCCTGTAATTATATACAGACTTAACAAGCTATGTAATTAAGCTAACCACAGTGAGAGAGTAAGGTTGTCGTATGACAGTAGGTTTTGTCGGGATAGGGGACTGTATTGGGCTCAGGGTTTCTGTCGGGATAAGGGGGTTGTGTCGGGATAGCCTCTGTTGTAGCGGGTGGATTTCTTTTCCCCTTATTTATTTTTGTGTTGACATTTGCAGGGTTCTTCAGTTCTGGCTTTCATTTTTATGTATTTTAATTATATAAGTTAAAAGCAATTAAATATTTTAAGCTCTGCAAATTATAACCTAATAAAATAAAAATGGCACTTAAAAGTTTCTTTGTGTTCAGTCATTGATGCATTTTTTGATTCCTAGTTACCTCCATATGTGGTGTGTGTGAAGTTTTTTAATGATCGCTTAATAGCTTAATAAAAATTCCACTGGCTAGACTTTACAGAAATTAATTGCTATTGCAAATCTATTCCACGAGGTGGCAAACTCAAGGTAAGCCAATATTAAAATAAAAAGTTGCGACTGCAGTTCCACCATGAATCCACACGATGGAGTTGTATAGAAGAGAAAGGTTACATTTATAGTGGCCGTTATATTTAACGTGTAAAGCGAAGACGTTTTACTTGCTGACTTAAAATAAAAATTGATTCCTGGAGGTGCAAAAACCTGCTAATTAGTATCTGCTTGTCGATGGCATAAATGACAGACTGACTGAGAATAACATTTTATGGGACCACTTTTATTAAAACAAAAAAAATAACTATTTTACATAGGACATGGTAGCCTGCTACAGGGCTATTTGCCTGCATTAAGGCAATTAATGATTCTTGTTGCTGTTACTTATGTCTGTTTATGTTTGCCGTTTGGGCAACATGCAGTCCTTACAACATTGTGGATCCTATTTTTGATCACTTAAGAAATGCTGCTAACTATGCATTATTATTTGTACACATGCCACACCCACAATGTGTTTTCTAACGGGTGTCTATGGCTCGTTTACTATAGAATGTGGCCACATATAGTTTGGAAATATAAAGGCATTTCAAATATAAGACCCTGCTGTTGCCTTATAGTAGACTACATCTAAGACACCCCCGATATTGGGTTACTTCTAGCTCATTTGTTTATCGGTATTTACTGCTATACATGAAAATACGCGTTTGCATTTGCTCAGCATCAAAAGCAGACGTAACAAATCAACTTGGGACACTTGCATTTCATAACATTCGATACAGAATGTATTTCAGTAAAAATGACGCAAGCTCAAGGGCAGAAATTTTGCCCCATAGTCTTACCGTAAATCAAGTGCTAACACACTTCGTTTCAGCAGGCCTATTCTAATGCACAAATTATTACATTAATATAAAAGGTAATATTACATTACATTATAGGCATTTAGCAGACGCTCTTATCCAGAGCGACTTACACAACTTCAAGCATTTTTATTACATTTTACCCAATTAATGCAGCTGGATATATACTGAAGCAATTCAGGTTAAGTACCTTGCTCAAGGGTACAACGGCAGTGTCCTACCTGGGAATCGAACCTGCAACCTTTCGGTTACAAGTCCAGTTCCTTAACCATTGTACTATACTGCCGCCCCAAATATCGCACATCACGTCCTTAAACGCGGAAACACTTCATATTAAAAAATAACAATTCCTTACTAGAAATAAATGTTCAGAAGTAATTGGTAAAATTCATATCGTAAAACAAATGTTCTCAGATATCATTTCCAGTACGTCGGTTGGCTAATGGTATTTTTTTGCGAGAAGGCAGATTGCGTTTCCTGATGGACCCTTTGGCCCATGGTTGGTTTTTATTAAATTGAGCAAAGCCTCCCAGGCCCATCTCATCGAGTTTCCTCGCGCTGCAGCTGGGGGTTGTCACGTTAACCGTGGCCCCAAATTTAGAATAATCCACAGCGTACATGCCGTCATCTTCCGAGATTGCGGGCATAAATCTTCGCCCCCAAAATATCTCCTCCGACAGGTAAGATGTTCGAGCCTGTGTTGTGATGCCAGTTGTTTCAACCACACCCTCCAGAACAACAATGACCTCTATGTCCTCGTGTTGCAAGTCGAATTCTGAAAGATTGTAGAGGGGACTGTTTTTGTCAATGATGTGGCATATAATGAGTGGGGAAACCAAAAAGATGCCATTCGTTCCGATCGGATTGTCCAATTGAATATCTATTTGGTCGAGGGGGACCACTTCCCCCTCGTTAGTGGTGGACTTTCTGATCACCTGCATTCTGACCGCGGCGCTGATGATCATGCTTTTTCGGAGGTCCCCAAGGCGGATCATGAAACACAGCTTGTTGTTTCGGAGGGCAATCACTGCGTGCTTACTGAAAATAAGCGTCTCCGCACGGCGACGGGCTTGAGCCGTCTTCATAAAGATGCAACCGAGCATGATGGCATTAATGATCAAACCCACTATGTTCTGAACAATAAGTGTAATGATGGCGGAGAGGCACTCTTCTGTCACCATGCGCGCGCCGAAACCGATAGTCACTTGCACCTCGATTGACAACAAGAACGCCGAAGAAAAGGAATTGACACTTGTGACGCACGGGATGAAACCCTCACTTTGCTGGTGTAGGTCCCCATGCGCGAATGCCACGAGCCACCAAATCATCCCGAACAGCAACCAGCTGCATAGATAAGACATTGTGAATATTACAAGTGTATCGATCCATCTTAAATCCACTAAAGTGGTGAACACATCCAGCAGAAACCGCCCTTGCTCCCTGATGTTCGTGTGGGCCACATTGCATCTCCCGTTCTTAGCCACGAATCGAGCCTTTCTCGTTTTAGCTGTGCATTTGGGCTGTATGAGCACATCCTCTGCCAAACGTGTGAGCACGTAGTCTTCGGGAATAAGTCCTTTTCTGGACAACATAGCGAGCCCATTCTATAAACAAGACAACTTTATTTTCTCATGAGTTATGTTAGGGACCATAACTATCACGGGGTAGCCTTTTTGCGCTTTCTGAACTTTTACTCATCCGCAGTAGCCTACTTGTCCAAGTGACAGCTGACTTGAAGCAACTGTTGTCCACTGAAGGCACGTAGCCCCTTTTCCGTTGTCAGATCAGCTGCAGCGTGTCCAAAAGAAGACCTTAAGTATCTCAGCTGTCGCTGTTAGTCACAGCAGCAGGATAGTAAACAGTCGCTCAAACCATCAGGGTAAAAATATTTAATATAGACTGTGCGAACAAATGAGTTAATCAAGATTTCAGAACCACGGGCGCGTGATGTGAGAAGGCTTGCTTTAAGAAGAAAAAAATAATAACGGCTTGCTTTAAGAAATTAAAAATAATAACGCTACTCCCCTCATTGGCCTTTTTAGGCATATTGAACACTTGACTGTAATATTACAAGATATTTACAAGTGTTGTTCTTGCATAGTAGGAAGCAGCTCATTCTCTCTGCCTTGTGTTGCACACATCCCGAGCTGCCTTCCAACCTCTGCTCTAAATCAATGTCTGCTTCAGTCTATAGACACCGTTATATACTTGTCCAAGTCTATAGACACCGTTATATAGACTATATACAGTCAAGCCGGAAAGTCTGCACACCCCTTTCACCTTCTGTCTATTTAAAATTACTTTTGCATTGCTTTGCATGTTCTTCAGGCCAAAATGGCTCTAAAATGGTTTATTTATATACTATATATATATATATATATATATATATATATATATATATAATTTTTTATGATCATTATTTTAATTGATTTTTTTACTTAATTTGTTGTCAGAAATCTTATTTGGGCTGGGGTTCACCCAATCTTCATAGAAAATCCCAATGTTCCAGCTATTTAAAGGAACATTAAAACATTGTGGCCTTAAAGAACTGTATTTGCCTGCAGTGCCAGATGTACCAGGCACGTATTATGTGCAGCACAGTAAATAGGGCTTAGCATTGCTGCTACTGGCTACACTTTGACCTCGTGATCTCAGTGGGAGGGAAAAACACAGAGAGCTGAGCCTACAACAATTTCAGATCTGATTTTAGATAAGTTTGTTAAACGGTTAAACCGATTGTAAGACGCATTTTGTCATTGTGAATAGAGTAAATATGGAAATGTGTGAAAGGTTGTACAATATTTAATGCAATGGTAACCATGGTGTGTGAATGACGGAAGCTGTACTTTACAGCTCAAGATAAAGGCATTTGATTAAAAGATAAATGGCATGAGGAAATGTGTTCATGTGCCAGTGTTCAGTTGCAATTACTTGAACTTCCTCTGTATAGATTGGTCCCTAAAACCAGAGGGCAAAGTAAAATTACACCGAAATTAAGTGTGTTTGAGCTGTAAAATGAAGCGCAGCCAGTGCTACCGCTGAGTACTCCTATTAAGCCAACTGTATGGGCAGTAAGAAGATACCATGTCTAAACCGTAGTCTCCGCAGTAAGACAGCAGACCACCTGGGATCTCTGTCCAAGGTGCTGATGCACAGATATGCTTAATGCACACCTCATTCTTCATTAACACTTAAACGTATGTAATGATATACGGGAAACGGACCTCAATTTGAGCACACCCCATTAAATGAGGACACGCTCCATTTCTTCACGGGAAACGTAAGCTCTGTGTAGTTGTCCTTAAGACAGAGTACCCCGTGTGTGCGCGCGGACGGCATGATCGGATGAAAGGCGTCTCTGTGATACGGTCACACCGTCAGGGATCTGCTCCGGCCCGGCGAGCCCGGTTCCGCAAGAGCAGCGGCTTCACGCTTAATAAGTGCTGGTTTTTCTGCACTAATGCCCGCGACTGACTGAATAGCTCCTGCTCCCGTTGCCGCAGCTTGGAGTCTCCCATCCCTTTGCCACAATCGCATCGACAACACAGCGCAACACTTGGTAAAACAACGCCCCGATGTTCTCTACATCGCAATAACTACAGAGGATTTTAGCTGCACGTCCGCTTGTAAGTACATATTTATTACGTCACAGTACATTAATTTGGCAGACGCTCATATCCAGAGGTAACTTACGAGGTGGGAGAAACATACAATGTAACATCTCTAATGTAACCTATACTAGCGCAAGTTGACCAAGAACCAAAATACAAAATGCAAATACATAAAGACTACACAACAAGCCCTAAGAAAAAAATGTAAATAAAAATATAACCATAAAATATTGCCTAACATCAAAAATATGAGTAATACCACAGTGCCTGGAGGTGGGTATCTATTAAGTAACACTATTAGCAATGTTTTACATTACATTATAGGCATTTAGCAGACGCTCTTATCCAGAGTGACTTACACAGCAGTTCTTTTGCATTTATACATAGTATCCATTGATACAGCTGGATATATACTGAAGCAATGCAGGTGAAGTACCTTGCTCAAGGGTACAACGGCAGTGTCCGACCTGGGAATCGAACCTGCAACCTTTCGGTTACAAACCCAGTTCCTTAACCATTATACCACACTGCCGCCCCAATGTGAACCTCGTGCCGCAACCCATGTTTATTGTGGGTTTCTCAGTTGCTTGCTCATGGGTGCTTCCAAGAATATGGAGTGAGTTAAGACACACAGAAAATTAACTCAGAGAGACTGGCTCACCTGTAATGCGATATACCTACCCAGGCAAGCAAGTAATTCTAACTCAATGATAATTTTTTTGAAAGCCCTTCTTGCAGAGAGCATATATATTTTAGAAGCGCTTTACTATATAAAACATGAATATCCAGAAAAACCTTGTCATGTAAAAAGGGTGCTCTTTGAAGCAGGGGTTGACATTTTGAAGACATACTGTAGTTGACCAACGTTAGCCACCACTAACAGTGTCTCCTAGACACCGATTAAGTTGGAGCCCACAATATGCTAACCTGCATGCCACCTCATTGGGGTTTTGCATTATGGGCCTGTTTTACTAAGACCTTTAGCAACCTTTTAGCACACAAAAAAAACCAATAACAGGACCATTTATTGGTAATTTCTTCTCTATTTGAATTGCCTTTTTTTTCACTCAAAGTGACAAATATATTTAATTGTATTTTTTTCCTTTTGCCATCTCTTACTGATCTCCAGAGCAGGGGGGAACTCCAGCGTCTCTCCTCTCTCTGTATCCAAGGGGAGTCTGAGCTGAAACGGGGTTCAGCAGTAGATGAATACAATGGACTGTGCCAGCACTGCAGTGAACACATTGAATGCTGAGGTCGTTGGAGACTAAAATAGAATCTATGGTATATTTAGCTTACAGCGGCAACGATGACAAAAACCTAGGCGGAGATGATGTTTCCTGACTTCCTCTCCCTTACAGTTAATGAACAGCTCTGATGTAATACATTCTCTTTCAAACGCCTTTTTAAATCTTAGATGAGCACCATGGCCTATTTGTAAAAAGGAGGAAAACCTTGTTTTAAACTTATTTCCAGAAGTTTACATGTCAGTGCATTAACTGCTGTTTATGTTTTCATGAGATAGACTCTTGCTTACTGACCCAGATGGGTTAAAGCGGTGGTCCCCAACCCCGTTCCTGGAGATCTACCTTCCTGTAGGTTTTCATTTCAACCCTAATCTGGCACACCTGATTCTACTAATTAGCAGCTGAACGAGATCTCTAGCTGTTGAATGAGGTGTGCTTTGTTAGGGTTGGAGTGAAAACCTGCAGGACGGTGATCTCCAGGAACAGCGTTGGGGACCACTGGGTTAACGGGGTGCAAAAGAGACAAAAAAACATATCTGGTGTTTTTTTCCTTTCTAAAAAGGATACACATTTACAAAAGTATACTGAGGACCATAACATCACCTTTTTTTTTTACAGTGAGTGAATACAGACAAAATAAACATCGAACAAAAAGTTCAGAAATTTGTGTTTGGTAGATTATTTCTCTGTTGTAACAATGCTTCTTGGCAATACATTTTATACCGTTGGAAAGCCTGTTTATTTCCCTTTTAAATGGTGCCCCATTTGTAAGGAACATGCATTTGTGGGATGAGCAGCACAGCTGAGTATGTGGGTTGCGCCCATGTAAAATTTGCCAAATCTTCTCTGCCAATGCCAAACAGCTTATTCTGCTGTTGCTAGTTACTCTTGTTTGGTGTTGTTTGGTGTTGTTTGGTGGATTGGATGATTTAAGTCTATCAGTAACAAGGAAGAAACAAGACATATTGGCAATTTTACAATTTATTAATTTAACAGTCAGGAGCCTCAGTAACGTGTGGAAGAACCATACACAGCCACAACAGCCTGGCACCTCCTCCTCATGCTGGTCACCAGCGTGGTCCCACAAGTGTTCAATTGGGTTGAGGTCAGGACTGTTGGCAGGCCATTCCATTCTCTCTACTCCCAAATTCTGGAGGTAGTCTCTGATAAACCCCGCTCTGTGGGGGCGAGCGTTGTCATCTTGGAAGATGGAGTTACTTGTTACTGATAGACTTCAATCATCCAATCCACCAAACAACACCAAACAAGAGTCACTAGCAACAGCAGAATAAGCTGTTTGGCATTGGCAGAGAAGATTTGGCTAATTTTACATGGGCGCAACCCACATACTCAGCTGTGCTGCTCATCCAACAAATGCATGTTCCTTACAAATGGGGCACCATTGAAAAGGGAAATAAACAGGCTTTCCAACGGTATACAATTTATTGCCAAGAAGCATTGTTACAACAGAGAAATAATCTACCAAACACAAATTTCCGAACTTTTTGTTTGATGTTTATTTACAGCAGTCAAAGTGTCTGGTGGTGTTGTTTCCATTATGCGGTTAAGTGACATAACTACTCTGATATGCATATTGAGGTGGAAACAATCATTAATAGGTTTGGCAGGTATCCTGTTGCCGCTCTCAAAAGTCTTAATCTGTATTATAAACTCAGGCAATAACTGTAATTTATCTTATTTTGAGCACATTTGACTGACACCATGCTTATTTGTTCTTGTTTTTAAATTCCTTTTTTAGTGCTTTTGTTTGCATTCATCTGATGAAGACCTGGTTAAAACATTGTTATTGTTTCCTGGCAGCAGTGCATACCTGTGGATGTGCGTACATGCCTTTGATAGAGTATGTGCTTTAAACTTACACTTTTCAGTGCTAGTCCCTCTAGCCAATAACTGGATTTCATAGGGTAAAGGTTAGGCCACTATAGGTAAATAAATGCATGGCTACACTGCTGAAAGTATTCTTCAAATCCACAGCAGCTTCCACAGCAGAAAAAAGTATGAAAATAGTAAATATTTTTTCCAGTGCTATAGCCTGAATCATTGAGGTAAATAAACATAAAAAACCCAAACAACAGTGACTCTGCTAACTGGTTCCCTGCTGTAACTGCATCTGATCTGCCTATGTGGCAGGCAGTCAATCCTGTAGTCTTAATTCTGTAAATGAATGGTGAGCGCCCTCTCTGTATGTAAGGTCATCCATTATAGAGAGGCAGTGGCTGACATGCACATATCATACTGCACTGTGTGATCCCGTCTCTCAATGGGCTGAACAGCCCAGGGGTAAGCGAAATGTGACCGTACACACAGGCAATGGTCACATTTAATATGTCTATTAATAGCAGCCAAGCTCTAAAAGCATTTCTCCTTCCGGATGAACTCGACGTGCCTGTTCTGCCTGTAATGTGTCGGTAGCACACCCTCCATGTCTCAAATGTAGCACATGAGGCAGACGCTGCATGCTCCATGGTACAGCTCCTCACATGACCTGAAACAGGTGAGTTCTGTAAAGCCATGTGATCACCAAAACAGGCGAGGTTCTATAATGTCACAGTGTGCTGGTTATTTCAGATAAAAATGGAGAACAGATTCTCAGTTCCGCTTGTTGAAATTGTACGGGGCCTGGACACACAGGCTACACGCTTGCGGTGGTATACTGTCCGGCGTCCCAGATTAGCTCCACACCGCCTGGAGGTACTGAGTCAGCTGCAGATTCCTGCACACTATGTAGGACCCATGACCATTTAACCAGCCTTAACACCATCTATGTCAGCGAGATGAGACCAAGCAGCTGGCCGTGTGGAGTCACCGGCCATTCCTGGCCCACTGATGTCATCACAATGTTCCGGCCCCGTTTCCATCAACATACAGCGAGAGAGGAAGAGGAGCGCGTGCTGCTAAGCAGTCTTTATTGAAAGCACCCAACTCACACGACACCTGAGATTAGGAAGGCAGGTAGGTATGTTACCCCCCCCTCCCCTACCCACTCCCTGAGAACACACAACCCAGACCGGGGAAATACAAGGTTCCCACACTTATCTATGACATCAAATCTAAGAGCTTTAAAGTCAAATCAACGTCCATAAAAACTGCGCAGCGGGCTGCATAACAAGCATGCTTTAAAGCAACAATGAAAGTAATGTAAAAATGGCCCCGCCCACTTTCAAAGAAGATTTATGTCGTCCCAGGACCCACTTCTTCAAAACCGTTTCGTTTTATATAAAACAAAACTATAAAGTCAGCACAGTCAGGGAAAGAAAGAGAGACGACGCATCTCGACGGGACGAGCAACACTATGACAGCACAGCATCCGGACTGGTCTATAAGAAAGACAGCAGGCTAACACACGCAGGCAGGTGCTGAGTGATAGGGACTGACTGCCCTGATGTTGTTTGGGTCTAAGATTATGGATGTTCTCTCCGCAGTTCATGACCTCTGACGTCTGGACAGACTCTCCCCTGAGGTGCAGAGTGCAGAGCTGCTGTAAGGGAATGATTCGTCTCAGCCTCCATAGACAGTACACACATACAGTGAGTCCACTGCAGCACAGGGACAGCACGGTCATTATCACATGGTGCTCCGCATTGCATGGTGCACATTCAGCCATGCGCACGCACGCACACACACACGCTGCATAAATGTTCATACACATAGACACGCCTTGCACAAAAACACACGTATGCAAGCACATGTACACATATGCACATATGCGTGCACGCAGGAAGGAAAGTTTTGAAAAAAATATAAGCATTTTACAAAAATAAGCAGATAGAGACCACGCCAATTTGTTGCCTTGGCAACACGCAATTAAATAATCAGGTAATGACAGCAATATTTAACATTGCAATGACATCACTGGTAATCATTCAGCAGAGGTTAAATGTTGAATGTCTCATGAGAGGCCTATCATACATAAACAAAATTCAGACAAACTATATATAGACTAGACTTTTTCCTGGCACTACATGCCTGAACTTTCTGTTATGGAATGCATTCATATTCTATCATTCTTTCTTTTCATACACGCCCAAAGTGCAGAGGTCCTAGAACAGTGTACATAGCACCCGTCAGCTTTCACATATGACAGTATCTTGCCTAAACTCACTCTACAATACTGAGGCTCTTTATACAGATCTGAACCATCTCAATCTAAGCCAGTGCTTATAAAATGTGCTGTACACCTGTGGTCTGTTTCACGGAATTATACAGAAAACTATGCACTTTAGAAAACAGAGTTAGACCCACTGTTTCGTAAATTATTTAGAATAATTTGGCCCCAATTTAGACTAATGTAGTTAACATTAATATATAATTTTTGTTCCAGACTGAAAAGTATCCAATGATGAAAAATTACAGCTGTTGTCTGATAATTTATTACAGTGCTGTAATTCAAAAGGGCAAACATTTATTCATAGATACAAATATGAAATTAAGTTTCCACTCTAAAGCAATAATTTGGAAATCCTGTGCTTAAATTGCATAAAACTTATGAATTAATAAAGACATCCCTATACTGAATTTAATGATCATTAATGTGAATGCCATAAGTTCACCACTGCCCTCTCTCTAACTGTTGTTAACAGTTCTCATAAGATACTTGTGCGTGTTTTGTGTTGTGCTGATGATGGGAAGATATTTTCATTGGAGCTATTTGGCCCTTTGCTCAGTAATCTATTACCTTCTCGTCAAGCCACAATTATGCCTGTGTCTATTTTGTAGTGCTTCCCACAACAACCAAAAACTCACTTGGCTTGGCGTTCCAGTACCTCGACCTGAGAAGATAAGTTTGGTTATGGCTTTAATAACTGCTGCCATTAACAATAACGTTTTCACAATATAACCATGTTGCCTTTTTGAAGGTCTTGTAATCTTAATCAGTTGCTTTTAACAAATTCAATTTACCTATTCTGTTCAGCTATCTATTTTAACTCCAAGCTAAAAATGACAATATGCTCATTATATCAAACTTCCATCTTCATCACTCTTGTTGGTCCCTGCTGGAGCTGAAAATGGCAGTTTACAGCTCCTGCTGTAGCCAGTGCATCTCCTATAGAGCTCTCCTACTGTAGAGAGATCGGTCTCCACAGAGCTGCCCCAGCACAAAGGCAGGCGCCAGGCTCTTCGGAAAGGGAAGAGCAGTCTATACACACGGCGCACACAGAACCACGTCAGAGGCCTTTCAGCTCTTTTATGAGAGGGGCTGGCCTGCACCCCGGGGGACCCCGCTCTAATCAGGCCTCACAATGCGTCCCGCCCCGCGCTGCACCCTGTCCGACTCCTCACGGCCTCCTCCCACTCCGTCTCTCACACCTAGTTCACATTACCGCTAATGAAACCTGCTGCACAATGCCAGGCCCTGTCCCTACACCGAGATTTTTATCTGCCAGCTCTCTACGGGAGTCCCGCTCACATGCTACAGACGTTGGGTCACTTCCTGTCATGTGACCTGATTCGGAGGTGCTTCTTGTACACATCTGTCCCATTTTTTTCTATGAGGAAGACGGCGCTGGCACTTCCTCCCATAGCGGCAGATTTGCACATATTCTGTGACTACACTCAGCACAAGTATGAGCTAGTCTGCTCTCCCACATTTTCTCCATTCAATTCCCCAATGCTGACGTGTTGCTGAAATGATTCTTCACAAAAAAATACACACAAAAAAGTTTTGAGTCAGTCAAATAGATTCCCAATGATGACATAACATGAAGAGAATGTCTATCATTAGGGACCATCTGAAAAGAATGAGACCCTCATCACATGTGAAAAACCTGTGAAAAGTAGTTGCATTCACGTATCTCTGCTATATGTCTTATTGACCCAGATAGTACAACACGATTCATTCCCTTCAAACCCTCTGTATTCATCCATCTGGTATGTGTGCAATGTAACATGTCAGATATCTAATATATGGTTTAGAATTTTCCGCAATTAGACCAAATAAATACCAAAAAACTTGCCTGATCTACTGTTTCGCAAAAAGCCTGACAGTACTATACACACATGTAGTTATGGAAAGTACAATACACACATGTAGTTATGGAAAGTACTATACACACATGTAGTTATGGAAAGTACAATACACACATGTAGTTATGGAAAGTACTATACACACATGTAGTTATGGAAAGTACTATACACACACGTAGTAATGGAAAGTACAATACACACATGTAGTTATGGAAAGTACTATACACACATGTAGTTATGGAAAGTACTATACACACATGTAGTTATGGAAAGTACAATACACACATGTAGTTATGGAAAGTACTATACACACACGTAGTTATGGAAAGTACTATACACACACGTAGTTATGGAAAGTACAATACACACACGTAGTTATGGAAAGTACTATACACACACGTAGTTATGGAAAGTACTATACACACACGTAGTTATGGAAAGTACAATACACACACGTAGTTATGGAAATTATGGGAACTTACTTCACAACAATGAAAGCCTGTTAAGAGCAATATCATCCTTTCAATAAATGTTCTCTAGGTGCTGGTCTGTGGAGAGATAAACTATAGCTACATAATGTCAAGCATCGTACTGTAGATCATAATGTGTGGGGCTTGCGCTCCCCATAAAATTGGGTCTGGGCAATAAATTCTATTGAATAGAGAAGGGGAACTAAACAAATCAAGATCAGTGAAGCCATATTCTTTGCAGTTTCCTTGTTGACAGTACACAGACACACACACACACACACATGCTACCTCTTCACTTTTTGATGGGCATAAGGGTAGCCAGCTGATGTCAATAGTGCTCAAAAAGAACAGAAGCAGATACTTGGAGGGGGTAGATATATAAAGAATCAGTTTGTTTGTATTTCTTTCTTTCTGTTGTTCTTCATTTATTTTGGACAGCCCAACCCACACAGCTACGGTGTCCACCTGAATATGGCAGGACGTTATAACAGACCTGAAGAAGACAATGAGCAACACCCAGGTTCATTGCCAATCAACCTCAGCTGTGTATGTCTGTGCATGTGCACTGTCCATGGTCCTGAAGGTCTCCCAGGCTTTGGGACACAGCAGAACAATCTCACAGCAGTCAGTGTGCACCAGCCCCAGGTCTGAGAAGAGCCAGTGTGCACCAGCCTCAGTTCTGAGAAGAGTCAGTGTGCACCAGCCTCAGTTCTGAGAAGAGTCAGTGTGCACCAGCCTCAGTTCTGAGAAGAGTCAGTGTGCACCAGCCTCAGTTCTGAGAAGAGTCAGTGTGCACCAGCCCCAGGTCTGAGAAGAGTCAGTGTGCACCAGCCCCAGGTCTGAGAAGAGCCAGTGTGCACCAGCCCCAGGTCTGAGAAGAGCCAGTGTGCACCAGCCCCAGGTCTGAGAAGAGCCAGTGTGCACCAGCCCCAGTTCTGAGAAGAGCCAGTGTGCACCAGCCCCAGGTCTGAGAAGAGCCAGTGTGCACCAGCCCCAGGTCTGAGAAGAGCCAGTGTGCACCAGCCCCAGGTCTGAGAAGAGCCAGTGTGCACCAGCCCCAGGTCTGAGAAGAGCCAGTGTGCACCAGCCCCAGGTCTGAGAAGAGCCAGTGTGCACCAGCCCCAGGTCTGAGAAGAGTCAGTGTGCACCAGCCCCAGTTCTGAGAAGAGCCAGTGTGCACCAGCCCCAGGTCTGAGAAGAGGCTCCTGTATGGCCTCTGCTACGTAGAACAGTGATTCTGATTCAAGCCTTAAATTATTAAAACACATTTAAAGCTGCAGTAGGCAAGTTTGAAAATATACAAGGCAAAAGGACTTCCCCCTTTTGCACTCCTCCCTCCTATCTCTCTCCTAAGCCCCTCCCACCAAATGATGCTCCAGTGCATGTGCGGAGACTGGTAGACAGGGAGGGGTTTATTCTACCGTGAGGATCTTTTGCTTGTAGATAGTTGCCCTGATTGGTAGCTACATAGCTAGCCCTGATTGGTTGGTTTTTGGAAGACTGGCTTGAAATGTTTTGACAGCCTAGTAGAGAGCCCAGGACACTCACAGAAACCAGATTTTTTCTCAGAACACTTGATTTATTTATAGCTGCTGGAATGTAATGAGCAAATTTAGTAATTTCGCCAAATTTATATCAAAAAAATCTTGCGTACTGCACCTTTAAGATCTATTTTAATTTACATGTATTTATTTTACAGATGCTTTAGTCCAGAGTGACGTATAATGCACAATAGTATTTACAATAGGATTAGGTGAATGTCAGTCTAGAAATGACCCCCCCCCCCCCTATTTCAGGGCACCATCATGTTTGGGACAAATGGCTTCACAGGTGTTTCTGATTAGTTCAGAGTGTTCAATTTCTTCCTTAGCGCAGGTATAAGAAAGCTTTCAGTATCTAGTCTTGATTCTAGGCTGTTCATTGCCTTTTGAGTCTGTTATTGACGTTTGTCAACATGAAGACCAGAGTTATGCCAATGAAAGTCAAGCTATCATGAGGCTGAGAAATAAAAAAAAAACAGTCACACCTTAGGCCTACCAAAGTCAACTGTTTGAAACATCATGAAGAATATTGAGAGCACTGGTGAGCGTAGTGATGGGAAAGGGCCTGTTAGGCGAAGGAAGACATCTACAGTTGATGACTGAAAAATTATCACCATTATAAAGAAAAACGCCTGCTTGGCAGATCAGAAACACTCTTGATTAAGCAGGCGTGGATGTATCAGTGACTACTGTCTGCAGTACTACAGAGGTGGCACTGCATGAAGAAAACCACTCGTTCTCTGCAAAAACAGGATGGCCAGGTTACAGTTTGCTATGAAGTACCTAAAAGAGCAAAGTATGGAGGCCAAAAGCAACTGCTCAAGATCCCAAGCATACCACCTCATCTGTGAATCATGGTGATGGGGGTGTTATGGCTTGGGCATGTATGGCTGCCACAGGTACTGGCTCACTTGATGATTTAACTGCTGATAGCAGCAGCAGAATAAATTGTGCAGTGTACAGAAACATCTTATCTGCTCAAGTTCAAGCAAATGCCTTTAAATTCATTAGACGGCGCTTCATTCTACAATGAGACAATGATTTCAAACATACTGCTCATACCTTCTTTAAAACTACGGTGTGAGACAGGTTCCTCTGGATACGGAAGCTCTTTTTTATGAAAAATTAAATTTTTATAAAAATCTGATGGTATTGACAAAAATCTCGGACACAACTTTCAAGAGCCAACATTGTCATAAAAATAATTTTAAAACAAAAATGATTGTATGGGTAAATTTTCACACAATTTCAACAGTCAAAATTGTTAGTTTTATGTTTTTAATTGTGAATTATTATCTGGGACAAGGATGTTTCCTGCCCTCAGCAGGTTTAGAAGTTAATAAAAATTTAACTAACATACATAACGCTTAAATGTAAATTTTAACCAGACAACTATTTCATTTCTTTGTTAAGTAATAATTGTAAGATTGTTTGGTAGGACATGATTTCAAGAATCTCAAGGATATATAGATATGGGAGCATACAAAATTTATCAGAACATAAATGTTTAAATGTTTTAAATATTGAAATATTTAGATTGTAAAGACACAATTTATCTTTGAAAAAGTAAAATATTAACAATAATAATATAATGTATTGTGGAAATATAACAATTATAGTAATAAAGCTATAACGAGTAGAAAATGCAATAGAGTTCAACTTCTGGTGAAATTATCAAAGCTGAAAATTTAGCTGCAACATATAAATAATTTATCAGAAATACATACATTTACAGTAAAGAAGGTTTGTTATGAACTGATGCAACACAAACAAAACAGAAAGACAAAAAGAACATTAATTCAAGCTTCAAACTCCAAACGTGTTCCTGTTACACAGATTCATGACACTTTTGCACCATCTACTGAAGCCCTGCAGTATTGCGTCATCTTGAATTCCTTACCAGCTCTGAACAACACTGAAATCCGTTCCCTCTGGACAACAGATGAAAGCAAAATCCATTTTTTAAAAATGGCCTACACAGAATATTGTAAAGTAGTTAAAAGTTCTGTGAACAGCAAAAAGGAAATTCAGTCAGCACGGGTATAAAAAAAAAGACTATAAAAATGGAGGAAAGCGCCCTACTTTAAAAGCTAGATAAACTGAGCTGCTCCACCCCCTTTCCCTTTCAAATCTGGACTGATTAGCTGCATTTTTAAAAGATTACAAAAGGCACGAAGAGATTCAGAACACTAATTCTCCCGCAAATACCCCGCTGGATGAAATTTCAGAAAGAGTTGGCCAGGACATGAAACAGCAGTTTTATGGGACAATGGCTTGTCTATCCGCCGCTCTATGTTGGGCTGAGCTGAGCCTGTCTGGGAGGGTTAGCCGCACAAGCCTGGCCAGTCCTGTGATCCCAGAGTGGCGGAATTAACGCCGCAAATGCCGCGTTGCACTGGGCTGCCGTTTAAACCGGCTTAAAGGGGCTCCTGTGCTAGTCGCTGGAGTTATTGGCTTCTGTTTGCCACAAACGGTTAACTGTATTCTCAAAATATACACGCTCGGCGGTACTGGCTAAAGACGAGGCTATACTGCCTTTGTGAGCGACACGGGTGTTAAATGTTGATGCTTTTAAGCCCTAACCCTAAAATGACATCCCAGGTGTACAGACTTATTTGAGGAAATTGTCTATAAGGGCCTCTGTTTTCAGGTGGACTACTTAACTTGTAGCAAGAAATCTAAATCGTAACATACATTTTGAATATAAAAATACTGTGCACTTATTTACCTTTAGGCTAGAAATAGAGGCACATAGTTATACAAACATTTCATTAACTCTACTCATAAAGGTTCCACACACACTGTTTCTCAGTAACAAAGAGGTGAAATATTTCAACAATTCAACATGCTGCCTTACGTACCATTTTCAACATCGTCCTGAAAATTACCCTTTGTAATGTTTATTAATATTCATCTTTTGTTTGTTGCTCTCCTAGTTTTATCTTCTTGTGTTCTTTTGTTTATCTTTTGTTTATTTTATCTTAATTTTATTATTTGGATAGCTTGAAAATACTGAAAAGAAATGATTATTATTAATAATAATAACAATAATAAGAATGCATGGTGTGGTGACATAGTGTTACAATTTGTTAACATTGAAAATAAGAAATAATAACATCACAGGAGAAATGTGCTCAATGAGAACATACGTACTGTATGTCTTTGGAAAGCAGTTCCAGCAGCTTTAAACAGAGCCATATGCACCCTTCACTGAGTAAAAGTACTGCTCTCAGAGATCAGATAAGATCAGTGGTCATTATATGGCAGTCAGGAAGGACAAGGCAAATGAGTCATAAGCCTTAATTGTACATATCAGTGCATGATTCATATCACCTTCATGTATAATAGTAGACATGCTTAATAACTTAAGCGCAGAGTATACATGTTCCACCTGAAACACTGCACTGGATAATCTCACCTGAAAGGACTGAGCGTCCTGCCTGTCTGTCCTTAATGATCTTAGAAATGTAGAACCCAGTTCCCCCCTAATGTGTACACTCAGTATCTGTTCACTCTAACCACACTGCACTTCCGCTTTATCTTTGACTGACAGGTTTAATTCAGACATGTGGTAGTAGTAGTTCTGTGGGTAATGTGAGAAAGTTAAAACCTTAATCCTGGTGAGACAGGATGTGGCCCTGAGTTACAACCCCTAGTGGCAGGGGTAGACATGGCCCCTTAAGGTCCCTGCACATTCAGGATTACTGGTGGTGAGGTGGGGCAGTGTGTATCTGGGGGGCTGCGCTCCTTAAGGTTTTGTTAGCTGATAGAATATTGAAATGGAGTGTGTGCTTACACAGCCATTATTGACACAGATAATTAGATGAATCATTTATATATACCATGATACTACTTGGTGGGGGGATCACTGAACTGCAATCGCAAACCCCTCCCCCCCGAGTTGCGATCACAATCCTCTCCGTTCCATCATTACAATTCACTAATTTCACAGCTGTTCTGTAAACGTTTCTTGGAAACAAAGAAACTGCGCACCCTTCCTACACTCATTGTCAGTGCACCCACCGGCAATTTACAGTTCCTATGTACCTGAGAGCCAGCGTGTTAGTGCTTTTTATACCAGTTATAAGAGCTAAACTGAGCAGCTCTCACTGATTCTCTATGATAACAGAGTATAGTCCACTCTTACTCACCTCCTGGCATCCACGCCTGCTGTGGCCCTGTAAAAATGAGAAACGGATGTTACGATAAAAACATTGAGTTAGCTTAACTTTAGTTTTCAGGCCTCATTGTCCTTTATGTCCCCCCCCCCCCCCCCACCCCTTTCTTTGCCATGACTACAATTCCCAGCAGCCCTGCTCATTGCTGCAACCTCAACTATCGATTCGGGAGAGCGTGCACAAGCACACGCTCTCTCCAAAAACACAACATCAAACCACTGCTTCTTCTCACACCACAGTCCATGAGCTTAGTGTGCACAGAGCAGTCAGAGGAACACATGTGTGCAGCTTGAGCAAGCTGAGGGGGTGTCTGATTGGTTAGCAGGGCTCGCTGGAGAGTGATGAGACATAGCCCAGTCATCCTGGCAAAATGTACGTTATGTATCTTACAAATCCTGCCTCGTAAGCTTGCTCATAAACATCTTATATTTTCATTGCCTATGTTTATATCAAAATAATGTAGTGAAATATAATGACAATATACACACAACTTGGCCATCTCTGCATTTTCCATAACCGTAATGATAAAAGTGATATTATAGTAATATTCTGTGATATGAACCAATAAAGCCTAAAGCAATTCAACAGGAAGCTTCATATTTTATGAATAATCCAAAGCCCTCTACACCAAAGGCAGACTTTTGCTAATGTTAATAATAATAATAATAGTAATTATTATTATTATTTTGAAATACTACTTATAATAAGGATATAACCCTGGATATAAATCTAAATTGATATTTCTTGCCCTTTTGTAATGTAAGCCATTGTTATGGGAATACACATTTATGTATTTCATTATGTCATGTAGTAAACCGTTTAGAATGATAAGGTCGTTATAACCCCCTTGGGTTGCTCATTCTGTTTGTTTGTATTTCTATGCTATTCAAATGTTTTAAAGTTAGTTTTTTATGTGCAAATAAATAAAATAAAACCCAGTGAGCAAATAGCTACAGGTCTTAAATCCTGAAACTGGTAAAAGAAAATAAACGGGTTGAGAGCAATATATTCTAAATTAAATTCACCTAGTCACTCTAACTAGCTTGTTTAACATCTGGAACGATTGATTAGCGTGGTGGTAATGAGGAAAACATACCACTGTCATATCTGAATAATGTCATATCTAAACAATGACATTCTAAATAAATGTAAAAAAGTAGGCTAGGCCTATATTTGTTATGCCATTACTTATTTGTGAATGTTTGCCCGTCTACATATCCTTCTTGTAGCATGTGTAGCCAAAGTCCACCAATCTTTACAAGATGAACTATTAATACGCACGTACCTAGGCTACCATTAGCGCCTGCGTAAAACATGGGCAAGGTCGGTGGATCTGTGCACTGTCTATTCTTAGCTGATGCTCGTAAGCAACCGACTCCGTTAAACATCGTCATTTGCAGGAGCGCAACTGCGCAGAAATGCAGCAATGGAGATGTAGTCGTGCTGTTATACTACAAAACTGAGTGTATCAGTCCAAATCCCGACGGTCTTTACGACGAACGTTTAGTCTGAGTTAACACATTAAAATAAATAATAAAACGTCACGTATCCCTCGAGGAAAAGTAATAGTTAAACAGCTCGTGCGCACCCATGTGTTGTACCTATACAACGCCACAAAACGCAACCCTTAGGCTACACCAATAAACAGAATGCACACTGTTATAACATAGCAAGTGTATCTTACGTTTCAAACTCGATAAATCCACGGCAAGTTGTCTCTTCAGCTGAAATGGTTATTTAAGATTGTCGCTAACAGTCAGTGTTATTAACCCTTTTGGCTAACTTTGGATCTTCATCATCAAAAAACGAAATAAAATATAATAAAAACCGTTGTAACTGATAATTGAACATTTTTAGCGTTGAAAACTAGAACATATGAATGTCTCGTTCGTTGTCCAATGGAAGAAATATAACTCTTCACGGTTCTTAGCGAAAGCAGTGAACCCAGTGAACAGTGAACTCGCTCATTTGCATACACCGGGTTTACCTGTCTGAATACATTATGCAAATAAGATGGAATAGTCATTCTTTAACTAAGAAGCAATGATGCTCTCAGGTCTTACACAGAAGCGAGTGAGATGCGATGTGAACAACCAACCTCCTGAAAATTTACAAAATGTGTCTTTGGTACAGCTAATTTTTTTTTCTTACTGGCGGGGGAGAAATTGATTCCGCTCAAAACGTGGGACATATGAATCACGGATGGATCCTAATTTAGGTCTCGCCATAAAAAGAAATTTATATTTTTTGTTATTTTATTTTATCTTAATATATCAAGGTAAGTCACTATGCAGCCGGAATGTTTGCACCTGGTTGTTTATCTATTGCATTGTGTAAAGATTTGTTTTTTAATGTAGGCTATTTGTCTTTTTACTTCCGTTGTACAGCTAATTAAATTGGTCAATTTCAGATATGTTGCATAGTAAGTTCAGCATACATTGTAGAAAAGGACGTGGAATTTTGAAAATAACTATATAATTGCATTGATCCGCGTGTATGTATGTATGTATATTATTATTATTATTAGCCTATTATTATTATTGTTGTTGTTTACTGTCTTTAAATTTTCAGCGCTTATTTCCTGGAGTATTGACAGTGTGAACTTAACTAACTGGCATGGTCACGGGAAGTAAGTTCATCAATTTACTGAGAATTGTCAACCGGTTCTTTCAAGAGAACTGTCATTGCTTGAATATCTTATGTATTAAATACTACTGATGTCTGTGGTGATATACTGACAGCTATACATAAAGGTGGTTATGATTATTATGTTGTTGTTATTGTTACTGCTAGTAGTCGCATTAGTAGGCTAATACGCCAAAGTACCGGTAGTAACGTCAAAATACACTTCAAAAAGTGTAGCCTATTTATGTGCTAACGTTTACCTGAGGAAATATGTGGTTAGTTTTATTATGATTTACTTTTTTGTAACAAAAAAGTAACAATATTTGGTTCATGGCCTTTTTGAAGACTGTTCTGGTTTTAACTCTTATTCTGGTTTTATTTGAAAAACTGTATTTATTTGCGAAGTTTCTGACGAATTATGTGTTCCTCCTGCGTAGCAGAAGTGCCTGTTACCTGCGAAGAACAAACCATGCCTTGTTCTCTTTTTCCAACAGCAAAAGCAGCAGTATAATGCTGCCGAAACGGGATACTGGTTCCCATGCAGCGCAGGTATGAGAGTAAAGCCGCTGATATGAAACGTTGCATTGAAAGAGCACGCCAAATGCTTTAGGTGCGAGTAAAGTGTTGAACAGACTAACACGTAGAACCGCGTAGAAAGTAGCCTATACCTTAATTTTAATCTAAATTAAATAAATTAAATAAAACATCACCCTTTTACCGTAATGCCACTTCCATAGTGCTGGAAAGACCTGACCTTGTTATTATTTTAAAGTTGTTTTGTGAAGTCATAATTTAGATTTTCAATGTTGTTCTGTGTCCCATAGCGGTATAATACATTACTGTGCATATTACTTATAATCTGCATTTATTATGCTAAATGATTGTAGTCATCCCTTTTCAATGGTGAATTCACTGCGCTAGTTTTCAGGACACTGTGGTAGCATTTTCTCATTGGAATATCAAGCCACAAAACCTTTATTTCCCTTTCATCCTTATCACTCATCACATCGGATCATGCACTTTCCATTTCAATGATACTAAGGTGTGAGAATTGAGGTTTACAACGTAGGTCAGCAAACTAACAGTACTTTAGATATATAGATTACATATAGCGTGCAGAGTACATTTTTCCGTTTCGGCCGTGTTTATCAGGAGTCATATTAATGACTACTTTCATGACTATTTTAAACTCGAGGAAGAAATTAAAATGTTCTCATATCTCATCCTCACTCACAGGACAGCATATTGTACATTTATATTTACTTAAGTTTGAAGAAGATACGTCTAAAAACGGAAATATTGCGTAAAAAATGCACTTCGATCTGGTGTCCGATATTTTCACAATTGTAAAAATAGCTATTTCTGGCATATTACGAACTGAAACCCTGTTCTCTGTTCCTAGCTTTGTTGACGGGGTCTTTTTTGTGGGGGTGGGGGGATGAAATCTGCCCAGCATTTCATTTCCACCCAAGCAGGTTTCAGGTGTCTGGGGCTGAAAATGGGGATTGTTTGGTGCTGTGCTGTGCACGCACCACAGCTGGAGGATAGGAGCCCTGTGCATGGGATGCTCAGGGCAGGCACCCGGGTCCAGGGGCCTGGGGCTACTCCGAGCTGTTTCGCGATGATCTAGTGTGATCTGTCAGTTTTTATTAAAAACGTTCTGTTGCTGCATAATCGGTCCAATGAGCTTAGAAAAACCTGCGAATAGGGAGTAGAGGGTTTTTTTCTCTCCAAAAAACTGTAAATAATATTATGTAGTTCTTCCACTGGAGGATTAAACTGAGAAAACAGCTGTCGGCCCAAAGATGGGGTGAATGGATATTTCTCATTGTACCCACAACCACCCCCCTCCCCCCATCTTATACCTGAATCAGCATTTTGATTTTGTTGGGACTGTAAATCGGTGAGGAATTAAAGAGAAAAATCCAGGGACACGAGGCGTTTCGGTTTCTCGAATTTAATCAGCCACGTTATTAATCCGTCACCTGAGAGCCGAGCTTGGTTGCTGTAGATCGTGAGGGCTTTCTCAATTTTGATTAAAGGGCGGAAACGCAATTAATTACACGACACCGTTTCAGTTACAAGGGCTTAGTTTTGCTTTGCTGAAAATGACACATTGCTCTGTTTCTCGGGAGTTCCTCTGCTGCTCACAATCTATTGTGTAATGTAACGGAAATCTAATTCTGCCTTAGGAATCTGCGGATACAGTATTTGTATCTTTTTACATGCAGCAGATGACACTGGAATCAAAATAAATCTTGCAAGTGAAATAAAATGGTCATTGTTATTCTGTTAACAACTCTGTTTTTCTTTCTTTTATGTTTTTAAAATATTTTCAGAAGGAAGAACTTATAGGATCAATTGCATTATCTGCCAATATATCTTCAGAAGTATTAAAGCCATCAATACGCAGGGGAACAGGTAAGACAGGACACAACTTAATTTATCTAAAAAAACTAAATAAAAAATCATAAAATCTTACCCTGGGACAATACAGTTAAGCCCGGACCCAATCAACATTTGTCGATAATTGTGACTTACACCAGAAGGCATATATTACGTTTTTATTCCTAAACGCAGTTTGGCAAGATCATTTTGGCGGTTGCTGAATATGCCAGAGCATTTCTGAAAACGTCTTAATGCTTTTAGCATTTTTAAGGAAAAATTATGATTGATTCCTTGTGTCTATAAAATAACAGGTTATGATTCGCTCTAAAATTTGATCAAAATTAAATGTGTAAGGCAGTACCTGGCAGCTCTGGTTTGAGTATGTTTTGCAGTGTGAGAACAATTGACCTCTCTGTCCTGTCCCGCTATGGCCTACAATGAGATTGGGGGGCATTCTTGATCTCTGAGGGCCCTTTGAGGGGGCCTCTGATGTCATACGTCCTCCCAGTTGGGCAGGGCTTTTGGGGCACTGCGCCAGTACTCAGCTGTCTCCCCCCTGCCACTCACCATATGCTGTAAAAGTGAGATAAGAGGCCGTCATTAGCCTGGGCACAGGGGGGACAGCCCGAATCACTCAACCTTCACCTCCCTCAGCCACGCGTATCTATGACTCAAAGGTCACTGGTGTGGAAAGGGTCAGAGATGGTAGACAGGAGGGCGATTCATTCCACTGGTTTTTAAGGAAAGTGCTTGTGGTTCTATGGTTCCATCAAGGTATATTATACATGAGCTTCCAAAATCCTAATGAACTGTCATTGTGCATTTTTGTTATGATCTTGTTGATTTAGAATGTTCGGCAAGTTTAATGTGTAGGATACACATGTATTTTATACTGGGCGCGTTAAGTACTAACTGAGCGGCTCAGCTTCGCTCAGAGCGACGAAGGCACTTCACGGGTTGCTCAGTTTTGCTCACTGTGAGCCGCTCAGAGCGTAGCTGAGCACTTTTGGATGTGGATCAGAGAGGAGGAATACGGACGTACGTCGTTAGCTATGGGCCAAAGTACACGGACGATTATACACATCGTAATATAAAATAGCGATTTAATGGTAAAATCAACGTGTTAAAAAAAGTCAATTTGACTGCCACACAATCATTTTGATGCTACTTTGAATAATTTCCACTGAAAAATACATCTTCAGTGTGTGTAGACGTGTGTGTAGGCCTGTGTGTATGTGAGCGCGCTCTGCTGATGGAGCTGTCAGTAGGCTACTCAGATGGTTGTTGACAGTTGCTCAGCGCTCACGTAGAGCAGAACGTTAAGTGATTCAAAATCCATTATCACCGTGAGCGCTCAGTTACTTAACGCGCCCACTGTATATAAAACATATAATTAAACTTTCGATTTAATCACAAATAGGTTTATCGGAAATTTAGATATGTGTTACCTTTCGTTAGTACTTTTGTTACTCTTTACATGCACTTTTGTACATTACTTTGCAGCTTCCAAATGACTACATTATAAATTGGAAAAATTTGTGGTTAGGTCAAACCAGTCCATTACTCTATAAGAACAATGGATTGACATTAATGACCCATGAAAAACCCTTACTACTGTAGTCTATGCTGTACCCTTATGTACTCTACTGTGTACTATAGTCTATGCTGTACACTTATGCACTCTACTGTGTACTGTAGTCTATGCTGTACCCTTATGTACTTTACTGTGTACTGTAGTCTATGCTGTACCCTTATGTACTCTACTGTGTATTGTAGTCTATGCTGTACCCTTATGTACTCTACTGTGTACTGTAGTCTATGCTGTATTTTTACTGTACCTTAATCTTTCTCTCAGGTCCCTGCACATTTCCTTGTCTAAATGGAGGTCACTGTGTGCACCCAGATTCCTGCAACTGCAGTTTATATCAAGCATCAGGAAGTCGATGTCAAACAGGTTACAGACACTAATCTGCATTTCCTAAACTCTGTACTGTACTGACTTTAATAAAATTAATTTAGATGAAATCTAATCTTTTTTGTTTTGTTTTTTAAATAAGAAATTATTTTTAAATGCTGTGGTAATAGTCAGTGAATCTGATTTGATGGCAAGGCCACATTGCTGCGCTGTAAAACTGATTCACTTTGCTTGCTTTTTGAATACAGAGTTTGTAGATATAACTGCTGTGATTAGTTACTGTTACTTGGATGTAGTAAAATAGTACATTGACTCTGGCACCTAGAGAGTAACAAGTTTAGTATTACATTCATCACAATATTATCAGTTCATTGAACTGATGTACAATAATTGAAAAATACTAGTTTTCTAGAATTCCTTACTCATAGTAAAATATGAAGTGCCAGTGCATTTTATTGAATTCCACCATTTTAAGAAAATGGCTAAAGCTTTTTTTTCCTCTTGAATTTGCTACAATTTCACAGTGCATATTTTTGGGTTTTAGTTGTAAACACAGGATTCGAGAGAGAGATGACATGTCGGACATGGGGACAGTATAACTACGAGACCTTCGATGGTCTGTACTACCACTTCCCGGGAAAGTGCAGTTATACTCTGGTGCGAGACTGTGGTGAGACCTCTCAGTCCAGCATCGTCATACAGGTAAACCCGCCTGTCAATCACACACATTTACTGTTGTGGGGTTTGGATCACACAGGTATTAACACAGGTTGAATAGCTGAACAAGTAAAAGAGGTAAACCTGCGCTCATCCAATCAGCTCTGAGCATTGGGGCGAGGTAAAGACAATCCCAAGACAACAACTGGCATATCATTCAAATATATGCCACTGGAAAAATGTGGTCAATTCAATATTTATTAGCATTTTTTTCCAGTAACCGAACAGGTGGATTGATCCTCGATGGGGAATGCATGTGTATGCTGTAGTCATGGTCAAAACATACTTATTGTGTCCCTAAATCTAAGTGATATCATGTCGGTGAATGTTTGTACTTCTTAGGGTATTGTTTGTCAGGCTCAGCTCTCGGGCAGCTCTTGTAATAGTAGTTGTACAGTATCTACCCAAGGAGAATATCTACTCTGTGGACTAAGAAAAGTGATCTCAGTATTAGAGTCACTTATGTCAACTACAGTTTAATGCTGTAATTACCTGCATGGCTTGGTGCTCTCATGTCCAAAAACAGGATAGACTTTGTTCAGGGTATCCACTCAAAGGGCTGTTTCCAGTGCAACAAGAAAGAAGAGGAAAACGCTTAAGCAAACAATTTATTGTGGTTGTTTACTTAAGCGCTAATATAATTTGTTCAACAATAGAAATTTGTACCTGCAAGAAAATAAAATGGGGACAGTGTTTCATTCTGGCAAAGCAGGGTTTTGGAACTGTATACTTGCCTGGAGATTGTGGTTTGGAGAGAGGCGAAGTGTGCCGGCCATCAGCGGTGATGGTATCTTTGGTTTCCCTGGCTACGCAGGTGCACAACGACCCAGGCTGCAGCTCGGCACCGTATTCCTGCGCTCGCTCCGTCAGCCTCTTCCTGCCGTGGGAGGGAGAAATCCGGTTGCAGAAGAGCAACGTTACCTTCAAAGGTCAAAGGTAAATCCATTCTTTGCTTTAGCAAGCAGTTTCTTCCCCTCAACTGTTCTCAATGCGTGCAGAAGCTATCTGAGATATTCTGATCTATCAACTCCTGCTTGTGTAGACCCAGGTTTTGTGTAAAACTATGATTTATGGACACTCCTCTTCCCTTACCAGCCACTTCCCCAAAACGATCTTAGAGTTGTTATTCTCTAATTCTGGTAACATGTTTAGTGTCTGCACATTTCTATGGTCTGTTCAGACGTGGTTTAACCTAGTTGGCAAGCATTAGTCTGCAGCGTGTCCAGTGACCAGCAGTATAGTCCTAAACTGATAGTCTTCTCTGTATGTCCAGTCTTCAGCTCCCCCACAATGTCCATGATGTGGAGTTGGAGAGGATAGCACAGTATGTCCTGGTGACCCAGCAGCATGGCTTCACACTAGCGTGGGACAGCCAAACTTCCTCCGTCTACATCAAGATGAGCCCCGAATACGTGGGCCGCACATGCGGCCTGTGTGGCAACTTCAACGCCGATGTCCAGGATGACCTCAGGACCAGCTATGGTAGGATGGGACACATATGGTAACGCAGTACTTGAATGATATACTGTAAGAATGTATAAGCATAACACCTGTCATAACCAGTCATGGCAGAATAACAGCTTGTATGTAGTGGTTATTTTGAGTATTAGTTTGAATCAATTTTGTAAAATCTATTTCACACATTATAAGTCTTCTGACATGAGGCCTACGCTACCCTACATGACTTCAAAATCCTAACAACTGAGGGCATCTTCCATTTAATAACCGTCTCGTATATAAATCCTTGGCATTTCCATCCTAGGAAGTAGGAACGCTCACACTATAGGCTATGGTTACAGGGGGTCAGATCAGTAGGCTACGGGATTTTGGATCGCAATGAACTAAATCTCGATGTGCCTGCGTGACACAAGAAGAAGCTAGCCTAGCTATATAGCAAACTGTTCTCATAATCAAGTGAAATGGTAGCTAACGTTAGCTAGTAGCCAGTTAAATTCTGCTCTCATATTGGTAACGGGACGTTAGTCTTTTCTTCAGTGTTTGGTTTAACTGTTGGAATACGGTTCACAAGCCTACAGCTGTATAGCTTAGTTATCGCTGTCAATATCGGTATTTTTATTTTTTAATTATTATTTTAAAGTAAAAGTTAAAAAAATAAATGTATTTGCGTAGCTTCAACGTTGACGTTATTAAATTAATATAAACACATGATAGCCTACATAGTAGCCTAGGCTAGGCTACTCAATACCATCAGATATAGCTAGCTCTGCTCAATTAGCCTATTATTAGGCGAGTAGGCTATTAAAATCTTGCGTCGCAAGATTGTGCACATTTTATCGACATTAAAATGTCGCAATGATCTGCAATGCGCACATGTTTTAGCCTTTATTGTAGGTTGTGCTGAAAACTAACGCGGGAGTTAATATAATCGTGTGTATTTTTTGCTACGTGCAGGCCTAGTTAGTGATTAAAATGTGAAGAAAGAAGCTGTTTGTTTACCTGCCAATGCAATGGATAATTCAGATCTCTGTCTGGGCCTCAAGCTGTGTGATGCTGGAAAGCTCATTGGCTGTTGACGGTTCCACATGGAAATATTAGTTTGTGTATGGCACGCTACACGAGCCATGCCTAAACATTTAGGATTAAATTAAACCCGTTTGATATTCTCGAAAGAGTTACAGACTATCTTGGGACTGGATCGGGAGAGCTGCGCTTTTGAGTCTCTCTGCCCGTCTCACATTAAACGACCGTCGGAGGCGAGTGCGCGCAGCGATCAGGCAAAGGCTCGAGATGTTTTTAGGATTTCCTTAATATCTTAAAAACTGCTAAATTGTGACGAAAACTCTTGTAGTGTACGCTAGGCAGAAGTGATCATGGCTGGTAATGACAGCTGTTTTGTCTTGATTTTGACCATGTTATAGGTTTTATGACATATCAATTATGTGAACATGTGGTGCTCCTCAGGACTGTACACTCAGGACGTGGCCATGTTTGGGAACAGCTGGGCAGAAGTGGAGCCCCAGCTGGCCTCTTGTCCCATAGTGCCATCCCAGTACCCCTCTCCCTGCTCTGTACAGGACTCTCACACCATGCTGGTACTGCTTCACCTTTTTCTTCTTTCAGACAAAATGTGTGTGCCTTAATTGTATACTATGCTAACTGTATGCTATTATTGCAAATATATATTTTTTAAATGTACATGGTTTACGTTTATGTTATTTTCCCAATTTGGAATTTACATTTGGATGTGCCAGTTGCACCAATTTTTCCCATTTGAAATCATCACTTATACTGTACTATCAAATCACATTTAAGTTACCTGTACATGGAGTAGCCTACTGCAGTTGAAGCATGTGCGTTCCTGCTCGCACTCACCCATAATCCTGGGATTACTTTCCACACTGACAAGTTGCATCTCTCTCTGATAGCAACTGCTAGCCTTCATGTACCTGGTGAATAACTGTAGAGGCTTATGTAGCAGCAGCCTGAGGAACCACACCCTGCCCCTGGTGTGATGAAGCTGCAGTCTGTTACAGTCCTGCCACTGCAACATACTCATGGTCATAGTCTGCTAGTGGAGGTTCCCAGACTAACTAACAATGTTTAGGCTGAAGGGCTGTATCCATTTGTTTATTTTTTGGGGACACTGACTTTGTATCTGAATGTATTATTGTATGGTTAAAAACAAGTATCATATATTATGTGTTTATAGCCAGAGGCTAGTTTTCAACTCCTGTGCTTGTTGGCTTTTCCTTCTCAGCCGCTCGGGAGCTAAATGGTGATGTGTGATGTGCTTGCGATTGTTTCAGAAAGTCAGAGAGGTTTGTGCGACGCTGCTGGACGAACCCTTTAGAGCCTGTCATGAATTTGTCAGCCCGTTCTCCTACATGGCCAGCTGCTCCAATGACCTCTGCCTGTAAGAAAATACGCACTTTAACCTCTCAGCTCTGCCCCACACAATTTCACACTAATCTTTTACCATGAATATAACCAAATGTGTGCTGCATAAGACTGTCTTTCAATGGGAAAGATGCTAAATCAGGCCAGTGCTACTGAGAAGAATTATAAATGATTGATTAACTCATATCACTATGTCTTGACTAAGTGTTACTGTCAAACAATAATTTTATATGTCTCAGGCAATTCCTGGATGTGAGCACTATGGCACAGGACACCATAAAGTTTTTTAAACATAGTGTATCCTCTGTTTGTCCCTCTCAGATCTGGTCCGAATGGTGACGTGGTGTGCCGGATGTTGACTGAGTATGCCAGAGCTTGTGCCCATGCGGAACGTTCGGTGGATGGCTGGAGGGCACATATACCACAGTGTGGTACAGTACACATCTACCTCTAACATAGTACCACACACATACCACAGTGTGGTACTGTACACATCTACCTCTAACATAGTACTACACACATACCACAGTGTGGTACAGTACACATCTACCTCTAACATAGTACCACACACATACCACAGTGTGGTACAGTACACATCTACCTCTAACATAGTACTACACACATACCACAGTGGGGTACAGTACACATCTACATCTAACATAGTACCACACACATACACATACCACACATTTCTGCACAGCATGTTAGGGAAATTAAACAAAAAAGTAAATTTTTACAAAGAAAGCACAACCTGCAATAAAAAGAATCTAACAAAAGCTGAGCTTTAAGATCGTTTAATTTCCATGAATATTCTCGGAATTTGAGTGCGGAGAACGAAGAGCACATGTATCCCCAATTATAATGTTGATTAAAATGTGCACAATTTTGTGATGCAAATTAAAATAACTGGCTACATTTGATGGCATTGAGTAAATGCTGTGTTGTTAATCAAGGGAAATTATTCTCTCTCTCTCTCTCTCTCTCTCTCTCTCTCTCTCTCTCTCTCTCTCTCTCTCTCACTCTCTCTCTCTCTCTCTCTCTCACTCTCTCTCTCTCTCTCTCTCTCTCTCTCTTTCTCTCTGCAGCGATGGAGTGCCCTATTGACCTGGTGTACAGGGAGTGCATCACATGCTGTCCTGCATCCTGTAATGTGGACAGAATGTGCATCGATAGCAAGCTGCAGTGTTTGGATGGCTGCTACTGCCCTGATGGTTAGAGAGGGACAGCTGGGAAACCCTAACACCTCAACCATGACCCCAATCCCAACCCCCCTAACTCTTAACCATAAACCCTAACCTCTTACCGTAAACTCAACCCCTTACCCCAAATCTTTGCCCCCAACTCCAAACAGTAATCTTACTCCTAACCCCTAAACCCATCTCCTTAAACCTAATCATAATCCCAAATTTTTGACCAACATCTCCTAATCTCTGAACCATAACCTCTCACACCATCCCTATCCTCTATCCAAACTTATTTTTATTTTTTGTACAAATTTGTTTCTGATTTTTTCCCCATTTTTCTCCCAATTTAGTAGCCAATTGAACCCCTATTCTAATTAAATTCCCCCCGTGTAGCAACCGCTAGAGAATCACTGCTGCACAACCTCCGTCAGCCGGCAGTAGAGCGAAGGTAGCCACGCGACTCCTTCCGAGCCTGACCGTGATTCCAACCCGTCCGTGGCTGCTATATGCGCAGCGATTCTCTCCGAGCCCCTCCCCCCACCCGGAAGCAGCCGCCAATTGCTGCTCCCACAGGGCGCCGGCCATGCTCGGAAAATGGCAGGTCCGGGGCGCGAACCCCGATCCTCGGAGTACAACTGCGCTGACTGAAAGTCAGCGCTCTTACCGTTGTACTACCGCAGCGGCCCCTCTATCCAAACTTCTAACCTATAACCCTTTACTATGACTCTATCCATAACCGTAAGCCCAAACACCTAAACCTGTCTCTTTACCCCTAACCAAAAGCCCAAACTCTTAACCCCTAACCATAACTCCATCCCCTAACACCTACCCCCATTCCCTATCCAATAAACCCTACCTGCAATCTCTAGCTCCTGAGCCCTTAGCCCTAACATTCAACCGCTAACGGTTTCACTCTAACTGTTCCTCTACTGCAGATCTGATCTATGAGGGTGGGGTTTGTGTAAAAGCCTCAGACTGCCCCTGTGAATACCATGGCATGATTTACCCCTCAGGACAAATGGTTCAGGAAGAGTGCAACAACTGGTAAGTGTTCAACCAGTCACTCTTGATAAACCTTAACAACATGCATTTTAAATAGTGTGCTAGCTACCGTGGAATTAAAAAATCTGTCCGTGGAATTAAAAAATCTGTGCTTGCTACCTTAAGACCCGAATTTGCCCATTATGTGTAGGCTACTGTAAAGAGTGCACTTACCTTTATTGTTGTCTCTGGCTTCCACTTACATTCTTTCTCATCTCAGATATCAATGAGACTGTTATTCCATCACATTTAAAGCAGGCAGCCTTGTCCCCAGATCCACGGCTTACATCTTTGTGATTTCTACCTCTTTCAGCACATGTTTGGGCGGAGTTTGGAACTGCACAGAGCACAGCTGTCCAGGTAAACTCTCTTCAGAAAAAAACATGTAATCGTATGATTCAGAATAGACGTGCTGGATAAACACATACTGTTGCTGTGTTCTTTTCTGTTTTCCAGGAGAGTGTTCCGTAACAGGAGATATTCATTTCCAGACCTTTGATGGACGCATATACACCTTTTCAGCCACCTGCCAGTACGTTTTGGCAAAAAGCCGCAATTCAAGGAGGTTTACGATCACCGTACAAAATTCCCCATGTGGCCCGGTAAGTAACTAATACACAGCTACTTGATACTTTTCAACTTTTCAAAATATACAGTATGCTAAGCTTTTCAATTTAGCCATTCATTCATGTTGCATTTAGAAATCTTAGCTTTCTTTCCAGTCTTAAAGCTGGAGTAGGCAACTTTCTCAACTGGTGCAATGTTGTGAAAACCTTTCGAAAATCATAACACCTGTTAGCCCTGCCCACAGAGAAAGAGACACGCCCCCCACTCCTCTGCTTCCCCGCCGTGAATGTGCATCAAAGTTTTCAGCTGCAGTTGCAGGATTACAGACTGGCATAGTTACACTAAAAATGTCAGCTCCAAGATCGAGTCCAGGTAAAACAACGGAATCTTTTTCGTTGTGACTTTACCAATAACGCAATAAAGCATTTTTAATTTAGTCACTGAGTTTGGTAGCTCGTGATTGTTTTGCGAAGCTTCACTAGTCTAAAGTTAGCTATCTAACATTACCTGATGGTTCGCGATAGCTAATGCTAGCTAAATGTTAAATTGTTGAACAAGGCTACCTTCTATCCCAGACTTAACGTTAGTTACCGGATACACCTAGCCTCAATTCGGTACTCTGCTGGACGTTTAAAATAGGACCGTTTTTCTGGTTTGATAAATAAAGGAGTAAATAAAGGATCTAATCTTTCAGCGAGCCAGTTTTACGCAAACACTACAATTGCCAGCAATGTCTAGCTGAATAGCTAACCAATTTTATAAAGAGCCCAGATATACTGTATAAACATATGCCGGGCTCTATTCCTGTTTGGCAATGCAGGTGGGTGAAGTCTTTCTCAACAATAGCTGTCCTGTTAATGAACACGCAAAGTCAATCTCATTGTTGATTGGTTCACGATAGGAACCGGTCTATCTTTTTGATTGGTTCTCGTCATGAGCCACTTTGTTTTGAAAACAAGAATTTGTGCAGAATCCCTGGTTTTAGAATGCAGAATTAGAGGGTTTAAACACAGTGTATGGTGCTGGATTTCTCTCACAGTAGCTTTTTCTATGATTGCTACCAACTAAGCATGACCATTCCCCATTGCCTACTCCAGCTTTAAACTTGAACGAACATATTACCATTCAAATCCTCAAACCCAGATGGAAAATGCTTGATAAATGCTGGTCGCTGTCTCCTTTCGAATATTAAGTTTCAAACCGTTGCATTATGTTCAGTACACCCCTATAATATGCCGCTGGATAATTATTGTACAAAAAGAAAATTACAGGTTTATAGGAAGCGTTTTCTAATGGCAGTTGTCGTAATGGCATGGAAAGACATTTTGGCTCTAAACCTGATGGCCAGGAGCGGATAAAGGGAGCCTCTGAAATGTGTTTGTGTCACGATCAAACCCACGAATGCTGAGACAGATAAAACATGAAAAAGGTACAAAAGACTGGGATCTTCTCTTCTACAAAGACACCAATTTCCCGGTTCTTCAGTGCTGCTGATTTTAAAACTCAACATGCAGCAAAGTGGGCCCTGTATAAAATGTCACACACATTCTAGACAAGCATTTGCCTTGGAATACCTTATCTAGGTCTTGAGTGACAGACTGATGAAGAGAGTGGTGCTGGATAAGTCAAGATCCCGTAAACCGGCCGCTGAAAGAGCCTGCAGTCCGTGTGAGCGCACCTGCCGCTTATGAAAGAAACAATTCATATGGCCAGATAATTCAATGTCAGGTTAGATTTCTCCAGTTTACATCAGCTCATCCTGGAGAAAGATTGAAATTGGACTTGCTGTGCTTTCTCACAAAAGGTTAGTAAGTTGTTAAAAACATAGCGCTCATATCAATTCATGGTGAATTTTTCTCTCACTTTGAATACTAGAATTAAGCCAGTGTTATTTGGTACCTGTGCATTGTTTATAATGAACGTATGTTGTTCAAAAATAGAAATACAGTATGGGCTTAAAGTAAACAATGAATAAATAATAAAAAATAGATTTTACAAAATGTCATGGTGGAAAATATTATGTTATCAAAATAGTGAGGAAATATATCGCCATTGATTAAAATATTACAGCTAATCAAGGCTTTTCAGACTTGGAGTAGTTTTACAGAATAGTTTGAAGGACAATCTTCATGATTTGCATGATACAGCATATCATATCTGAATTTGTACCAATGACCCTGCCTCATTGTAAAGTAAACATTTTGTCTTCTTTCTGCAAACACCCTGTCTCCCTTTTCTACATAGACACCTTGTCCCAATTCTCAGTCAAATTGCCTTGTCTCAGCTTTCTACAAACATCCTTCTCTCAATTCTCAGTCAAATCTCCCTGTGTCTCGCCTACAGAATCTGGATGGGGCTTGCATCCAATCAGTTAACCTGATTCTTGATGAGGATCCAAGGACGGAGATCACAATGAGTCACAGTGGCGAGGTCTTCATATCAAGCCAGTACAGAATCTCCCTGCCATATTCAAATGGTAACCTCATATTTAATATATTAACATTGTATTCCCTGGCCGCCATGGTCATCTGTGCCCAAGTAATGGCTTGTGGGTGTAGGGTGACGGCCATTTCTGCAGTGGGAGAGAATGGAACAAAAGAGTCCATAAGAAATGGTGCATTATCTCTCCTGACAAAACTTTTTGCGTTTCCCGGTAGAACATGTTATTCTCATCCTTTTATTCTGGCTCAGTGTCTCATGTAAAAAAATACTTTCTGCATGAGGATTTGGAAGTGAGGCGCCTGTGAATATGGTTGGTCTACAAGAAAAACATGAAACGTTAAAATCATTGAGAAGTATATAGTCTATGGCAAGAATTTGTAGGCGAGCGTGAGTGACTTTCTGGGTTTGTTGCGGCCGGGAGCCTGCCGCGCTAACGCGCCCCTCTGTTTGTCTCTAGAGGTGTTTCACATCCAGGAGCTGTCCTCCATGTTCCTGCAGGTGACGACCATGGCCCAAGGCCTGCGTCTGCAGTACAACTGGAGGGAGTTTCGGCTCTACCTACAGGTGGACCCTCTGTGGAAGGAGGACACCGTGGGACTGTGCGGGACTTTCAATGGAAACATTCAGGATGACTTCCTGTGAGCTTTGTCTCCCTGACGACCTCTCTGCACGAACTTCCCCCAGTTAACTGGTCTCTTTCTCTCTCTCTCTCACTCCCTCTCTCTTTCTCTCTCTGGCACTCTGCTCTGCCACTCACTTTCAAACCGCATCGAATGGCAGTGAAAGACAACTCCAGCTGCTCTCAAATACCAGACCCCCGCCTTACACTGCAGAAACCTGGGCTTTGTAGTACAGAACACACACCGCACTGACAGCATTGCTCTTAGAAATAAGCTTAACTTGATGCTGCCAAGATTTACTCAACAGCTGCTGATTTCTCTTACTGTAAATTTATATTCCTTACGGCATGTACATTTTGTTCCTAATGATGATGTTGGTTGACAAAGTAGCCCTTTCCAAAAGTCTGAGGCCTGAATTCAGTCAAGATTTGCTCATACCTTACAACTGAATGCAAGTCTTAGTTTTTATCTTAGAAAACGTAATTTGGTGAGTTCGGCAATCGCCAAAATTAACTGAACAAACTTAACTGTGTTAGTGACATTTAAGCACTCAGATTTAATTGTGAGTTAAATTTAAGGGCATATTGATTGAAGCCAGGCCTTCTTTGGCGATATGCTACTTTAAACGGTGTGTTTCAGCAGAGTGATTAAATGACCTGTGCCCCCTCCCCCTCTCCCCCTGTGTCCCAGCTCTCCCTCGGGGATGATAGAGAGCACGCCGCAGCTGTTTGGGAACTCCTGGAGGTTGTCCTCAGCCTGCGTCCCCAGCCTCAGCCTACCCCAGCTGGACCCGTGCGACACACACCAGCAGGCAGGTGAGACCGTGCCCCCCTGTCCCCGCAGCGTCCCGTCCCGTCCCATTAGAGGCAGACTTACGGCGGGCTCGCCAAGCCCACGCAGGAACTCCCCCCAGCACCCTGCGGTGCTGCTAAAATAAGACCAGGTAGAACAAGAGAGCGTCTGTTGTTGGGAGGCTGTGCTGCACCCGGCCTCTGTTTCTTGCTCAACTTTGGTTTATAAGCCGCTCTTCAGTACACTGCATTCAATCTGCGAACGGCAGGTAAACAAACAAACTGAGTGTGTTTAACGCTCCATGCTGAACGCTGTTTCCCTGGACAGCCATGTCTGCAGTACTGCAGTAGCTCGTTTTCCCCCTGCCCGTTAAATATGGGGCAGGTCACTCGACATCACAACATGATAATCTGTAATCAAACTCTGTTCATATAACAGTGTAGGCTGGATCCCACAGTTCTCTGGCCTGTGAAGAAAGCCCTTACAAAAATATTGGCCTTCCAGCAAATTTGCAGCAAACCTTTGACATTGATGCCACAGGTTTGTGGCAAGCTCATATTTTCACATGCAAATTAGCTTTGTGGGAACTGCCATTCACTTCTGGCAAAGTTTTTAATTCACCACTACTGGAAAACTCTGACAAACCTCTGGCAACATTTTGTGGAAAACAATTTAGTTTGCGGCAAATGCGCTACATTTGCAGCTAACTATCCAGTTTTGTACGGGAGGTGCAAGCACAGCCAGTGGGCATGTGTTCAACGTACATACAAACCTTTCTGCTCTCAGCAGCAGGCACTGTTTGCTGTGCTAGTCACACACCTGACTTTAAAGACGGTCAAGTCATTTTAATCTGTCTTGGTATGCGCCATACCAAAATCAGCAGTTGACTGACCGTTTTCTCTGTTGGCATCAGCTGTGAATGAAAGATATGAGCTTATACCAATATGTAACAAGATAACCGCCCCTTATTCTCTCTCTCTCTCTCTCCATCCCTCTGCCCCTGCTCCTGTCAGCTTCCTACGCGACCGAAATGTGTGATATCCTAAACCAGGACCTCTTCGCCCCCTGCCACGAGTACCTGAGCCCGGCGCCCTTCCTGCGCCAGTGCCGGGGTGACACCTGCAAGTGCGGGCAGCCCTGCCTGTGTTCAGCCCTGGCGCACTACACCCGGCAGTGCCGCAAACACGGGGTCATTGTGGAGTTCCGGGCTCACGTCTCAGAGTGCGGTGAGTGTGGCTCCATCCGTGAGCAATCTGGAAGCTCATTTACTAACATTTGAACAGCTCTGTGTCAGATGCTGCATCATTTATAGTACTATAGTGATAATGGATTGTGTTTATATAGCATCTTTCGTGAACTGAATGCACTTTATAGTGTCTTAGGTTCGCCTTAACCACCACCTATATATAGAAATATGGGTGATGCATGGTAGCTGATCGTGATGTTGGGTATTATAAAAATGTTTTGCCCCTGCTATATCATCACTGTGTGGCTAATTGGGGTGAAATGTGTTCCTATGTGACCGTTAATAAAACAAATAGGCTTCCTATGCACCTGCCGTGCCTGGTCCCCTAATAACAAAAGTAATTGAGTACAGTTGTTGTTTTTATTGTTGTTTCTGACAAGTTGCATCACTGCATGCTATTCTCCTGGGTTTGAAAAATGCATCTGGATGTGAAAGGTGTTTCAATGAGTCTGATTACATTATTGAATCTGGGGAGGTTTTGTGGTGGAGTCCCCATTGTTGTCCGATCTAACAGTATTAGCTGACTGGAAGAAAACGGTTATCTTTGCTGGCTAGTTTTATCACATCATGGTTGAGTTTTCAACAATGTCATCACCTGCTAATCTTTCTCATGTTAGCTAGCTTGCTTGCTAACCATTGATAAGAAATTTTGACTTTCTGAGACAAAAATAAATGGATTGCACTATAGCTGGTAAAAAGCCAACGTGGTTTGCCACCAACATTTAGTTCCTTAAATGTGCTGGCAGTTTATCTATGTACCGAGTATATTTCCTAAGCTAGCTAGCTAGGTTGTTAGCCAACAATCTCCCTAACCTAGTTTTCAGCTTGGTAAATTAGTCAAGGCTTGCTAGCTGTACTAGCAATAGCCTAATTGTGCTAGCATTTGTGTTAGCATAAATCTTTAAGTAGTATTCTTACTAGCTATTTAGATAGCTGTCCTAATATTTTAGATATATTTAACTTGAAAGTGACAGTCCACTTCTGATTCAGTTTTCCTGTGTCACTTCCAAGGTAATTCTGCTAGCAAAATTTAGTGTGGGTTTTTGAAAATTAAGTTTTTTTTTATGATGCTGTCAGTATGTACTGTTTTTGACCAAGTGGCATCCCTATATGTTACGGCTACTTACTTAGATACTTTATTAGTCCTTTACAGGCTACCCAGCAAACAGTGAACGCACCAGGGAGGTCCCTTTTTAGTCCCTTCAAAGTTATCATGTGACCTTCCCTGGGGATGGACTAAAAACATTACTAGGACATTACTAGTAATTACTATTACTAGTCCTAGGAAGGTCACTGTTTGGTTACAATATGACATTTAATTAGAATTTTTTGCGGACGTTCAAGCAACGTCCCTATCCGGTTATGATATGACGTTGTGCTCATAACATTCATGGGACATTCAGGGACGTTCCTGCAACGTCTTTTACTGGTTACAATATAACATCATGTAATGAATGTCTGTGACGTCCACGTAACGTTTAGAAAACCCTCAAAAAAGACGTCAAGACGACGTCCTGATGACATTTCGAAACTTTCAGGTGACGTCCAGGGGACCTAATTTTGTTAGCTGGGTAATTTTGTTGTGGTGCTATCTTGCACCACAAAATAAGGCAGGCTGCCATTACTAGCTGTGGGAATCCCTGGGTGTTATAATGGACTGGGTGTTATAAACAGTTCCTCTCCTTTCCTATAGCTCCCCTGTGCCCTGTGACGATGGAGTATGGGACCTGTGTGTCCTCCTGCCAGCACCGCTGCTCTGCACTGTCCTCCCATCAGCACTGCGACGAGGAGTGTGAGGAGGGCTGCATCTGCCCCTCCGGAACCTTCTACAGCAGCCGCACTCACACCTGCGTGCTCAGGTAAACTACCACCTTCTACAGCAGCCGCTCACACACCTGTGTGCACAGGTAAACTACCACCTTCTACAGCAGCCGCTCACACACCTGTGTGCACAGGTAAACTACCACCTTCTACAGCAGCCGCTCACACACCTCTGTGCACAGGTAAACTACCAACTTCTACAGCAGCTGCACACACACCTGTGTGCACAGGTAAACTACCTTGTACAGCAGCAGCACACATAAATGTGTGCTCAGGTAAACTACCACCTTCTACTGCTGTTGTATACACACATGTGTGCTCAGGTAAACTACCACCTTCCACAGCAGCCTCACACACACCTGTGTGCACAGGTAGACTACTACCTTCCACAGCAGCACATGTTTGTGTGCACTGGTACAGTATGACTGCAAAAGACCTACCGTGACACACTCCTATATACACAGACAACCTACTACTGTAAATGCAGTCACCTACACTTGCATGGACATGGGGTTCCCTAAAGTAGCAGCTAACCTTTTTGTTACATATATACCTCCTCTCCTATCATATTCTCACATGCTAATTTATTTTTAAAGTATATCTGGTAAAAAGCACTTACCTAGTTTGATGGACTATGCCATAGTACAGTAGAAGCCATTCACAATTCACATACTGTTTGAACTGTAAAAGCCTAAAAATCTAAATCCCTTTTGTTTGTATATTTAGTACTTTTGCACTTATACAACATGTCAGATGGAACAATAATACAAATGTTTTTTTTAGGTATTTTACACTAAAATATTTCTTTATTTTGTGAAAGTTTTGACATTTTGTGACATTTTAAAGCAATTCTACTGTGTGGTAAGAATTATGTTCAAACAGAGCAGTTCAGACGGCAAGTTTCGAACTGAATTGCTCAACCATAAAATTCCCGTAAAACACTGGCACACAGGCATTAAACCATGAATAATCTCCTCTGAACACAGTGGGAGAGATTCATTTGCTGTTTTATTTCTCTTAAATGTCCTTGGGTTTTTTACATCTTACAGTAGCTCTGTGCTTTACTTAACATGCGCTTGAGTTACATCAAGGAATTCTCTGTGAAAACAGCCATTCATTCCCCTGGAAGCTGTGGACGACACAGATATCTGATAACCAGTGAGAAAGAATTTGTTATACAGAACCTGGGTGTGTTGCAATGGCCTATATGCTACAGGGACTTTTAACTTTGGCTAAAGTGTTATTTAATGCTGCCACTAATTTTTTTTCCAGTCGTGTCATTTCAGGTGGAATTTTTGAAGATATGAAGTCAGAAAGAGCAATCATAACATATGCAAATTAAGTAAAGCATAACACTGTTGTACTCTCATCTCTCCTGTCATGCTTTATGTCTCTTCTCTTCTGTGTGTTCAAAATGAACTGTTGCTGACATTTAACATAGGCACAACAGCATTAGAAATAGGAAATTGGAGAAAGGGTGTATTTTTTTAGCTAGTAACTGTAAAATGTAAGCCTACTGACTTTTACTGTGTCAGTTGGTGCCGTTTTTGAGAGCTGATGGCATTCTGTGTGTGTGAGTTTGTGTTCTGTGTGTGATTTCTCCAGAAGCCAATGTCCATGCAGCTACCTGGGTGCTGAGTACTCCCCTGGAGATGTAATCATGATCTCAGCAGGTGTACAGTAAGATTCCCCCGTTCATTCCACTTACACTGACCAAACAGCCAAGATTAATCATAACTCTCACTGGAATAGTCACTTATTTATGCCACTGATGAACTTACACCTGTTTCTTCAACACAGGGTTTGCCAAGATGGTAAAATAGTGTCCCAAAGCTCCATTGGTAAGTTTGATTTATTGCACTCTGTGGTGCTTCATTTATGATACTATACAGTGCTTCTTTTATTGTACTCTATGGTACTTTATGTATGGTACTGTGTTGTGTATTGCATTGACTTCAGTTTGTAATTGACTGCAGCCAGCCTTTAGCACAATTCATCAATGTCATCTTAAAAATTGCATCCACTAATACAAAACAAACAGTACAATAAAACATTTTTTATCAATATAAAACAAATAATTTTGTTATGATCCCCCTTTTTCTGAAGTAAATATTAATATTGAGGTGGCAAGTATGCCATTCCCCAAATTATTCAATGGCGGGGCCGTATTGTACATAGCCAGCTGCCCAAGGAACAAACCCAACATAAGATACTTGTTCCTCCAGATAAGATGTGCCCACCTGGTCAGCACTACCTAGATTGCGATGACCGCGCTGATGCACCTGTGTTGGGCAGCGGCCTGGCGTGTGAACAGACCTGCGAGTCGCACCTGCTCAACCTCACCTGCTCAGCCCACGAGCCTTGTATTCCTGGCTGTGCCTGCCCTCCTGGGTGAGTTTCATGGTTACGTGCCGAATCCTGGTCCGTCAGCTTGACTCCAGTTCGGTACATCCGAAACGTGAGTTTTGATTCGCTGCAGTGGACGACATGTCGCTATTTGTAGTATAAGAATAAAGGGCCAGTATGAGAAGACGTTGACATAGCATAAACAAAAATAAATAACGCCAGATATATTTTCTTCCCATTGTAATTTGGTTCTTACTAACATGCATTTGTTTCTTCCATATTGAAATGAATACATAGCACTGAAGCATGTTGTTTTGTGTACAGTGCAGCTATTAAAGAATCGGAGGCCTGTATTCCTGGAAATAGACAAAAATATAATCCTGTGCAGAGGAACCAAATTCTATTGCATTTGCTATCTTGTAATATTTTAGCTTTTGTCCTCATTGTGGAAGGTTCACAAAGACTTTTCTCAGCAGGGACGAGGCTTTCTAGGCATTCTCCTGCACTCTTAATAGATGGGAGTTCTAATGCAGGGATTTCTAAACTAGGGACTCCGTGATGGAATAACATTGTGATCATTGCACTGGGTAGACAAAATATTTATACTGTACTGAATAGCTACATGCACTGTATGGATCCATGATACAGTGATGTCATGCTTCACCTGTAGTGCGTGTTTGAGGAGGAGGAGGGTAAGGATAGCAGAGGTATTTTGTTGAGTTGGGGTTTGTCTGCTACAAGGTGAGGCCTTTAGTGGGACTAGCTTAAGAAACCCTGCAATCTGGTTCAGCACCTCAGATGGAATAATAGGTACAGTCCAGGTTTCTGTCCTGGCTGCAGGTGTTTCCCTTCCGGCGGGCGGGGGGGCAGGGGGTGGGGGCGGGTTGTTTAGGTGGGAGCAGGGAGGGGGCAGGTTCAGCTGGAGTCAGAGCTGGTTCGGGTCCAGGTTGAGGGCGGGGCAGTACTGCATAGTGAGACCATTGATGTGTAAGCCCAGGAAAAGGACAAACTGTCAGTCTCAGCACTACTGATCCATGAGTGTAAGTGGCCCGGGAAGGGCAGCTCTTACGTTGGCTAATCTTGTATGGAAACGTCTGGTTAGCGTCAGCAGTGACTTCTGGTTAATCTTTCAACTTAAATTTTTTTTCAAGATGTTGGGAATCTTTTTTTTTCTGGGGAGAGGCACAGTGGGGGGCCCTTATTTGTTGAATATTCTGCCTCTAAATCTGGGACTTCTCAGCAATACTGCTGTCCATGAAAGCAGCTATGGGCCAGCGTTGCTGCTATAACGTAATTTTGTCTGTAACCTGAGATTTCCTCTGTAAGCACTCAGCAGAGGTTCCCAGGATTGCTTTTTCCGGCGAGCGTTCCCATTACCTCACCTACGATCAGCGTCTGATGAGAGCTTAGTCTCCCTAGACGTTTCTCCCAGAAGGGGAACAGCCATTACATAAAGCAGGGGCCTAACATAGGCCGTATAGCTCAGATTAAGGCCATCTGATCCGCTTAATGCCGCATGTCTGCGAGTCAGTGTTAGGGTTAAGTGGGCTTTTTATGAATTGAAACTTAAGAGCAGCAAGCTCTGTGTGGCTAACCCAGTATGTCTGTGCAATGTACTGCCCCTGTTCATTTGCTCCTCTGAGTTTAGACAGTGTGTCATCCAAGAATATAGATCTCAGCAGGACGCCGACTGCCATTCGATGATAAACTGGTTGGTCATAATTTCCAAAGAAAAATCATATAAATAAATGATGCCATTTAAACAGATTGGTGTAGGCAGGGAAATTTGAGATTTTGTGTTCATTGTAATGCATACATTAGCCGCTTAACCTTCGCTCAGAGAATACACATATTACATATCAATCTCATCAGTAGAATCATATCAAAAGAGAAAGACAAGCATAATTACTGAAGCATTTCAAATAAAACATTTTCAAATGAATTTGTTTTTGGCTCTGACAAATAAAATGACTACCTGCATATGCGTGGTATGCATAAAGTCACTGTGAATTGGTGGCAGTGTGGAGCTTGGTTTTGAGATGAGACAGAAATGCTTCAGTTCCCAAGTTCCCTTGAGTAAGCTGAAGGAACCCAGATTGCTTTAGTACATATTAATTATTTTAATGAAATAACAATTGGTAACTCAAACCCTGAAATCACTTCAATTGTATAAACAGACAAGACTACATGACAGTGAAGTACTGGTATTGCCCTGTATTCTTTCCATACTTGTATGCTCTCCATAGATCACAGAACAGCAAGTATTAATTGAAAAAGGAAGAGCAGTTACTGCAACACTGAACATTAAGTGATGTTAGGAGGTACAAATAAGCTTAACAAAGATGAGCACTGTCTGTGAAGAAGCCTAAGATTGAATGCAGTGTGCACTTGAGCACACGTTGAGTCACTGTGTTCTGTTTATCCCGATTTGTCGTGTGCTTTAAAAGCTACTAGCACTTCACTTCAGTTTGCAATTTTAAGGCTCCTCTGACTTTTTCTGTTCATAAAGGCCCTGTTACAGAGGGCCTGGATACACAGTGATGCCATGCTTAATCTCCTCCTGAGGGACACAGAAAGTAACGGCGGTCTTGTCCGGTCAAACGATACTGATACCTTTTGAAAGGGAAACCAGTCTAGACACCCCGAAGGAAGTTGATATTTAAGATAACGGACAGAAGCCGAGTGTCTGTCACCTGCTGGCTGCTGCCACGCCCACTCGCCGACCTTTCGGATGCTGGGCAACACGGAACACGGAACACGCTTAGTCACCTTTACCATCACGGGAGAGAAACTCTTGCACCATGGAAATCCTGTCATGAATGTTTAATAAATTAATGCAACCTGATAGGCTGGAATCTAGTTTGTGGTAAATATGAATACAAAGGCGGCCTTATGCTGCAGGGCGATGAGAGTATTGATAACTCCAGTGGTAGGGCAGTGATTAAAAAGTACCATTGAGCCAGGGTCTGTTTTGTTGCACCACACATCATGCTATTCATAGAAGCCAAAGGTTAACCAAACAAGAGTGGCTCAGTCAGGTAAAAGGCACGAGGCATGAATGCAGGCTAGAACTTGTGGAACAATATGGCTAAGAAGCTGGCGAAACCCAGGCTATACAGGCTAGGCCACCCTGAGCAGGGTCTGGGGGTCCTCTTTTTTTTTTTTTTTTTTCTTAAAAAAAAGCAACTAATTAGAAAACCAGAAGTGAGGTGAGTGAGTTAATGTAATCTCACTGCTCTAATGACCAATAAGTGGTGAGTAACAACACAAAAAAGCAGGACCCTGCGCTCTCTCTCTACCCAGGGTTGCCTACCCCTGGGCTAGGCCCTATAGCTGAACCTACAGGTTCAAATCTGAGCTATGTTCTTAATGGACAATGGCCACAAGCGATGAGATTCAATTGGCTGCATACCACCAGGTGAATGGTAGGTTCAAGCTAACTGCCCTTACAAAAATATTGGCCTTCCAGCAAATTTGCAGCAAACCTTTGGCATTGTTGCCACAGGTTTGCGGCAAGCCCATCTTTTCACATGCAAATTAGATTTGTGGGAACTGCCATTCACCACTATTGGCAAACTCTGACAAACCTCTGGCAACATTTTGTGGAAAACAATTTAGTTTGCGTCAAATGCGCTACATATTACAGTGTCCCATAGTGCACCTTGCGTTTAGTTTGGGAGGCACAGCGGTGTTTTATGGAGAGAAAATTGGGGAGTAAAATTACAGATGGGGGTACACAGCCAAAAAACATTTTACACCATGAGGACTGGTGAATCTAGCTGTGATACTTCTATGTAATATGCCCCTGCCCGTGTTTTCACAGAGCAGTGCCTGTGCTCAGACGGGTTTTCACAGAGCAGTGCCTGTGCTCAGACGGGGTTTAATCAATCAATGGTTATAATCTGCTCAAAATTAAACCGCCCCCGGCCATATTGAAGGGAAAATGTGCTCTCTGATTGGTTGTAAGTTTACAAAGTAAGAGAGGATGGGGCCGGGTTGGTTCTGGGAATATACAAGTACTTAACCTATACCATTATCAGTGGAGACAGCGAGAAGAAGAAAAACCCCGCTCCATTCAATATACATCAAAGCTCATTGCAGTGAAATCCAAGCACCAAAGCCTATATTGCATGTCTTAATTTCTAAGTCGGGGGCTGGAGTAATTAGCCCCCCCCCCTTCCACCACCCCACAGAAATCAGAAAGCAAAAGAGCTGCTTCATCAGAACCAGCCTTAAGGGACCATTATGGGAAATCATTATTGGCAGTGCTGACAGGAGAATTCGGTTTATTTTCCTTTTACAAAGGTGGACTTTGTACCGTTTTCGATAAAAAATAAGAGTTAATATCCACAGCGTGACAATTGTGTATTTCAAAGGACTCTTCCGAAATGCAGGTGCACATATCCAGTGTGCTAAAATCCATACACGTACAGTATAGCTGTACGCTCACAGACCCTGTATTCTGCCCATGTCATTTAATATGTTGCTCTACTGGTGTTGACTGTTTGGAGTTGAATGGTTAAGGGTCAAATCCCTGAGTCAGAGGCAGCCATAGACACTGAAGCTTCAGTTTGTGAGATCCACCGTACGAATCGTTATCCTCTGAAAATGGATATTGCGGAGAGTGTGGAAACCCCCCGGTGAAATGCCAACGCTCCGCCCAATGTACGCAAGTACATGGAGAGCTCTCGAATGTGTGCAAGGATGGGCTCCATCTCAGCTTGTTATTTGGTCTCTAGCATGAGCAATTACTTGTGGATCATGATGAATCCTGACGCAAATGCCCTCCAAGTACAGTCTCAAGGTCAGGATCAAAGAGTTTTTTCTGTACCGCCTCTTGCTTTCTCGGTGACCTTTAACCAAAAGTCATTATTAGTTTCATCATGAAATTCACATACCTTACTTTGGCTTAATTTAACGAAGTCTCCCAAGCTCTAAGATCTCCAGCGAATTCTTTAATTAACGGCCCATGCTTTCTTTGCATATTCCAATAAAGTTTATGGCTCTTGCTCTGCATGATTCAGTTTGTGTGTCACTTATTTTAAGGACATCACTCAGAACATTTACTTTTATAATGGAGTTCTCTGTTTCTCTCAGAGACACGTGAATTGAACATGTGAGATGTGTTCAGTGATGTTAAAGGCACACATTTGTATCAAGCTAACCTTCTTCTTTAGTACAGATTTTAGTTCTGTTAAAAATCAGTCCCTGAAATATCATGTGTGGATGGACTGATGAATTTGAGTAAGCAGTGCTTTTTCTGGAGAAGAAGATTAGATAAATGGCTGATAAAATACAGGATACTCAAAGTTTAAAACTGAAAGGAATGGTTTTGACCTTATTTTAATTAGGCAGACACTCTTCTGGAAACAACCACTAAAATTGAGTGATTGAGTAATTATGAAATTAAGCTGAATCAAATAACGGATGTACTTTCTTCCATTCCCAAAGAAATATTGATGGGAATTTCAAGTTCTATAATTTTGCTAGGGGCTGTCATAAGTTTGACCTGACTGTCTATGCTGTTCTGCTGCCAATGACTTACCACTGGGAGAGCCATCTGAAACCGGGACTAGCGACGTGTGTGTAGGACCAGGGCTGGGTATCTTTAGAAACATTTTTATACCGATTCGATACTGATGCCAAAGCTAACTTTTCTTATTTTTTTAATACTTTTCTTTGCTGCGTGTAAACACATTTTTCTACAATATCCAAAAACTTAATTTAACAAAATAAGCCAAAACTTCTCAAATGCTTCAGAGATTAATGTTGTTAACTCAAACAGCTGTATAAAATGAACAATATTATGCTTTAAATCAAGAAATATCTGATTAAAAACAAGAAAAAGTGTCTGAAAGCCCCCCCCCCCTGGCAGGGCTAAACATTTGGTACTTATCGGATCATTTTAGAATTTGTTTTCTAAAATGATCCATTAAGTACCCAAAATTGGCACTGAATTCTTGGACAGTTTTCGATACTCTGTGCCACGGACATGATTTGGTTGGTACTCAAAAAGTACAGTTGTTCGATACCCTGCTATTTCTATTTCTAAATATAAATGTTAATATAATAGACACTTTATAATAGCCACGTAATAGCATTCTTCATATTGCTATCTTCTTCTGTTCTCTGTCCCCCTCTTTTTCTCCCTCTCTCCCCCTCCAATAACAATAGAAAATAGCAATAGAAAACTGCACCCCTTCACTCACACACACACCCTCTCACTCACACACACACTCATTCACTCACACACGCACCCCCTTCACTCACACACACACTCATTCACTCACACACGCACCCCCTTCACTCACACACACACTCATTCACTCACACACACACCCATTCACTCACACACACACTCATTCACTCACACACACTCATTCACTCACACACACATTAATTCACTCACACACACCCCCTCACTCACTTTTGAGAAATACAGTATTAGCATTGTGAGGGCATATTGAAAGATTGTTGTTGGCACGTTTTGGCAGTCCCACGGTGCCCATGTTTATCTGGTGACAACACCCGTAACTATACCGGCTTTTCTCCACCTCCACATTGTTGCGTCCCTTGCAGAAATATGACCCGACAAAAATAAAAGATTGACAAAATATATCACTACTAGGTGGATTTTCTCCGACCCTCCTCGCAAAACCCCTGGGCCATGAAATGAAGGGAACACTGGCCGTGGGAATTCATTTATGACTACGGCAATGTGGCTCTGTGCCTCTGGACACAACGCTGTTGTTCTTGTTGGGTTATTTCCTTGTAGAGTTATTGTTTTTTCAGTGCCACGTCCGTAGGTATTGTGGTGAACTGCACAATAAGAATCTTATAAAACAAACAAAACAAAACAAATTACAATGTACTGTACACCGCTTGGCCAAGACGGCTTTCTGAGCTTTGCACACCCCTAGAGGTCAAGGCGTATTTGTCTATTTATAATATGAAGTTCCCCGTCTGTTTCTACTGAACTTATATTTGTTCTGATTTCTTTTGGTGCTTTGGACAGCTGGTCAATAATTACGACGGGGACGGGGTTGCATGCGCCGAAACGGAGAGCGTATTGTGGTCATTCACAACTGAGTTTTAATTAAAACATAGAGTGTTGCTAATGAGGAAGTTTATTTATAAACGGTGCACGGAGAGCTAAAGGATAGATTGTTATGGATTCTTTGATCAGAGTAATTGATAGGGCGCCTTGGCGGGCAGATAGAGAAAGCTGTTAACAGCACTTTATCACGGGTGTAACATTACGCAGATGAACCCGAGGTTTATCCGTTGCTCATTCAATGTGACGCTTTATTGTCCGTAGATGCGGCAGTGGGAATATTTCTCCCCCGAATATTACAAGATTCTTATCTGGTATGTCTAACAATTTGGGTCCAACAAAGCCTGTTTCTCTCTGTCTCTCTCTCTCTCCCGGATTGCGTTCTCGACACGATTGTGTTTCTTTCTCTTTTTCGTCTTTAACTCCATCCTGAATGCGCCATATCAGCATGTCCTGAAAATGCAGACATGCCTAAGAGGATGTTCTTTCTGCTGCTAGTACAGATGACATGAATGACACACTTACATAACCAAAAGACAAAAATCGGCGAGTCACGGCTACTGTGACCAGCTATAGCAGCAAGATCAACCACTGCTTTCTTCTCTTAACAAAATCCTCATCTCAGTTGTCTGGCCTTGACGGTCCGCTCGCTCATTGTTGTAGCACCAATTTGCACTAGACTGACAGCCGTGCAGATGCGGGGCTGCTTGAAGGCCCCGGCATGTTTGATAGCTGCCGCTGCTCTTTTAACCTTGGCCAAAGTACTTGACCTGAATTTATTCATTATTCTAGCTGTATAAATGGATATGATGTAAACACGGAAGACGTCCAGTTATTCTGGTCAGCAGTATCTTCTAAGAAAATAAATAATGCAGACGTGTGTGTGTTGTTTGCAGGTTGTTGAAACATGCAGATGAGTGCTTTCAGCCTGAGGCCTGCCCCTGTTTTTGGAAGGGGAAGGAGTACTACCCTGGAGACAAGGTTACATCTCCATGTCACCACTGGTGAGTTTTCAGCCTAATTGTGTCACTGCTGGTGAGTTTAGGTCTGGCCGTTGCATTTAAGGAAATCCAGGATATTTCCACAGTCAAATTTGGCTTCAAAGAAACGAGGGAACTTACCTTGCTGTTAGTTTACAAGTATCTTATCCAACTGGATAAGTGACCATGTATCCTTCGCATCAGACGAACAATGCAAACCCAAGTCTTTCACAGAGATGCTAATTTTGAAAATTGCTCACTCATACTCAAGCTCTCAGACTTTCTTGCAGCGCAACAGGTTATCTGATATGCTTGCCTTTCATGGTTTATAGAAGAAGGATAATATTTTAAAAAAAACATCACGGCCTGGTTTATAGAAAACGTTCTTGTGTGACTGTCTTTCATACTTGATTTAGCCTCTTCACTGAATGCTGCTATAATGCCCTCAGTCAGAGGACTGTCTTTTTGCCCTCCATTCTTAGCGCTTCTTCCACCAGTAGCTAGAAAAGATAAGAGTGACAGCTTAATGACGCCCAGAGTGGCTGAATCAACCTTTGACAATCGTCTCTAAACATTTTAACCCCCCCCCGTGGGTAATTGCATCTGAGTCCATTAAAAATGACAGAATTTCTAGTGTGGCTACCTGGTTTAAAATCTGGTTTCATCTCACTGAGCCACAGGGAGCGAGTGCTGGATGTGCTGATAATGTTTCCCTTTTAGCGTTTGCCAGCACGGGTCATTCCAGTGCTCCTTCCAGCCCTGCCCGTCCATGTGCACCGCATACGGGGACCGCCACTATCGCACCTTTGATGGACTGCTGTTCGACTACATCGGCGCCTGTAAGGTCTACTTGGTAAAGGTAAGAGTGTGAGGGTCCAGTGGTGTTTACACACCTGTGATATTTTTATAGTGTGGAACAATGGAAGCTGATGCTTCTTATTGAACTTGTAAGCACCCTACATAGCTATGTGCATTCTAAAAACGTACATTTGGTGATGGTTTTATAACACAGTACACACGCTTATTTAAAGTCTTAACAAGCTACACTGTGTATATTTTCATTCAGCTACTCAAAACACCTGGCATTCCAACACTTACAGCATGCAACTTTTTAAAATTGATTTGAAGATGTTCATCATTTGTTATTTGTGTAATATAGAGCAGTGTCGATTTAACTATGAGTGTGACGGCCGAGAACGTGGATTGCTACGACAGCGGAGTAATTTGCAGAAAATCTTTGCTAATTAACATCGGAAGGTCTGTCATCGCTTTTGACGATGAAAGTGGCAAACCGGTAAGTGAAATATCCTTTAACGTACATTATGCACCGTTTGCTTGTATTTTAGCTGAGAGACAGCATTCTGATGCTAGATACGTGGTGCATATTGTCCTGCACAGAACCCATCCAGCTTGATTGACAGGACGAAGGTAGTGCTGATATGGAGGGCAGGGTACTTCACCATAGTGCACATCCCTGAGGAGGACATTACTGTCCTGTGGGACCGAAAGACCACCATCCACATTCAGGCAGGCCCACGCTGGCAGGTGAGAGGGAGGGGCCATGCTGGCAGGTGAGGGGGAGGGGCCTGGGATGATGTTGTCAGGTGTCCCAGGGAGAAGGGCCCTTGCAACTATTGGGGAATTATATTGAAATGTTTAAACATTTGATCTGAGATTCTTTATACTGTTGATCAAGCTGACTTTCACCTTCTTTCATGTAAACTGCTTCAAGTGCAGTAGAATTTGTGTTATATTGACTTGAGACTCAGCTGTAAGATCCTATAAGGTCCTGAGATGTAATGCACCAATAATAACAACAGCATGAATAATAATAATATTTATTATTACATTGACATAACATGGCACTCTCATTGCTCTGTGCCCAGGGCAAGCTGTTGGGTTTGTGTGGGAACTTTGACATGAAGACTGTGAATGAGATGAGAACCCCGGAGAACATGGACTCTCCTACGTCCCAAGAGTTTGGAAACAGCTGGACTGCAACAGAGGCAAGATAAAGACATTATAATGCCTGTCTACTGTCCCCTAATCACATCATCAGTCCCAGTGCCTACGATATTCATTATTATAACAAATAATCTGTTTCATGGTCTCGTTTCTAGTGTTAATGTACAGAATATCAAAAGACAAATGGGAGAAGATCACAGAACTTTCATTACTTTCCGTCACTTTTAAGTCCAATTAAAATTAAATATTTTGATTGTGTATGATTTATTCATTGTTATTCAAAATTAATTGTCACAACACATTTTCTGTATTTTGTAATCGTTTGTTGGCCATATTAACAATAGTTACGTGTCGTGAGATATGCTGTTTGGAAGGCTCCAGGTGGATCTATTGGATTTTCTTCTGCATGTTTATATGCATTAATATTAACAGAGTGCTGAAATTGCATAGACCATGCAGTGACACAGTGAAAACTGAGCATACCTTTACCCACCCTGACAAATTGTCCCTATATTAAAGAAGTGACTGCACAGTGAAATGTCCAACTCCAAAAGGGACCACTGATTTAACACTGAACATTTTACTGTGTGAATATCAGGGATTGGTATGGCTTGCCTTAAAGCCCTCGTGCTGGTGTGGAGTGTGAGTGAATGGTCGTTTGCTTTGTGTTGTCAGTGTGTAAACAGTCCAGACATCAGGCATCCCTGCAGCCTGAGTCCCCTAAGAGAGCCCTTTGCCAAGAGGCAGTGCGGCATCCTCCTGAGCGAGGTGTTTGAGATCTGCCACCCGGTGGTGAGTACCCGCTATTGCACCTGCTGATCAGGAGTGCCGAGTTTTATTGCCATATGTAACTAGCGCAATGGAATGCTGGCTCCCCACTCACTCCTACAGCATAAATATATGAAAAATATAACAAATAAAAAAAATTCAAAAGCAATAAGTAGGGTCAACGAATTGAAGTGCAACAAATTCAAACACATTTGTTTGTTAAAACAAATTCAAGTTAGCATTTGCATTTTAAAATCTACCATTTCACATTGATGCATGATTAATTTATTTGTGGTCATTTAATTTTCTTCTTGTGGTTTGTTTTGTCATAATATTTGAAAATAATATTAATCTAAATGTATGATTTATTTACGTGATATTGATGTATTTTCTGTAGTATAAACAAATCTCATAAAATGTACATAAAAGGTTTCCCTCACCCTGTCTTTCTGCAGTATAATATATTATACTTTCATTGTATCTATTCTACAGCATTGTACAGGTTTTTCTGTGTGTTCTTAAATGTGTTTTCCAGACAACATTCACAAAAGTTGTGTTAGTCTGGGAGGTCTAACTGCATTTTTATGTCATATGTTAATTTCTGACTCTCTCAGTATGGGGGGAAAAAGGCCACCCACCTACAGAATGTAATCTCACTGTGTGTGTGTGTGTGTGTGTGTGTGTGAGGGAGATAAAAATGTGTTTTCACTTTTTATATACCTACACAGGTGTGTACTATGTATGTTTCCCTTTGTCTGTAAATATATCACTGTCTTTGTGCCATGTCTGTATAGTGTGTGTGTGTGTGTGTGTGTGTGTGTGTGTGTGTGTGTGTGTGTGTGTGTGTGAGAGAGCTTGCCATGTTCACCCTTTGGGTTCCCTAGGGCAATATTTGCCCCTGCTGGTTCAGCTGTTGGATTTGGGGGGAGGGGGGGCAGAACCATATCCCCCAAGGACCTCCACTGAATCATGCAGTTTGAAAAGAGGGATTAGACCTGTATTGCCATCCTATCAACCCCACTGCTACACACGCACACACGCACACACACGTATGTACACACATACACACAAACACATGTGCACAGACATGGATATACACAAACACAGACACACACACACACACACGCACACACACACACACACACACCCTGCTGTAGCCACTGGAGCTGCTGACCGTGCCGGTGTGCGTGCAGGTGGATGTTACCTGGTTCTACATGAACTGCCTGATGGACACGTGCAGCTGCAGCCGGGGGGGAGACTGTGAATGCTTCTGCACCAGCGTGTCGGCCTACGCCCACCGCTGCTGCCAGGAGGGCGTCACCGTCGACTGGCGCTCACCAGCCGTGTGCCGTGAGTGTGGGGCAAGGGCTCATGGGAATATTCATAAATACATGTTACGAATGGCTAAAAATAATATACATTACAGAACTGTGCACGTATGATCAAGCATAACGTAGGCTATAGTACCTATGCTTAGCTGTAATCAAATGATTTTTACATCTGAGAATGTGACAATCAATAGTTCACTAAAGGCCAATAATAGATGGATATACGTAACAATGAATTTGGCCAGCTGCGGTGGCAGTGAAACCACAAACCTATCATTCCACACAAAGTTCAACAACAAACTGGGAGCATTTGGTTATTTAAGCTCTGTTTGTGCATTTTCATATCTTTAATAATTCCGTTTTTTTCACAAATTTTAATGCTGCTTATTTTTGTGCGTTTTTACAGCTTACGATTGTGAATTCTACAATAAAGGTACAGTGCATTCAACATACATAAAATCTGTGAGAGTGTAATTATTTTGTCAAGATATCTGTCCTGTGGAAAAAAACAATAATGAAACTTAGAAATTGAATTGTGATTGAACCTCTAGGGGGCGCAAAATATGCAGAAATCCACTGGTGCCCAGCCTTTGGCCAGTGAATTATAGGGCATTCACAAGAAATAATTTGTTCTCATCATAATTCAGTAGACTTTTGTCAGCAAATCAAATAACCTGCCCAATGGGATGGTTTTCTGAAGCATTTGGTTGTATACAAAACAGAATATAGTGGTGACAAGTCATGCTGGTAGTATTACAGTCATCACACTTATAAGCAAAAAAGTAAAGGTAATGACAAAATTAAGATGGTAGATTGTGTGTTCACTAGGTTTGATACATATTTAAGCCAACCCCCACCAATTTTGCCAGTGCCAAATAGTTCAAGTGCGATAGATGGTCCACCTGCACACTGGCCTGGGTTCAAATAGTACTTGTTTTAGATTAAAAAACAAGCTTAGTCAAATGCAGAGAAATATTTGAATCCAAAACACCCCATTTGACCCCAGGTCTGATACTCAAGTATACTGTACTGTCCAAAGGGGATAAAGCTGAGTTATTTCCTCTGCAGTTCTGGGAAAAGGGCCCTATAAGTTGGTGACGTTCAGGGACAGGGACATGGCCCTGGCCGCTAACACGTCAGGTGGAGTGGTTGTCCCCCTGAGGGGGGCGCTGTCTGCGGCGGGAATCACTGCGCTCTTTATGATGACCCCTGGACTGAGCAGAGCGCGACCGCATGGTGAGAACCCCCCTGATACCCCCCCAGTTACACACCCAAAAAACACACCCACACAACCACCCCATGACTGCACCATGACACCCTGCTACACCCGTTTGGGACTCCAGGTACACCCCCCACACACACCCCTCTAATGCACCACTTCCGCCACCACTTTAAAACACACATAGAGTATGTATACTGTATATGACATATAAATAAATGCCTATAATGTTTTTTTAAGAAAACAAATTGTCTCATTTTTCGGTTAATGAATATGAATATTAATTCCTCTTTGTTGTCAAAATTCTCTCCAGACACCTCTCTAGTGTCCTTCGAAGCAGCTGGACGGCCAAACTATTTTGTCCGCGTGCAGCGGGGTGGACAACTAGAGCTGGCCAAGTTTCAGGAGAGCAGGCCATTCCTGGATCAGTCTACCTTCATCCTGCACCAGGACACTTGGATCAGCGGCTATGACTCCCTGGAGTCATTTGCCCGTCCGGGCTTCTTCCTGCACTACACCCGCTCCAGACTCCACCTCATGAAGTACAACCACTCAGACGGCTTCCGCAGGGCCACGCTCTTCAGACTCACAGGCAAGTGCACAGATTTTTAGATGCACAGGTCAGTGCAGGGCTGTTTAGATTCACAGGCAAGTGCAGGGCTGTTTAGATTCACAGGTAAGTGCAGGGCTGTCTAGATTCACAGGTAAGTGCAGGGCTGTCTAGATTCACAGGTAAGTGTAGGGCTGTTTAGATTCACAGGTAAGTGCAGGGCTACCTAGATTCACAGGTAAGTGCAGGGCTGTTTGGATTCACAGGTAAGTGCAGGGCTGTTTAGATTCACAGGTAATAGAATAGAATAACTTTTATTTGTCCGTGAGGGAACTTCAGTTGTAGCCCCACCAAAAAAAAAAAAAAAAAACATACAGCGGGGCAGACCCACAACACACAAACAAACATATCAAATAAAGACATTCAATAGAATCATTGAATTAATCAAACAAATTAAGTGAATTAAAGTGAAGGTATGAGTCATGATTAAAAATTGAGCATAAAAGCATCCGCCCCCGCTGTCCTGAGATGTCCAGTGTGATCAAGCAGTCCAACAGCTGTAGGAACAAAGCTGTCGACATACACAACATTCCTCCTCCGCGACTTTCCTCCATACACACAGTTTCTGTTAAGGCAGTTCAGCGAACTGCCTTACATCTCCAATCCAGTCCTCCGCATTCTCTTCTCCTTCCCTTCCCTGGTGTCCTTTTCAGGATTGCCTGCAGTCCTGGATCAGTCTTGATATCTTCAACTCCGGTGAAGTGTGATGGTAACTTGGTAGCTGCAGATCTAACGGACATTCCAGAGTATAGCCTATATTGTGAATGCGTCTCCATGGTGACAACCATAAACAAAATTATCCAGACTGGATAATCCGGCAATATTATCAAAACGAGCAACAGGAGTGCCCTGAAAAATCTCCAGCCCACTTCCCAGCCCCACAACAGACAGACAACGCATGAAAAAAACAAAAGACAAAAGCCTGACACAACAACACACATTCAAATTAACAAACACGAACACGAGAGACAGCTGAACTACGTCGCCATTACAGCGCCACGTGACATCAACTATCTATGACGTAAGTGTAGGTTTGTTTAAATTAACAGGTAAGTGCAGGGCTCTTCAGATTCACAGGTCAGTGTGTGGCCGGCTGCACACTTCATCTCCGAACATGGATATTATTGCTTCCGTGTCAAAGGTTAAGAGAGGCCTGTGTCATTGTGGTGTCTGTAGTATAGCCAACAGACACAGGTCCTGTAAGAAGAAGGGCCATTTTTCCTTACTCTACATATTAGCTTTATTCAGCTCCTGTTGTCTTTCTACAGTATGGCCCTTACTTTTATATCCCAGGATGCAGCAATATACAGCAAGCATGAGTTGTGTTTAAGGTCTTCAGATGTGCTGGTCATTTTCCCAGCCTCACTTTAGACAAACATCAGCAAATAGGTAGGAACCTCCAAAGGTTCATCAGATTATTATGAAATGATGATCACATTAAAAGAGGCTGTCAAATTGCACTTTAAATTTTTTTAAAAACCAGAGTAATACCAGGCTTACTCTGCTATATTTTCCTTTGGCTTCACTTCAGCTAGTGGACTGACTCGAGTCAGAAAATAAGGGCTGCGGTGAGTTGCCCCATCCCCTCCCACGTTGCTCAGGGCTCGTAGGCCTCTGTTGTTAGCAGTGGAACAGTGGGGGGTGGGAGTGGGTGTTAATAGGCGCATTGTGAGGCCGGTCTTGTTTTGCATTGCGCTGTAATGGCCCAGGCTGTGCAGCTGTCCACTGGCACACTCCCACCCCGGGAAAAATGACAGCTTTTGTCAATGCCAAGTGCCTGATGTGCGCTGGAGAGTGTCTTTAATCATGGGGATGTTGAGATGTGGGCCGGCGGTGTGCCACGCCAGCACCCCGAGGGCCGGCTGTCTCCCCCCCCTGCCCCCTCTCCCCTCCGCCAAACACCACACACGCACCGGGAAGGGGTCTGCCCTGCCCTCCCCTCCCCGCCCTGCCCGGAGAGGCGTCACGCCCTGTTTTAAGAGCTGATGTACTTGCTCAAGGCTTTATGTTCTTCTCTTGAACCATTTTATCATAATGCACTACTGCCTTGCCACTTTTTTCTTGGTTATACCTATATATGTGTGGTGTGTGTGTGTTTGGACTACCACAGTGGAAAGATACAACTGTTTATCTATTAATCTATCTATTACAATCATACCCAGTGAAGACTGGGCTTCATTTTAAGGGTCAGGTGCAAGGTTTGAGTTGCAGGGGTGGGGACGGGGTTGTGGGGGGGGGTGTTTATGAGCCCAATGCTGTGTCTCCACACCCCACAGTCTGCTGAGGCAGGCTAATCACACCGGCTAAAAATACTGCAGCATTTGTTTTAGTTAAAGGAAATGAACACCGGCGGCCCAGTTCACAGGCAGAAGGAGATAGGGTTTCCTGCTGACTGCAGGGAACGCCGGCCGCATTCCGGCGAGGAGAGGAGCCTAAGAGGGGCGAAAGTGTCCGAAAGATGAGGGCGAGGGCTCGCCGCCCCCCTCACACATTACCGCCCTGACCCCTGCCATCGCCTCTGTCCCGGCCGGGGCGCGAATGTGGCCCTGTCCCACGGTACAGCGTGACCCCTCCTAGCTCTGGACATTCTTAAGGGTTTGGGAAATGTCATTAGCTTATGCTGTATGTTTTCTAGGGCCTTTTTTTATACAACAGTTATCCATCTGATGTGGGGGGGAAAAAGTGAGTGTAGGTGCAGCTGTGCTCCAGGAGGGGGTGCTGATGCAACCCTGCAGGCTGTAGTGTAATGGCCGTTGTCTGCGGCTGGACCGCACGTCGTACTGCCCACTGTTTCACCCGAAGAGGCCCTGACAACAGCCAATCGCAACCTATAACAGAATGCATTCTGAAGCCATATCTATAAGCATGGACATGCTTAGCCGACACGGCTTGTTAATCCATTCTTTTATTACTGCAACGTGTCTGTCTTATTATTACATTATGCCACGATAATGATAATAATAAACTTTGTTTGTATAGCACTTATTTAAAAGAGCAAGTTTTAAATAGGCATAAGCAAAGCACATAACAACAAATCAATAAAATAATATTTAAAAGATAAAAGCAAGTCTATAAAAATATGTTTTAAGAAGAGGTTTACAAGAAGAGACTGATTTTGCTGGCCACTGATATGATTGTTACAATGACTGCTAGTGATACTGCTGTGGACACTGCCAAGTTAAAATCTCACCTTGCTGAAATTATTTGTGAAATATTAATCAAAGGAATAGGGATTTGATTATTCTTCAGCATTTTTGCTTTGCTCCATTTATTTGAATGTGCCAGGCCCTGTGGAATGAATGTGTCCCAATGAAATCTGTTTTCTTTCAGGCTTTGACTTGGACACCTCTATGTGGCCTCGATGCCAGTGGAGGTACGAGTCGTGCGTGAGCGCCTGCTTCAGGACCTGCAGTGACCCCAACGCCCAGCTCTGTACCACCATCCCAAAGTAAGAGCTTACATACTGTGTCACTGTTCACACAAGACATAGGTCCACACACACAAGACACACCCTTACACACAACAGACTTCCATACACACAATGCACATCCATACACCAACATGCCTCCATACACACAACACACATCATTACATTACATTACAATCATTTGGAAAAGCGACGTACAATAAGTGCATACTGAAGGTCATTGAAGCGACTACAAAGCAGATCCGACAAAGCACCACTTTGAACTTTCTCATAACGTAGGAGCTATTCCTAGTAATGAACATAGAATAGTACACACAGTCAGCTATACATTCTAAATGATAAAATACATTTTTAAAATATATAAAAATCACACAATAGTTAAATAGAAAACAGGAAGCAAGTACTATGGAATTGGCCCTAGATAGGTAGTTTAGTCGAGGTAGAGTCTGAAAAAGTGTGTCCTCAGACCACAACGGAAAACAGACAGTGTTTGAGCTGAGCGTAGCGGAGTGGGGAGTTCGTTCCACCACTGGGGAGCTAGGGTGGAGAAGCTCTGCAGTCGGAATGAGCTAGAGCCGTTAACACAGTGTGGCAGTGTAACCGAAAGGTTGTAGGTTCGATTCCCAGGTAGGACACTGCCGTTGTACCCTTGAGCAAGGTACTTAACCTGAATCGCTTCAGTATATATATCCAGCTGTATAAATTGATAATATGTAAAAAAATACTAAAACGTTGTGTAAGTCGCTCTGGATAAGAGAGTCTGCTAAATACCTGTAATTTAATGTAACACGGAGGGAGGGAAGTACAAGTCGCCCTGCAGCAGCAGAGCAAAGTGGTCGAGCAGGAGCGTAGTGATGAATTAAGTCCTATAGGTAGGAGGGGCCTGACCTTTTGGCTGCAGTGTAGGCCAGGGTCAGAACTTTAAACCTGATCCTGGCCACGACCGGCAGCCAGTGGAGTGACCTCAGCAGTGGAGTGACGTGGGAGAACTTCGGGAGGCTGAATACAAGCTGAGCAGCCGTACACCAACACACATCCCAAGGCGACACACAACCACACATACACCATACACATCACAACACCTCATGCATGCATAATATACACACCTAAACACACACACACCAAACATCTCAATATGCACAACCCAGACTATAGCACAAATACACATGTGAGCATGCTAACACACTCACCAATGTGTACACATACCTCAGCATCAACAGGCAGGCTGTGTGTTTTCTGCATGCTATTCTCAGAGAGATGTGTCTTTCTCTGTAGAGTGGAGGGATGTATCCCGCTGTGCCCAAGTCACATGGTTCTGGATGAAGTCACTCAGCGATGTGTGCATCTGGCGGACTGTAAGACTCTCATATCTAATAAAATCACATGAATATAGCCACAGTCACTGTAAAAGCGAGGCTTTTTCAAGTGAACTATATCAAATAAGGTATTGAATGCCAACATACCTACAGAAAAAGATCGAGGTGTAATGAAATGGAAAATGTTTTTACAATGACAGTTTTTCTTGGTTGTTTGCACACATCTGGAACATCGCATCTTAATTTTTCTCAAAGCAATTATCACTTGACACGCAGTTTCTGTCCACTGTCCAGTCCAGGCTAACCTTATTATGTGACCTTTTTATACACATTTTGTAACGTAAAAAGTGTTTTGGCCAATATCGCATCACCGCACAATGAGTAGTGATATTGAGGTTTGAATGACTTCACTTGGTCATGACTACTTGTAGAAACATAGATTTTCCACATTAACTAATAAGCTGTATTATATAAATTTAACTAAATGTGTAAATATGTGTTAAATGCTTTGAGGCAGTGTGTTTCGTAATTGCAATTTAAGGGAAACCAAGTGAACTGTTGTTTATAGTTTTGCAGAAGTGGTTTCGAATTGAAATAACTAAGTTTTGCTTTGGCCTTTTGTATAAAGAAAAAAGAGAAAATTAAACTCATTTCAAAATTGTGAATGATGTTTAATGACAAAATCAAAACTTATTATTCATATATTTAATAATTCAATTTTGTAACAAAAAATTCTGGTACTAGTGCTAGTACTTCAATTAATTCCTCACTCTGCATAGTGGATTTACAGATTAGTGTGACATTCATAGAACAATAGCACTCTCTGCACATGCATATGAGCTCATTTGACGATCCCCCCTTCATATGACATCATTGCTGTGTGATATCACATTTCTTAGAAGCTGAAATATTCATTCCAACATCTGTTTAATTAAGCTTCCATCCGCGATCCCCTGTGCCAGACCGCGGGTGCCGGGGGGTTTAAATTCTGTCACAAGTAATGCATTTACCCCCGTCCCTCTCTATCTTTTTTTTTCTGGAATAACAGTGCTTATCTAACAGTTGTCTTATTATTTATCCTCAGGCATTAAGCCACCAGTTGCTGTTGCCCCCACTCCTCCCCGCAGCACAGCACCGCCACCTGCAGCTGTCACTTCCACTGCGGCTGCCCCGGCTACTGCGGCAGCCTCCACGGCACACTCCACTCCCCCCAGAACCTCCACGGCACACTCCACCACCCCCACCGCCTCCACCGCCTCCCCCGTGACCGCTGCTAAGGAAACGTCCAGCACCACTGCCGTCACTGACAAGGAGCCGCCCACGACTGTGACTTTCCCTACCGTAACCTCCCTGCCTGTGACCACCCTGACCGTGACCACTTTGGCGCCAGAGAAGGACACTGGCACCCCCACCCCTGTGCTCTCTTTCACCCTCAGGACAACGCCCCAGCCGCCTCCGGTCCCTCCCACTATGCCTGAGGTCCCAGTATCTCTGACATCAGAGAAAACATCCACAGCTCTGCCCACGAGCCTAGTGAGCACAACCGAGAGGACTAGACCCATTTCTCCCACAGCCCTGTGGGTAACCACCACCACAACCCCCACCACAGCCTTAGAGACTGTTACCACCGCTACCACCACCCCCACCACAGCCTTGGAGACTGCTACCACCACCCCCACCACAGCCTTAGAGACTGTTACCACCGCTACCACCACCCCCACCACAGCCTTGGATACTGCTACTACAACCCCCACCACAGTCATAGAGACTGCTACCACCACCCCCTCCACAGCCTTAGAGACTGTTACCACCGCTACGACCACCCCCACCATAGCCATAGAGACTGCTACCCCCAGAACCACCACTCCCACCACAGACTTAGAGACTGCTACCACCACCCCCACCACAGCCATAGAGACTGCTACCACCACCCCCACCATAGCCTTAGAGACTGCTACCACCACCCCAACCACAGCCTTAGTGACTGCTACCACCACCCCCACCAAAGCCTTAGAGACTGCTACCACCACCCCCACCACAGCCTTAGAGACTGCTACCATCACCCCCACCACAGCCTTAGAGACTGCTACCACCACCCCCACCACAGCCTTAGAGACAGCTACCACCAAAACTGCCACCCCCACCACAGCCTTAGAGACAGCTACCACCAAAACTGCCACCCCCACCTCAGCCTTAGAAACTGCTACCACTAGAACCACCACCCCCACCACAACCTTTAAAACTGCTACCACCACTACCACCGCTCCCACCATAACCTCGGAGACTGCTACCACCCCAACTACATCCACTGCAACCACCACCAGGCCAGTTGCCACCACAGAGATTACCTCCAGCATAAGTCGCGTCTCTCCGCCCGCTACCACTGTAGGTCTGTCCACCAGCTCCATACTGGCCCCAGTCAGCACCAGCACACAGCCTGTCCCTCCAGCCTCGCCTTCAGAGGCGGTTACGGAAGCCACAGTGAGCTTGGCGACTCCCATCTATACCACCACCACCACCACCAGCATGCCACCCTTGATAGTTTCAGAAACATCCCGCATCACAGCCACAACTACAGAGATCACACACCCCACCACAACATACAGAGAGACCAGCACACGGCCTGTCACTGTGGAAACAACTAAAACAACTGAGCACACCACCCTAGAAACCAGTCCCACCACCACCACCACCACCCCCGCCACAACAGCCTACACCCTCATACCTTCTACTCCCACATACACACTGGGGGTCACCACACCCAAGCCTTCTACCACACATTCAACTGAATCAGTCACTACTGTGAGTGCCTTCACCACCACAAGCTCCACCATGCCAGGGACGAGCCCAGAGGTCATTTCAGAGGTAACTTCAGAGAGGCCTGTGCCCACCATTCCTGAACTGACAATGTCTACAACCCTCGCCCCAACTCTATATTCTACTACCCCTCCTCTTGCACTTCGAACCACTCTGTCACCGCTGCCCACTACCCCTACTACACAGCCTCCCATTACTACAAAGAAAACCACAACGGCAGCCTTCACTGGGGTTGTCACCTCCACAACAAGCACAGTCCCTCCTGTAATGATCATCACCCCAGCCACCACTGCTTCCATACCTCCACCTGTGAAAGAAACTGCCACAACAACTGCAGAGATCCAGCCAACATCGACCGCCTCCACTGTCAGTACTTCCTGGTCACCTGGAGTGCCTATCACTAAGAGTACCATAGAGATGACCACTGTGCATGTGCCGGTGTCCACGGAAACAACGGCCATAGATTGGAGATGGACTACGGCTGACACTGGTGCCACAACTGTGCGGGCAACCACTGGAAGGCCAGTCTCTTTGGAGGTCTCTCACACAACCGTGACACCTGTGGAGACACCAACATCAACAGTCAAACTTTCTCACACCATAGCGACGACATCTATCCCAATTTCACCTGAAACGGCAGTAATAACAAGAGTCTCCACTTCACCCGAAAAGCCAGCAATGACGACCTTCACCACTTTGCTGGAAACCACAGCAACGACGACCTTCGCCGCTTTGCCAGAAACCCCAGCAACAATGACCTTCACCACTTTGCTCGTAACCCCAGCGAAGACGACCATCTCCACTATTCCTGAAACGGCAGCCACAACGATGTCCACAGCACCAGTTATTAGACCTACAGAGCCAACAACAGTGAAGGCTACCACAGTGGCAGTGGAGCCTTCGTCCCAGCCCACCACCCTAAAGATAACAGAGACCCCGCGATCTCCCTCCACCCAGACCTCGACCACTCCATCCTACCTGACCCACAAAGTAACCACTGAAGCAGTCTCTTTGAAACCATTAACCCTACCCCCCTATCCCATCTCAACCACTGATGTGAGCACTACCACCAGTGAGATCACCACGACGACCACAGCAAGGCCTCTGGCTGTGACCGTCTCTAGGGTCACTGCTTCTACCTCTCCAGTGTCACCTGTCAGTACAGCAACATCTGAGGCAACTTCAATTCTAACGAGCACCAGGAAAACCACAAAGCTTCCTGATGCTACCACCCGCTCGCCAGTAACAACTAAAACAGCCAGAACAGAGTCACCCACAACTAAAGAGCAGGAAACTTTCACCACTCACTCCACCACAAAGCCTACAACTGTGTCTCGCCTCATTACTTCTACCACCAAGCCATTGACTATGCCTCCTCTTACAGGGACAACGGGCGCTCCTCCGCTCACTCAGAAAGTGGAGGTGCCAGGGGTGACAACAGTATCGGTGACAACATCACCAGCACCTATGTCACTGCACACTGCTTCAACCAGAAGGCCAACAGTCACCACAACACGAGAGAGAGACACTCCAAGAGTGCTGTCCACCACAGTGGCCTCTCCGAGCACCAGGACATCGACTGGGACCACACTGAGAAGAACCACACGAGTGACATCCTCTTCCCCAGGGCCCCTCGTGACTTCTGTCAAGACAACCACCGTCAGTACTTCAACTGTGAGGACGTTGACTATTAGCAGTTCCACTGAGAAGGTCTCCTTGTCAACGAGACCCCCGCCATTACCAACGTCAACCACACGCCCTGTTTACCCAACAAGCCCTGTGAGACCTGTCTCAGCCACAGTGTCGACCACCCATGCACCAACCACTCAAAGGTCCACCAGGCCCATCACAACCACCAGAACCACAGAGTTTCCACCCACAACGCTTTCTACGGAAACCACCAAAACCTACTCCACTCCAGTGCCCAGCTTGACATCAGTCACATCGCCTCCTGTGGCCATTACAGAAACCAGCAGGGTAATGATCTCAGTCCCCACTGCTGCCCCGGTCAGTACTGAGGGGGTCCCTCAGACAGATACCCAGCCAACAGAGAGCCCCAAAACATCTGTGCCAGACTGGCTGACTTCTACTGAGCCTTGGCCCACCGACAAGGCCACAGCCCCCCCATCTCCCACCCTTGTCACGGTCACAGAGACAGCAGCCACCCCAACAGCAGCCCTGCCTTCCACCACCACATCACCCTACATCCCCGCCACAGAGCACTGGTGGACCACCGCACCAGGGACAACCACGCCCTCGGCTTCACCTCTAACCACTGAGGTCACCACCGCCACGCTCTTGACCACAATGTGCACGGTCAGTCTGTTCTCCCCGTATTCATGCTAACCTCTTACTCTATGAGTCCTGCTATATGACATGTTCACTCAGAGACTTCCTGTCTGATTTGTTCACTTAGCACATCTTTAGGGCTAAGGAATTTAAGGATAAACTCTTGCACAACTGTTTAGATTGGGTCATTCACAGTACTCGCTCTGAGACTTGCTATATGACCTGTTCACTGTGAGACCTTCCGTAGAACTGTCCCTGCTGATACTGTTGTGTTTTTTAGCCCCCTTATTCAGAGATAATTGACGAGTGCACCAAGTACATCTGCATGGAAGGGCAGCTGATGCTGTACAACAAGTCACAGAACTGCCCCTACAACTCCATACCCCCGAACTGCGGCCTCCTGGGATTTGCGGTTTTGGTGAATGGAGACAAGTGCTGCCCTCAGTGGGACTGTCCCTGTGAGTGCTGTCATGCACGTGCACCATAATCACATGCACATAACCGCAAAAACATCACTGTAATCACAGGCACATAGCCACAAAAACATCACAACAATCACATGCACATAACCGCAAAAACATCACAAGCATGTAACTGTCCATCTCTGTGTCTATCTATTTCTCTGGCACATGCTCTCATTCACAAGCGCTGAATAGGCAGGGTGTGAAATTTACACCCGCCACCAGCCAAATGCTGGTAAAACTTTGATTTGGTACTGTAGCAGCTACTGTAACCAACCAGGTTGTGTTATATTTGTTATATTGTAAAAGATAATGTGGCTAGTAAAATGTTGAAAATGGCCGTTTTTTGTAGAATCCACAAGCCACCCTGGCCAGCGGGTCAATTTAATTCCCTTTTAATCGGCCATCATGGCCTAAGACACAGTAATCTTGCATTTAACCAGGTCTAGGAAAGAAACTCATGTGTTTTGACCAGCTGGTGATTTCATATAAATTATATTTAATGTGTCTGTGCTGAATCCACAGGTCGCTGCTCCGTATTCCCAGACTTGAACATCATCACATTCGATGGCAACAGTGTGGCGATCTATAAGGCGGCGTCGTACATCGTGACCAAACTTCCCGATGAGACCGTGAGCATCCAGGTGCAGGAGTGCCAGACCTCAGACGCGGTGAGGCTCCCAGATAAAACGGTTACGCAATCACAAGGATCTCAAACAAGAAATTCAACGGACAGCGCTAACTGAGCTCTGCGTTTGCATTCACATTTTCATGCTGTTTTGTCTTTTTTGTTTGTTTTTTGCTTCTCTCATGAAAGCTGCTATGGAATTTCACCAATCTGTGTCTGGTAGCTCTTAACATCACACACAAACCCCATCAAGTTCTGATCAACCGTCTCCAGAGACGGGTAAGAGGCCACCTCTCTGCCTCCTCTTTCTTATGTGAGCTTTAATGCATGTAATTCCATAAAGTTGTGTTTTCATGTCAATTTTCATGTAAAATAACAGATAGGTAGGTGTTGACAAAGATGGTAAAATGGAGGACAGGCAACATTAAATGGTGTGAGTGTGAGTGACAGAAGTGAGTGTGGAAAACAGCAACAGACTAACACTCACTTCTGTCTTTACCATTGTGCTATTACCATCAGTTCATCACACCATCACTCGCATAATGTCATTTTGCCTGTTCTCCATTTTATTACGGTAATAGCACAATGGTAAAGACAGAAGTGAGTGTGGAAAACGGCAACAGACCAACAAGAACAGAAATAAGAACGCAACAAACGAAAAGCAGCCCATATATTTAAAGGAAATATGTAGTATAATATTACGATTTCTAATTACAAAAGAAATAACTTTTACCTTGTAACATTTATTCTTTTGCATAACCTCAAGATAAAAGTAAAGAAGCTTTGTGCTGTCTGTACCAGTTGTATGTGAACTCCAGGTATGCCAAGCCCAGATTCAGGAAGTATGGCTACGAAGTTCTGGACACAGGAAATATGTACCTGATCCGGACTCCGGCAGGCCTGAAGATCCAGTGGTTTCACAGCACAGGGATGCTGGTGATCGAGACAGAAGGCTATGGCAACAGGCTCTCTACCATGGGGCTGTGTGGTATGTACAGTCCGAGCCTACATGCAACACAATGGCGCTTTGCAGCATATACCACACTGGGCTGTATTCAGCACTATGTGCCGCTGTGGTATATACCACACTGGGCTGGGTATATGCCTCATAAGCTAAGACACAGGATGAGCCAAACAGTAGTAGCAGAAATACCAGCAGAGGCACAAATATTAATTTGAAGTGGCGCACAAGCTGACCTGTCAGCACCAGTCTGGAAGATGAATTGCCGCCATTAAAATGGCAGGCAGACTCACAGTCGCGCGTTTTTCAGCGGTGAGGCTATGATGCAGAAATGACGGGTCCACCTCTCCGTCTCTCCGTAGGCTGCTGCGACGGCAACCCGGCCAACGACCTCACCCTGTCCAACGGGACCACGCTGATGGAGGGCGAGGACCCGGCGCCCTTCATCGATAGCTGGCAGGTGCCCAACACCACCGTCTACGTCAGCCAAAGCCGCCGCCGCGAGGTCAACTGCTCCACCAGCGACTGCTCCGAGTGCCTGGACATGCTCAGTAACCACAGTTTCGGCTCCTGCCACGCCTTCGTACGTCCGCCACTTGCCTGCCACAAGAGGGGCTTTTAGGATCTTGTGCACTGAATTATATAACTTCAGAATTAAGTAGAAAATAAACACTGAACATCCCTTTACCATCAGAAGGAATGAAAGTGTCCCTCTTTACTGAAAGAGAGGAGTGTCCTTTTTTGGTATGTTCTCGCTGATTTGAGCTCTGTTTTGATGTCAGGTTCCTCCCACAATATTCTGTGAGGTGTGGGTGCGTGATACAGAGTATGTGAAGAACCCCTGTGTTGCTCTGGCTGCATACGTGGCCTCCTGTCACAAATTCAACATCTGCATCGAGTGGAGGAGCCCAGACTACTGCTGTAAGCTCCGCCCACTTTCTTTAATCAGTGTGTTGAAGAAATTAATGAGAGCTGGTTTAATTATTAAATCCCCTTCCCTACCAGCCTTCACCTGCCCAGATGAGCTGCGCTACCAGGCCTGCCTGCCAGCCTGCACTGCCCAGACCTGCCCCAACAGCGAGCTGGACTCGGATCCTGAGGAGTGCTCTGGTCTGACTGAGGGCTGTGTGTGTCCTGAGGGAACTCTCCTCCATCGGCCCTACTCTGCCCTCTGCGTTCCTGCCAACAAGTGCGGTATGCACCATCTTACCCTGTGTGTGTGTGTGGTGTGTGTGCAGTTCTGCCCTCTGCATACCTGCCTACAAGTGCGGTATGCACCATCTTACCCTGTGTGTGTGTGTGTGTGTGTGCAGTTCTGCCCTCTGCGTACCTGCCAACAAGTGCGGTATGCACCATCTTACCCTGTGTGTGTGTGTGTGTGTGTGTACACCACCTTACCCTGTGTGTGTGCATCTGTGTGCACGTGTACACCACCATGCCCTGTGTGTGTGTGTGTGTGTGTGTGCAGTTCTACCCTCTGCTTATTTGTGTATACATCTTTATATCTGTGTATTGACCACATACGTCTGGAGAGTGATTATTTACTCTATTTGTGTGTGTGTGTGTTGTGTTCATGTGTATATCTGTGTGTGTACGTTTGTGTCCGTGCGTAGCCTGTACGGACAGCTTTGGGAACCCCCGTGCCTCAGGTGAAGTATGGAAGGCGTCTAAGGACGGCTGCTGCATGTACAAGTGTGACAACGACACCGTCATGCCGGTGGAGTACAACTGCTCCGCGGTGCTGCAGCCCGTGTGCCGGAGAGATGGGGAGGTCACCGTCAGCCTGGCCGACGACCGGAGCTGCTGCCCCCGGAAAGCCTGCGGTGGGTAACCACGGCAACACGCACCACACATGAGGCAACGTACAACTCCTCAGCGCCACACATAGCACACAATACACTGGCGGAATCTCCTCAAGGCATCACAGTGAGCGCAGCCTCACTCAGACCTGACAGAGCAAAGTGAGCGAGGCGCCTCTTTGTGTCTCTCTATAGTTTGCAATCAGACTCTCTGCGACATGTACCCCCCTGACTGCACATACGGAGAAAAGCTGGTGTCCTACTACAGAAATGACTCCTGCTGCCCAGACTACATGTGTGGTGAGTGGCTCTATAATCAGGGTCTGCAACAAGGCTTAATGTAATGTAATAATGTAATGAGTTCACTGTATGAGAATACCTGTGGGGACATTTTCCCCATTGTGTAACAATTAGACATGGCTGTCATTTTGGGAAAAGTGCACCGTACTTTATAAGTTGTTTGTTATACTGCCTTCCTCTTACTGTACATGCCTGTTATACTGTGGAGTGTATGGTGAGGAGCATGCTCAGTAAGGGTCCCCTCCCCTTTGTGATGCTAACGCTTGGTTCCTGTGTGTGATTGGCTGGTGCTCAGAGTGTGACCCCAGCCACTGTGAGTCTCACATCCCCATCTGCAGAGAGGACCAGACCCTCATCGCAACCCGGGTTGATGGGAGCTGCTGCCTCACCCACATATGCAGTGAGTCACTCACACCTGCAGAGATACACACACCTGTACAGATTTACCCTCACACCCATAAAACACCCTTCACACGACACTCCATACACTCACACCCATACAGGGTGACCCTCGAATGACCTTTACAGCCACACAGAGTGACCCTGGCATGACCTTCACACCCATATCAAGCCAAACTGCAAACAAATCTTAACCAGCATTTAAATTTTATATTTACACTTTAGAATCTTTGCTAAATAAGACAAAAAGATTGGCAATGGCGTGAGATAGTTTTACTCATTTTAAGATTTGCCAGTGGGCTAAGATAATTTCACTTGCCAAGCAAAAAAGGAACTTGTGTGCTTGTACAGTCATCACCATACCGCAGAGTTACAGAGTCACCCACGCAGAGTTACAGAGTCACCCACGCAGAGTTACAGAGTCACCCACGCAGAGTTACAGAGTCACCCACGCAGAGTTGCAGAGTCACCCACGCAGAGTTGCAGAGTCACCCACGCAGAGTTGCAGAGTCACCCACGCAGAGTTGCAGAGTCACCCACGCAGAGTTGCAGAGTCACCCACGCAGAGTTACCCACGCAGAGTTGCAGAGTCACCCACGCAGAGTTGCAGAGTCACCCACGCAGAGTTGCAGAGTCACCCACGCAGAGTTGCAGAGTCACCCACGCAGAGTTGCAGAGTCACCCACGCAGAGTTGCAGAGTCACCCACGCAGAGTTACAGGATCACCCACGCAGAGTTACAGAGTCACCCACGCAGAGTTGCAGAGTCACCCACGCAGAGTTACAGAGTCACCCACGCAGAGTTACAGAGTCACCCTCACACCCATACAGACTACACTCATGCCCAGACGTTCTGAATGTTTTTTTTTGTCTTGGTTTTTGCAGATTCCCATACCTATTGGGAATGACTCAGTGCTGGCACCTCAGTGTATTGTGTGAATCGGTATGATTCAGGGCTGCTTACTGTGTTTTGGGGAATATATCACCAAACAGTGACAGTGGGTGTTGTGTGTGTGTGTGTGTGTTATACAGTGTGTACATCCTGTGCCGATGTTACGCCTGAGTGCCAGGAAGAAGAGGTACTGACAGTAGATGCCAACAGCACAGATCGCTGCTGTCCAACCTATTACTGTGGTGAGCCAGACCCCACCATATACAATCACACAGTCACCTATTACAGTGGTGAGCCAGACCCTAGCATAAACAATCACACAGTCACCTATTACAGTGGTGAGCCAGACCCCAGCATAAACAATCACACAGTCACCTATTACAGTGGTGAGCCAGACCCCAGCATAAACAATCACTCAGTCACCTATTACAGTGGTGAGCCAGACCCCAGCATAAACAATCACACAGTCACCTATTACAGTGGTGAGCCAGACCCCAGCATAAACAATCACTCAGTCACCTATTACAGTGGCGAGCCAGACCCCAGCATAAACAATCACTCAGTCACCTATTACAGTGGTGAGCCAGACCCCAGCATAAACAATCACTCAGTCACATATTACAGTGGTGAGCCAAACCCCAGCATAAACAATCACTCAGTCACCTATTACAGTGGCGAGCCAGACCCCAGCATAAACAATCACTCAGTCACCTATTACAGTGGCGAGCCAGACCCCAGCATAAACAATCACTCAGTCACCTATTACAGTGGTGAGCCAGACCCCAGCATAAACAATCACACAGTCACCTATTACAGTGGCGAGCCAGACCCCAGCATAAACAATTACTCAGTCACCTATTACAGTGGTGAGCCAGACCCCAGCATAAACAATCACACAGTCACCTATTACAGTGGTGAGCCAAACCCCAGCATAAACAATCACACAGTCACCTATTACAGTGAAAATAGGTGTGTTTACTTTTTTCATTGATAAGACCATGGACTATTTTATCTGTTGTATGGAAGAGGAACACACAGTTTGTTTATGTGATATGATACACTCAGAAAAAAAGGTACGAAAAGTACATTAAAAGGTACAAACACTTGTCACTGGGATGGTACCCTGTAGGTACATAACATTTTAATTGCAATACATAATTAATTTCCCAATTAGTACCCACAGAAAACATTATTGTACATTCTGGGTACATTCGGGAATTCCTTAAAGAACAAAAATGTACCTCCGCTGTTCCTTTATTTCTGAGAGTGTGTTAGACAGTAAATCCCATCTTACGGTTCACCTGGAAACCGTGCTGTTTGCTCCAGTTTCTCCAGACTTTGTTTTGTGCTGTTGTGTTTTCAGTGTGTGAGCCGTACCGATGCACACATTCCCGCTGTCCTGAGGGCATGTCTGAGATCTCTGTGGCTGTTCCAGAGCAGTGCTGCCCACTACGGACGTGTGGTAAACCCACCACAGCCTGCATTCTATTCTACACAATGTCACTGATCCTCATTGCACACTGTTACTTATGCTTACTGCACAGTACACTGTCACCAATCCTCACTGCACAGTTACTGATGCTTACTGTACAGTACACTGTCACCAATCCTCATTGCATACTGTTACTGATGCTTACTCTACAGTACACTGTCACCAATCCTCACTGCACAGTTACTGATGCTACAGTACACTGTCACCAATCCTCACTGCACAGTTACTGATGCTTACTGTACAGTACACTGTCACCAATCCTCACTGCACAGTTACCGATGCTACAGTACACTGTCACCAATCCTCACTGCACAGTTACTGATGCTTACTGTACAGTACACTGTCACCAATCCTCACTGCACAGTTACTGATGCTACAGTACACTGTCACCAATCCTCACTACACAGTTACTGATGCTACAGTACACTGTCACCAATCCTCACTGCACAGTTACTGATGCTTACTGTACAGTACACTGTCACCAATCCTCATTGCACAGTTACTGATGCTTACTGTACAGTACACTGTCACCAATCCTCACTGCATACTGTTACTGATGCTTACTGTACAGTACACTGTCACCAATCCTCACTGCACAGTTACTGATGCTTACTGTACAGTACACTGTCACCAATCCTCATTGCATACTGTTACTGATGCTTACTGTACAGTACACTGTCACCAATCCTCACTGCACAGTTACTGATGCTTACTGTACAGTACACTGTCACCAATCATCACTGCACAGTTACTGATGCTTACTGTACAGTACACTGTCACCAATCCTCATTGCATACTGTTACTGATGCTTACTGTAGAGTACACTGTCACCAATCCTCATTGCATACTGTTACTGATGCTTACTGTACAGTGCACTGTCACCAATCCTCATTGCATACTGTTACTGATGCTTACTGTACAGTACACTGTCACCAATCCTCATTGCATACTGTTACTGATGCTTACTGTACAGTACACTGTCACCAATCCTCATTGCATACTGTTACTGATGCTTACTGTACAGTACACTGTCACCAATCCTCATTGCATATTGTTTCTGATCCTCACTGCACACTGCCACTGGTCTGATATGCCCTGTGTTTTAATACTGAGCGCACAGTCACCGGTGTTTCTGTGTGTTTCTGTGTATTTCAGAGTGCAAGTGTGACACAATCAAAAGGCCAAAATGTGATCTGGTGGGTATATTTCCAACAGAAGATTATATATCAGTGCTATTAATGAGTTGTGCGCAGTTTGATTTGTGTGTATTTTCTTATTTATCAGGGCGAGACCATGCAGCTCGACAGGGCTTTCATCGCTCACCCTAAAAACCAGTGTGGCTGTAAAAAATACAAGTGTGGTGAGTTTAAGTCTGATCCATCCATTTACAGTTTACACGTCTTTACCTCTGTATGTATGATTAGATGAGGAGTTATAATGGAATTGCTTGTGTGCGTGCTTGTTTGCCTCTGTGCATGGGTGTATGTGTGTGCGTGTGTGTTTTGTGTGTGTGTGTGTGCAGAGCGGGACGCCGTGTGTGTGGACGGTGAGAGGGGTGTAATGAGGCCAGGACAGACTCTGGTGGAGCACAGCGCTGAGGGGGTCTGCTACAGCACACAGTGCACCAACAATCTGGACCCCCACTCCGGATTCTACCGCATTCGAGCCACCAGCACCAACTGCTCCGCCCAGTGCCTGCAGGTAAGAGACTTCCTGTTCATGCGCTAGAGCCGGGAAGAGCACTCTGGCTGAGGAACCACTCTCAATAAAATCATTGACACTCCACACCTCTATCCATCACCTATAAAAGACCGTAATGCAGTGCCTATTTAACCGACCAGTAACATGTCTAAATCATAATGTCATTATTTCAGCAATCAGTGCACACAGCTATTTGATATACTTAAGAAAATAACAGTTGTTTTATAATGATCATAATGCTACCACCTGTGTGTACACCAGACAAAGTGCATTTTATCTCAAAGTCTAATATTAGCGATTTATGAAATATTGAAAAAGGGGAATATATTTTTTCATATTGCTGCGTAACCCGGTTTGGGAAGCCCCGGAGTCGAGCGCACTGTCTCAGTCTTTCTTTGTGTGTCTCTTTCAGAACCAGATATACATCCCACCAAATGACCAGACCACATGCTGCGGACTGTGCAGGAACATCTCCTGCACATATCAGAATGAAAATGGATCCATCTCAGTCAGCACGGTATACCGGCACGGTGTCTGTAGGAGTACAGGATGTCATCAGAACTGTCAAACAACATTGCCGATGTCATAGCGGTCATCTTGAACCATCAGTGCACAAAGAAAAGCAATCAATGCAATGATATACAGGTGCAGCTCAAAAAATTTGAATATTGTGAAAAAGTTCAATATTTTTTTGTCACTCATTTCAGAAAGTGAAACTCATATATTATATAGATTCATTACACATGAATATATAGTGAAATATTTCAAGCCTTTATTTCTTGTAATTTTGATGATTATGGCTTACAGCTAATAAAAACCCAAATTCAGTGTCCACAAGGAGGGTAAGCCACAAAAGGTCATTGCTAAAGAAGCTGGTTGTTCACAGAGTGCTGTATCCAAGCATATTCATAGAAAGTTGAGTGGAAGGAAAAAGTGTGGTAGGAAAAGGTGCACAAGCAACAGGGATAACTGCAGCCTTGAGAGGATTGTCAAGCAAAATCCATTCAAGAATTTGGGGGAGCTTCACATGGAGTGGACTGAGGCTGGAGTCAGTGCATCAAGAGCCACCACGCACAGACGAATCCAGGACATGGGCTACAAATGTCGCATTCCTCGTGTCAAGCCACTCCTGAACCAGAGACAACGTCAGAAGCGTCTTACCTGGGCTAAGGAGAAAAAGAACTGGACTGTTTCTCAGTGGTCCAAAGTCCTCTATTCAGATGAAAGTACATTTTGCATTTCATTTGGAAATCAAGGTCCTAGAGTCTGGAGGAAGAGTGGAGAGGCACAGAATCCACGTTGCTTGAAGTCCAGTGTGAAGTTTCCACAGTCAGTGATGATTTGGGGTGCCATGTCATCTGCTGGTGTTGGTCCACTGTGTTTTCTGAAGTCCACAGTCAACGCAGCCATCCACCAGGAAATTTTAGAGCACTTCATGCTTCCTTCTGCTGATAAGCTTTATGGAGATGCTGATTTAATTTTCCAGCAGGACTTGGCACCTGCCCACACTGCCAAAAGTACCAAAAGCTGGTTCAATGACCATGGTATTACTGTGCTTGATTGGCCAGCAAACTTGCCTGACCTGAAACCCATAGAGAATCTATGGGGTATTGTCAAGAGGAAGATGAGAGACACCAGACCCAACAATGCAGATGACCTGAAGGCCGCTATCAAAGCAACCTGGGCTTCCATTACACCTCAGCAGTGCCACAGGCTGATCGCCTCCATGCCATGCCACATTGATGCAGTAATTCATGCAAAAGGAGCCCCAACCAAGTATTGAGTGCATAGAAATGAACATACTTTTCAGAAGGCTGACATTTCTGTTTAAAATATCCTTTTTTATTGATCTTATGTAATATTCTAATTTTCTGAGACACTGAATTTTGGGTTTCATTAGCTGTAAGCCATAATCATCAAAATTACAAGAAATAAAGGCTTGAAATATTTCACTCTATGTGTAATGAATCTATACTCCTCAAAAAAAGTTTGGAAACGTTATTTCGGTCGATTATTCCTCCCCTTTAATAATACCAATTGGTATTGTATTTTATATCGTTGGAAAGCCTGATTAGTCACCTTTACAACGAGGTACAACTTGTAAGGATCATGCATTCGTGGAATGAGCAACACAGCTAACCGTGTGGGTAGCGGCCCAAAAAATGAGGTCCCTGACAGTGTAAAATGAATAAAGTGTAAAAATGGCCAATATGTGTTGTTTTTTAATCGACCGAAATAACGTTTCCGAACTTTTTTTGAGGAGTGTATATAATATATGAGTTTCACTTTCTGACATGAGTGACAAAAAATATTGAACTTTTTCACGATATTCTAATTTTTTGAGCTGCACCTGTATGTCTAATAATTATGTGTGCACATTTTTTATTCCTTATTGATTTTGCATTCATTTTACCCTTATTTTTATGTATTTTATTTTTATTGCACTGTGAAGAACTTTGAGCTGCTTGTTTCTGACTTACTACTACTACTACTGTCTACTACTAATAATAATATTCATAATAATAATTAGTGTCTTATATTGTATTATACAGTATATTAGATTTATATTAGACCTATTTTCCTGCTATTCTGTTGAAGTATGTTTTTTCCCCCAATTCCAGTTAAAAATCATGCAAAGTAAATACATTTCACAACAAATGTAAATGCAGCTTTGATGTCTGTCCGATGCATCTATGGATTATGTCTTTCCTTGTCATAAACATAACATAACAGTGCTAACATACAACTGCCCATGTACTTTCAGCCTGGACAAACATGGGTGTCCAGCTGCATGAAGTATGAGTGCGCGGTCACTGCGTCGGGCCCCACACTGGTCTCTTACACCTACAGCTGCCCTCCCTTCAATGAGACAGAGTGCATGAAGGTATGTGCGCTCGCTGCCAGCGCCCCAGGGACAGGTTCAGTGTAGCCCCAGGGACAGGTTCAGTGTAGCCCCAGGGACAGGTTCAGTGTAGCCCCAGGGACAGGTTCAGTGTAGCCCCAGGGACAGGTTCAGTGCTCTTGCTGTGTGACTGATGTCCTCTGGTGGGTGCTGAAATGAACGGCATGTGTAAGAAATGATGTAGCGTTGTGGGGCGGGGTGGGTTCGGGTGGGTCAGGGTATAGTATGTTCCTTGGTATGGACACATGTCGCACAGTCAGGAATCCAGTCCTGTAGGGGCTAGTGCCAGCTATGCGTAGGATTCCCACAGGTTGACATGGAAAATTGTGGAACATTTTCCATCGCAATTTTCAATTTTCTTTGTTTTACAGATTACGCAAAGAGCTACAGTGCTTCTTGTTTTGCAGATTAGAGTACAGTTACATGATGTCTGGTTTTACGGATTACATTACAAATTACGACTTTTATTCTTTTACAGTTTAGATTAGAATTTGCAGTATTTTAGATTGCAGTTTACAGTACTTACTTTACAAATCACAGACCTTTTTTTCCCCCCCCACTACTTAGATTACAAATGGTTGTATAAGACACTTGTATTCCTTTGGTTAATTTCATATAGAGTACAGCAGCGGCTTCCAAACCCGTGTTTAGTTGGAAACATGATGTGGGTCTCATATTACAGGCACTCACACTAATCAAACTTTACACTGGACTGGGTAGTGTACCCACAGTTCTTCTTTTATTCCTCTCTATTTTATTTCTTATTTGAATATATTTCTGCTTATTTAAGTGGTGGGTCAGATAAGAGTGTATTGACTTATTATGCCGGTCGGGGGTTGGGAAAGTTAGGGAGCCGCTGCAGTCCACTGATCAAAGCTCCATTAGCCCAATGGCAGTGGGGGACCCTGGCCAGCATCTTCTCGGTTTTGTGAAGCCACACTGACCGTTGTTTTGTGCTAGATTGGGGGGACCATCATCAGCTACATGGACGGATGTTGCAAGACCTGTGAGTATCCTGGAAAGACCAGAATCGGGTTTCCCGCTGTAGTTAATGTGTAGTGGCACAGATCTCTAGTCTCCTACTGCTTGCTGTATATTTAAATGCGCCAGAAAATGTTCTTTTTTCTTTTCTTTAACACGTGTTTCAGAATACATGTTTGAGCTACAGTATGTGATTATTGTAGGCCCATTTTCACCAATGGATAATTTGAGAATGCAAGCATCTGTTTTTGATGTTGCACGCTGCATTTGAAATGTGTATTCTTGAAACCTTTTTTCTTGGACCTTAAATTGGCTGAAAATACTTAAAATTAACTCTCTTTTGAAAAATATTTTTTTTTCTCAAGAAATACCTGCAATTCCCCCATATGTTTATGTATTAGCTATATGCATACTTTATATGCTTTTCAATGTAACACAATGAAAATGGCAATCATGACCCACCAAACACAATGATTACAGAACATCGAGAAGCATGTTCTCCCATCAGGAATAAAATCTAATATCCAAGATAATGCTGTGCAACAAGTGAAGAGTCACACTCTCACTTTTACACTGAATCAAACGCTGTAAATCACCCCTCCCATTTTAGATCCGTTCAGGCCTGATTCACTGCCCCCACAAAGCCCAAATGTTTTATTGCTAGGAATTCAAGTACTTGGCCTATTGTGGCATTACCATTAATATTCAGCATAAAACTGTCAAGCCCTTCCGCATAACTGTGTAACGGTCGCTTATATGTGTACTATGCAAAGTAAGTACTGTGTGTAAGAGATACGGAGCCAGATTCTCCACGTAACTGTATTCGTTATCTATACTGTACGTAGCTCACCTTTCCCTCAATGGTGTGACTCTCCAGTTGGATAATGAGGTTGATATAGGAGGTTATAGGATCGACTATAGTTCGCTTAGCTCCACTGTTTAATAGGGGGGTCCTGGCTGGTGTGAATATCATCAGCTAGAATGTTACAGCAGCCCTTCTCATTATATATAGACATGCTTATTTAGTCCTATGCAGAGTGGGATGACTGAATATTATCCTAAGAATATACATACTAGGGTATATTTTAAAGGTGAAGGTTTTTTTAATTTATATCAAATGTATCCCTCTCCCCAGTTTCTGTCTTTGATTGTGTAACGTAACTGTACGAAGCCATTTAAGACAAATAAGATATATTGTATGAGTGTGTGTATGCGTGTGTGCTAACGCTTGTGTGCGTTTGCTACTTTGGTTACTATTGAAAAGCATAAAAAGTGCATGCTTAACCATCTGAATTTTTTGTGTGTGGATCTGCAAGCTGACCAATGTGTACCAATCTCACCAGGCTCTGGATTGTCCCTGTTTCCATTTCCTGTTAGCCCAATGACTCCCACAGTTAACACTAACTGTGAACGAGGTACCAATTACTGGAGAGAAGAACAAAAAAACCTGTGACACCAGAGGCTTGCCAGCACCATTGTTGATTTCCAACAATGTACTCCCTTTCAAAAAAAGGACATGGGACACCACAAAAAAACTGTTTTTGACAAATATTTTTCGTATACATTTTTGTCATTTTTTCCTCCTTCGAATCTGTGCTGATAACGTGCGTGACAGAGCTAAAGCTTGACCCCATTTTGCACTGTGTGGGCAGTGCATTGTTGACCGTCAACAATGTACTGTTGGTAGTGGCCACTTAGTAAGCATCTGTGTAGATCTGTGTTGCATGCTATCGTGCCTGTCTTCAATTGTTAGAAACTAATCTCATAGAAGAGGGGAGACGTAGCAGGGGACCTTTAGTAAGTCTTTGGGTGGTGTGGCAAAACTGATGTAACTCACTGTTTTCCCATGTATTTTATCTGTGCATGCCAATCATGCATGCTTCATTACACTTCAAAAAGGAGTTTATTTTTTTCCTTTAAAAATTATTAACAATGATAATGAATGCCAAATTACCCAAACAATTACAACACTTTATGTGCTTAACCCTTTCTTAGAAACAGTAGAAGAGTCCTGAAAAAACTTTTTACATTTTTTTTTTTGCTTGTTTGTTTCATAATATTTTGCATTTCCAGTTGAACATGTCATGGATATATCATGTGAACAAGGATACATACATCTCAGGTCTAGGTAGATTCTTTGGAAAAACATTTTCAGTTCACATACATTCATACATTCATAACTGTAATTTCTACTTTGCAGGTAGGTCTTGATTTTATTCCAGCCCTCGCTTATTTAATATCTATGTTATCTATTTTGCGGGGTTGTTCAAATTAAATACCTTTAACGCAATATTTATCAATAAAGTGACCTGAGATACTTCTATAACATTGCTAATTACATTGCAATTTCCACAGCATAGGGCAAATGGCTAATCAAAGAAAATTATTCCATAAGAATTAGCAGAGATTGTCAGAGAACACACACAACATGTATATGATCAAGATATGTGATCTCGCATCATCCAAAAAAAAAAATACATCCACATTTTTTATATGATGTGGGAACAAATTTACCTCTATTTTTATTAAATTCAGGTAAAGAAGATGGAAAGTCGTGCCAGAAGGTGACTGTCAGAATGACGATCAGGAAAAATGACTGTCGGAGTAACAGACCAGTAAGTGTGTTCCCTTATCCCAGTTTACTGGTGGATGTGTCCCCTTCTCCCAGTTTACTGTAGGATGTGTCCTCTTATCCCAGTTTACTGTAGGATGTGTCCCTTTATTTAGATTTACTGTAGGATGTGTCCTTTTATTCCGATGTACTGTAAGATGAAGGAGAATCACCACACCACGTCCTACAGGCCTGAGTTTGCTCTCATCTTCCAGGTGAACATCGTGTCCTGCGATGGGAAGTGTCCATCAGCCAGCATATACAACTACAACATCAACACGTACGCGCGGTTCTGCAAGTGCTGCCGAGAGTTGGGCCTGCAGCGGCGAACTGTGCAGCTCTACTGCAGCAGAAACTCCACCTGGGTCAACTACTCCATCCAGGAGCCCACCGACTGCTCCTGCCAGTGGTCTTAGGGTCACGGCCACGCCCCCTCAGAGGGAGAGGGGTGTCCCTCGCTGCGCCCCGTAACTGCAGTCACACCATGGAGGTAGGGGTTCAGAGGTGGTGTCATGAACAGGGGGTTTGGTTTTAATAAAACAGCACCTGCCAGTCTTTTCTTTAAAACATGAATCATCCGATGCTGAAAGGTGTCACCGCGATACTCGTCGTCGTTTCGGCAGGCACGCCATTCACACATTGACAAAAAAAGTAACCGCAAGCTCACCAGAGTGTATAATCAATTCCAGCTTACAGTGCTGCTGTTTATGTACAATATATCCGGTTGCATTTCCAATCATTTTGTTATTAATATTGAAGAGCTGCATGTTATTCCCACACAAGTTTACAATTGGTGGCAAATTAAGAGCGTTTGATGTGAGGTCTGCAGCTAAGGTAAACCATGCCCTGGGGTCGAGGCGGGTCAGGAAAACGGGGCGTCTAAATGTAGAGGTACAGCACACAAAGGCAGGGGTACAGCACACATGTAAAAAGTATCACATTCACAAAGCAAACTAATACTTCTACTGCAGCCATGCACTTTGGTCCATTGGTCTGTGTTGAAGGGCTGGGTAACAGTACACATGCTGTAGGTTAGCCATCAATATCCACCTCAAATCTACAGAAATGGGCACACACTCACAGATAATTATGCGTATACTAATGATTTGAATTACTAATAAAAAATCAGTGTTCGTCTGTAAACAGGTTGTCGGTGTCACAGAGAAATGTGTTTCACTCTATTTTTCACTGTTAAAATAGCAGTTCTGTGAGAACGCCAGGCTGTCACCAACATGTTTACTACCAATAAAAGCATTGGCTTTATCTTTATATGCATGTTTCCAGGCGTATAAAGATGTGACATGCAGCCCATAGACTGTTCTCATTCCCACCGGCATCTGTATAATCATCCACCTGAGAATTAGAGTTACAGTATAGCTGTTTTTTTTTTAACTGTACGTACATAGCATGGCTCTATTGAACTTAATTTATTTTGATATGAATTTTATAGATCCTGGGCACAAAAATACATTAGCCAAAATGTGTCAAACATATAATTTGTCAACTGTTTTGTACATAAGTAAATTTTCGGACTTTTGTGCCTGTTAAATATTGAGTATTTTTAAAATTGTATTAACTGATATTTTGCTTTTTAGAAATGATGCGTGTATAATTCAGTGTTCCACATGGTCTGTATTTCCACTCCCAGTAAAATGTGTGACAATTGAAATAATTTTAGCACTTTATTTATATAATCCCTTGCGTTCAGTAGAGCTTGAGATTTTTTGTTGGTTTTATTCAACACAACATAAATGAATCCACTTTGGTTTCAGCACTCGGCCATTTCTAAAATGTATATGTGAACCAACTAGACTTATCTGATTTTCAAATGAAATGTATCTGATTATTTCATGACTAAGGCCAACATATTACAAAGGGAATATACCATGGCAGCAAATAAGGGCTGGCATAAACTGTAATGACAAGTATTAAATTGTAAACTTAATTGGACAATCTCCACACATTTAAACATAGAGTAGGATTAGCATTTAATATGTGACTGGCCACCAAAAACTGTGTAACAAATTCAGCTGTGATAAATTTAAAACAATTATTAAAAATATCATTCATCAAAAAATGTCATTCATGTTCAGCATTGTCATATCCTACATTTTTCAAAATGCTCATTGTTACAGTTACAGTTTGACAAATCATTTTATGTGTACCATAATAATGTACATTTAGCTTTTTTTTTCAATAAATATTTCCTTAGAAAATCTCTACCATGGAACACTGGTAGTTTCCTTCTAAAGTACAGCCTTGCCTTTCAAAAAGGGAGGATGAGAAGGCCTTGCTTTTCGTCAGTGTGTGCTGGGACCTCTTTGGGGACCTTCAAGGATTTAGGATGTATATTTTCTGAATGAGCCGAATGTATGCCCAGGTACGCCCCTCGTTTCTGGGGGCCCCACAGCTGTTTCTGGGGTTTTAATTCTCCGTTGGGGATGATTGTTATGAAATGTTTGGCTTCCCCACGGAACGGTGACCGGCGGCCGTCTTTGAAAGGGGTGCCTCGCTCGTCCCTAATAGGACAGATATCAGGGTAGGGAGGGGGGGGGTTGGCGGTTGGCGGTGGTGGGGCGGTGGTTCGAGGTCTACTGAGGACTGCGCTTGTAAATCACATCTCAACACTGTAACATTAGAAGGCCCCAGCGCTGTCTTGCACAGCAGAATTCGCGGTATGCCTTAATGGAATCGAGCACGCTCAAAAGATCTCCCCCCTCGGTTTAAAGCGCCAGCCACCTGCACTGCATCCTTTCATCAGAGCCACGGTGATTACTGCCCTTTTCCACATGCGGACCGCATTCGCCGCACGCTGCAGTTCTGAGGCATCATTAATGTAATGCTACGGTGCAGAGGTGTTACCTCACAAAGTCCTGCTTCATTTTTCCTGTGCCAATACATGTGCTTTTTGCTCCCTTTGTTAGGCAAGGTGCGTAGAAGAATTCAATAAATTATTGAAAATGCCAGCTGCCTCTTTATGTCACTAAAATTCATAATGTCCACAATTACTACTGTGCACAGTTTTTTTGTTGATTCATATTATTATGTATATCACAATACGCGACATGTAACCGGGGTTTGTTCTTTTTTTAATTTTCAGTGCCACATTTTGATTATTGATGTCTTAAAATGGCCACCTGAGCCAGTGATAACTGCACATACTCAATGCCCTGTGATTGGTCTATGTCCCTAATCACACGGACTTGCTGCGACTGATTGGCCTGTGTCAGTAATCACATGGGACTTTATTTTGCTGCCATTGGTGAGGAAAATGCACCTGTAATTTTGCAGAATTATTCATTTTATCCTGTGAAAATGTTTGTCTTTGCCCAGTAATTTGGTAATGTCATGGCAATAGCAGCAGTGATGGCATTTGCACCAATATGGGTTGGGTGGCACAGTACGTGGTGTGCCTCTATTTGACACCACCTCCTGCTGACTACCGTAGGGCTCCACAGCATAGGTCTCAAAAAGTTAGCCTCGACAGTCGTTTATTCCACGCTGCAGGGGACCATCTTAACAGCTGTTTTGCACAGATATGCTACCATTCCAAGCCGCAAAATTATCAAAATTGCGTTGGACACCTTAATTCGCCACTGCCCAAATCCAATTACCACGAGTTAGCGCTAGACTTTTACAATTACGCCTTGGCTAATGTTAGCTAGTGTTAGCAATCACGCAGACTAACTGTTATGGTGATTGGCCTAAATCACACAGATTCGTAGCTCTGTGATTAGTCTGTGCCGCAGGCCTATCCGGGTAGGCCAAAGTTGCATCGACAGGTGAAAACAAAGAGGTCACACAGATAAACATGGCAGTGCTGGCTGCCTGTGTGGGCGCTAGTAAATCCGGCCACGTGTCAACGAGGGCGCTGCCACTTGCCACGTAAATAAAACGTACAGTAAAGCCTCCTCTTAGTTGCACCAGCAGGGCTCTTGGGGGGCCACAGTTACCCTCCCTTCACAGATGGTTTTTCAATCCAGAGGCGCACATCGCTGAAGCCTCTGAAGTTCTTGCCCCGATGTGGCTTTGTGACAAGCTTTGTTTTCACCTTTAAATATTAAGAGAGTTAGTTTATGGTCCCCATCTGCTTAAGCTCTGGTCAAGTGTCATTTTTACAGCCTTTTAAATGGCTTCTTTTAAAGCTGTTGTTCTCTAAATTCTGCTATAACTTGTGTTAGTCATGTACAATTATGTTTGAAACTTTGTCTTGCCAAGCAGGTATAGAGCGGAGAGCTTTATGCATTCTTTGAGAGCACTTGATAAATGTGGACCAAACATGGCATCCCGATGCAGAAAAATATATATGACCCTCTCCTGGAGTCCTCGTAAATATAATGTCACGGTATCTTAGTGATAGCGGGTGCCCAGACCACAGAACACATGGTGTGGATCTGTTAGCCTAATGATACTGCTGCACTGACCTTTGCTTTTCTTTGCTTTTTTTACAATGGATGATGAACTGGATTCTTTCAAACTTACTCAGAAAGGCTCACACACAGCTTCTAGGACAAAAAAACTCAAAAGATCTCATTTCATTGTAAAATACCCCCTTGACTCACCCCACTTTTAGACAATGTTTTCTATGTACACTGAATATTTGACATTCTGTTTCATCCTGTCCTCAGAATTAAAATATCTTCAATATAAAATAAAACCATACATAGCCGACACAAAAATATTATCATAACATTCCAAAAATAGTTTTTAGGCAGAGCCACTCAATTTTGCTACCTCAAAATGAATGCACAATTGGTAATTCCCTGTAAACAAATGTGTGAGTTTGCTTTCACTGCAGGTAGATAATAGATTTCTTTATATTGTTTTGTGAGATCTTTTTATTTTCTTGCTTTCACCCCTTTTATTCCGAATATGGAACAGCTAATTGTATATCAGCGCTCATACCTGGACCTCTGCTATAGATTCAGGAGTGCAGACAGACACGTGCTCTCCTGCGAAGCACGGAATATCACACACCGCAGCTCACAAGTTGGGCTTTCACAGAGATGAGTTGGAGGTGGACACGTCATACTTAACAAGCGGACTTACAGGCACCCGATAAACAAGACCTGGACCCCCCCCCCTAACCCTGGGTGACATTATACCACCGATTGTACATCGCCGTTCGGGCTAGCGGTCACAATTTGATCCCATACCACCAGGTTCATTCATGCACTAGAACAAGAATGGTGCCTCAATCAGATGAGCCATCCAGCTTCCTGATTTGGATAGAAAGAGAATGTACTGAAGCAAGAACATATTGATTTCTTAGTAATTACTGGGGCCTACGTATCTATATGTCTACCATATCAGACAGTAAGACTATGTGTTCTGAGCATCTCATTGCTAGTGTCCCATATTGTAATTTCCCAAACAGAGCGTAATGGACTGCCAGTAGATGGGTCTAAGCAGCAGCATGATAGGCTTTTTCCAACTTGAAACCACAAAATGGGCAGTTAAAGTCTAACGGTCACGGAAAGGTCAAAGTTTGATTAATGATGCGGCGAGCCGTGTTAAACCAAACCTAGCCAGCAATGCTTAACATTCCATAATGTCACTTTCTCTCACTCCCCAGTTGTATTAAACTAAGAGCCATCAGGTAGAACAGTTGAGGCAAACTTCCCTCGAGGCAGTTAACCCTGCATCATCAGATTTGAGAAAGCTATTAATAAAACATTCCAAGTTGGCATGGTATACAGATTCTGCAGAGCGAAGGGTTATTAACGTGCACAAGAGCATCTCAGTGGTTCCGAAAATCCCCTCTCGGCTTCACAGTTTCACATTGTCTCCACAATTTTCTGGGTTTTAACCTTCTTCCTGTTGAAATAAATGCAACATTTGACACAAAATGATTCACGTTCATTTTTTTTCACCGAAGCAAATCCTCAGTTTCCGTTGGACGAGCTGCTGGTGTTGAAAGATGACACTTCAAAGCTTCCTGTCTAGAGAGGCTCCCATTAACTCTTTCACTTCCAGGGGCACAGAACTACACAAAACTGGCCCTTTGAAAGATTATAATCATGATTAAAGAAAAGACCATTGTATGAATACCAGTGAGTATGTGTAGAATAACTTTTACATTATAGTGTGTCACATCCCAAGCTTAAGTGATCACCTGCATATTTTTTTGTGTGATAAAATCCCCTTTCATTCAGAGAAAAAAAGATCCATGTAAATAGAACAACCTCACCTTTCTAAAATGAGCATCTGATACATTCAGTGGTGCCAAAGACACTAACCTTCTCTACAAATGTTTTTATGCCGCCTAAAATGATGCTGTTTTAGAGTACTGTGTGTGACACATGACACCGAATCGAAGGGAAAACTTGACGACGTCCCTGTTCTGGGGCTACTTTCAGAAAACTTGTGTTTCTACAGCAAAGCAAAGCTTGTTTTTAGTGCTACTCTTGCTGAAAGCCCCCCATGATGCTCATTGGGACTCATGGCTACACAGGGTTAACGTGAGCCCCCCTGGGGGGTTTTGGGGGGGGGATGGTGAACCCCCTGCCCACTCACACACACACACACACACTTCACTGTAAGGCCCTAATCCCCAGAGCAATGGCTTTAGTGTAATTTGCCCTTGCAGCTGTCCAGCCTCTGGAACATTGGGGGAACTGTCTTGCACATGTTCGGCTGCAAGAACAAATGTCCTCGGCCAAATGAAAAAACAAGATGTCCGAAAAAACCGCAAGTCCCCTCAGCTCCCTGCGGCAGGCGGGGCTGTGGACGCCGAGGGGGGGGGTACGCACGAGCAGGGTTGCGTGCGTTGTCTAATTCGAGCGGCATGGCAGTGAGGGATTACCGCCAAGTGGAGGCAGCGTGTCAGCAGTGTGTTGAGGGCGCCTGGCCCCCTGATAGATGAGTGGCGCTTTATCACAATAGAGCCCCTTTTGTTAGCCACGCCCCGGGTGGATTAAGCCATCCTTGGCCCCTTGGTCTGGAGTGAGCCAGCCACTACATGTGCTCTTAAGACCTGCTGTCCAAATGGGTTATACAGTGGATTATACAGTGCTTGTTTTAATGCGGGTTACTGTACTGTTGTAATATATGGCCCTAGGATGAAGACGCCAGTACAGACATCTAAAAAAATCCCCTTTCATTAGTGTCTTATTTTGAGAGATTATTCTGCACATAATTTCAGATATTGCTGTTTGTGTTTCGCAGTACTCCTCTTACATGCAGACTGGACTGCGAACGTCATGCATCTTATCTGATGGTGGTATTTTAGACACGATTCTGTTACGTGCCGTTTTTCTTATACCTTAGCATGTGTGTTACTGTAAGAGCACCATAAGGAGTTTATTCTGACCTTAACTGCGGTCAGAATCTGTTGTACTTGGTGAAATGAGTAACTTATAACAATGTAAATATTGGAGGCAATGTGAAGAATGGGGGAGCCGTGGGGTGGGCGCAGTGAGAGAGGTCTGTGGTCCTGGCAGAGGTCTACCCGTATGAACTCTCCTGCAGGTCGTAGCGGATCGCTTTCTGCCACCTGGAGTCTCGTAGTGCAGGCGGGATCAGGGCCAACGTTGGGGGATTAGGAGCAGAGAGAAGCCTGCAGTGACCAGGCCGGGAGCGCCAGCCCCCCCCCCCCCCCTTACCCCAGACCCCCCCCACACACACACCCCCTTTCTTTTACTCTTTACAGTTAATAACAGCTGCAGAGAATTAACACGAAACATAAACCATGAAAGGCCTTTTCAAAGTCTCTCTGATATTTACACAGTGCATGCACAAACTTCATATGAAATGCCTTTGATTTTTTCAAACGTAACCTGTATTAGTCAATAGCATTGTATGAACTTCATGAACTGCTTTCCCCAATTTAACTTGTATAAGCAAATTGCTTAGTACTAGAAAGTGGTAATTTATCCTTTATTACCAAACAACTTGGTATCATAAACTGCTTCTGCCAATTTGAGCTTTTTAGTAAACAGCAACTGATCATAAAATTAAACCATTGTGTTTACATAGGTTTTTGTTATTCGTATTATCATTATTATTGCATTGTGTTGTAGTAATTCCTATAGAATGTTATTCCACAGGAAAGGCCCATGATTATCTCCATTTTATAGAAGTACTGTATTATATTATATAGTTTCAACATTTCATTAGCGAAGCTACCTAAGATACTGAGACATTCACAAGAACTTCTGTCCGGATTAAATTTTCACATACAGTATATGTACTTACCAGTATAAGTGGAAGAGTTATCTGACCTTTAAGTTTTCCTAATGATCAGCTCACTGGAAACATTCAAATAGTCCTGGTTCTCAATCTTTTAAAAACCCCATCAGTAGCAAAGCATGCAGATCGATTCTAAAACATTGATTGTACCAGTGATGAATTTATTTCCATTCATTATTGAAGGATTGGTTCTATTAAATGGCCGCGGCTAAACACTCTGATTACCTATCACGTGTTACCTTTGACAAAACATTGATACAATTTCAGTGCGCTGATTTATGCTCATATGCTGAAGCAACCCCCATATTCATTACGCCCTCTCAGTCCGGATGAGCGTTAGCTTCCAGTTCAGGCTTCCAATGCTAATCCTTTATGTGTCTATGTAGCCAAAGGCCTACAGTGCATGGGTCTGTGCACTTAGAAATGTATCTGATTTTAAATACACGTATTTGGCCACAAACACTCAAGGATAGTACGATAGAACCAGGGGGTGGTCCTGGACGACCAGCTGAACTTCAAAGACCATATCAGGGCGACGGCATGGTCCTGCAGGTTCCTCCTGTACAACATCAGGAGGATTCGACCGTACCTGACCACCTGTTCCACCCAGCTTTTGGTCCAGACCATGGTCACCTCACGCCTGGACTACTGTAACTCCCTGCTCGCAAGCCTACCAGCCTGCGCCATCCTGCCTCTTCAACTGATCCAGAACGCAGCTGCCCGGCTTGTGTTCAACCTCCCAAAATTTTCACATGTCACCCCCCTGTTGAGGTCACTCCACTGGTTGCCAGTTGCAGCCAGGATCAGGTTCAAAGTTCTGACCCTGGCCTACACTGCAGCCAATAGGACAGGCCCTGTCTACCTGCAGGACTTGATCCAGAACTATGTTCCTGCTCGACCACTTCGCTCATCTACTGCAGGGCGACTTGCGCTTCCCCCCCCTCCGTGTCAATGGCACTCGCTCGTACCGACTGCGGAGCTTTTCCACCCTAGCTCCCCAGTGGTGGAACGAACTTCCCATTCCCCTCCGTTCCATGCCAACCCTGCCTACTTTCCGTCGTGGCCTGAAAACGCACCTTTTCAGACTCCACCTGGACTAATACTTATCTAGGACCTCATGGTATGTGTTCTTGTTGAACTGTGTATTCAACGTATTCAAGTTTATAATATTTAGAATAGAATTGTATTAGAGCTGATTTACCCAGTTCACTGTGAACTGCATTGTGTTCATTACTAGGGATAGCTGCTACTGTATGGGAAGAATGTGCTTTCTTATCTGTTCTGTAGTTACTTCGATGACCTTTCTGTATGCACTTACTGTACATCGCTTTGGATAAAAGCGTCTGCTAAATGAATGTAATGTAATGATAGCACTGGGTGTGCCTATGTTACATCCATGTTAATTAGGGAACAGCCACGAGCATTTTGTTTAGAGAGCTTTTTGTGAGCAATATTCAGCTTTAGGCTGCTGCAACATCAATCATATTTGTACTGGTGCCATTTTCCAGGGGCCATTTTAAAATCAAACTCCATGACAATCAGGAATAAGCACCTAATGAACGCTTGGTTTTGGAGGGCGAGGTGGTGGGTGTATTTTGTGCTTGTAGCTTTTTCTCTCAACCTTCACGAGGGGCAAAGCTCTCCTCATCCTTGAAGCCGAACCTCCCGTTACCATGAAGAATCGGCCGGTCTGAAAGCAGGGGTGCAGGCCTAATCGCTGGGTTTAGACGCTTGGCACAGGGAGACAGGGAAAACGACACAAGATTCCTCGCCGTGAAGATCTGCGTTCTGAAATTTTATAGCGCACAAAAGGCATGGAACAGCAGTTATAGCACGCATCCCCTGCCAGATTCAAGGGAAACGGCACAGAGCTCAGGCCTAATCCATTCTCCCCGGGGCTCTCGGGGTTCAGCAGCGGGCACGTGGAGCAGCCAGCATGTGAGGGGAGCCGTCTGTCTGAACCTCCCTTGTCAGCACCGAGGGCACACACACACACACTTGAATCTTCATCCTTTATAATTTTTTTTATCATAAGTATATTTAATAAAACATGTTTTACACTAGCGTTTTACGTTAATGTCATCACTATAATTTATTTTATCTGCCAACCAGAGTTTATCAAATGCCATGACAAGTCTCTGGCCGATGCTTTCTAAGATTCAGGAATCCAACATTGATTGTTTATTTAAATAGTTGTATTCAATGTTGGCACCTAGCATGGACCTGCATGCATGCTGTCACAATCACACAGACAAGACAGCTCAGCTCGTGAAGCAGACATTCGTATTACAGCGCAGGGTAGAGACAAAACAAATACAATGCAGACACACACACACACACACGCGAACATGAACTACAAACCAACAAGGCCCATTGTCAGTCTGCGACCCCCGCCGAAAGACTCAAAATGACCATTAAATTAAAAAAAATTACATCTTTGCGAAGCTGGCTACTTCTTATTTTTTGGTATATACTAAAAGCACTCAAGGGTGTAGATGGAATTGCACTATATCTGTTGCATTGAGTGTAACATGAGGCATGAGAAGAGTTCAGCAGTAAAAATACAAGGAATTTATATCTGGCCTGTACTCGTGGATTCTCAAGCAGAAAAGAGCACTATGTATTTTAATCCCTATGAGGATAACCGTTAGCTTGATATGTGGGGTGCTGATAGTTTGATTGGAGTTTTTATTTGAATTGCTGAAGAAGACAACTGCTTCTTTGCTGTGTACGCGGTGTGCATGCATGCCCAGTGTTTTGAATGCATCGCCTCGCTCTGCCCACTTAAAGAGAGTAGAGATGATGCATTTGGAACGTGGCATTTCACCATAAATTCTCAACATGACGCTGGCCTCAGACAGCATTATCGGATTTCTGGGCACAAATTCCCGGAGGAAGCAAACTGGCTGCAGTGACCACAATTGACCTGAAGGGGGAGCAGAGGATCAACGTTATGTGTCAATCAAAGAAACACTGTATCAATCGTCACTTCTCATGCTTTTTATGCAGTGTACAGATCATCCCCTCTCATGTTCCTGCCATGCAAGCAATATCTTGTTTTAGAAGAAATGCCTTTATCAAACTAGATTTCATTAAAAAATTTTTTTTTACACTTTCTCGTTTAAAAAAAACTCTAGTTATTAAAAAACATTGTTGGTTGTTATGACCCATTATGATGTGGTTCCTAGCAGTACTTATTATGCAATAATAACTATTATTTTTGTAACTTCATGGAAACTTGGATACTGGCACTAAAATGGCACCATCTTGAATAACTTACAAAGCTTCCTTATTTTAGTAGAACAGGTACATTATATTTATTGCGCTGTTCATGTTCCTGAAAGTGCTGTATTCAGGATGACACGTGAGTAGAGAGAGACTATCAGGAAGAATGACAGCACTGGCACTTAGCTGGTCTGCTAGTGAAAAACTATGCCCTCTGGTGGCCAGAGTTCAGTGTATACACTTTAATCCTAAAAGCTACTACACATGTAGAGTGCACAGAATCATCTTGAAAATAATCAAATAGATTAATGTAATTTTTACCTCTCATGAACAATGAAAATGAACCACAAGTCTTGATTTAATGTCATGTTTGGCATTATATATAAAATTTTAACTTATTTCCATCAATATAAATTATTGAACCTGAAAACAACGTGCAATTGAATCTTCATCGTTCATCATTTTTCTTGTCATAAGTATATTTAATAAAACATATTGTACACTAGCGTTTTATTTTAATGTGATCAATATTTATTTTATCTGTAAGAGTTGATGTCCATGCCAACCAGAGTTTATCAAAAGCCATGACAAGTCTCTGGCCGATGCTTTCTAAGATTCAGGAATCCAACATTGATTGTTTATTTAAATAGTTGTATTCAATGTTAGCACCTAGCATTGATCTGCATGCATGCTGTCACAAGTACACAGACAAGACATTTGTATTACAGTGCCTGGTAGAGACAGAACAAACACAATGCAGACACACACACACACACATACTTCATATACTAGGTTTAACTGCAGTCCTAACACATAGCCTGTGAAGCCGTCACACGGTGTTTGCTCCTGCATAGCTGCTGTCTTCATGTAATCATTGATTCACTTTTTTATTTTTTTATTCAGAGTTGATGCCATTGGTTCTGGGTGTGCAGTTCTGGTATTTTCCCAACACCCCCACTATGCGCATTTGACCTGATATATGTGTTCATTAAGCATGCATCCTCTGCCACCTTATATGTGTAACGTGCAGAGAAAAAGAAAGGTCACATAAAAAGAAAAAAAGAAATAGAGCCAGGGAGTAATGTGTCAATCGAACTGGGCCAGAGGTGAGCTGCAGGTGATGTCACAGATGGTCACACAGGCATTATATCAGCCTCTTATCTCACACAGAAAGTCACGCTCTGATGGAGGGGGCTAACAAGTGTCATTGACAAGTGCCAGGGAGTAAAGAGTGGAAACAAGGCTTGTGTATGAAACATACAAATTAGATTTATATAGCGTTTAAATTTGATAATAAAAAATAAAAAGAGATAATAATAACGCAGCCATCATTTTCATTTTTGTGAAATCATGGTGAAAACTTTAAAAGGGTATTCATGAGGTTCTGAAAGTATTTATTAAATATTACTCCCAAGACTGTTGGATTTTTAATTTAATCTTACAGTTCAAAATCTGAATTCACTTGGACAGGCTGAGATACTGTGAGAAAAAAAATGAGTAGCAATCATGAATTAGAATGCAATTATTTCAGCACAGCGGTGAGGAGGTCTCACACATTTCAGAAACCTTTTGTCCCCGGAGAACATGAGCCGAGGAGACCCTCACCGATGCTTTTCTTTGAGATTAACCAATCGCTTCTTAGGTCCCCTGACGCTTCGCTGACATTTCCTGAAGGTGTGTCTGAGAGAGGGAGAGAGAGAGAGAGAGAGAGAGAAAAAACTGAGCTGGTCTCCTGAAACTGATAGCAGGTCCTGGAGCGGCCGAATGAAAACAAAATAAATTGACCTCCATTCATATTCCGCTCATATGGAATAACAAACCAATTAGGGCCGACGATCAACTATAAATATCAAACAATCGCGGGCCCCAGATGGATAGGCTTATCTGCCTTAGGGTCATTATGGTCACATCCTTTCCTTAATCTCTCAATTCCCTCTCATCGCCACATCATAATTCCAAGCAGGGGATCGCTTTCAGCATTAAACTCACTGTTTGTCAAGTGGGGCTTTATTGGCGTTTTTGTTTCGGGGCGCCGAAATAAATGCCTCCGCTTCAAGATAAAAGAAGAAACCCCGATTTTGATGATCACATTTTTATTTTCGCAAGTCGGTCGTAACCAGAAGGGATAATAAGTTGGAATAGCTAGAATGGCGGCCTTCTTAGGTGGCACCGGACCCATGCCCCGGTGCCCAGCTCCTTTGAAGTGAGGACAGTGAGTTCCGTGCTAGATTGGGTGTCGAAAGCGCCCTGCTTTTTATAAAAAGGCACGGTAACAGGAGACCTCTGAGAGGCTTACGGCTGCCCTGCCGGAGTTTTGATATCAATTAGATTTGAGGCCACCTAATACAGGGAACCGCCATGAACATCTGTTTGGGTTGAGGCGCCGGAGCCTCTCACCACCTTACAGTGAGATTTTCCCTCTGCACTGCTGGGTAGGACTTAGCCTAGATCCTCCTCCAGAGGACGGACAACCACCCCTACAACAGGATGTGGAGGCCTCCAGTCTGTGACTTGTGTTAAATGAACATTTTCATTTTTTTGTTTTTGCAGATAAATGCAAGTTAATTTCAGTGATGGCAGGACTCGCCAATCCATGTTACCATTTTCAAAGTTAAATGTAAATGCTCATTGATTCTAGGCCTATAAGATGGACAGACACTGTATTGTGCTGTAAAAGGATTTTCTTTTTACTACTGGTACAGGTGACGTAACCGACGCAGAGTACAATAAAGTTTTTTTTTTCAAGTTTGACCAACAAGTGTTACTACCTCACAGCACAGTCCTAACTCACAGCTGGGTGCTAATAGGGCTCGCTAATGACGGTAATTAAAAGAGCACTTTTGTAACGCAGATACTTGTGAGAGGAATGATGTGTGTTAGAGTGCATTAAAGACTTGTCAGCAGGCAATCAGCTTCAACATCTCCACATCACATACTGCACAAATACAAAGCTTTTTGCACAAAAAGGCTCTGTTGTTGCACACATGATTATAAAGCAAAACATGAAATGGTAGAGTCACGAGACTGAAATGCAATTTGTTTTTCATTAGTTGGTTACTGTTCATTTAAGTGACAAAGGAATTGCAACAGAAATTTCTACAAGTGTGGATAAAACGTCTACTTAATTTCTGGAGCTTGGTAAAACAGGAAGTTTTCTCTGATCCTACCATTCTGCCAGTGTGAGGAGGTCATATAGCTCCCCAATTGTCACTCATAGCATTTGGTCATTACGTTTTGACTCCTTTCGTGTGGCTTTAACAGTGTAGATTAGGGGTTTTTCCAAACTTCCTGAGCCCAACACCCTCGTAATGAGCCGATACCTTTTCTATGACCCAGGCCTTTAAAATGTGGACTACCATTTGTTCAAATATGGAATCATTTTTATATGGTTGTTTTAATGGCCAACTTCACCAAAAAGTTGTGTTCTGTCCATTTCCCACAAACTATACATGACGACAAAATAACTTGATGATTTCAAAGCATACTGAATCTCGTTCCAAGAGTTGTGTGTTTCTCACAAACTACATTATTTGGGAAAACTAATCAGGAAAGAGATTCGAAAATGCATAGATGACTGCATGTGCGTTCCATTTTTATATTTTGCATTGAGTGAGTGGCAATCTGGGATCGTGTACTTATCATTCAATCATTTTAGAGGTCAGTCAGACATGACTGAATAGCACTGCCAGATTCTAACAGGTAATCAACGGTAGAGTAATCCAAACTAACATCACTTTGCTTTCACTCTGGTTTCAAATTGACTTTTTTTTCAAAGGACTTTCTCCTCAGATGTAGTGGACATCCTTAGACAAAACAGAACTGGCCAGTATAGCATCAGCTGACCAGACACACACTTAAGCTGCACAGACAGAGGCTGTTGGGCACGTGTGCCGTATACTGGGATCAGGAAACTGACAGGCGAGCATTTGTCACTTTGAAAAGGCCCTTTAAAATGTTTAGATATTTGCTGTTGGTGTGTGAGTGTGTGTGTGTGTGTGTCGGAGGGGGATTTCTTACTGGATCACCGAGGCCGAAATCGGCCGGTTCATTAATTAACACTGCCCCCCCCCCCCCCCCCCCCCAGCCCCCCGGTCCATGAGCCGCCTGCAACTGGCATGCAAACAAGTCTGTACCCATCTCTGATTTCAAAGTCACGTCCTTAGGACCAGCTGTATTCTGAGGGACCTGGTGCATTTTTGAAGATCTAATGCATGGAGGCTTTTGAAATGAAAGCTGTTCGGGCCAAGAAGCGAAGATCAGTCTTGAGCAAAGGAAGAAAAGAAAAAAAAGACCGGCTTGTTTGATATCTAACAGATGTTCTGCTGGATTCACAGTGGAGACTGACAGTCTTGATATGTGGCAGCTTGCAGCCCTGCCAACACAGTGTATGTGTGTGTGTCCATGAGTGAGCACACGTGTACATGCAATCTTGTGCACCTTACTAATATTTACATTTAATTGCCACAAAACATGCCATTGATATTTATATTAATTTTGCCTTCATAGACTTAAGGTTCTAAATGTTCCTAACAACTGTAGTGAATATACAAATGTATATTGTAAAAATGTCAATTAATACAGGCACACAAACATTTACATACATTTGGAACTTATTTCTTGAGACTTATTTGTGTATCCGCCCACAATTACTATCACCCTGAATTTACATTCTTCTAAAATCCTTTAATCCCAAACAGCCAGATGTACTTGCCCGCTAATCAAAAGGGCCCTGTCCACAGGTTCACTAAATCAAAATACACGTACAATTATTTCCATGTTTACAACAACGTGACCATAATTAGAGTAGTTCTCAGTGTAGAAAACGAGGATATTTAAAAGAAATTCATTAAAAAGACAAAAACTGTTCTGAAAACACTGGTAAACTGGTAAGAGAATGCATAGTGACATGTCTGCTAGGCGGCGAACGCTTCTGTTTGTAAGATTCAGGCGTGTTCATTTTCTTATGAGCCAGCTGTGGCCAGGCCAGATTAAATGAATAAATGTGCTACTGTTGTAAAAGTGTGTTCTACGGTATGTTTTGGCTTGGGGTACACAGCAGGGCTGTACACAGTCACTTGTCAGTAGCAGAGACGTAAACTGCCCTCTTCCCCCCCCTATGGGATTAGGCTCTTCCTTTCTTGAAAGCCGTTGGTTTATGTAGCGCTCGGAAGCTCTATGTAAAACATGCGCAGCGCCATGTCTGGCTTTAATTAGCACCAGTCCTTTCAAAAGAGTCACTCCAGAACGGTGACATACAGTGCCCTCCACTATTATTGGCACCCCTGGTAAAGATTAGTTATAACGGGTTATAACAAATTAGTTTGGTGAATTAGCTTAATCTCACACTGAAAAAATGAAACAAATCCAACCTTTAATTGGAGTAAATTTATTATGAGAAAAAAAATCTCTCATCAAGAAATAATTATTTTTAACAAAACCATGTGTGCCACAATTATTGGCACCACTGCATTTATATATAGAATAAAGTAATAATTTTTTATATTTGGTCGCATATCCTTTGCACGCCATGACTTCCTGACCCAACAACATCAAAAGACTCTTAATATCTTATTTTCTGGTACTCTTACAAGCGATACTATAACGTCTCTGCATTTGAATGGATCTCTATGGGAATTGGGGGGTGGGACGAGATTTAGTTGTAAATTACACTGGAACAGTATGGAACACATGGTTGGCTAAATGGCTCTAAGTCATCAAAAGTCTGACGTATCAAACAAGCCTTAAACCATCACTCTGCTGCCAGAAATACAGCAGATATGAATGGATAACTTGAAGAGTTTTTTCTCCTGACTTATTTTTCTATAGAGTTCAATTTCCAAAAATTATTTAATAAATGTGCTTAGCAAAAGGTCCTCGAAACATCATTATACACAGATGAAAATGTTGCCGGACTCTTTCTTTGTTAAATAAATACATGTTTATGTTTTTAATGACACCATCTGTTTCCTCATTAAAAAGTGAGCGTGCGATGTTCCTGCCCTAATTGCTGTCGTTTCCAGTACACCCGAAACAACGCGACACCTCAGTAAGGTGAAAACAGGCTTCGGCCACGCGAGGACTTCCTTTCTGACAGGGCCGATCTCTTCAAAGGGGGCAGGGGACTAAAGTGCCACTCTCAGAACACAGTTGAGCAGAGGGGTGATATTCAGGGGAGGTTATACTTGGGTGAGCCTCTGATATTCGGGGAATAAGAATGCAGGGCTGATATTTGGGTGCCCAGAGAAGAGAGCAAGAAATATTCAGTGGCTTAAGCTTCTGTAGAGAATCCACATCTGCCCTCATCAGGTGAAACAATAACAAACGCTTGAGTGGGCCCTCCGCTGGACAAACACTCCTAACAGAACTCCTGTCCCTGATAACCCTAACCCTCCCAGAGGGCTCAAAGACAACCCTTATATCACCACTCTGACACCGATTGTATTTCCAGACACCTCCAGAGATGGGGACTAAAGAGTGGGATGATACCTCACTTCATGTTTTTATAAAGCGAGCCATGCAATATTCGCCGGTGGCTGAGAAGTCGCCCAGGAGTAAATTCTCAGAAGCTCATCTGTCCTAGAAGAGTAATGGCACATCGTCCTGCACCACCCGAGATCCGCCCCCTCCTGCGGTGATTGGGAGGAGAATGACGGTGTGTCGTTCCCCCGGTCCGAGCTCCGCCCCCCCGCGGTGATCACACACTCTGAGCCGCAGGAGTCTCCCGGGAGCTGTGACTTTTCCCGCCATCTGGCCCGGGGGCCTCGTCTCCAGCGGAGAGGGAAAACACGTCGGACGGGGAGTGGCCACTGTGTGGTCTCGCAGTAGTCAGGTTTTAGCCTACCTCACTGAGACATCTCGCCCCTCAGGGGTCTGGTGATGTCATAGCATAGAAAAATAAACAAACAAACAAACGATCATGGCGGTGAGAAATGGGCCATCGACTTAGAGGACTGAAAGCTGTGTGTGTGTGTGTGCGCGTGTGTGCGTGTTTGTGCGTGTGTGTGCGTGTGCATGTGCCTGTCCGTGTATGTGTTTGTGTACGTGTGTGTGCGCACGCATCTATATATTGGCCCATTTGGTGTGACTGGCAGGTGAGAATCAGCGAGACTTTAATGTGTGGGGTAGAGAGTGATTTACCTGACATCAGCCCTGAGCCAGGTGGTGACTATCTCACATAGGATACTGGCAACACCTCCACCTCCGAGCTGCATCCGAGCATCACCCAGCATTTTAAGGTACAGCCCAGGATGTGGGGTTCCTGCTTAAAGAGATATCAAAGGAAAGCAAACAAACAAACAAAAAAAAACTAACCAACCAAAACACAAAAATGTAACCTTCAGATCTTAGAGAAGAATTGGGAAAAAAAGTATTGCATGGGAAAGAGGTGTAGAATGTGTGTTTCAACACTGCTGCGAGAAAAGGGTCCATTTGAAAGAGTGCATCAGGCCTTCTGATAGAGAACTCCCTGTGGGGCACAGGGCACAGTGAAGGGTGAGATAGACTGCATGTACCATATTTCATTATTACAGCTTTGTGTGCACGCTCGCATGTCTATAGTGTTGATCCCAGAGTAGTAAATTGGCCTGGCGACCGCGCTAAGCAGGAATTTTCCATCCTTGGCTGTTGACCCAAGATTCTTTGTTTGGGATCATGTTGCTGGCAGATCACAAAGTTGGACGCAGAATAGACATTCTCGCGAAATGACAGATAACACCAACCTGTGCCGCGGCGCAAGAAACCATACCGTGCGGTAATAACCAGAGATAATATGTCCCATCTGCTGCAGAGGCACACAATATCAGACCATGAAGTTGCAACTCATCGCGGAGAGAACACGTTGGACACTCACGCATGTTACTGACCATTCACATAGCACGGCACAGGAGCTTCGTCTGGCAAAACAGTGATTCAGTCAAACCGGGCCACTGCTCTGGGGACTGGCGCCGGACCATGGCAAATGAAAAGTGATGGGATGACCCCAGCTTCCTTCCCAAAAAGCCTTGAATCATGGCAGTCTAAGGATATAGATATTTGTACGGAGGGGGGCAGGACCACAGTTTGTCATTTTATTTTCGTGCCCATCACAATTTCACACAATTTTCTGGGGTGATCGGTTAATCCCTGCAGTTGAATGTTTGTCGGATGGCTAACATGGTCGGGCTGAGTCAGAGCTTAAATAGAGTGCGCTGGTGAGTAACCGTTGGCATGTGGGGCCTCTGAGTGGCAGCGTGATCTCATTCACCATTTACGGCTTCTTTTTGGGGGGCTGGGGGGTGAACACTAACACAATGGAAAAAACTGGAGAAAAAAACACATATATCATCGTTAGCAGATAATGTGGGTTTTGAAAAACACTGATCACTTTAAAACATAGATTTGTCCATAACTGAAATAGTGAATTTGTGCAATGTCTCACCGATAGTTTCCAAGCACCTATATTCAAAGTGTAGAGCATAAATGATTATCAATCATCACAAATCAATTCAGTAATTACTCAAATACTAAATTAGAAGTCAAAATGTGTATTCTGATAATTGCTGATTGCTGAAACAGTTTACAAGAGAGATATACTTTTTTGTTGTTGTAATGTCTCTCTTTCATCTACAGTAACTGTGACTTAGAGAATTATGAATTAAGACTTTGCATATTTTCAGGACAGTATCATACCTTGTTAATGAGGGTATTATGCCTCCTATATTGGACAGTGTAAGACTAGCTTTGCCAGGCAGATGTCAGATTTTTCCAGTTAGGGGGCTTCACGGTAAAAATGAAAATGACTCTCCCCTGAATCAGACCAGCAACATGTGAATGAGCTCCAAATGGAAACTTGTTCTTCACACAAACATTTCTCAGCATCCCTTCGTCAGCTTTTAGACGCCAGCAACATTAACCCCCCCCCCCCCCCCCCCACCCCTGTCCTCCAGACCTTAACCGAAAAGGCCACCGTTCAGTAATTAGAGAACAGCGCATGTCCTCTGGAATTCTCAACTGAGGATAAAATTTCAAACAATAAATAAAAGAGAACTCAAATGCTGGTCCGCTGCCAAGACGGTAATCGCTCAATGTGACGCTTGCCGCGTACAAGCACTGCTTTCTGCTGCGTCCGTCAGTTATTTACAGAAGATCTACTGTAACTTTCCATGACAAACAAATTTACAGGTTTTAAATAGATATTTCTATGTAGGGTTATGCATCAACATCTGTTACTGAATATGAACATAGTCTAGCTATATCATCTATTTTCTCAAGATATTGTTCTTTAATGAGAAGTTAACTATTGCACATGTACACATATACATAACTCACAAAGATATCCACAAGTTTCACAAGAAAATCTGACAACCAATGAAACCGCCTCAAAAACCTCTTGAATGAACGTCTTGAGAAACACAAATGAAATGCCCTTTTGCTACAGTACTATAAGCTAATAGTAGACTATATCTACGGTATTCAATCAATGACGTGTTCATTAATTGAATCATCTATCCATCATTGAACCATCCAAATAATCTGGTTTTGTATGAGTGGTGAAAGTAAAAGTTAATGAACAAATCAACAAATTATTTCATAAATTCAACACATAATTAAAGAAAATGGAACTGTTTAAATAAAAAATTAAATTAAATTAATTATTATTTTATCATATTATTTTGAATTTAATTAAAGTAAGCAACTTTAGAATGCCTTGCAATTCTATTTCCCACCATTTTTTATCAATTCAATGCTGTGCTATTGCATTCACCATCACTTTTATCAGATCAAGGGAACATACATCAATTTGAGTCAGATATGTGTAATGTGTCAACCAAAAGCCACCAGCCATTTTGATGTACATCCAAGTTTATTACACTCGACTGAACTTTTTTATTCATTCAATGTTTATTCATTATTTAATTAAACTGAATTTAATTTGATGCCATAATCAATTATAAATTTAAGTAAATTTCACTGCTCATATTTCTAACCATTTTTAACCATCTAAATTGAGTGGCCAATCCAGGCAACTTGAACTGGAGTCTCCATGAAAATTTATTGAATGTCAGCACTGACAAAAGCTGTTAAAGTCCAAATCAGTTCATTTTATGGTCGTAAACCCCATTGTCACCAGAGTGACCCCAAGTTACCAGGCGGTAGTGGGCCAGGGTCAGATAGGGACTGTTTGGATGAGGTTATTTATGAATGGTGGCCGCTCCCTGGGACGCAGTTGCCGGGAGTGATGGCCCAGGCCCTGCCCTGCCTTGGGGGACAGGAAGTTGGTCATCAGGTCAAAGGCTTGTGGGAGCAATCAACAAACAGGTGGGAAGGAAAAGGGGAAAAACCCCAGACTGCCCACACCTGTCGCTGCCGTCAATCTGCCTCTGCGTCGACATGGGCAGCTTTAGAGGCACGGGCGGCTACCACTTCTGCAAGTCCACGGGACAACACAAACTCCTCTTTAGAATTTGTCTAAAGATTCCTCGATACTTGGTCAGCACATTATGCTGATGGTCTATACTACCACCCAGCTGGTTGCTTTATTTCAGATTTTCGCCTGCGATTTAGTGCGATTGATGGTCTTGGTCACCCTTGGTTGGGGGTCGGTTTGCGAAAACTGATCCTTGATCTATTTTTAAGAGCAGGGACACTGCTGAGGGAATATACACTGCTCCCCAGGGAAAGGTTTCCCATTTCATAGATCACCCACTATTAAAAAAATGGCTCAGAAGAGGTTTGCTGTCCTGAACACAAGCAATTTTCCAAAGATGTGCCAACATCAAGTTTTGAAGTTGAGGATTTCTACAGCAAACAGTAAAGCAAGTATTAGAAAGCACTCTCAAAAATCACTCTGTTCTTATGAGTTATTATTGTTAAATACTGTGCATTTTCCGGCCTTTTTCCGACCTTTATCTGGCCGGCTTTAGCTGTACATGACGCCTATGAGGATCTCAGAGGTCAAAAGGAGGTTTCAACAACGGTGCAAGTGGAGAGGCCCCTTCAGGCGACCTGAAGGGGTGGAGCCAGAAAGAAAATGTATTGAAGGTTGGGACTGACAAGGCTGTCGAAGTGTTGAAGCCCTCATCCGAGCATACCAGGATCTTAGTACCTCAGCAGAATCCCATTGTTGCCAGATCCCATAGTTCATCAGTGCTAGGAGAAGGAGCTCGTATTGATCTGGGGGATCATAAAGATGCTCTTCAAGAAGGTTCAGAGCTTCTTCCGCTGGTCTGAATTGAAAAAGTTAAAACACAACAAAGGCCAAAGAGGATGCATTCCTTTTACAAAAATCACGAAAGCCAAAAATATTAATATTTAAGCATAGGCTGATGGCTGAATCATTGCTCACTGATGGTTGATGGCTGATTCACACTGAAAGAATATTGTGTTATTGCTGACCAAGTTACTGTGTATTACTTTACAATTTTTTAGTAATATTCATAGCTTTCTCAAGCTGAATATAAATTGTAATGTAATATCGTATTTACAGTTGTATGACTGATTTGTTTCTTCTACATGAGCTCATTTGAACAACACATTAAGAAGTAGTACTAAACGATGAAAAAAATGCATGATATGATAATGCATAACTGCCATTCTCATGGTAGCTGTAAATGCTCATATACTGTATATCATATTATGTTTTAAATAACATAAATTTAACTTAATGATACACTATTCAGTTCATAGACTGCAGCAGTTATATTAATTAAATGAATTACTGTGGCTCATGGTGTCTTCGACTTTATTAAGATTTGAAGAAAGATTCTTTGATGTTTCAGCGATGATTTTAGACTCGCTGTAGGGAACTGGCCACTCCTGTGCATGTAGTATCTAGCAACTCTTTTTTGAAGCCAATCCATCTGGGGGCTCTTGTCAGTGCAATGCCACGGTCAGCAGTAGTGTGGGCCTGTGCCGTATCTCACCGATCCCCCCCCCCCCCCCATCATTGCCGCAAACTTTAAAATAACCAGCGCTAATTCCTCGGGCACAGCACGAGATTCATTCCTCTGCCACCTGGCAACCATTTTGAGATTAGTCCTTGATAGGCCTAATGTTGTCCTAATGTTCTGTGAACACGGCCATCGTGTCCCCAAACAACTGCTCTCTTGTTGAAACAATGAACGTATTGGTCGCTTTCGACAACCCTCTTAAATTTTATTTTCCGCTGGTATGCGAGTATGCCTGTGAAGCGGTGCATTACTGTTACAGAAGTGTGGGGAGTTGGGGTGGTTATGGGGCGGCTGGTGGGGGTCAGTAGGAGTTGAGTTGGTTGTTGGAAATCTTGCCCCCTTCAACAGAGGCAAATTATCAGGGCCAGCTGTCGGGTCTGACAAATGTCCCTGGCTCCAGGAAAAGTAAATATCGCCGGCAGAAGACTGGAGGCACGCTCTGCGTTTGGTACGGATGCACTGCGCTTTTCCACTTCTGACAGAAACTGGAGACTTTCCATGCTCATTAATGAATGTATTTTTGAAAAATAAAGACCAGACCCTTGTACAGTACCTGAAGAAAATAAGAGCACATGCTAGGAAATGTTTTTTATTTTTTCAGTCCCGATAATGTGCTCATCTGGAGTACATCTTGGCTAAAACTCAGAAAAAACTTTAACTAACCAAAACATGGTATGGATCTTCAGTGGTTATTTTTCACAGCTCTTTTTATACCCAAGCTAGAATAAGCAAAAAAAAAGCTAGTATTTCATTTTTTCACAAAGAATTTTAACTTCAGAAATCCAGAACATTAACTACAGTCAGTTAAACAATAAAATATCAAATACCACAGCTGACAATGGCATTCAGTTCTCCAATATGCTGTAATCCAGAGATTCACAAGTTGCCAGTTTACCCATGAGGAGCTCCCATTGAGGTGGAGGGCCCTTGTAGATGTGCACCAGTGAAAATGTGCCAGCGAGGTACTTAAACCACACAGATGCAGGGAATTGTGGGAAATGAGCATTTTGGTCAGTAGGAGGCTACTCGTTGTTCCATCTGGCTGTCTCTTAAAGTAAAATATCCTCATTTGCTGTAGAGGAACATACTGTCTGGTCATAAGCAATTTCCAGTCTCATACAATTGCTCACACACACATTCACAGGCAGGACAACTCACACACAGAAACATACATACAGCCACATGCAGTCATACTCATACTCCCATAAATGCACACCAACACACTCAAGCACATTACCCGACACACACCTGAAAACACACTTACACTCTTGCACAGAGTTCCATAAATGCACACTCACTAAAACACAAGCACACACACACACACACACACACACACACACACACACACACACACAGACATAGTCAATGTTTCCAGAAGGTGCTGGTGTGCAGTGTTGTAGTCAAACCAGCTTTGGCCTTTAAAAAGATTCACAAATCCATCTGCTGCGCAACTGCGTGGCAGGTGCTGGCGGGGGCTCGCCTGTCAGGACGCCCCCCCCCCCCCCAGTCATCAGTACCCCCCTTCCTCTTCCCCTTCCCCCCATACCCCTCTACTCGTCGTCTGACACCGCAGATACTCGGACTGTAAACAAACACTTTAGTCAGGGGCATCAAAACAAAACTTCTCAATCGTGCTTGAACCTGCAGACGACCAGACAACCATCTAAGAAAATGGTCACCAGTATTAATACATTGAAAAACATAGTTTTTGTATTTATTCAACAAAGCATATACATCTGTTCTCTTCACTATTGAAGCATAACCTGGATGCTTAACTTTTCATAAAGCCTGCCAAAGAGGACCTACTTCAGAGAGAGAGAGAGAGAGAGAGAGAGAGAGAGAGAGAGAGAGATGTGGAATTTCCCCCTCTGTGCCTGCAGGGGGCAGCATATCTGCTGTATCCGCAGGGATAATGAGTCTGTGTTCTGAAGGCCATGAGGGACTCTGGGTTTCTCTGGTTGCAGGCAGTCAGACTGGCTGGCACCCTGAATGCTGCTTCTTCATCCCGGAGACAGCTGTTGTCTCCGTGACGACACGAGCGGCCAATGGGAAGAGGGGCTGGCGGTGGGGAAGCCAGTGAGGTGCTGCGACCTCGGATTGGGGCTGTGTTACACGGCCAGTTGGCTCCGGACAGTAAACACCATTCCTGGGCCTACAGTGACTGGGCCAGCTCTGTCCACTCAAACAAACCCACACACATAGAGTACATGTCCCCACTCTGTCAGTTAACACAACAAAAACCCAACACACAACAGTATCCACACACTCAGACTGCATCACACATTTTGTCCACTCCTACTAATACAATCTTACACACCCCCAGTGTGTCACCACAATGGTTTTATTTAGAACCCCAGCATTTTATGGGATTCCTATAGTGTGGACCTTTTCTATGTGTCTTTGTTTCATTCTGCCCTCGTCTTATCTCAGGTCTGATTTTCATCCTTCTTTACACTAAAGGTATCATTAGAGATATTTCCCATGTTATCTTTCTTCCACAATTAATCATAAATGAAAATTAATTATTTAGCCAAAAAAAACATTATTGCCCAAATGAAGCACAGCTGATGGATCAGAATTGTATAGCAACATTACTGTACATTTGAATGTACAGAGAGGAACAGACATAGACACTTCTTGAATGATTGTGTCACAACGGCAGCTCAATGGAAACAGGTGGTGTTAATTGGCAGAAGTGTCACTGCGATAAGCACACACAAACAGGCTGCTGACAGGCCATCTTTACTAGGAAATTGCTCTGATTATAGAAATCATGTGGCATTTAATACCTTTGTGTACACAGGACCAGTTGCAGCCAAGGATGTGAGCAGAAGTACCAGAGCGATGCTGCACGCGCTCACATGCAGGCACTATCCACATCCACTATCTTCCAAAGTGCATGGCTACTCATGGCTTTCACACGGAGATGAGCCATCTGCCTGTGTTTGTTCCTCAGGTGTCATGTCACCCAGCAGAGAAGTGTAAGTGTTTTGTGAGTGTGAGTGTAAGTGTTGTAAGTGTAAGTGCGAGTGAGTGTGTATTGTGAGTGAGTGCATGTGCATTGCGTGAGTGACTGAGTAAGTGTGTGTGAGTGTGTACATTTTGAGTGTGAATGAGAGTGTATGTGCATTGTGAGTGTGTGTGTGAGAGTGTATCTGTATTGTGAATGTGTGTATGTGTGTGTGTGTGTGTGTGTGTGTGAGTGTATGTCCATTGTGAGTGTGAATGAGTGTGAGTGGATGTGTATTGTGAGTGTGAGTGGATGTGCATTGTGAGTGTGAGTGTGAATGATTGTGAGTGTGAGTGGATGTGCATTGTGTGTGTGAGTGGATGTGTATTGTGAGTGTGAGTGGATGTGCATTGTGAGTGTGAGTGTGAATGATTGTGAGTGTGAGTGGATGTGCATTGTGAGTGTGAGTGTGAATGATTGTGAGTGTGAGTGGATGTGCATTGTGTGTGTGAGTGGATTGTGAGTGTGAATGTGAGTGGATGTGTATTGTGAGTGTGAGTGGATGTGCATTGTGAGTGTGAGTGGATGTGTATTGTGAGTGTGAGTGTGAATGATTGTGAGTGTGAGTGGATGTGCATTGTGAGTGTGAGTGGATGTGTATTGTGAGTGTGAGTGTGAATGATTGTGAGTGTGAGTGGATGTGCATTGTGAGTGTGAGTGTGAATGATTGTGAGTGTGAGTGGATGTGTATTGTGAGTGTGAGTGGATGTGCAGTGTGAGTGTGAATGATTGTGAGTGTGAGTGGATGTGCATTGTGTGTGTGAGTGGATGTGTATTGTGAGTGTGAGTGGATGTGCATTGTGAGTGTGAGTGTGAATGATTGTGAGTGTGAGTGAGAGGAGATGAGAGGAGAGGAGAATAGAGAAGAGGAGAGTAGAGGAGAGGAGAAAAGAAGAAAGAAGGGGAGAGGAGAGGAGAGGAGAGGGGAGAAAAGGAGAGTCACTGGACACAGAGAAAGGTGCTCCCTGGAGCAGTCACACAAGGCCTCTGGGGCCCAAAAAATTCCACACCCCCTAATCCCCTAACCCCCTAACTCTAACCCTAACCTACACCACTGACCATGAAGAGCCAACAGCAGGTGCGCTGAGAGAGGGAGGGAAAGAGAAAAAACCAAGGGACAGGAGAAAAGAGACAGAGAAGAAGAGAGTCAGAAAGAAAGAATGGGTGGAAGCGAGAGAGGATGAGAGAGAGCGGGACCGAGAACAGCTGGAGCTCTATGACTGACTACAGAGAGGAATGGCACCAATGCGGGAGTAGGAAGAGAGAGCTTTGAAGGGACGGACTGCCTGCGCAGAACACATTTCCCAGAATCCACAGGTACAACACGTTCTGTACCGCCCTGCACAGGTCACATTGATGAAGGAACGCGTGCTCCATAAATGTCATGACTTAATAAATAATAAAATGTGAGAGCAGCCTGTCTATTTTCATTGCCATTGTCTCCACCCCTGAGAGCTGCCATCCAGGACTTTATCATACCATACTACTGAAGCGACAGGTGCTTAATACCTGGAAAACCTATATTAATTATCTGAATAGGTTCTGACACTTGTCTATACAAGGGAGATCACTATCTTTAGACATTTTTATCTGTGGATACCAGATATAACAAACCAATCTGTAACTCATATTATTCATTATGATTATTAATGTAAACAGCAATACAGTTCACTCAGTCGCTTTATGCGTTTTAGTTTTATTCTGTTATTTTGATCGTTTTTTTATTATACCCTTTGTGTGAAACTCTCTATTTTGTGTAAAATAAAAATGATACCACCGCAGTAAATAAATAAATTAATGTTTTAATGATCCATTACTAAACTAGCAGGCAAATATGAAGAACATTTGGGTCATATTTCTTTTGATGACTGAAAGCGTTGATGTGAAAAACATCACAGGTTTTCGATTGTGTAAGACCCAGGGTTCTCTCAAAAACAAAGCATTTCCCACACTCTTTCAGAGCAGAGACGACTGGCGTCGAAGCAACACTGGGATTCTGCCAGTGTGAGGCAGCCCCGGGGTTCGATCCAAATAGATACTCAGCCCATAGAAAGGAAACTCCAAAAAAAGTTGTTTTCAGCTCATTCACACCAATTTAGTTGCATTCTTAAATTTTGCCCCCATGTTTTCCGAATGGCCAATCACACTTACAAGCCTATTCCATCGCTTCAACATCCTTCTTCAGTTTGAGAAAGTACAGGTAGGCACAGTTGTCCTCTATTACTTTTCACTCTGTATGTCACCTGTTGAGCTGTGCAGTAGTTATACTGGAGCAAAGCACATCATGCATAGCCTTCACAGGTCACAAGATTATGTGTGGCCAGAGAAGTCTCTGTTGTATGATGGTGGAGAGGATAACCTGCCAAATAGAACCTTACCTCTGGGCAACAATAAGGTCATAACCAGCACTGGCATGGTCATAATCCCATTTCAGACTGTGGGATGTATCAGGGCCTGGTGCATTAGCTGGAGCACCTTTGTAACAAACAGGGTATTACAAACATAACTTTCTGGCCATCTGGGCTTGTTTGGAGAGCATTCAGCTCTGTGTCAAGCCTGATCTCCAAGAGTATCTGCTACTCTGAGCCATGGAGAGCCATTTGGTTTCATTTTCCAGGTTATATTACTGTGATGTGCTACTGGATTTGCGGGGGGGGGGCGCAGTGCAGAAGCCAGGGTGGATTTTATTTACAAAAACTGTGCTCTCCAAACAAGTAAAAAGGGAAAAAAGAAAAATGAAAAAGAAAAGCAAATGAATGACAAGCATGAAAAAAAATCCTCAGGTGCACTAAATCCTGCATCCAAACTCACAGCCGGACATCCGCCAGCAAGAAAAAAAAAAACCTAAGTAAAGTCCCAAATAAAGGTAACTCACAGCCCTATATATCGGCAACCCTGCCCATATCCTCTAGGGGTATACTACGAAGCAGGGTGACCGAGTTGGCTGGATAACTGCACTGAGTAAAACCCGGAACAGCTGTTTTTACTTCACTCCATGTTCCGGGTTTTACTCAGTGCAGTTATCCAACTAACTCCTGCTTTGTAGTATACCCCTCTGGACTAACCCATTCAGAGTTTCAGACAGGTGCAACCTTGCATTCCACCGCAATACGGTTTCGCTCCACATTTAAATAGAGGGACAAACAATCGCACGCTTCTGCGGGCCCCCGACCACAATGCGGATCTTTGAAGTTTTCTGTGCTGTACGTTTTCCTAACATTGTAACTTGCAGAACATACACGTATAACAATGGGTACCACATCGTTAACGTTGTGAGATGTTACAAATAAAAGGCATGTGGGGCTACAACGGTTGGGAGTGTTGCTTATGGACATGGAAATTAGACCAGCAAAAAGAAAACGCGATGCTAGAAAAATAAATAAAAAAAAACGACACGACGGTGCGATGCTGCTTATAGGCTACGGCTTGCGGTGTGCTACATTGTTTCTTCCGAGTAGTCAGTAGACTTGGGCGAAATAAAAACAACAACAACAACAAAAGAAAAAGCAAAAGCAGGAATGCTCTTTTTCACAATTACATTTATTTGATGCTCTCAACCAGAGAACATAACATGAGCACATCCAGTCCTGTGAGCAACAGTACCAGACCAGCCAGCATAGGTGGTGCAACATTAAAGTACTGCATTTAAGTTAAGATTTGCCAACCGAGATACATTATACAAACCATAGATTCATACAACAAACATTTTTATAAAGCATGTATTTACAGTAATACAGTAATTGCATAAGAATATAGTGCTAGGGAGTGGGAACAGGAAAAGGCAGGTTTTCAGATGTCATTAGTCTGTGGAACAAAAAGTGGTACTATCTCAGAGTGAAATACTCTTGCTGGATTTCCAGGCATCAGGAGAGCGAGGGGGACACTGGAAATACCGTGGAACCCTTTCCACAAGCCCACCCTATCCTAGCCCTCCCTAGCTGCGCACTGTTCTGACCCTGACTCACTAATCAATGCTAATTAAACTCTGCAACTAGAATTTCAGTTGAGTTTATAGAAGTGCAGGGAAATAAGCTACTCTGTGAGAGTGAAAGGTTTTGGGCGGGTGGCCTGATTCCCGTGACTATCCTGACAGCTGTACAGAGCGCACTCCCGTTAGAGACCATAAATCTTACCGTCATGAGGCTGAGGGTACAGGGAGTGGGTATTACACTTTTCTCTATATAAAATAAAGCCCCTATTTCCTGTTCCTATAAGAAACCCAAAAACATAGAAAATTTTGGACAACTACATAATAATAATAATAATAATAATAATAATAGTAAACAAGAACCCTGTTACACTATATAATATCATTGCAGTGCATGTCAAAAAATATATAATACAGGATCACTGGGGTAACCTAGACAACAAGAAAATAGATATAAAAGAAGAGAATAAAGAAGGCTACAGGAGGATAGAGTGAACAGACAAGTTTTCAATGTTGTTGAGCAGCGAGTGTGATCTTTCAAAAATAACAATTAAAATATTGCTAAATTTTAAAGTTCAGAATCACACCACTGAATGCTTTTGTATTTGAAATTTCAACCAGTTAAAGTAGACTATATGTACTCATCTGGTATTGAAATCCCCTTTCATTTTGTTTTGGTTTCCCTTTCACTTCCTCTTGGTCATTGGCTATTCATAAAACTCGTCAGCGTTTCAGTTGCTTCAATCATGTCCTTGTTGTCATTACCTCTTTCACAGGCCTTAAAACTGTCGCTGTAGTTTAGTTTCCAGTGGGCAGGGTGAGAACACTTCCTAATGTCAGAATCATATGAACCCTAGGCCTTTTATGACATCATCAACTACAGCCAGAGAGGGGAGGGGCAAGTGGGGGCTGGGGAAAGTGATTGGCCATGTGACATGGCATCAGTGAGAGAGTGCACGACATTTGTCCCCAAACACCTTTTCAGGAAGTGACCCGAGGCAGATTAAGGGGATTGTGGCTCTTTGTTTGGTTACTTAGCCATCGTCAGCTTAACCTTTAGAACCTTTGGACCAGGATAAAGGCTGATCTGTTTTCAACTGTGGTCGGGGGGGGGGGGGGTGTCGCTGTTAATATGTTCTCAAGATTCTTCTTCAAAAAGGAGGAAACGACGACAAAGGCGGCAAAGAAAACAAACAATAAAATCAAGATGTACAAGTGTAATCGATGATAAAACACAACTCTGTCAATAATACTTAATTACAAATAGAGTGGTCTTAGGGATGTGTTAAATGGCTTAGGTGTCTTTATCGATGTTGTCATACGGTTACTAACACGTTTGGAATTGAACACATTACCATTTTGAAACTTTATGTTTTTGACAACGACTTCCTCTTCTTAGGAAGGGTGAAATTGGGTGTAACCTCATCACAAAGTATGCTTAACCCATCTCAGGCCAACAGCAAACATAAAAAGAAAACGGGGTTTGAGCATTGCAATAAAACAGCACCTCAAACAGCCTGGAGTCTCCGGACTGGATCACAATTACAGATAATCTGCAATTTAGCCCCCATGCACTGCCTCCCAACCCCAGGAAACTGGAAGTCTGTTAGAGTCAATGTGTCAGCGCCACGCAGATTTTTGGGCGCAGGGGACTAAAACACAGCCCATCCCACGGGCTGCACTCCTGCGGTGCCTGAAACATCCACGGTGACGTTGCGCATGCACCACGGACGCAGAAAGCCAAACATTACGCTGTTCCACAAAACCACCGGTGCTCGGATTGCAGCGCATGAAAAGTGGAACACGGAACACAATCCAACTATAACATTCTGTACAATGGCACTTAATTCAGTATCCGCACATCACGTTTAACTTCTCTGACTGCGTTAAACTTCTGCTGATAACCTGAAACCCACTCAGCCATCTAGAGTGCACAGCTATTACCACTTATTAGATAAAACCTTCTCCAGTATGACGAGTATGCCAAATGCTTGCATAGGAATAGTACATGCGTAGCAATATGTACCAAGTTACAGAGAAATATAAAACGAAGTATAATTCAGTCAGTCAAATCCATGACAAACAAACTTTTAAAGTTTTATCTACAAAAACAGATTGCATTTCATAGGTTTTAAATATGGGGCTGGGATGGAATTGCACCTGGCAGTAAGGATAACGCTGGCACTTACTATGAATGTCCGTGACATTGTTATACCTGTAAAGAAAACCAGCTTTAGCAGGTGTAGGTAAAAGCATATTGGGCCGTCTGCTGTAAATTCCTCTCTCTAACCTTTTTTTTTCTCTTTTTCGCAATTCTAATTAGCACACGCTGTAGTCTAGTCCTCGTGGACACAATGGTGCTACAATAGCGCGCGTTTTTTTTGTTGCCGCGGTGAGCTCATCCAGACGGCATGTTAAAAAGCTGGAAGCATGCTATGCAGGCAGCTGAATAACCTCAGCCCAAGCGATGGTATGTTTTTACATGAAAGCCCCCATCAACCGCTGTCCCGTAAATTCATGCCTTTAAGTGACCTCTGACAAGCCAGGACCAAGGAGCTCACTGAGGTTGCAGCCAGAGATGTGGTTATTGTGCAGTGGCCTAGCCTGGGGTGGAAGCCAAATGGGCTTCAAAACTGTGGCAAAGTGGCCAAATCCGGTCCTTTTTACCAGAATAACCTTTCTGACAGCACACAGCAGAATGAACAGATTCTAACTTAATGTACTGGGTGAACTTACATGGTCTGACAGGAGATGGAGAAGAAAAGACTGTTACAGCGGCATCCTGTGGAAACGAGTGGAAAGGCCCCATGTTACCATGGCTTAAAATATCAATAATAAAATATCTCAATCTACACCATGATTTAGATTTATGAGCACTGGAGCAAGTGATGAATTTGTGTCCAATACAATTTTCTCATTGTCAATATTAATGGACATACCGGCAAATGTAAATATTACCAAATGTTCTATGGAGCAAGAACAGTAATGGATAACTAGAGCTAGCTACAGCACTGTTTAGTAATCTGAACAGTAATGGATAACTAGAGCTAGCTACAGCACTGTTTAGTAATCTGAACAGTAATGGATAACTAGAGCTAGCTACAGCACTGTTTAGTAATCTGAACAGTAATGGATAACTAGAGCTAGCTACAGCACTGTTTAGTAATCTGAGTTAATTACATGCACACAGTCTTCTTCTAAGCGTGTGCTGCCAGCCGTTGATTTTACCTTCACCCTCAGTCATCTAGCTGAGTCCATATTTCATGCGAAGCTGTGCCAGGCGGACTACAGCACGCAGTAGTGCAGAAAACACCCTCCAGTGATGCAATCAACTGCGCATTGGACTGGCTGGGTTCGGGTTCGACTCCAGATCACATGGGGCACCACCAGCACTTGAAGAGCCAGCTCTTCAGCCGGGAACGCTGCCCGGCAGGGCAGGCAGTGAACAGTCATGTCCATGTGTGTCATATTTTAGCAGGCACTTGTAACTGGTATGCGGAGATCAGAGGGATGTTGTTCCTTTTGAAAGCCACCGCCTCCTCCCTGTTTGCACCATGTACTGTACCCCCACTCGCTCACTGGGATTCCTCTGAGATGAGTTTAATAAAGCTGGTGACGGACACAACTGCAAGTGACCGGCCAGAGATGGACCACCTTTCTCTCTGTGGTGCTCTGAGATTCTTTTATTACATTCAGGGGACTTGCGATCCCCTCCCTGTGCACTTTGATCTTTAATGAACGATGGGATGATGAATTACACAGTGCTACAGCACGCTATAGGACTTGGCAGAAGGGTTTTGAAGAGCGGTGTCGTAATCTCGTATGAATACGGTTTCATGCTGGCGCATGGCCCCACAACCAGCTGGTTACTGATATTGCACCTCTAATCGACCATGGTTTAGTTACAAAGGAAGGGAATAAAAACATCTGTCGTACGCACTGTACTGCTGTTGTGTTAGAAACGCAACATACTCTGCAAAAAAACAAGTGCACAGTGAATCCCAGCAGCAAATGCATCTTTTATTAAAACGCAATTTTCCTCAGGTAAAATTATATTTATTCAGCAGATATCTTTTTTCCCCCCAAAAAATGGGAAATATTGTATTAGACATTATTTTTATTTTAAAATGAAAGGGTAAAATGGACAAAGCTGGTGTAAAACAAATATAGTCATAAGCTCACAGTTATTTGGTGTATTATATACATATTGACTGATTCCAAAAATTTTTTAAAAGTGTAAATACCAAAGGAGATTTTTGAATCCATGACAGCCGGTTGGAATTTGCTGCACAGCAGGAACAAAACGCAGTATTAGGAGGTGAGGTCCGTTCATTAGGAAGCTTCCGCCAGTGTAGTACTCATCAGTAGTGTTTGCAATGTGAGGTATCCTGTGGCCCCAGGTTTGGGCCTCAGATTGAATATCAGTGATGCATTTTACTCTTGAGAGGATACACTGGAACCTAGTTTCAAAACAAAGGTTTTAGACTACATTACCCAAAGTAGAGAGCGGAATAAAGTGATGAGTGAGGAAAAGTCATGTTACTGGTTTTGTTTTAGGTTGGAACTATGCAATTCTGGTTACTGTTGGGGAAAATAATCATACAGTAAAAGGTTCTATCATAGTAAATCAGCATTTCCACAAGCCAAAATGCACCATCCGCATAAAATGTCCGGAGTATTTCTGATTGAAATTTTAATTTTTTAAAATTTCAATCCTTTTAATTGGCATCATTTTGATATAAGGAATTTGGGAGAGTTCACCCCCAGACCCTTGTACATAGTGCTGTATTTATCTATAAAAGTTATTTGGAATATCTGATTGCTGCGTATATCTCTCTGTACATTAATTGTTACTCTTGTAATAGTATTTAAGCACTTTTTTTTTGTAAATGCTGTTAACAAAATGTATTTTTAAAATGTATTTATTTTTATTCCCGCCACCACCACCTCCCCCCCTTTGGGAGGTCAGCTTTATTTTTATTTGCAATTATATTTCATACAATTGTTGCGCTAAAGCCTCTGAGAGGGAAGAATATAACAACAAAACAAATATACAAACCAAAAGAGAGAGAAAAGAAAATAAATAAATAAATAAATATAATAGCATATATATAGAAAATATGGCAGATTTTAGTCATGGATGCAGTGGCAACAAACAGAGGGGACAGACATGTAAAGCAAATCGATATGTGAAAGATATAATTATAAAAAATACGTGGCTTTGGTTTTTGGGTTCTGTTATATGTTCAGACGAGTTAACAAAATGTATTTTCATTGTTTGGATATCGAGAAAATTATGAGTCAAGGTCAGCTTCGGGGACTGTTGAGGTCTGGAAATGTTGGAAAGCTGTAATATCCGACCATTTCAGATGTTAAGGTATTGCTTTTACCAGATGAGCTGCCACTCCTAGGTCTTCATATTTATCACCTTTTCGCCTGCTCATCCCATAAAACCAGACCTTTTTCACGGTGCAATTACACGAGTAGCATGCCCCCCACAGTGCCCTCGCTCGCTGGTCAGAGAGTCATTTGTCAGCATTAACATGGATCAGGCAGAAAGCACCCATCGGCGTTAGGTTTAGGCATAGCAGTTGAGTAAATAAAGAGCACGCTGTAGCCTGCATATCGATTACTGTACGCAGGACACAGGGCTACTGTTCTTACCTTAATGGGTAAATATTTAACACACCAAAAAAAAAAGAGACATTTATATACTGTGTGCATATACACATTTGATAAAGATGAAGAGAAGGCAGGATTAAATAAAAAGTACAGACAATGAGCTTTATTGTTTGCCCAAAAAAGTTGAAAATAATATTTGGTACTAATACAATCTCTCAGAGAAAAGGTTTTTGTTTAAGAAATATTCTCTACTCCAAACTGGAATTTTGATTGGAATCGGTTGTTGGCATTAGAAGAAGGATACATTTTTAGAAAAAAAATCGTACCTATGGTTAAATATGGTGGTGGATCTTTGATGTAATTTTTATATTTTTGCATCTACTCATCCTGGGGCTTGGAATTAAATATTATGTATTACTCTTAAACACAATATATTTTTGTGACGAGTGACGAGTTTAGCATGACATTTCTGGAGGGGCAGTTTTGTATGACGTCACCATAAAAAATAAAAATAAAGATAGCCAATTAGTCTACGGTAGGCCTAAGTGCCAGGGAGTAGAAAGATTTCAAACTGAATACAATGTATCGCTTCAACACAACACAGAATCCACATTGAGGTTGCCTATACTTCAACAAAGTAATAGGATGAGACAGACACGTTTTTTCAATAACTTGCATGTTTTATCAAAACCGTAAATACCAGTATATGACAAGTATGTTAACTTGTAGGAAAGTGAAAACAAGTTTGATCACGTTTATCCAGAACTAATGTAATTATAGCCTAGCTAAAATATAAAAACACAAAGCATGCCAAAGCATATTATAATAACGAGAGTTTTCAGATAAATGTAAAATAAATATGCAAACATTTAATACAATAGAATACTTTGGCTAGTTCTTAAGTAGCCTATATTTTGGGCTACTGGCTAGCCTACGTCTTCGTGGTTTGTTGCCATAAAGAGTATTTTTAGATCCTAACTTACAGTCCTGATGCGCTACTTGCTTTCTCCCACGGAGAATATCAGAGAGAGGGAGAAAGAAAATGTGATTGCAGCGATTAAATTAATTATGGAAAACGTTTTTTAAAAATAAAAAAATGTGTTAAGACTAGATTTCACGTATCATAACCTTATACGCCTGTATACCCTTGACAAGGAAAACCCGTATTTTATATGGGCAAACTTGACATATGACAAAATGAAATCAAACTACTGAAAAACTTTAGCTGGCTAGCATTAGCGACACACATACACTGAATTGGCTTTGTTTATTCTTATTTCCTGGGGGGTATACTACGAAGGAAGTTTAACATAACCAGGGTGTCTTTGCGTTAGCTGGCTTCAGAAAGCCTGCATTGCATTCTAGCTTAACCTGTACTACGAACGTGGTTATCAATTTGCTAAGTGAAGTTAGTGAACACGGGCTTTATTAATCAAGGTACGTGCGCGTTCCCATAAAAGGGGCGGTGTCTACAACAACGAGCCTATAGCAGTGCAACATGGGCTGTACTAGAGCAACGTATATTAGCAAAAAGCAACACCGTTGCCTCCAACAAAGTCAGGAAGGTTTTTGCAACAAAACAAAACAAAAAAACAAAAAACGCTCATCATGTAGGTTCAATTCGATAGGCTAGTTCATACCTTATTCACCTTACCACTCGTAACAAGTACATCTATACTCTCTGTACATTGTCATACAGTTTATTTCTAATGTGACAACTGTACTGCTACATTCTAGAGCTCCGATATGGAGGTAGATTTCTATCAAAAATAAACAAACACAAAAGTATAATCCACAATTATTTTTACCATCCACACACGCAAACACCTCTCAATTTGTGTTTCGTAAAAATAATCCACAAGTATGTTTTCCATCCACACACAAACACCTCTGAACTTGTGTTTCGTAAATCATCATTTGGATGAATGCAAAAATTATATTCACAAATGCAAATAACATTTTCAGATATGTTTCCAATGTTCACATTTACAAATCAAAAGCTTGGCTGGTGATCGAAGGACACGCTTGATCTGCTTGGATTTACGTACGGAATTTTGAGACAAATATTCCGCTGTTTTTTCCCGTGTCGATTCACACATGCATAACTTGTGATTCACACGCAAAACTTCTTCTTCTTCGGCGCTACCTAACAAGGCGATGTGTGTTCGGCTCATTAGCACCACTTTTAGAACAAGTGGCCAAAATCGCACATTATCTTTAAGACGTGGATTAATGGTAAATTAAAACAACCGAGTTTTGAGTTTATTTAGGTTGTAAAGTTAACCCCACGTTAATCTTGCGATGGAATGTTTTTTAAACAGTCATTGCACAAAACTCCTCTCAGATTGCATGTAGCTAGCTAGCTAGATTACATTACAGAGGGGTAGGTCCGTACACAGTAGCTACATAACTCTTTCGCCCCTCATGGAAAAGATTATGTAAAACAAACTCAACCATGTGAAGTAACATTACTGCAGCCAATTAACTGCCTGTACTGTTTATTTCATGCTGGCTAATTTGCTAATGTTTATCAAAGGGGGGGGGTAAAAACGCACGCACAGACACACACACACACACACACACACACCCAGGTACTGTACCGTCTTCATTATTGAAAGAACGTCATATTAAGCATACAGAGATGCTTAAATGCATACCATTCATTGTAGCTAATACTGTACACAAATACATTTTCCAAGCGATCATCCAAAAATCCTGCAAAAAAGATAGCATTTTATCCATTACTCTGGGCCGATAATCATATCTTCTCTTACATGTAATCTGTTTGAGAAAGAAATCCCAGAAACAAATTAATTATTCTTATGTCCCTTAGTTAAGCCATGTAATGAGAAATCCCCACTCATGGTTACAGCACAGTGCCTGGAGAAACCTCTTCTCATCTCAGACTGGGGTATCATCAATGCTCAGCTATTTACCTTCAGATTACAGGGGGGATTGGCAGCCCTCATCTCTGTCTGGAGCTCAGTGTATAGTCTGACCCCACCGACCCATCTGTGAACCTCCCCTTCACCACCTTCACCACCAGAGATATTTGCACTATGTGCAAATGGCTGCTCCCGTTGTTATTTTAGCATATCGCTATCAATCAAACAACTCAATGCAGGAGATGACCTGATCCTTGCGATCGCAAATCCGCCCCCCCCCCCCAAACCCCCAAACCCCCAAACTGTGTAACATGAATCCAGGTTAACTCGCATGTCACCCCTCACGCCAACTGGATACACACGGCACCCAAATGACCATGAACTGGTGTAGACTGGTGTAGTTTTTTTCTTAGTTTTCCCTGCTTTCGTACCCCAAAGGATCAGTTTACCAGAGTAAAAATAAAGACCAGGTAGAACCGTTCTGTAGAGATGTCTCCTCTGTACTGCGTTAGAAGGGAACAGTAGATTTATTGTCTAAAAACTAAGGCTATTAAGAAGAAACATAAAAAATAGCTAAAATATAAAAATTAAAGGCAAAGCCAAAGGCATTCTTGTTTTCTTAGATGTGTTCCACAGAGATTTAGGTTCATGTACTCTTCAGTGTTCCATTGTTCTGACCGTCAAACTCTTGAGTGAACAAATAAACGAAGACCAGAAACGGATAACGGCCTGGTGATCTTGATCATGAGCTCAGTGTCTCTCGAGCAAGCCTGGCTTGTAGTGTTTTGAGGAAACGTTCATCAGCGATTGGGTTGCAATACCACAGCAGGACCGCTTTCACGTTCGCCCTCTACATTTCCTGCATGAAGACCTCCACCCTCCGGCCATAAGAAGTTTGGACTTTACCACTCTAGAACATTCCCCAGGGACATATTTATACGACGTTCCTCTCTCTCTGAAGGGAACTTTTCTTTGCCAAGTGTTAACAGAGTCCAGTTTAAAAATGGAGTCACCCGGCAGCTTGGCCCCCCTCTTTTTTAAATGGTGTTTTCATCGACTGCAGCGAAATCACTCCTCTTACGGCAAGGCGTACCATGATGGGGTACCTATGCTGATGACAGCCCAGGAAGATCTTGGGTTTTCTGTTATGAGCAGAAATTACTCCCACTGATAGCTACCGGTTAATTAGCGCACAGACTGTGCAATGTCATGGCTTTCTGAGTGCTGGGGGGATTCTATTGAGACTATGGGTAAAAGGGGTCACTGGCCTACAAATGAGGGTACACTCAATAGAAGCCATATGTGCTGGTGAACGTCATACTGGAGGCTATGCCATCTGTGGAAGGTATGAGAATTCTCAATGGGGGAAAAAAGTTTATAACTTACATCCATAAGCATTTTTCAGTGGGTGACATGTCAACAACAGCAACAATTATAATGAATAACGTTGTCTGCAAGAGTTGTGTGTACCTACTCTTATACACAATCCACTATGTGACCATCAGAATAAATAACGATGCATTAATTTCTCTCTGGCAGGCAAAGGGAATATTCGCAGGCATAAGCACTGCAGCTAAATTAAGTATTAGGCTGTAATCATAGAAGTTACATTACATTATATTCATGTAGCAGACACTCTTATCCAGCATGACTTACTCAGTAAAATACACTCAAGTGCTGTCTTCTAGGATACAAAGTGCTGTGGTACTATATAGAAGGGTAATAGACACGCGCTGAGTGAGGTACTGTTCTAGATGGAGTTATCGGTCAACTAACCTGACAAGCATATTCAAGCTATTCAACATATTCAGTACATTCAGCTATTCAAACTGTTTAATATGCTTTTTGCACGAGGCACACAATATCCTATTTTAACAATAGGGGATCTTCAGATTTCTATTCATATGCATATTCAGATGCAGCTAATATTTTAACATAAATATTTCTGATGGACAATGCTACGAGTTGGTTATGACTTCTGCTCTGGGGCCACTGAATCAAGAAAGCATATAGAATCTTTATATTTTTTTTCATTTTTCACAAGAAGAAAATTGCTTGACATTCTATGGTCTGTTTTTGTTCCCATTCCCAGTGTGCAATAGGGCCCAGAGATGCTGCTTTCTGGTATGGTGGTGCATTGCTTTCTATTTTTACTGGGCTGCCTGGAATACAGCAGCCAGACAGGATTCCAACACTGAGTCTGAGCTGTTCTGCTCCAGCGTGCCGACTAAGATGAACTGATGTCCCAATCATCACTTAGAAATGGGCTGGTCTCCACTGAGGTCTTTATTGTGTCTATTTCAGTTTTAGACCTACATTAACATCGCAGTGCGCTGGATATTTATTTGGTTTTAGACCGGCATATTTTTAACACAACTGTTCCATGGCCCTCTCTGAAGTGGTTCTCTGTTAATGGCCTCAGATAATGCTAACCTATTTCTTGAACTATTAATGTTAAGTAATGTAACTTTTCAAATGAATAATGACCAGCAGGAAAAAAAAAACGCTTATTTAGGGTCAGGGGTTATAGTAATTGTACAGATTCATGCTTGAAACTGAGGAAGGGCCACAGATTCTCGAAGACATTTTTCTGTCCTGTTTAACTTGTGTTCTGTACTTTTAGAAAGAAACAAATGTAGCGAATGCAGACCATCCATGGTGGCCAGCCATACAATACTGAGGGTGGGTGGTGGGGACTGAGAGAGATGAAACTAAAATTGTTACAGATGATTATACAACTCCACGGCTGGCCAAGAAGTGTGAAAAAGTGACAAAAACAATTGGGGATGGCATAGATGATGGCCTGGGCCTGGTTTTTTTTATATCTGGACCGTGTCTGTGCCTACTGTGGATGCTAACCTTGCCGTGCGATGCATCATGCATGCTAGTATAGCCCAGGAGTGGGAGGGTATCTGTGGGCCAGGATGATGGCATGTCATTGCTCGCTAGCGACCCCCGCTGGTCAATCGGGCGCTCACAATTCCACCTGATAAACTGCAAATGAAATGACTCCCTCTGAGTCATGCCTGTGCAAGGCTGAATTACAGACTACAGTATGATAAGAAGCACGTCGGCTGACATCACATGCTTCAGAGGAACGCACATACTCGTTCTGTACTCTCCGAAATCCATAGCACATGTTGCAGCATTAGCAAGTACAATTAAATAAAACTGGCCCAAACCCCCCCCCCCCCCCCAAACTGCTACATACCCTGCTCTGTGCTGACAGGATGGGGGATTTCCCCAAACCTACTATGTACCCTGTTCTGTGCTGACAGGACATGGGATCCCCCAAACCTGCAGCACTGGGCAGGATAAAAAGGGATCCAGGCCTGCATGTCAGACAGTGTACAGGAGGGTTTCTTGGAGTGAATGAAAAGCAGATCTCAAACAGGATGGGTGTGAAAAGCGAGGGCCGCAAAGTGTAGCTCGGCAGAAAATAACCGCGTGTAACACTAATCCCCAGGACACGGCCGAACAATCTCTGCTATGAGTGTGTCTTACCAGCAAGGCACACCATCGCCCAGATTCCTGCTAAGAATAGCCCCCATGCAGGCCAAAGGACAGAGAGGATATCCAGTAAAGCAGTGATTCATAGGACCAAGCCACTGGCTGAGGTGCTACAGATCACTATTAAGTTCTGATGATTCAATCTTTCAGTTACTGTTTGTTCCAGCAAAAGACAACTGATCAGGGTAGAGAGTTCATAATAGCAATTTCAGATGTGTTCAGATGGCAGTTTTCTGTACTTGCTCATCAACACTATGTTATCGTTATTGTGCATTACATTAGTGATCGATATCCACCACTGTTCAATAGTGATCAGAAGAACACGTAAGGAAAATAAATAGATAGCACTAATTGGGTTTATAATCAGAGCTTATTTAATGATGCCTGATTTTTTAGAACCCAGCTACAAAGAGAAAGATGGCCAAAGATTTTCCAACACATCACATAGCCAAACTGGGCATAATACACAATACAATACGAGCAACAATTGCCGTGAGAATAATCCATCCATCCATCCATCCATCCATCCATCCATCCAACCATTATCTAACCTTCTTATTCCTGGTCAGGGTCGCTGGGGGGCTGTAGTCTATCCCAGCATGTAGAAATACCCTCTGGATAGGCTGCCAATAGTGAGAATAATTCACATATTAATGTGAACTTTAGTGCAACAACAAGCAGCTTTTGGAAACAGCCATGCTACCCTATAATTGTGACATTCAGAGACTTGTTCTGGGAACTGCAGGGTGTTTGTGGAAGTAGTGCTTATGGACCTGTAGAGAGAACATCGTCTTTGACCATACTACTAGCCTTTAGATGGGAAAATATACCAGTCTTGATGCATTGTGTTCATTAATAGCAAACTTGACCCAAAAATCTGAATCTGTCATTCTTTCCAATAAAAGGAAATTGTTGTGAACCGTGTAGGAATTGCAGCCCTTTTTATATGTAGTTCCCCCATTATAGGGGACCAAAAGTCACTTGACAATTGGCTGCTTCTTGGCTGTCTGTATGTCTTTGCATGTCTTTGCACCATTAGGTCATGCACAAGCAAGCTAACAGTAGGTCTAAATTTGATTCTAGTTGTGGCATTTGAATTTGGAGTCTGCTGCTGTTATCTCTCAATATGAGGACCAAACAAGTGTCTATGCCAGCAAAGCAGGCCATCGTGAGGCTGGAAAATTTGAATAAATCGATTAGAGATAGCCAATACATTGGGTTTGTCAAAATCAACTGTTTGGTGCATTGTTAAGAAGCAAGCACACACAGGTGACCTCAGCAATAGCAAACAACCTCATAGACCACAGAAGACCGCTTTAGTGGTGGAAGTAGTGGAAGTAGTTTTAAAACACATTGGATGGTGCTTCACCTGACAACAGGATAATGACCCCAACCATACTACTAAAGCAACCAAGGATTTTTTCAAGTCCAAAAAGTGGAATGTTCTTGACTGACCAAGTCAATCACCCGACCTGACTCAAATTGAACATGTGTTTCACTTACTGAAGACAAGACTGAAGGCAAACTTTTCCCAAAACAAACGGTAACTGAAGACTGCTGCAGTACAGGCCTGGCAACACAAATTTCATCACTATCTAAATATTTATGGACTACTCTGTATGCTCTTTGCATTGTTGTGGGAAATATAAAATAAATGCATTATGGGAGATTGTAGTTTCAGTAAAAGGAACAGGAAATGGAGAAATTTTATTTTTGTTAATTTAAGCTTGAGCAATACTTGGTACATGGCACTTCTGTTCACTTCTGGGCTATCTAAATCTGGGCACTACGTCATCCCGCCCTTACAGTTGAATACACACACAAGCCCTTGAACTAATTACAGCATTTATTGGCAGAATTTAAGTTCAAATAGCGGGTCAATGCTATTCGCACTAAATGCAAATAGCAGGATGATGCTAGCCCTAACCCTAACTAGTGTCATCCACTAGGTAGCTAATTCAACAGTTATAATAAGTAGTTTTAAGTTAGCAGTTATTCGATTAGTATAAGTTAGCAGTTATTTCTCAACAATCATACAATTAGACCAAAAGTCAAAACGCTGGTAGGTGGAGTTACTGTTAGATAGAGCCGTTGTATACTGGTAGGCAGAGTTAGTATGTATAGCATGTGCCACACAGTGCAACTATTTACTCCCTGTTATAGCATTCAATGCTACACAACATTTAACACTAAAATTGAAAAAACCTGGCACCATCTCCTTTTAAAAAAAAAAACACTAGACTTCTATACAGTAGGGATGCATAGTAATATTTAGTGATACAGTGGACTTCTATAAAGCAGGAACACAAAGTAATGTTGCGTGATACAGTGGACTTCTATAAAGCAGGAACACAAAGTAATGTTGCGTGATACAGTGGACTTCTATAAAGCAGGAACACAAAGTAATGTTGCGTGATACAGTGGACTTCTATAAAGCAGGAACACAAAGTAATGTTGTGTGATACAGTGGACTTCTATAAAGCAGGAACACAAAGTAATGTTGCGTGATACAGTGGACTTCTATAAAGCAGGAACACAAAGTAATGTTGCGTGATACAGTGGACTTCTATAAAGCAGGAACACAAAGTAATGTTGCGTGATACAGTGGACTTCTCCCATAAAAGCATCAGAGACAGGAAGAATGTTCGAGGGGAAAAGCTCTACATCTTAAGCTGTTGACAGAGGGAGATGGTGGCTGTGGGGTGCAGCACAGCGTGAGGAGGAGTCAAACGAAGGACAGAGGACGGAGGAGCCCGTCTTGGCTGCGGTTTGCTGGTAACCCAACCTGCCGCGCAGTTGGAGCAGTGCAGCGTGATAATTGGGGAATTACAGCTGTTAGTCACACAAAATACATTACAGTTTTGGGTCAGGAAACCCAGGGTCGTGGCACAGGAAGCAAACTTGTAATTTAGAGGCTGCAAGTGCCAAATTCGAACCCTTTTCTGCCAATGAGGGAAACTCTCCACCTGTTAACAGTGGCAGTGCCAATGAAGACTAAACACAATCAAAAACGAATTAATATCAATTAATTTAGCCTTCCGTTGGTCTTCAAAATAAGATTAATTTGCAGAAAGCTCTGCATTGCTTCAGAGTTTTAAAGTACTTTAAATATGCATAATCCTATACTCTTTTCCCAGTGGTGAGAAAGGTAGGATCACAATATCCCACCAGATTGAAATGATCAATTTCACAAGCCCTCAATTAAACCTAATTGTGCCACTACAAAATCCTGTGTGGTCAAATTGCAAAGTCACGCCTCATATTGGACACAGTAATATGATAAGCCCACCTCTGAGTAAGTATTAACATTGATATGGAGTTTTAACTATGATTTATTATAACTGTCTAAACTCAAAACTCAATACATTTCAAGAACATATATTTTAAAACTTAGGCCTACATTTAAACCACACTGAAACAACCGAGTATGCTCTTCAATATCTTGAAGATCTTATTATTCCAACTTGATGCCAATTCTTTTTATGGCTCACAAAATGAAACTCTGCCCTTTGCAAAAATATTATGGCTATGTATCTAACTCTCATTTTTCGAACATGCAAGCAATCTTTAAAATCTTCTTTAATATACACACATGTAAGGTAATAATTGGAAGACAAGCTAATGCTAACGGACAAATATTATCTACTAATAATTAGAAGTAGATAATCAAAGAGATTTTCTTGTGTGCTGTTATTCAGTCTCGGGTAAATTATATGAGGTAACTGCCTGTGCTAATCCACGCCGCTGTTAATTTGTTTTAAAGATGGAATGACTGTAGATGCAGCCCTAGTACTACCTGTCTCTTTTCTGGGAAAAAAAAAAAAATCATCCAAGGAGCATAATTATACTTCTGTATATTTTGTAGAAGGAATATATTCATTGATATCTTGCTTCCGGCAAATTGTTAACATTTTTAAAATAAACTATAATGGACTTTTTTAGATTCTCATTTTCTTTCCACCACAATTGAGCCTGATGCCAATGAGCCTGACCAAAGCACTGAAAATGTCATGAGAAAAACATAAATATCACTGTATATGCTGGTCAAGTTCCCGTAGGAAAGTCCAGTGAAGATGAAGGGGCAAGCTTGGCTAACGGGAGCAGTGAGTGGGGAGGGTACCCTGTTCATCTGGAATCCACATCACCTGCGGACCCCTGCTGTCACTTGCCTGAGTGGGGACAGTTTAACATGATTAACACCACTGTGAGAACTGCATGTCACAACATGCCCAATACTCTGAAATCCAGCTAACATTCACCCACACAATCCCACTCCTCAACACACACATGCATACACAATCCCACTCCTCAACACACACATACATACACAATCCCACTCCTCAACACACACATACATACACAATCCCACTCCTCAACACACACATACATACACAATCCCACTCCTCAACACACACATACATACACAATCCCACTCCTCAACACACACATACATACACAATCCCACTCCTCAACACACACATACATACACAATCCCACTGCTCAACACACACATACATACACAATCCCACTCCTCAACACACACATACATACACAATCCCACTCCTCAACACACACATACATACACAATCCCACTCCTCAACACACACATACATACACAATCCCACTCCTCAACACACACATACATACACAATCCCACTCCTCAACACACACATACATACACAATCCCACTCCTCAACACACACATACATACACAATCCCACTCCTCAACACACACATACATACACAATCCCACTCCTCAACACACACATACATACACAATCCCACTCCTCAACACACACATACATACACAATCCCACTCCTCAACACACACATACATACATACACAATCCCACTCCTCAACACACACATACATACACAATCCCACTCCTCAACACACACATACATACACAATCCCACTCCTCAACACACACATACATACACAATCCCACTCCTCAACACACGCATACATACACAATCCCACTCCTCAACACACGCATACATACACAATCCCACTCCTCAACACACACATACATACACAATCCCACTCCTCAACACACACATACATACACAATCCCACTCCTCAACACACACATACATACACAATCCCACTCCTCAACACACACATACATACACAATCCCACTGCTCAACACACACATACATACACAATCCCACTCCTCAACACACACATACATACATACACAATCCCACTCCTCAACACTCCACCCAACATGCACACACACGCAAACAAACACTTCACATTACAACACTGTATGATTTATCTTGCTGGAGATGGGATCAAAAATGTATAGTTGGCGCTGAAGGTGGTGATGGCTAATAACAGAATGTGATGAGACTTCAATATCACAGGCAAGATAATACTGTGCATTAGGGTCATTACAGTATTGCAGGACTTTAAATAAAAAAATATAATTTTATTTATTTTATACATAGCATTGATATGCATGCATATAAATAGACAGATATACATTACGTAGTCTTTCAGTATTGCCTGCCTTATCCGTGAGAAATAATAAAAGCACTTAGGACAGTATAGTTGATCTTGAATAAAGTAAAACACCGAGACTGCATAAAAACCTGATGCGAATAGCCTGGTTTTTCCAGTGAAACATGATCCATCCACCATATCATGAACAGACGGAAATGGAATTAAAGCTTTGGTTCCATTTTTTTCTCCCATTAAACACAAGAAGAGGGGGAAATAAACAGAGGTGTTTGTGCGAATCTCTCGGGAGGCGAGAGAGGTTGTAAAGTATTTGAGCTGCCCTGGGAAAGTCCTACCAGCTCTCACAACCCGACACCCAGAACTCCCTTCACTCAGACCCACGCAGGCCAGCCACACAGGCCAGTCCCTGAAATAAATTTGTAATTTTTTATTTATTATTATTTTCCTTTAACTGATTTTCGTGGGTGAAACAAACAGCTGTTTCCTGTGGAAGCAATGCATTAGTGAAGGCATTAGAGAATCACTGAGAGCCACTGGCCAATCCGAAGCCTCGCTTGAAAACCTACATATAGCCTACCTGGGTAAGGGTACAATTATTCACAGACACTCAAATTCCCTCTGAGTTGGGGTACTACCAAATTACTAAGCCCCTTAGGTCTTATGAACACACAATACTGCAGCCCGATGTTAAATACGATACTGCTCAATGCCTCTGCAGTGTTTACATGGAACGGCAAGGCAATCTGGCGCAGGGAAATGCTGTTTTTAAGTAAGCTTCATTCATACGGTGCAGTATAACCACCTGCGCAGTGCATCTTCCACATTCCTTGCAATGTCATTTCTGGTTTTCCTTGTATGTTTACAAAGGCTTTCTGGTGGAACGCCAACTGCCGTCAAATGCACTTTCCATTCTTATGGACACATCAACACATTAATATTATGTACCTATTTCCCCTCATTAGAATGCCACGGCAAATATACCTTGGAATACTAAAAACAACTCTAATTTTGGTGCATGTTTTGTGCACAAGCAAGAGTGATTAGAGATTCTCTCATACAATTTTGCTGAGCCATTTCAGTCGGTTTATGGGATTCAGTGATATCGTTACATTATAGTCAATAGTATAAACAAGCAACACAAAATGTATTAATGTCCAAGGTTAAAAATTGCTGCTATAATTTGCCCCTCTAGTTATAATGAATAGCAATGAGTGCTGTACCAACCTTTTGTGATGAGTACTGCATCAGTATACCTTTAACACTATTAATGTACAGTGTGAATGAAATTCCCAATTCCATTGTAAGGTCACAGACTGTGTGCTGGTGTGGGTACAATGAGAGACATCACCGTGAAGCGCTGCTGCTCACAGATAAAAAAAGATTTTCAGTAAAAAATAGGCCTACATGTAAATTTCATATGTTCTCGATAAGAGTCCAAGCCTGTTGTACAAATGATGCACACTAGATGAAACCCCGAAGGGTGTGTGACAGTTGACGCTGCACGCTAGGCTAGGCTAGGCTAGGCTAGGCCTGGAGTCCGCAGCAGATGAGAGGGGAGAATGAAAGTGACCCCCTCCAGAGTGGTCTGGCCCCAGCCCTGGTGCGTCTGTCATCATCCGGGCCTGATTGTCCCAGTCTGTGCTTTGTTCACCCAGAGTGGGCATGCTTTGTTTTATGAGATCGGTGCCAATAAACCACCTGGCGCGGTGCCCGCGGTAAGTACCATGCAGGCAGGACGGCGCCTCCGATACTTAAAACAATATTTAATGTTTTACATCATTGGGGGGACCGTGGATTATTTGCTGGCATTTCTCTAAATCCGGGGAGCAGGAAGAGACCAGCATGTGGTTTTTCAATACTGCAGCCAGGGAACAATGCCGCAAGAGTGAAACTGGGGGATTACACCTCCCAATAAAGGGGCTGGGTGGCTAGAACCCCAACACCTGATGCTCACTGGAAATAAGCAGTCAGCTACAGTAGTATTAACCCGCCCAAGTTTGAGATGTCTGATAAAATTGGAGATGAAAGATGTGAAAGATGTTTCTATTAATTTCCATTTTTAAAAGGCTTTTTGAAAATGATATTATTGCTCAGTGAAAGCCATGGCAATGGCACTAATGAGGGTCTCCAGTATGCTCTTTCGTAAGAAAAAAAAATTGACATGGACCAAATGGAGCCTGTCATGAAGTAGGCCTTTTTGCTCGTTCCGGAAAATAATCTAACATCCTTAAAAAAAAGAACCGTAAAGGCATAATAACAAATGCCACAGTGCTAAGCTCAGTTTGTAGCATGACCTCTGGATATTGTTTTATGTTCCCCTGCAAAATAATGATAATCACATTTTTTCTTTCCTTTCACAAAATAGCTAAATCATTTTGTTATGAGAAAACAATGGTAGATCTTTCAATTTACAATGCCATGCCAATTCTGTAAATGCAACACATTCGCTTTTATGTGCCGGGACCATTTCAAACTACTGGTCCTGAGAAGGCCGTGTGTAATTGTGACCAGTCGGGAGAGATTTGGCAGACCGGTCAGGTGGTGATAGGGATATATCCCATGATTCCGATCAAGTGCGCCAAACTTTTTTTGCTCAAACATGCTGCTGTGCACCACAATGTTTCTATGTGGGAAACTGAACATTTGGACGTGATTCAGTTCAATGACAAACTCGGGATCTTTGCCCATTTCTCCCGTTTTTTTCTCTAGAAACTTACATCACCAGTATGTGATTTGAGCCGGCTGTTTCTCTAATAGACTCTGAAATTTCTCAAAACGGGCTTTATACTCAAGGGGTTTCCTAACCTCGTTCGCCCATGACCCAGCTGAAGAGCGAGTACATTTCCGAATCTAACTACAGACAATGACTGACTGAATGCACATCACAAGTCATTAGAATTTGCAGCATGTGTCTCAAACCCAACCTCATACCTTCTCACCACTGGGTACCAACCCACCGTTCCACTGTTTTAGGTTTTAAAATCAGTGGACAGTATAACTACCATGTAGCTCAAAGACTGACACAGTAGATATATATTGGAATGTATACAGAACATGTTACCACTTGAGAGAGAGGGAGTGTAAAATCATGGAGCCCTTGTCTTGAAAAATAATCAGGAGTTGAATTGGAATGCACTTGTCTTCATATCCCGATGAAATTGAGGTGTATCCTGCAAGCACACAAAGGCCCATGCTCAAGTTTCACAAGGATTTGAGAAGTTGGGATTGACAGGGAAACTTTATTGCACTGCTATAAACACGAAGGCTTGTCTTTTTTCTGTTTCCAACCGTACGTGCCTTTAGCTGAATTCATCACGGCCACGCTTGAAACGGCATTGAATAAATCTGGAAAAGTTTAACAAACACGTTTTTTTCATGTATTCAAGGTGAGACATCTTAAACACTCAATGTAAAATGTCTGATGAGTTAAAATGTTGTATATCATAATTCTAGTGCCGTAGAACAGTAGTTCAAGCCTTAATCTGTATACAACAATACAAAAGCTACACACCCAGAGCACAACTGTATTTAATAGAGCACAACTTAGGGACAAAGGGGGTTGTATCATATATTAAATAATGGTTAATTATGACTGCCAGCATATGTTTATGATGACTTGGTTTTGTTTCCATTCAAATCATTACAGTACAATATTTCAGAATTACTTTTTCTTGTGCTTATGATATGTGCCAGCTTTAACGTTCTCTGGGAGTCATACAGTGGCAGCTCACTTTATGTGGCACATTAGAAATGGTCTTGGCCCTGAGCTCTCCTTAACGCAGCACATTCAAAACAAGCTCTATTTAAACAAGGGATGAATATTCTCTTCACTATTCTGTTCTCTCCGATATATTAGTGCTGGCCTTTTTCCGGAGTCTGAAGTGTGAAATCTGTATTAGTCAGAATCGGTTCATAAAATAGCCATGGCTGTGCATTCAGGCCTGGTCTTCTAACACAGGCATTTTTCCAACTGATTTTGATCCTGAGACCCCCATCCCGAAGATTCCCCTCATATGTTAAAAAGGGTTACACTTGAAATTTTTACAAATATATATTCATTGTATATCAAGTCTTGCCAGGGACTCCAGAGGTCCACGGACCCCCTGTTGAAAACCCAGGCTCTAATCTTTCACTATATTAGCTTAAATGTAAATGAGTTGCTTAAGACTAAGGTCATTACTACCCCACTTGTAAGGATGTAGGTGAGACACAAAGCTCGGCCTGTGGCTATTTTAACCCAAAGCTCTGAACATTGTAGATTACTCTTAGCCTTGGGCTGCAGCATAAGGTAAGGCAAGGTTATGGTAAAGGGCTGGCAGTACCCTTCATCGGTAGCGGCCCTTGTTTGGGGTGTTGGCGGCGCAGTGGTAATTTGAGAGCCACAGATGTTAAATCCACTTTGGGGAGAATCTAAATCTTTTTTTAAATCTAAATCATCCCCATATCATAGCTATATAATTGTGTTGCTTTTATCTAACCAAAAAAATATATATTAATCAAAATGGAATTTTAACTTGAATGACATAAATGAACGACTTAGTTAAAATTCTTAACTAATTGAAACTTAATAGTGAGGCAGAAGTTCAATTCATACTATAAATTCAAAATAAATCCAAGAGTGGAAAAACCCAGAATAAACACATGTATTGTACATTGGAAACACTGAGCTATGCTCAAGACACTTTGCAAGACCGTAACTCCAATCTGAATTACACAGATGTGCAGACCATGGGAAAACATTTTAATATAATATAATATAAATATAAAGTATGCCACAGGATGATGTGTTCTGTAGTGTCATACAGTAAATATAAATATAAAGTATGCCACAGGATGATGTGTTCTGTAGTGTCATACAGTAAATAGAAATATAAAGTCTGCCACTGGATGATGTGTTCTGTAGTGTCATACAGTAAATAGAAATATAAAGTATGCCACAGGATGATGTGTTCTGTAGTGTCATACAGTAAATAGAAATATAAAGTCTGCCATAGGATGATGTGTTCTGTAGTGTCATACAGTAAATATAAATATAAAGTATGCCACAGGATGATGTGTTCTGTAGTGTCATACAGTAAATAGAAATATAAAGTCTGCCATAGGATGATGTGTTATGTAGTGTCATACAGTAAATAGTCATATAAAGTCTGCCACTGGATGATGTGTTCTGTAGTGTCATACAGTAAATATAAATATAAAGTATGCCACAGGATGATGTGTTCTGTAGTGTCATACAGTAAATATAAATATAAAGTCTGCCACTGGATGATGTGTTCTGTAGTGTCATACAGTAAATATAAATATAAAGTATGCCACAGGATGATGTGTTCTGTAGTGTCATACAGTAAATAGAAATATAAAGTCTGCCATAGGATGATGTGTTATGTAGTGTCATACAGTAAATAGTCATATAAAGTCTGCCACTGGATGATGTGTTCTGTAGTGTCATACAGTAAATATAAATATAAAGTATGCCACAGGATGATGTGTTCTGTAGTGTCATACAGTAAATATAAATATAAAGTATGCCACAGGATGATGTGTTCTGTAGTGTCATACAGTAAATAGAAATATAAAGTCTGCCATAGGATGATGTGTTATGTAGTGTCATACAGTAAATAGAAATATAAAGTATGCCACAGGATGATGTGTTCTGTAGTGTCATACAGTAAATAGAAATATAAAGTCTGCCACTGGATGATGTGTTCTGTAGTGTCATACAGTAAATTTAAATATAAAGTCTGCCACTGGATGATGTGTTCTGTAGTGTCATACAGTAAATATAAATATAAAGTCTGCCACAGGATGATGTGTTATGTAGTGTCATACAGTAAATAGTCATATAAAGTCTGCCACTGGATGATGTGTTCTGTAGTGTCATACAGTAAATAGAAATATAAAGTCTGCCATAGGATGATGTGTTATGTAGTGTCATACAGTAAATAGTCATATAAAGTCTGCCACTGGATGATGTGTTCTGTAGTGTCATACAGTAAATATAAATATAAAGTATGCCACTGGATGATGTGTTCTGTAGTGTCATACAGTAAATAGAAATATAAAGTCTGCCATAGGATGATGTGTTATGTAGTGTCATACAGTAAATAGTCATATAAAGTCTGCCACTGGATGATGTGTTCTGTAGTGTCATACAGTAAATATAAATATAAAGTATGCCACAGGATGATGTGTTCTGTAGTGTCATACAGTAAATATAAATATAAAGTATGCCACAGGATGATGTGTTCTGTAGTGTCATACAATAAATAGTCATATAAAGTCTGCCACTGGATGATGTGTTCTGTAGTGTCATACAGTAAATATAAATATAAAGTATGCCACAGGATGATGTGTTCTGTAGTGTCATACAGTAAATATAAATATAAAGTATGCCACAGGATGATGTGTTCTGTAGTGTCATACAGTAAATATAAATATAAAGTATGCCACAGGATGATGTGTTCTGTAGTGTCATACAATAAATAGTCATATAAAGTCTGCCACTGGATGATGTGTTCTGTAGTGTCATACAGTAAATATAAATATAAAGTATGCCACAGGATGATGTGTTCTGTAGTGTCATACAGTAAATATAAATATAAAGTATGCCACAGGATGATGTGTTCTGTAGTGTCATACAGTAAATATAAATATAAAGTATGCCACAGGATGATGTGTTCTGTAGTGTCATACAGTAAATAGAAATATAAAGTCTGCCACTGGATGATGTGTTCTGTAGTGTCATACAGTAAATAGAAATATAAAGTATGCCACTGGATGATGTGTTCTGTAGTGTCATACAGTAAATATAAATATAAAGTCTGCCACAGGATGATGTGTTATGTAGTGTCATACAGTAAATAGTCATATAAAGTCTGCCACTGGATGATGTGTTCTGTAGTGTCATACAGTAAATAGAAATATAAAGTCTGCCATAGGATGATGTGTTATGTAGTGTCATACAGTAAATAGTCATATAAAGTCTGCCACTGGATGATGTGTTCTGTAGTGTCATACAGTAAATATAAATATAAAGTATGCCACTGGATGATGTGTTCTGTAGTGTCATACAGTAAATAGAAATATAAAGTCTGCCATAGGATGATGTGTTATGTAGTGTCATACAGTAAATAGTCATATAAAGTCTGCCACTGGATGATGTGTTCTGTAGTGTCATACAGTAAATATAAATATAAAGTATGCCACAGGATGATGTGTTCTGTAGTGTCATATAGTAAATATAAATATAAAGTATGCCACAGGATGATGTGTTCTGTAGTGTCATACAATAAATAGAAATATAAAGTCTGCCACTGGATGATGTGTTCTGTAGTGTCATACAGTAAATATAAATATAAAGTATGCCACAGGATGATGTGTTCTGTAGTGTCATACAGTAAATAGAAATATAAAGTCTGCCATAGGATGATGTGTTATGTAGTGTCATACAGTAAATAGTCATATAAAGTCTGCCACTGGATGATGTGTTCTGTAGTGTCATACAGTAAATATAAATATAAAGTATGCCACAGGATGATGTGTTCTGTAGTGTCATACAGTAAATATAAATATAAAGTATGCCACAGGATGATGTGTTCTGTAGTGTCATACAGTAAATAGAAATATAAAGTCTGCCACTGGATGATGTGTTCTGTAGTGTCATACAGTAAATATAAATATAAAGTCTGCCACTGGATGATGTGTTCTGTAGTGTCATACAGTAAATATAAATATAAAGTCTGCCACAGGATGATGTGTTATGTAGTGTCATACAGTAAATAGTCATATAAAGTCTGCCACTGGATGATGTGTTCTGTAGTGTCATACAGTAAATATAAATATAAAGTCTGCCATAGGATGATGTGTTATGTAGTGTCATACAGTAAATAGTCATATAAAGTCTGCCACTGGATGATGTGTTCTGTAGTGTCATACAGTAAATATAAATATAAAGTATGCCACTGGATGATGTGTTCTGTAGTGTCATACAGTAAATAGAAATATAAAGTCTGCCATAGGATGATGTGTTATGTAGTGTCATACAGTAAATAGTCATATAAAGTCTGCCACTGGATGATGTGTTCTGTAGTGTCATACAGTAAATATAAATATAAAGTATGCCACAGGATGATGTGTTCTGTAGTGTCATACAGTAAATATAAATATAAAGTATGCCACAGGATGATGTGTTCTGTAGTGTCATACAATAAATAGAAATATAAAGTCTGCCACTGGATGATGTGTTCTGTAGTGTGATACAGTAAATATAAATATAAAGTATGCCACAGGATGATGTGTTCTGTAGTGTCATACAGTAAATAGAAATATAAAGTCTGCCATAGGATGATGTGTTATGTAGTGTCATACAGTAAATAGTCATATAAAGTCTGCCACTGGATGATGTGTTCTGTAGTGTCATACAGTAAATATAAATATAAAGTATGCCACAGGATGATGTGTTCTGTAGTGTCATACAGTAAATATAAATATAAAGTATGCCACAGGATGATGTGTTCTGTAGTGTCATACAGTAAATAGAAATATAAAGTCTGCCACTGGATGATGTGTTCTGTAGTGTCATACAGTAAATAGTCATATAAAGTCTGCCACTGGATGATGTGTTCTGTAGTGTCATACAGTAAATAGAAATATAAAGTCTGCCATAGGATGATGTGTTATGTAGTGTCACACAGTAAATAGTCATATAAAGTCTGCCACTGGATGATGTGTTCTGTAGTGTCATACAGTAAATATAAATATAAAGTATGCCACTGGATGATGTGTTCTGTAGTGTCATACAGTAAATAGAAATATAAAGTCTGCCATAGGATGATGTGTTATGTAGTGTCATACAGTAAATAGTCATATAAAGTCTGCCACTGGATGATGTGTTCTGTAGTGTCATACAGTAAATATAAATATAAAGTATGCCACAGGATGATGTGTTCTGTAGTGTCATACAGTAAATATAAATATAAAGTATGCCACAGGATGATGTGTTCTGTAGTGTCATACAATAAATAGTCATATAAAGTCTGCCACTGGATGATGTGTTCTGTAGTGTCATACAGTAAATATAAATATAAAGTATGCCACAGGATGATGTGTTCTGTAGTGTCATACAGTAAATAGAAATATAAAGTCTGCCATAGGATGATGTGTTATGTAGTGTCATACAGTAAATAGTCATATAAAGTCTGCCACTGGATGATGTGTTCTGTAGTGTCATACAGTAAATATAAATATAAAGTATGCCACAGGATGATGTGTTCTGTAGTGTCATACAGTAAATATAAATATAAAGTATGCCACAGGATGATGTGTTCTGTAGTGTCATACAGTAAATAGAAATATAAAGTCTGCCACTGGATGATGTGTTCTGTAGTGTCATACAGTAAATATAAATATAAAGTCTGCCACTGGATGATGTGTTCTGTAGTGTCATACAGTAAATATAAATATAAAGTCTGCCACAGGATGATGTGTTATGTAGTGTCATACAGTAAATAGTCATATAAAGTCTGCCACTGGATGATGTGTTCTGTAGTGTCATACAGTAAATATAAATATAAAGTCTGCCATAGGATGATGTGTTATGTAGTGTCATACAGTAAATAGTCATATAAAGTCTGCCACTGGATGATGTGTTCTGTAGTGTCATACAATAAATATAAATATAAAGTATGCCACTGGATGATGTGTTCTGTAGTGTCATACAGTAAATAGAAATATAAAGTCTGCCATAGGATGATGTGTTATGTAGTGTCATACAGTAAATAGTCATATAAAGTCTGCCACTGGATGATGTGTTCTGTAGTGTCATACAGTAAATATAAATATAAAGTATGCCACAGGATGATGTGTTCTGTAGTGTCATACAGTAAATATAGATATAAAGTATGCCACAGGATGATGTGTTCTGTAGTGTCATACAATAAATAGAAATATAAAGTCTGCCACTGGATGATGTGTTCTGTAGTGTCATACAGTAAATATAAATATAAAGTATGCCACAGGATGATGTGTTCTGTAGTGTCATACAGTAAATAGAAATATAAAGTCTGCCATAGGATGATGTGTTATGTAGTGTCATACAGTAAATAGTCATATAAAGTCTGCCACTGGATGATGTGTTCTGTAGTGTCATACAGTAAATATAAATATAAAGTATGATACAGGATGCTGTGTTCTGTAGTGTCATACAGTAAATATAAATATAAAGTATGCCACAGGATGATGTGTTCTGTAGTGTCATACAGTAAATAGAAATATAAAGTCTGCCACTGGATGATGTGTTCTGTAGTGTCATACAGTAAATATAAATATAAAGTCTGCCACTGGATGATGTGTTCTGTAGTGTCATACAGTAAATATAAATATAAAGTCTGCCACAGGATGATGTGTTATGTAGTGTCATACAGTAAATAGTCATATAAAGTCTGCCACTGGATGATGTGTTCTGTAGTGTCATACAGTAAATAGAAATATAAAGTCTGCCATAGGATGATGTGTTATGTAGTGTCATACAGTAAATAGTCATATAAAGTCTGCCACTGGATGATGTGTTCTGTAGTGTCATACAGTAAATATAAATATAAAGTATGCCACTGGATGATGTGTTCTGTAGTGTCATACAGTAAATAGAAATATAAAGTCTGCCATAGGATGATGTGTTATGTAGTGTCATACAGTAAATAGTCATATAAAGTCTGCCACTGGATGATGTGTTCTGTAGTGTCATACAGTAAATATAAATATAAAGTATGCCACAGGATGATGTGTTCTGTAGTGTCATACAGTAAATATAGATATAAAATATGCCACAGGATGATGTGTTCTGTAGTGTCATACAATAAATAGAAATATAAAGTCTGCCACTGGATGATGTGTTCTGTAGTGTCATACAGTAAATATAAATATAAAGTATGCCACAGGATGATGTGTTCTGTAGTGTCATACAGTAAATAGAAATATAAAGTCTGCCATAGGATGATGTGTTATGTAGTGTCATACAGTAAATAGTCATATAAAGTCTGCCACTGGATGATGTGTTCTGTAGTGTCATACAGTAAATATAAATATAAAGTATGCCACAGGATGATGTGTTCTGTAGTGTCATACAGTAAATATAAATATAAAGTATGCCACAGGATGATGTGTTCTGTAGTGTCATACAGTAAATAGAAATATAAAGTCTGCCACTGGATGATGTGTTCTGTAGTGTCATACAGTAAATATAAATATAAAGTCTGCCACTGGATGATGTGTTCTGTAGTGTCATACAGTAAATATAAATATAAAGTCTGCCACAGGATGATGTGTTATGTAGTGTCATACAGTAAATAGTCATATAAAGTCTGCCACTGGATGATGTGTTCTGTAGTGTCATACAGTAAATAGAAATATAAAGTCTGCCATAGGATGATGTGTTATGTAGTGTCATACAGTAAATAGTCATATAAAGTCTGCCACTGGATGATGTGTTCTGTAGTGTCATACAGTAAATATAAATATAAAGTATGCCACTGGATGATGTGTTCTGTAGTGTCATACAGTAAATAGAAATATAAAGTCTGCCATAGGATGATGTGTTATGTAGTGTCATACAGTAAATAGTCATATAAAGTCTGCCACTGGATGATGTGTTCTGTAGTGTCATACAGTAAATATAAATATAAAGTATGCCACAGGATGATGTGTTCTGTAGTGTCATACAGTAAATATAAATATAAAGTATGCCACAGGATGATGTGTTCTGTAGTGTCATACAATAAATAGTCATATAAAGTCTGCCACTGGATGATGTGTTCTGTAGTGTCATACAGTAAATATAAATATAAAGTATGCCACAGGATGATGTGTTCTGTAGTGTCATACAGTAAATATAAATATAAAGTATGCCACAGGATGATGTGTTCTGTAGTGTCATACAGTAAATATAAATATAAAGTATGCCACAGGATGATGTGTTCTGTAGTGTCATACAGTAAATATAAATATAAAGTCTGCCACTGGATGATGTGTTCTGTAGTGTCATACAGTAAATAGAAATATAAAGTCTGCCATAGGATGATGTGTTATGTAGTGTCATACAGTAAATAGTCATATAAAGTCTGCCACTGGATGATGTGTTCTGTAGTGTCATACAGTAAATATAAATATAAAGTATGCCACAGGATGATGTGTTCTGTAGTGTCATACAGTAAATATAAATATAAAGTATGCCACAGGATGATGTGTTCTGTAGTGTCATACAGTAAATAGAAATATAAAGTCTGCCACTGGATGATGTGTTCTGTAGTGTCATACAGTAAATATAAATATAAAGTCTGCCACTGGATGATGTGTTCTGTAGTGTCATACAGTAAATATAAATATAAAGTCTGCCACAGGATGATGTGTTATGTAGTGTCATACAGTAAATAGTCATATAAAGTCTGCCACTGGATGATGTGTTCTGTAGTGTCATACAGTAAATAGAAATATAAAGTCTGCCATAGGATGATGTGTTATGTAGTGTCATACAGTAAATAGTCATATAAAGTCTGCCACTGGATGATGTGTTCTGTAGTGTCATACAGTAAATATAAATATAAAGTATGCCACTGGATGATGTGTTCTGTAGTGTCATACAGTAAATAGAAATATAAAGTCTGCCATAGGATGATGTGTTATGTAGTGTCATACAGTAAATAGTCATATAAAGTCTGCCACTGGATGATGTGTTCTGTAGTGTCATACAGTAAATATAAATATAAAGTATGCCACAGGATGATGTGTTCTGTAGTGTCATACAGTAAATATAAATATAAAGTATGCCACAGGATGATGTGTTCTGTAGTGTCATACAATAAATAGAAATATAAAGTCTGCCACTGGATGATGTGTTCTGTAGTGTCATACAGTAAATAGAAATATAAAGTCTGCCACAGGATGATGTGTTATGTAGTGTCATACAGTAAATAGTCATATAAAGTCTGCCACTGGATGATGTGTTCTGTAGTGTCATACAGTAAATAGTCATATAAAGTCTGCCACAGGATGATGTGTTATGTAGTGTCATACAGTAAATAGTCATATAAAGTCTGCCACTGGATGATGTGTTCTGTAGTGTCATACAGTAAATAGAAATATAAAGTCTGCCACAGGATGATGTGTTATGTAGTGTCATACAGTAAATAGTCATATAAAGTCTGCCACTGGATGATGTGTTCTGTAGTGTCATACAGTAAATAGTCATATAAAGTCTGCCACAGGATGATGTGTTATGTAGTGTCATACAGTAAATAGTCATATAAAGTCTGCCACTGGATGATGTGTTCTGTAGTGTCATACAGTAAATAGAAATATAAAGTCTGCCATAGGATGATGTGTTATGTAGTGTCATACAGTAAATAGTCATATAAAGTCTGCCATAGGATGATGTGTTATGTAGTGTCATACAGTAAATAGAAATATAAAGTCTGCCATAGGATGATGTGTTATGTAGTGTCATACAGTAAATAGTCATATAAAGTCTGCCACTGGATGATGTGTTCTGTAGTGTCATACAGTAAATAGAAATATAAAGTCTGCCATAGGATGATGTGTTATGTAGTGTCATACAGTAAATAGTCATATAAAGTCTGCCACTGGATGATGTGTTCTGTAGTGTCATACAGTAAATAGAAATATAAAGTCTGCCATAGGATGATGTGTTATGTAGTGTCATACAGTAAATAGTCATATAAAGTCTGCCACTGGATGATGTGTTCTGTAGTGTCATACAGTAAATAGAAATATAAAGTCTGCCATAGGATGATGTGTTATGTAGTGTCATACAGTAAATAGTCATATAAAGTCTGCCACTGGATGATGTGTTCTGTAGTGTCATACAGTAAATATAAATATAAAGTATGCCACTGGATGATGTGTTCTGTAGTGTCATACAGTAAATAGAAATATAAAGTCTGCCATAGGATGATGTGTTATGTAGTGTCATACAGTAAATAGTCATATAAAGTCTGCCACTGGATGATGTGTTCTGTAGTGTCATACAGTAAATAGAAATATAAAGTATGCCACTGGATGATGTGTTCTGTAGTGTCATACAGTAAATAGAAATATAAAGTCTGCCACTGGATGATGTGTTCTGTAGTGTCATACAGTAAATAGAAATATAAAGTATGCCACAGGATGTGTTTTAGGAGATGTGAAGGGTTAGGAGACCGAGAAGCTGCTGGTTTATGACTTTCACATGGTTTCACAGGTGTTTGTTAAATTTAGTAAGATTTCCATTAATACTCACGCATGTTATGGGAAGGCTATTTCTGTATTCACTCTATAACTTTAAAAAAAAAAATGTAATTAAAAACACAAGCAAAAAAATAAGAATTTTTAACCATTTAAAAAAGCATTTTAATTCTGTACCATTGGAAATTCATTAAGTTTTCTGTTTTTCTGGTATTGAATATACAGACATCCATCATTGTTTTGTTCACGTGTATATGATATGCTAATTACTACATACAGCAGACCATTAATGGAGGTTCAGGTGTGATGGCCTGGGAAGGAGATTAAAGTTGCTAGTAAATTGCCATTTGTAGTGACTGAAGGAAATGTATGGATGAAGTCCAGGCATCTCACTCACTGCTCTTCCTGCCGGCTTATCCAGACTCAACATCATTCCAGATCCCCACACAGCGCCCGATACAGTAGCTTTTTCATAAGGTGAGAATGTCATAGCGGTACGCCACAGATGCTCTGATCCACAGACATGCGCCTTATTAAACGTGCAGGAAGAACTTGGACAAAGTGTGACGACTTAGGCTAAGAGACAAAAAGGCACATGCTAACATTGCAAAATGCTCACCGTTAAATCTACTCGGGTAGAGTTCATATACAGTACATGTGATCCATTCAGGCTCTATGGCAGGAATGGGACAAAGACTGCAAATTCAGCCTCAACTCAATGTTAACAAGCGGAACGAAGCTGGTGAACGCCTGTCAACCATCACTTTATCACTGTCAATATGTTTATGGATCTGTTGCACACGTTTTATGTATGGCCTATACAATATTTGGCTCCTTTATGTGTGAAATTTGTAAATATATTTTTGATGTCCTCTTTGTCACCTGATTAGCCATGGAAGCTAGAGAAATGGGTCAACATTCATATTCATCGTACAGATCAATTCTCATTTGGAAATTCCTCTCCCTGCCTCATTAAATGATAAAAATACCTCTTTTTTTTCTGACACCTGATCAACCAAATTGTCTGTAAGGGAGCCTCCCAAAGTTGGTAAGCCCCCACCCAGTCATTACTAACTGGCTGGCATAGACCCACACAGAGAAGGAATTTCACCCATGAGCTACAGCTTGTTACATCAAATGGAAACCCGCTTGGATTGTTTATATTTGCCAGCATCTAAAACAAGCCTGGTTACTTTAGCCATTTGTACGCAACAAAAAATGTAGCTAAATAGACCACCAGGAGAGGGGAGGGGGCACAAAGAGCTCTGTTTACCACCCATTTTGCATACCTACCAGTGCCCCAAATTTTAACCACCGGAGCCAAATTTAGCTCAGCCAGAGTGTCCCCTGTATCACGTTCACACCTGCTACACCTCTAATCCCGCAGAGACGGCCTGCTTCTGCTGGTCCGGACAGTTTAACGCCCCGTTTAACCCGGTCGCGTATCTGTGTGGGTGTTCCGCTCTCCTCTGCCAGAGACCCCGCGTGACATCGGCGCTTTAATGGCCGCTGTTTACAAAAAATATTGCATCACCATGATCACGGAAAAGACTGTGTTATGATCACAGCACTGGCCCCATGCCATTGTTCTGTGACCGCAGCCTAAACATTGCCCTACTGCTCATTACAAACTGCTGATTAATCCCAGGATAAGTCAAAGACCAGTGTTACCTTCTGTGATCAATCTAAAATGAGAGGTTTTATCTGCATGTAAAAAATAGTGTAAATTTTTTTATCACTGTTCTCTATCTAAGAGGTTTGATGCATGTCTTTTTGTTTTGCAGTTTGCCTTTTACCACAGACAGTTATTGACTCACATTCAAGTCAGCCCCTGACTCTATATGTACCTGCACTTTGCATCAGTGATGCAGTGATGCCCAAAAACTCATCATATCACTATGAAAAACTGTGAAATCATGTAATAATAGTTAGATATATAATTGCTTTGCAAAAAACTAAAAGCACTCCAGAGTAATGGGTACTCTGGCAGAGTTAAAACAGATGGTGAATAAACCCTGCGAGACAGTTTATGCCTAAAGCCAGTGCAGAAAACAATGCACTGCGTAATGGAGATGAATGGTGAATGGGGAACGGTGTGAGCTGAGGTTCAGTGTAATTATGCCCAGGAAAAAGGTCAATGCGCAGTCCGGGAAGTACTGCATCCCAGTGTTATGAGTGGAGTTCCTGATTACCCCTTCGTCGCTCCTCCATTTGGGCTCTCGGTAATGTCCGCTCCGGGTGTGCGGCTTGGGACTGCGGTGGGGGATGGGGGGGGGGCAGGCAGAGACCACACAGGAAGCCCAATTACACTCTCTGGTGTTTTTTTCTCCGTTGTGTGTGTGTAACCTGGCGTGTAATAAAGCTCATGAGGATCTCTCCCGCTCGTTTTTCAAGATGAGGTTTGGCCCTGTGAGGGCAGAGAGGTAATATACGCACAATGCACAAGGGGGGTAATGGAACCTGTGACTGACATGACCGTTCATCCATAACTACTGTATGTACAATTGAGACTGAGCCTTTTATCTCTGGGGAGGAAGAGAATCCGCGATGTCGCTAGCATAGAAACAGGCCAGGCGCACAACAAATCATCAGGAATCAAACTTGCGTTTCTCCCTAGAAGTCAATCTACAGGCGTGGGGAATGTGAACTCAACATGCACAGTAGACAGCGTCAGCCTTGTTTGCATGTGTATATCCAGTCTGGCATGTGCTAAAATGAATGTGCACCCCACCTTGCCTGAATGACTAAAATATCTGATCCTGAAATATGGTACAATACCTACTTAATGATTCTACTGTCCTGATTCAACACAGCGCTCTGTGATCAAAAGGGAAGAGGGGAAAAGAAGCCATTGGAAAATGACCTGCTTACCTAGAAGTTCCACTCTTCCGTTTATGATATGACATTTATTGGAAATGAACTGAGCTGGGGTCTTAGTCAATGTTTGTGATCTGAGGTCTTAGGGCAGAAGTGGTGTTCAGTGTTAGTGGGCAAGGGTCATATTTGGTTTTAGTAATGGTTGTTGCCGCTTGAATCTGGGTGGGCCGTTGGGAGGAGTGCCCCTGTGTTTGTGTTGTTTTAGGGGCTCCTCTTAAAAGTGGACGTCGGGGTAAGGTTGGGGCCCCTCGAAGCCCCCACTCCCACCCCCACCCCACAGACCGAACCTCGCTGTCAGGAGAGGAATGGCCCCATCTGATCTACAGCCGGGTCTTGGTTACTCAGGTGGAGGGTTCTGGGGACAGGGGGGGTGGATCACGGCAATCCCATGGTGCTCCAGAACAACCACCAACCGCTGAGAGGCGCTTAAGTAGTGTTTGGTTTCCTCTGCGTATCTCATAGAATTACATTGGCCTTTAAACGTCTGGATGTCTCCCTCTAGACCCCTTCCCCTGTCCTCATTGCCCTCCACCCCTGAAGGGGTCTTCCTGTGTTGCCCTGGCCTCTTCACGGGGTTGTCTGCTATCCCATGACACACTGCGGGGATCGCCTTGCAAAGACAACACAGGGGCACCTGCTACCTGCTTGTTCAGTGCTGTTATCCTGCATGACCGAACTAACACTGCAGTAGCCGAGCTGGATTAGTGTGTACGTATGTGTGTGTGTGTGTGTGTGTGTGTGTGTGTGTGTGTGTGTGTGTGTGTGATTGTGTTTGGAGGAGCGGGTGTATGTGTGAGGTGCAGGTATGTGTGTTAGTGTTTCAGAGTGTATGTTTGTATGGTATCTATGTGTGCACACATTTGTGAAAATGTGTATTTATTTGCATATGGGTACGTGGCTTTGCACTTGTATGTCTGTGCGTGTGTGTGTATGCGTGCGTGTGTGTGCTTGTGAATGTGTGAGCGAGTGTAAGCTGCGTGTGCATGAAAGGGGCAGTCTGTGTGTGTAATATGTTGTGTGCTTGTGCATGTGTTTACATTTGTGAGTGTGTGAATGTACACATGTTTGTGCTAGTGTGTGGTTGTGTGTGTATGTGTGAAATCTGTTTTATTAGCATCACCTCATTATGCGAGTGTGGGAAGACGATAGCTATCAAACCACTGCTCTGCAGTTGCATGGTAGTTGGGAATCAAAGCAGAAGGACTGGGTTACTGGTGAGGAAGTGAACAATTAATTGTATTTATGAATCCCCACGTCTTCAAAACTAAATAAATGAAATAATGAATAATTATTTTTACAAAAAGCTAGTGGACGTATATGCTTTTATCATAATGTTTCAATCAAGCAAAATTAGTCTTAAGTCTCATTTTACGTGCTCTCAGTTCTGATGGTCCGTACATGAACTTTATTTCAATTAGGAAACCCCCCCTTTCCATTTCCCACTGTATATCTGGAACCAGCCTGGCTCATTATACCCCTTTTCCACTGTAGATCTGGAACCAGCCTGGCTATTCTACCTAAGAAGGTATAGTAAGAAGATCAAGGTTCAAAGAAGGGAAACTAAATTGGTTCCTGGTATGAAAGATAAAAGTTATGAGGAAAGACTTGGGATACTTGATCTCTTTAAGCTTAGTAAAAAGAGACTTGGCGGTGATTTGATTGAGGCTTTTAAATTCATAAAAGGGATTAACAAAGTGAACTACAAGGGATTTTTCAGGTTAAGTCCTGTTAATGAGGGGGCATAGAAGGGGAACCAGCCTGGCTCATTATACCCCTTTCTCACTGTGGATCTGGAACCAGGCTAGACATTATAGCCCTTTCCCACTGTAGATCTGGATCCAGACAGGCTCATTATACTCCTTTCCCACTGTAGATCTGGATCCAGACAGGCTCATTATAGCCCTTTCCCACTGTAGATCTGGATCCAGACAGGCTCATTATAGTCCTTTCCCACTGTAGATCTGGATCCAGACAGGCTCATTATAGTCCTTTCCCACTGTAGATCTGGATCCAGACAGGCTCATTATAGTCCTTTCCCACTGTAGATCTGGATCCAGACAGGCTCATTATAGTCCTTTTCCACTGTAGATCTGGATCCAGACAGGCTCATTATAGCCCTTTCCCACTGTAGATCTGGATCCAGACTGGCTCATTATAGCCCTTTCCCACTGTAGAGCTGAAACCAGGCTGGCTCATTATACCCCTATTCAGCTGTAGATCTGGAACCAGGCAGGCTCATTATACCCCTTTCTCACTGTAGAAGTAAAACCAGGCTGGCATTTTACAAGAAAAATATCTTCTCATCCTAGATAGCCGATGTGCATGTCATGTTCTGCGGACTGAATTGTGTTAGTTAACAAAATGAATATATTTTCTGTCAAATTATGAAGATTAGTTAGGTAGCTAGTCAAAATTAACCAATTAATGATTACATTCAGTGTAGGCCTGTTGAGATTTGACAGTGCTTATTCTGAAGCAAAGAGAAAACTACAGTGTTTCACGAGAAATATTCAATGTAAAGAAACATCCGTTATAGTAGACAAATCAAGTGTGCTTGATGAAAATTAATGGCAAAATTTCCACACAGTGGAGATGTATTCACTATGTAATATGGCAGAGTCACAGCAAAAACACATCACCAGTGACCATGACACTGCGATCGCTTTCACGTGGCATCGAGTTTAATTAATGGTATTTACAGAATTTGAAACCTTATCCGCCGCGAAAGCCTGTTGATATCGACACTCGAGTCTTAGAGCTCAGTTCGCAGGCATTCGCACCGTAGCTCTCCAGGAGAGACGCCTCCTCTGTCTAAGATGCGCATGCTAGAAACATGATTATGGAACATTTCATCAAAGGGGGGGGTAATGTCCTCTTCTTCTGCTCAGCGCTCAGCAGCACGTACACTCTTCGTCGCTGGCTATTTTGCAGCCAATCAGCCGGCAGCAAACAAAGAGGAAAAACAACTAAATATAAACTGGTTGCTAATCTTTTTTATATGGCGCCCAGGCAGATAGTGGCGCTCTGAGTAACCGTCGATTCATTTCTGCGGCATAAATTGTACACATTTTCACACTGTAAATTGCATTAGACACTAAAATAAGGCAGACTATATTTGTCTGTTTTTAATGAGAAATGAGGAGAGGGCTTACCAGTGGCATAGTTATTGAATTACAGAAGGACATTGTGGGCTGTTGAAGTTACTAATTTGCTCACACATTTTTACCACTATGTCAACATTAAAAAAAAGGAAAAAAAAGGTGTATCTACATTACATTACATTACAGTAATTTAGCAGATTGGCACAGTGTATCTAAACTGTCAGAAGTTTAACAGCCCTCTCTAACAGATCTACAATACTGTCATGAAACCTGACACAACTATAAAGCTACACGTAGGCCCAACTGCAGCCATTTCTGGAGCACGCGGCCTAGGTGCAGTGTCGGGTACCTGCTATGAAACTGCAAGGTCCAGAAGACGAGCCCTCGCCCGCCTGATCATTAATTGTATTTTCTCTGCTCTGTCCCCCCCTGTTTGGGGCACAATTAGCAGCACTCATATGTGAGTTTGAGGTCTGCTGATGACATTACGGAGCATCCTCATTAGACAGCTGTCGCCCTCGGGGGAAAAAAAGAACAGCGGCGGTCCGCTGATGCCTTTTCCAGCTGTGCTGTCGACCGCGGGCGGCCTTCTTAGTATCGCCATTAAACAGGACCTGTCGCTGCCTGACAACTTTCATCATTTGGCTTTAACCCTAAACATGGCTCTTGCAAGGGAAAGAAGGACAGGCAAATAAAATAGCAAAGATTAAAAAATATAACCTCATGGGAGGGTAGCAGGGTCTTTTTTTTGTCAGATGAGTTTATTGTTGTACACATTTATAAACAGGGGGCTCTGTATGCATGTTTCTTCTCTCTTTTCATCCGACCTGCCTGTTTCCTGCTGTCTAAGCTTTTAGTTTCAGTTTTCAAAGCGGTTAAATTTTTGTGTTTTCAAACCACACTTAGCAGACTCTGCACTCTTACATTTGCAATGAAAACTAACGGTCGCTCTGACCAACAGATGTCCTTTGCTTTAATCTGTGCCCATATGATCGGATTTCACACCATTGGCGACTTGTGAATGAGTGAACGTCACCACAGCCTTTTCAGTGGTGTGTGCACGTTCAACGCTTCACTGTTCAACCGCTGCACACGCCTCATGGGAGCCAGAGAAGAATCGCACACCTGCGGGGTTTGAAGGCACGCCTTGATTCGATTGGCACAGTGTCACAGGGAGTGAATACCGGGCTCCCAGAAACCCACACAAATGAATATAAACACAGAGGGACAAACCACCATTTTAAGCGCCAGTACATACTGACCCCATGGCACAACATGACAATGGTCAATTCCTAACTGAGAAAAAAACATTTATAAGCCTTTCAAAAATATTCCATTTGTTATTTTTTAAAGTTCCACATTAGGATAAAATGAGCTAACATTTCAGCTATTGGGCATTCATCAGTGTGTCTACATGGTGCTTTACTGATTTTCTTGAACACGTCGTAGGTACTACAACAAGTGAAGAGACAGGTGGCAAATATAGATGATTTTCCTCTTTAGAGACTTGAGGGTGCAATGCAGAGAAACTGATTCAAAACTCTAGAACTGTTCAATAAAGACACTTTTCTGAGCTACATGGTTCTTTCTTCACACCTGTATTTCACATAATATTATCAAGACAGTTTTGGTGTTTAGTTTCGTTCAACCATTGCAACCTTCTCTGTGAGCATTCTATGCATTAAGCTCACAGAAGGAAGGATGCAGAAGCATGAGTGGAACACCAGGATCTATTTTGAGTTTAAAAAAATAATTAAAATAAAACGCTAAGAATGGCGTGATCCCATTTGGGGCCAAATTAGCAGGCATTAGCATAACGCTAAAATCTGAATTCCCCCTGCAGCTGTTGATCACCTGTGGTAAAAAATATATAGATGTATATACATACGTATCTGTCTATATGATGATTTACACTTATTCTGGAACGAAAACAGGCTTTCAGATGATAGCACTGGTGATGGTTTTCTAGACTGAAACGTTTTTGTCTTTCCAAATGCACTATTAAAAAGTTGCATTATATTTTCACACCTTTTGAATTTTTCTTTGTTTGGTGTGCGAGTATCTATTTTGTATAGACTTTCACTCTTTACCTACGCAACCATCAGACGATATGCTACCCTGGTGCAGATTTTTTGTTATTGCAGGGTTCTGTTAGGCCAAGACAGGTCAGACTCCAGGGCAGGGGATGGGTTCTCTGTATACGGGGTTATTTTAGTTAAACAGCACGGTTGAGAGGTGGTTGGAGTGGACACAACCAGGGGTTTCTGCAGTAATCCCCCACGCTGCTGCGCCTGCAGGCTCACTGAAACGCTCATGCCCGGCTTCTTGGGTCCCCAGCGGCCACACTTGTGGAGGGGTGGAGGTAACCCAAGCTGTAATCTCTGTGTAATGTAATCCACAGTCGGACAGTGTCGCGGCACAATGGCCATGTTGTAGTGGTGGGCTGAGGAGGACTCCTGCAGCCATTACACTCCGCAGCAGGTGTGAGAGGAGACACCCTGCCTGTTAGACAGAAACGGCCTCATGCTCTCAGTTTGTGTGTGTGTGTGTGTGTGTGTGTGTGTGTGTGTGTGTGTGTGTGTGTGTGTGTGTGTTTGTGTGTGTGTGTGTGTGTGTGTGTGTGTGTGTGGGGGGGGGGGGGGCTTTTGTGTTCATGCATGCATGTGCATTTTAAGATATTTATAAGTATAGTGTAATTTTTTTTTTCTTCTACTCATTTACAAATCATACACTTTATGAAATGATTATGAAACATTACATAATCGATTAAAATATGGCTGTAAATATCAATATGCACATTCTTTGGCCTGACACCAAAATTAAATGCCTCAAAGTGACTGTGGACGTACTGTATGAAAGATCTTTTAGGCCTGGATTCCATTTATTTTTTTCTTAAAAAAGGGCATGTTTATGGTTTTCTTTCAAAACAAAAAGTGACAGATTGGCTATACTGTATATGCATATATTACAATTGTACAGTTGTGTTGTCTGGATTTTATTGTGGAACGACAACTTTGTAATTTTACACAAAACAATTTCCAAAGTTGGTCATTTGATAATATGCTGCGAGGGATGGATAGGTAATTTGATTGTTATTGATGCCTGTGATCATCAATCCACCACTGAAAGTTTGTCTTCTGTATTGAAATGTGACAAATAAGTGTGCTGAGTACGCATTTCCTTGCACATAAATTAATTTGTGACGCACAGTCCAGTCTGGGTAATTATCTCCACACCCCTGGGGCCTTTGGGTCATGTTGGGGTGCAGATTTTGTTGACCCCGACTCGAGCCTGGGCAATGGCGTGCCTCTTTTGTCCCACCAGACAGCAGTGGCCCCTCAGGAGTCCTCAGCCCCTCTTGTCCGTCATCTTAGACAGAAAGAACATAAATGCAAGTCACCATGGAAACCTGAGAGTTGTTCTGTTGGGGGACACTGAGCCTCAGTGATGCGGCCAAGACTAACAGTACAGGTCATTGCACTCTATAGGCGGCGTATTACGCAGTAGAATGGCTCCGCGTGCCATGAGTGAGCTGCAATGTCCTCGTGTGGCGTGTACAGCGGCTGCTTGTAGCATTCCCGTTGGGATATTGGCGTGTGGCATGTCGAACAGCTTCACACGCCATGAGAACTGTGATATCCATGTGTGATGCTGTAGAACCTCACATGTTGTGTGCGTACTGACGTATCCAATATCCATGTGTGGTGTTTAGAAGGGCTTCGTATGTTCGTTTAATCCCGAGAATCTCACAAACAACTTTTTGCACTGTCATACAGTGCAAATTGCTTTGTTTTATGAATTTGAATAAAGTATGCGCAGACATGTTCAACATTCTCAACACTTTTGTAACATGGGTCCTGGAGGAAAATGTTTTGTTTAAATTCAAATAGGCTACTCAGGTCTTTAAAAACGTAATTTTCTCAAATAAACACATATTTTATTTGAGAAAATAGTTTTTTTCCCAAATGATTTGGGATTTAATGTGATAAAAGATATCTAGCTTGATATCCAGATTTTACCAAAATATTTGTCTATAATGTAGAACACTAGAAACTGACAGCAAAACGGACGCGGATTTTGCTGTTGGCGCTTTACGCGCATTGTAGGTAGGCTTATGTCCGAAGTGATCTATTTGCGCAAATACACAGGCACGGAGAGCCTTAAATTGAGATTTTAAATCTAAGCGATTAAACGTTCTACATTTCTAAACTGCAAATTATAGATAGTATGTAATATATATATATATAATCAAAACGGCGTGTTATTCTCCTTTTTTTATAATTTAGTTTTGTCTCGCGACAGTGGACCAATGGCCTACAATGAACTGATATAGAATTAAAACGGAGCTGCACCCTCTCCGTCGTTGGCGCGCTCTTTTGACCGTCATGGCGACCTTTCCGGTAGCCTATATATGAACTGCGTAGCGAAAAAATAACCAACGAAAGGCCAACGAAAATTCTCTTCTGGTGGGAAACGTAGCCTAATTTACCGGCTCACTCACGGGGAAACGTGCGTGGTTTAACTATTAAAATCATATTAGCCCACTCCGCCAATTGCCAGGAAACTAACAGCGTAGGCTACTTCTCTGCATTGTAAAACATGATGTTCGTTCAAAGCGTCTATTACACCTGATGTAGGCCTATCGGCTAAAACGTCAAGCAAGCTAATCTAATCAACATTTAATATATGATCAGACTCCAAATCAATATTAATCTAAATCAGATTATGGTATCATAAAATGAGCGAGACACCAGAACATAAAAAGGATGACAAGAACAAATAGTCCTTTAGGCTGGTCGTTTTGAATACTGTCCCAACAGTGTCAAGACTCCAAACGATTTTGCTGTAAGGCTGCCCTCTTCCCCTTGCACTCAAACATCTACACTACAGTGTGGTACTAAAATGCCTTATATAGGCTATAGCTTAGTATAATGCAGACAGTTACCGTGCTCGACTTAAATATGCTGTATTGAAATTTAAAAGTTGTATAATGTATAATGATGAGCATATATCTTTTACTAAAATAATAGAAAAAAAGCCCTGTGTTCCTATGTTTCTTTGTGGTGAACATAAGCACCTAAGCAGGAGCATAAGGACAAACCTTCTTCCACAGAAATATATGCATGTTAATGGACCGGGGGAAAGTTGCAGTTATTGATACGTAATAAGTGGGGAATTTGGGTGGTCTGTGTGTAATATATTTCTGCGGTGTCAGAACCTGGGCAATAAACAAGCTAGACCTTATTATCCGTGTGACCATTTCTGACAGGTGAAGAGATCTGATTAGGATGGCAGCTAAAATTGACCTGCAATTGCGACCTGGGTGGGTGGGGAGTCTAGGCTTTACGATGCGCCCATGTAACATGGCTGAGCACCAGAGGATGCATCACAGATGTGACCTGAACTGACTGGACTCTCCTGGTGAAGAGACACCACACCTCGCCCTGCCCTGCCCTGCCCTGCCTGCCCTCAGCCAGACAGACACAAAAACACAATCTGATGAATCTCTCACTCTCTCTGTCTCATATTTCTTGTAAAATATAGTTCTTTATGAGGCCATTCTTCACCACATACAAAATGCATACAAATTTAAATATATGGTGCTTTTGCCAAAGCTTTCTTGTGCAGATTTATTATTATTAAACATAGATTATTAAATTAAGATATGACCCTTTTTAAAGAGAAATAGATATCCTTTTTTTCTTTTCTTTTCCTGCTCTTTCCTGAAGAAAACTGGTTGTGGATCTGTTAGATTTTTACATACCATCCCATTTTCAACATGCCACCAAAAATCCCCATCTGAGAGAGAGAGAGGGAGAGAAACAGATAGAGAGAGAGAGAGAGTGAGCTGACCTCTTGAATGGACTTGAACGTGAGAAGGAAGTATGTGCAGGGTAAATATAAAGCCAGGCTTTACCAGGATCTGGGCTCTAATGCCTGTCAGGGTGTACATTACCTCTGAGTTCCGGAAAATTTGGGAGATTAATGTAAGAACGGAAGGACAGTGCATTAATTGTGCAACCAGATGTACAATGTGGTATTTACTGCCTCGCTGTCATCTTTTTCTGCCCTGCTTTTGATTAGTCATGTTAAATCAATCACAAAGCACCACAATAGATCCATCAGCAGTGATTTGGGACACCTCGTTATCCATTAATACATACAGTACATGCATAAATAACGTACATACACGCAAACGTTCATACATACTGTACATACGCACATGCTTCCTTATATTGATACACACACACACATCTATGCATCTATATATGTAGATTTTTAAGGCATTCCTTGTATTACACTCAAGTTTTGATAATTTCACATAAATAAATATAACTGAACATTCAGCACTTTTTACTGAAACATTTCACCCAGAAACACAATTTGACTTTTCATTTTTAGATGATGCACTTTCTTTATTTTAAAAGAAAGTGAATGTTAAACAGCGAATGGATTGCTTAAACTCAATCAGAGGAACAAGCACTTGCCATCATCCTAGCAAGCAGGCAAGCAGACCACAGACGTGCCATCCTTCAAGGTATTCTGACAGAAGCCTGGAATAGAAGAGGCTGTGCGCCTGTGTGTTCTGCAGGGCCCAGAGCTGGTTCTGCCCGGGTGGGACCGTGGGGGGATCCAGCGGCCAACATGGTTAGAGGCCCCTATCTGGCCTATCTGACTCAGATACAAGAGCAAAAGTGACTTCCTGGTCAACAAGGGCTCCTGAAGAACTGAGTGGCTAAGTGAGTAAAGGTGTGAGGTTTAATTGGACAAAAGTGTTCATCAACTCACTGCTACATAATGTCCTCCCAACAACACATCAGGTACCCAAAGGATACAATTTTCATCGGTGAGAGATACACCTTTCTCTTCCAGTCACCTTTCCATCAGTGAGAGATAGACCTTTCTCTTCCAGTCACCTTTCCATCAGTGAGAGATAGACCTTTCTCTTCCAGTCACCTTTCCATCAGTGAGAGGATAGACCTTTCTCTTCCAGTCACCTTTCCATCAGTGAGAGATAGACCTTTCTCTTCCAGTCACCTTTCCATCAGTGAGAGATACACCTTTCTCTTCCAGTCACCTTTCCATCAGTGAGAGATAGACCTTTCTCTTCCAGTCACCTTTCCATCAGTGAGAGATAGACCTTTCTCTTCCAGTCACCTTTCCATCAGTGAGAGGATAGACCTTTCTCTTCCAGTCACCTTTCCATCAGTGAGAGATAGACCTTTCTCTTCCAGTCACCTTTCCATCAGTGAGAGATACACCTTTCTCTTCCAGTCACCTTTCCATCAGTGAGAGATATACCTTTCTCTTCCAGACACCCTTCCATCAGTGAGAGATAGACCTTTCTCTTCCAGTCACCTCAACACAGCAATGCTGCAACAATGCCAAGGGTCCAAACTGGCAGGCGCCCTCAAAATACTAGAACATAAAATTAATAACTTTTTATTCATGTTTTTATCAGTTATTGAATAACTGATGTTGGGGCTCAATGTGAGATCTTTTCATGGGGACCAATATCCCTGGCGGTGTCCTTGCGTGGACACAATGCAATTAAATGTTGCTAGTGATGAGCTTTGGCTTGGGTATTGCCAAGTGTGTATAAATATTTTGTTGTCATTATTAGCAATGTAACTAAAGGTGTGTCAATTTTGTGTTTAAATGTCTCTCTCATTACTTTATTGCCTTTTCCTCAAATAAAGTTGTAAGTAAGCTCATATAAGGGTAATACATACGCTGGATATGGCATGAGGACCAGTAGTGGTTTTATTCAATAGAAATTATGATTGAACTGTAAAAAACAAATAACTTCTAACATTGTGTGGCTAAATGTATCTTAGTTTTGAAGGAACATTTGTTTACATTTTCTATTTTATAGTTCTGATGTCTGAAATCACTAAAGGGTACGGTGGCCCATATGGACGATCGTCCACCGTACAAGAGTGTCAATCCTTTAAAGGTGCATTGAGAAGCATTTTTCGAGTGCCTGTAAAAGTGTACACCAGCGCTCTGTGGTTGTTATGTCCACCATAAGCTTCCTGCTTCTTTTAAAACAATATCTTGAACAAAGAAATGTGTTTGTTCAGTCTAACAACAATGAACATTATCCTTTAAATAATAATAATATTATTATTATTATTATTATTATTATTATTTTAAAAAGCACACTGTAATTGTGATAGCTATGGGTTTTCTTGCATTATATATATTTGATTTACTTATACCCTCTTTTTCTAATATTTTCCACTGTAAGTAAATCACGTTCTTTTTTATTTTTTGCAGGTTGCAAATGTAAATTTTGTCTCTGTCCCTCAAAAATTCAAATGTTCTATAATGCTCTCTTTAAAGCATGGCTTATAGAAAATAAAACTCATAAAAAATGTTACATTAAATACAAAATAATAAGACCCATTTTTGTTTTTCTGTTTTGTCTTTCTGATTTAATCTTTTTCTATCGTAAACAATTTCACGATTCACTGGGATATCATCAATTCAAATGTTAGAAATTAAAGTTTGTGTACTTCTCTTCTACGACTGATTTCAAATGATACTTCAACATGTTGTAGCATATTAGCTGCATTACTGTAGGAGATGCCTATGTAAATATGTCAATTTTTTGTTGTTGGTTTTTTAGTTCTAATGTAATAAATAGTTAATAATGATAATTTTTACCTGAACCACTCAATCTTCACAACGATGTCGCAGGTAACAAATTACAAAGTAAATAAATAATAAACGATTCTAAATATTTTTTTAATCTTGTTAATTTTATTTCAAATGTACAGTGTGCGCACGCACTTTGGAAGCGCTTGGTAATTTCGGGAAGTTTTGGAAGTGGGATATTTTAACTCAATATCGCCATCTTTCGTTTCATCATCACTTAGTTTTACATCTCTCGTCGGCATAGATAAAGTCAAGTATATTGATGGTTACATAATTTTGTAACGTTAATGAAAATATGCCTTTTGTATGTCACCGTATAGGGCTACACTGTGAATTACCTGGTGAATGTGACGAGCCAAATGAAAAATATAATATTTAAAGAAACATTTTATTATGTAAATAAAGATTTTTTCATGTATTCCATGCACGTGGAAATTTTCATGTACTTTAGCCTTGAAAGACTTTGCATGTATGTTAACGGAAATAGTCCATTATTAACCCTATGCATCTACAAAAAATGCATTATTCAACAGTTTTGTCTAAAAAAAATAAAAAAATTATGAAGCTTTATTTTTTGGTTTCAGTGCATTTCACGGTAGTGAGTTTAGAAGTTTGTTAACTTTGAACTGAGCTAACCTTTACACTTTTAACGTTTTTTTGTGCTTTTTTGTCAGTAATTTTTAATTATTTGTGAATGCATTATGTGGAGAAACAATGTATGTATAAATAGACTAAATAAACGGTACGATCATATTTTATGTAGGCTATACGTCTATCTTCAGTCAAATCAAAATACTATACAGCCAAAATATAAATTTATAACTTTAACAAATGTATGACCTAAATATCAAATTATGTTCTGTAACATGCTTTTAAAAAAATAAGACAGTGAAAGTTTAGATCACATCTCGGTAGGATATCTGATCCATATTGAACTCAAACTATTTTAGAATTGTATTAACACTGTATGTTTTACTAGGCCTACAGATTATTTTAAACATGAAGCTTTACAATAGCTTACAAATCTTTTTAGTTAAACTTTCTGTTAACTTTAGTTAAACATCTGTCTAACAGGATGTTAGTAACCATTTTATATATTTTTTAAATTAATATAACGAAATTTAACTTTAATATTTAATTTGTATCTTATCGTGCTATTAAAGTTTTGATGATGGTCATTTAAAGTTCCGTGAAATTGCTCACAGCGTGACGTGAGCGAAGACTCCTCCCTGCTCTCACTCTGCGTCTCCATTGGACAACCGAAAGAACTCTCCGAAGCCAAAAACACGCCCCCGAGTCGCGAGCTAACATATATACAGCCCAAACATTACAATTGATAAGTACCGAAATGGTGCATTCGTAGCTGCACTCAGAGACAGACAATCAGCGTCTCTTTTGACAAGTCGTCCTTCTGGGGTAAAACGGACCATTCTATAACTGTTTTGTTTAAAACTTTTAGTTCAAAGAAATAACATAGGCCTATATGCAGTGATTAGGTTAACAAAAAATACAATCCAAAAAGAGACAGAAAAAAGTTACCACAACAACTACACGTTTATCTGGAGTTTGAAACAGAAAGCAATGGAGCTGTCGGATATCCCTTTTCCAATCACCTCCGCAGATGACTTTTACGACGACCCCTGCTTCAACACAAGTGACATGCACTTCTTCGAGGACCTGGACCCGAGGCTGGTTCATGTGGGCCTACTGAAGTCGGACGATCACCATCACAACGAAGACGAACACATCCGCGCTCCGAGCGGACACCATCAAGCTGGTAGGTGTCTCCTCTGGGCGTGCAAAGCCTGCAAAAGGAAAACCACAAACGCGGACCGCCGGAAAGCAGCCACTATGCGGGAGAGGAGGCGGCTCGGCAAAGTCAACGATGCTTTTGAAAACCTGAAACGGTGCACATCCACAAACCCAAACCAGAGGCTGCCTAAAGTGGAGATTCTCAGAAATGCCATCAGCTACATCGAGTCCCTGCAGTCCCTGCTTCGGGGGCAGGACGAGAACTACTACCCGGTGCTGGAGCACTACAGCGGGGACTCTGACGCATCCAGCCCACGGTCCAATTGCTCAGATGGAATGGTGAGTAGGCTAATACAGATTACAGTATTAAACGGGTATCTGAACATAAGACTAATGTTTTAGATACAATAAATGCCTCTATTAGTTGATTTGAGGTGGTTACACGATCTGTAATTAAAGGCCAACTATTGCGTAGTCTCTGCGTATCCTATTCACCGAAATAGCCTAACCTCTGTAATGTGTATTTGTTTATTTAGTAAACATCCAATTATTGACCAGAAATTTAGAAATTATAGTTTTGGAAACAGTACATGTATCTAACTTGATGTTGACAGAAAACTAACCAGCTTGTTTTTTTTAGATGGACTTTAATGGCCCAACATGCAGGTCAAGAAGAAGGGACAGCTATGACAGCACCTACTTTAATGAAACGCCAAATGGTAAGTGTGAATGAAGAACTCCATTGTGACAGCTCGCCTACTGTATAGGAATTACGAACTTTCCCCCTAGTTTATGATGTGGAAATAAATTTACTACTGCTGTAAAATGCTTAACAGTTACACTTAACAATTTAATATTATAATGACATTTGACACACCACATGTGAGTTAGTCAAAACTATGAAAGAACAAACTGGGGGCAGACTCTTATTTATTTATATATTTATTTTACTTTCTACAGATTCCAGAAGTAACAAGAATTCAGTCATTTCCAGTCTGGATTGTCTGTCCAGCATCGTGGAGCGAATTTCGACAGACACCTCCACCTGCCCCGCATTACAAATCCAGGAAGGTTCCGATGGCAGCCCGTGCTCTCCCCAAGATGGATCAATCCTGAGCGACCCGGGAGCAACTGTCCCGTCCCCGACCAACTGTTCCCAACCCCGTCATGACCCAAATCCCATCTATCAGGCGTTATGAAGTGTCCTGGTGATTCACAAAAAGAAGACCCCCGAACAAACCAAACATTCTTGAACACAGGTATATTTCTTTAAAAATCATAAAGGAAACATGGACTGGGTTACAACGTTGCTGACAAAAAAAGAGATACTGCGAAGTTTCCAATATTTTGTTTCCAACAATAGAACGGTTTCCAATTCCTTAAAGGCAAAGTATCCAGATTCAAGCCATGTAAACCTGTTTATCCCAGACAACGTGTAAAATTTGTAGATCCATGTTATTTATGTTGTTAATGTATTTCTGTGTTTCGTAATTATACCAGCATTGGGTGACCGGTAGCATGCTCTTTGACTTGGCCTGACACGGGCTACCAAAGATAAAATATAAGAAAACCGAAAGAATATTCTTCCTGCGCCTTACACATTGTTCAGTATATCATGATTGTGGTTGTTAAGGAGAAAAAGCCAAACAAATCTAATCTAGAAAACGAGGACCATTTTTGTACATTTGTAAATGAGGGCTGCTTAAAAATCAAACAAAATGTTTAAGTATTTAATGTTGCTTGTTGATAGAGACGCTTGGTTTGTTGTGTCAGATGTTTAACTTTATATTTATATATCTTTAAAACTGAGTGAATGTTAACGTTTTAATAAAGAAACCAATGTGGCTATTTATATAAAATTCTGTGTCATTGCTGTTCATGTTTGCCAGTGGATATTTCAATGATTGAACAACAACAATAATAATTATAATAATCCTGTTTTACAAGGAGTCGAACACATACATTTAAAATGGCTTATTCGTCTAGTTCTTCTTCGGGCATGACATTGGGACATTTGTTATGCTTCGACCGTTTTATAAAACTTACACTGCTTGTCACAAATTTAAATTGCACAAATTGGTTGAGCAGAAAAAAACGAATTATATTCTGAAACGCAAAAAGGTAAAAATAAAATGAAAAAATTAGATCCTGCCGGTATGTTATGGTTTTGGTTCAAATAAGAAAGAAAACATCGGTAATATATAATCCACTTTCAAGATCTTATTTTGGTAATATTTGTCTTAGTCTTTGAGAAACAAATATCAGCATGTAGGCTTTTGCATTAAACCTTATTTATGAAGTAAAACATTTTTATTATTATTTTTGCACATAAATTGACTCATTGACAGAAAAACATTGTTTGAGAGTCGTACATTAAACACTTTGTGATTGTATGAGTGGCTAAACGGCACAAATTAAACGCATTCAAAGAATATTATTATTTTTAAATGATTGTTTATGCAATTAAACTAAATAAAAAAATATGAAAATGCTTAGCGAGCAGGCTGGAAATTTGAATATGACTATTGAATTATATATTTTCAAAATGTTATTTTTTTTGTAACAATAGGTTAATTCGCTGGTAATCTATTAAAAAAGCTTCACGTCAAAGATCAGTGCGTTCGATAGCTTTGAGAGAACTTTTATTTGTAACAATTTTTTAATCCCAATGCGAATTTTTACAGAAACCTTGTTCCTCGTGTAATACACAAAATACGTCTATATTCTGCAATTGGATAAAATCATCAGGATTATCAGGAATTGCATTATTCTAAGACAAGATGAAAGTGATATGGCCTATTAAAATTATTTATTGTTTATTTTTAGCCCAGCAAATGCCAAATGTTCTCGCACGGTCCATGGCTAATCTTCCCTCAACGTTCTATGAACATAGACAAATGTACAATAGTCTCCTGACTTCAGCAATAGGTTCAAATGCCAAATGTTTTCATGGACATCAGTTTATCATGTTTGAATCATGACTGTTTTTCAGTCAGCCTGTAGTCCAATGCAACATGGAAATAATAATAATAATAATAATAATAATAATAATAATAATTTTTATTATTATTATTATTATTATACATGCTTCGATTGGGTATTAAATTGAAGAAAAGTTTGATGGAATCTCGGCGAGCTATTTTAGCGGGAGTTGATGTAAATCTCATTTGTGTTCACACAAGCAGTCGCTGGGTTAAATTAACGCTCTCCCATTAATCTGACTTCATACTTATGCTATTGTGTCCACGAACCAAGACGACAAGGTTACAAAGCCAAAAAGATTTAATAATACACAATAATCTGCAGTATTATCAAATTACCTTAGCCTAATGCACGTTAGGGAAATGGCAAATTTACTAAACATTCTAAATTATATTGTTTTACAGCGCCTGATTAATTTGGACGTGTAAGCTTGTTTCACATCGTTCTATGGAGTACCCGGAATCAGAATAGACCGTCATAAATTGCCAAACTTAGGTTATTTTTTTTGTATTTGACCTCTTGCCACATGCCTTTTCCGTCCAGGAAATAGGCAACAGCAGCTTTATGGGATCAGTAACACCCTCTTGTGGGAAGATGAAGTAATGCCACTTCGTACAAACGCAATACTTGCAGACCTGTTTTTTTGTTGCAAAAAACACTATTTTTGTTCTTTTCCACAACTGGGAATAGTCCTTGAAGGAATTAGAATTAGTATAAAGGTGTTAATCATATACCTGAATATCTATAGTCCTTTCTGGTGCATGTAGGTTCTTTCACAGCCATAGGGCCAGGGAGAAGACGAGGTGAAGTTGAGTGTTAGAAGCAAAACCTTATAAAATTTAATATTAGTTGCCACGTATTTGACGGTGTAACGCTGGTATATAATCAAGAGGCAAATTGTTTAACACTATAATTATGATCACACTTTGAGGTCATAAAATGATCAAGTCAAAATGATGGTATTTCAGAACTGTCCATCTAAACTAGTTGACTGAATCGAGTTTAATAAAATAATTTGCCAGGTGTAATAAGGCTCTTGAGTATATTTAATCTCTAAAAAATGTAAGTCCTATTAAAAAGCCCTTTTCTACCCACCATTGCATTTATTTAGCTACCCAGAGCAGCAGAGGTGGAAAGTCCAGGGGTCAGAAAGTAAAAGTCCTGCCTTGTTTTTCTTCCACCCATGAACTAAACCAGCTGATTTCACTAATTAGTTTGACCTCCTGGCTTAATAATTGCACTGATTAGAAAATCCAGGTGATTGGAACAAAAAACTGGGGAGGACTTTTACTTTGTGAACCTGGACCTTCCACCTCTGCAGAGCAAACGTCTCCGTACCGTCAGTGTGGATAAACATAATCAAGATTACGCAATTAATTAAAAATTAATCTTGTATGCAAACTCTTATGAAATGTTCACAACAAAATAACTTCTGCCAACTGGGGTAGACTAGTGATGCATTTTCTTTTTTATCTTGTTATAAGCAAACTTTATAAAAGGTACTAAGTGTGTGAACATTTTTATTGTAAGCTGTATAATTCTAGAGAGACACACTGACTCACCCCATCTAACTGCTCAATGTATTATATCCCATGTGAGCAAATAAAATCCACATATTTTAGATTTAAATTTATTTTAATCAAAGTGATTTAGCAAAATATCATGTTTTTTTTAAAGATGAGTAACTAATCTGAAATGTACCTAAGTACTATCAGAAGGGAGCGGCCATGTATCTTAACCCGGTTCCCCCATGCATCTCATAATATGGTTGAATAATCTTTAGTGGCTCAGAATAGCCTAGCCTGAGAAAATGAAGATTAAAAATTGTCATACCTTCTGTAGATGTCATTTTTATTTTACTCTTAACAAAGGAATACAAAAACTTTAAAGTACATTCATACGAAGAAGGAGTTTTATTGAAATTTGAACAATAACTGATCAGCAGACAAGGCAGAAACGTCACACTTTATTTACAAAAATAATGAGAACCAAACAACAGTCCAGGGTGAGAAGGCACAATTGCGGCTATTTCTATGACAACTGCTAATAGCTGTTAAAGTGGACTTAACACCATAACACCAATTAGATGGAAAAACGTCAAGAACGGTGAGTCGTTTGCGTGCCGTGGTTCTAGTCGTAGACTGGGTTGCTGTGGGGGGCTGTTGTCCCCTATCAACGTGGTCCAAGTTCCAGGCTGCAAGATGGGTCCACGCTGGAGCTGAGGCCTGTTCCACTGGAGGCTTACTTTCTGCGCCGGGCGGCGGCTCCCTTCTTGCTGCTGTAATGCACCAAGCATGCAAAAACAAGCAGGTGAGACCCGCTGCTCACGCTGCACGCCTCTCAGCGTACCTACAGGCACTTGTCTGCTTTCTACTGCAGCTATTTGTGGGAGTAATTGCACATTATCAGTGGCGTTGCCTGTAAGAGCACTATCCACACGCTCATTGCGATCCGCGACGAAGAGTCCGGCCACGCGACCTTTGTCGCATGTCTCTCCCTCTCTCTCGCTCCCATTCTTCCTGTCTCTCTACACTATGCTGTCCGATAAAACTGAAAAGCCCTGAAAAATTTGTCCCATTGCTACAAGTCAGTCGATACATAAATAGGACTGATCTATTGTGCGGAGGCTGCTGGCTTCAATCTGACGAGGATTTACTGGTGTGTAATGAGTCAACGGATGTCTTGCCAACTGTGACCCTTCCTCCCTGGCTAATACTGTAGCTAATTATATGCTACCCCACAGGGGTTAATGGACATGGCCGGGCAGTACCGGAATCACCAGGACTGGATTCCAGATGGTGGGACATATCACTGCATTACATTTGACATGACTGTCACGGCTACACTCCACACTTGAGATTTAGTTACCCTGGTTACACTTCTACACAGCTAAAAAAGGAGGAAGAATGACAGGTCAAGGTGTTGATGGATGATATTTTATGAAAATGTGTTTTATCGGAGCATTGCCTATTCTGGAGAGCATACAGACACTCTCATGTCCTCTGTGCTTAAGTGCAAAAAGTTATTAGATAAATAAACTAGCTACCACTAATTATTTGCCACTGTACATCATTATATTATACATGTAGTTGTTTCTGAAGATTAGTACAAACTTCTATCAGGGAAACATAATTAAGTCAATAATTGACTTAACCCTTTGAAGAGCAGGTTTTTTGGAATGTTTTTTCAAAATTCTAAGTCAGTGTTCTAGAACCCTGTTGCTTTCAATTACCAGTAGTGATTCTTACTTCAGCATTCGAATGTTCAGTTAAGGACATTCTAATGTTATATTTGTGATCTTACACATTATAGGATTAATTAAAGACAATAACTGAAAGAGATAAGAAAAGGCATGCAGGTTCCCCATGCCACACACAATGCAGCACTTACCGTAGTATTTTACCATCAAATTACAAAGAAGCAGCTATTCCATGTATCTTCCATAGGCCCAGGTCTGGTGTCATGGAGATTCATGCAATATTTTTCTCTTTGGAAAAATTAAATGTCCCCACACACCTTTTGGCTAAGGGCCCTTGATCGCCCATTTGAAAGTGCACGCGCAAAGACAAAAGGCCACATAAACAATTAAGAACACCATCTGAGTTTATGTGGAACAAATAAATAGCAGAAAATTGCTTACAGAAAGCTTTGCCAACACAAAGCTTGCAGCAAAGCTATTCAAAGAAAATTTAGCTGTTGTATATTTTCTTTGCGTTTAAAGGGGCATACAAGACGACAAGACATCGCAACACAGAGCGTGTAGACCATAGTTTCTTGCCATTGCATCACAGGGAATGTGATGTAAATGTGTTAGGTACCTGTTGCTTTGCAGTGTATACTAATTTACAGCTTGGATATGGACATCTTGGATATGGACAGGTCATTTTGCACTAAAAGTCCTTGATCTTTAGGGTAAACGGCAGTTAAGGGGTCAAGTACAATGGAAATGTTTTATTTGCATATTTGGTCAATTTGCATAGCATTATCCCTTTACAAAAATGTTCTATATGACATCTGTGAATCTCACAGAATCCTATAGCAAAATGTCTGGTTGATTGTGACATCTTTGTAAGGTGAAGCTGAAGCTAACAGTGAAGCTGCTAACACACACTTCAGAGCTCTCGTGTCAAGGTAATTAAGTGTACATGGATACGGATGTCAGCTAAGCGCTCTGTTTAAAGCACAATGTGTTAATTTAAACAACGAAAAAGGCATTTCTCAGGAAGAGGCTAAGGGCCTTTTCCCTCTGGACAAGAAATGCGCCAGATTCCCATGCTGCTATCTGGGCGGGACAGATGGTTGAGTTGGGTGATGTGAGCGAGGCTACTTACTGTTTCTGCAGCTCATCAATGCGGTTTCTGAGAGAGACGACCTGCGAACAACACAGGGGCTCAAGTTTAAAAGGAGTGCAGGGCATTACCTTGTGGAATCCCGGCCCTCACCTGTGAGAGCACCTCTCTCTCTCTCTCTCTCTCTCTCTCTCTCTCCGATGGGTGCTGTCTGTGGATCAAAGCCTGGAAACCGAGGCTAAAACACACCCTCCGTGCTCTCTGGTTGCTCTCAAACTCTATAGGGTAGAATTATTAGCCCTCATTGGCTGAATGGCCTGTTCTCATCAACAATTCTAATTTCTCGTGTTCTTTTGTGAGACGATGTAATGTCGAGGATTCCTCATTAAGAATACATAGCGGTACATTCATTTAATGTCATTTTTCTATGAGAAGCCTTGGTTGGGTGTGTTTGGCCTGTGTTTCCATCCCATTGACAGTAGGAGTCTGCAGGGACAGAGACCTTCCCTAGCACCAGAAGATCCGGGAAAGATCCCGACTGTTGGGCGCTGCCAGAAGGGTGAAGTCCTTCGGTTTGACCCTTAGACTGTACCAAGTCACTTACCTGTGGAGCCTTAGTGTCTGGGGGCAAAAAGGTGCCACAAACACAAGCGCCAAAGAGAAGGTGAAGACCGGAGCTAGTCTGAGTCACTGCTGTTTTGACTCTGTCCAATTTACCTAGTTAACCAAAAAAAAAAAAAGTAAAAAAGAAAAAAATAGAACTGAAGAAGAGAAAAAGCCCGTCGCTTTAGAGTTCTCTGAAAAACTTCAGACAGGAGTAACATTAACACTGACGCCTAAAGATGCTGCTGTCAGTTCCGTCTTCCACTGCTTGACCTTTCACCTCTCATCAGATGCCGGCCTTTTTGCCCCATTTCGATGGTCCCCTTCTATTGTCCCATGCAGGCAGACCATGCGCTCCAGGCCTTGGGCTCCTGTCCCACTTTACTTACAATTTACTCAGCTCCTCCACTCTCTTACGTAGTGTTGTAACCTGAAGGAGATCAAATCACAGCTGCGTTCAAATATTAATTAAGCGTACGGTCGCGCGAACATCAGGACTTGCCCTTCACTTTACATAAGAAATGGAAACTTATCTCTTATTTTTTTCTGTTCCACCTGCGATTCTACTCACGTAAACACATCGGTCTATCTCCATAAAATTAACGAACACAGTTCATTAAACACAGCTGTGCTCTTGAGTGGAAAGGTTAAATTAGAGATATTTATTTTACAACTAAAACCGATTCTTGGATGGATTCTTTGTTTGCAAGTAAAACCGATGATTTGATCGATGATTGTTGTCAGATGTGCAGTTTTTTTCTTTTACCGTGACACTCATCATTCTGGTGATGCCGTCTTGCTGCATAAACGCCATTCATTCATTAGGTGGGATACAGTAGGTAGGCGTCTTCTGTCTTCAGAAAATTTATTTTACCCAGTCAACTTCTTTTAAATGTCAGGGACATGAGTATTGAGTGATTATGTTCAACAGGAAGGTGGGGAAAGGCGGCAGGGTTCTTACAAATCACATCAGTTGCACAAAATAATCATCATTCGGTACAGTACAGTCAGACAGATCATTTAAAAGGTCCAATTCTCCCCAGCAGGGAGCGCACTCACCTCATACTTCTGTCTCTTCAGTTTCTCAATGTGGTCAAACTTCTCAGACTCCAGAGTCTCCATCCAATCCCACAGTTCCTTAGCCTTTTCCCTGAAACACAGCAATGGAGAGACGGGTGAGCAGAACTCCCCCTTGTCCAGCCCCCCACACCCCACAGCTACTCAGGGACCACAGCCAGAGGATTCGGGATTCGGGGGAACCTCACTTCAGTTTGTCCTCGTTCAGATGGTCGATATTGAGAGGCTTGCGTCTGTCAGCCAGGATCTTCTTCTTCTTCTCTCTCTCAGTCTGCTTCTTCCCTCTCTTTTGGTCAGCCTGCACTCACCATGGCAAAGAGGAAGACGTCACACATCTTCTGACATCGTGGATCAACATCATAGCACGCATAACTAACATCCGCCTTCACATTCTCCCTTAATAACTTTGAAATGGCCTACGTGGCCTGTAGATCTATAAGTGTGTATAGCTTGATCAGCAGATCGTACGGAGGACTGAGTTCACCTTCTGCAGATAGCTGCTGTAGGTTGAGCCCATGCTGGTCAGGGCCGACTTCTTTTTCGCTTCATCGTCAGCCTTCCTCTTGGCGTCCGCCTCCTCCCTCTTCAGCCTCTCTTCCTGTGGGAGTGATTCCGACAAAGACCGTCAACACCAAACGGGCGAGGGGGAAGCACAGTGAGTGTAGGAGAGGGTGTGAGCTTCTCAGACACCGACCTCACGTCTCGCTTGGCGCTCTTTATCCTTCTCAGCACGGACCCTTTGCTGCTCTGCCCTTTCGGCCCTGCGCTTCTCCTGCGGGCAGACACACACAATGGTGGCACTGTTACACCACGAGCCACCAGAGGGAGCCATTAATAGCACGTTTGCGAAGAATGGGCAGCTCACAATTCTCGCTTTGAGAGCGATAATGTCCTCCTCTTCCTTCTTTCTGCTCTCAAAGTGAGCATCGATCAGCCCCTGCAGCTCAATCAGATCTTTGTTCTGACGCTTCTTCTGGATGTCCTGTTAGGGCCAGAGAGGATCACTGTGTGGGTAAGAGTTAGCAATGCCACCACTGCTACTGGGCCTCTGCTGTCCAACATACTGTGGAGACCAAAAGAACCAAAGCTGTAGTCGAAATGCAGCTTTACTCACATCAAAGTCCACTTTTTCACCCTCTGGGAGCTTAGGTGCACTGGGCCTGTGGAGAATCGAACGCCGCCGTGTCATTAGTCCCTTAGCTACAAAATGTACTTTCTATCCACGTGTGACTTAAGATTAAAGAATGTTTGGTGATGCAAAAGAGCGCTTCTGCGACTGCACGGTGTGCAGACTACGCGCGCACATAAGCAAATCCATGAACATGACTTCAAACGTATGTCTGAAACTGCAGTCTGTTCAAAATAGAGGTCTGTTGAAAAAGATTACTCACTTGAACTTTGGCTTCTCCTCTGCCGAGTAGAGTAGAGTAAAGTAAAAAAAAGGGAAAGGGAATTGATAGAAGATTAGAAATCTGCATACTTAAGACATGAAGGCACTCGAAGCTTTCAGGCAACGCATTAAATGCAGGTTTTAGTTAAATTATTGAAAATGTAGTTCATTTAGTGATGTATTTTATTTAAACCATAATTCAATTTCAAATTATGATTTGAAACACCAATTAGCAACATTTCAAAAATGAAGTTAAAGGTAATAAACACCAATTTTTACCTTTGATTTAAGGTTATTGTTATTACATGTTAGCGGTAGTACTCAAGAAAGTCCAAATCTATAAACTGTAACATTATGCACCTTACAGAAAACTGCACACATGACACATTCATAGATACTCATGAGTATATAAGTACTTAATTATCCACATCTAGTGGGGCCCACAGTATTATTGTCAGAGAACAGATTAGGAGAAGTTACAGCTAAAGTCAGGGTTCAGTACACCAGCCAAAATGTCATTATCCACATGGATGATTCACATTAAGTTTATGCCACAAAAAAAAAATATATATATATTGGCAAGGATAAAAAAAAAACAGATTTGCTGTCTTTGGCGAATTTTCTTTTCTTAGTTTTTTTTTTTACAGGATAAGCTTTTGGCTTGACCCTCACACTGCAGAAACACCAAACAAAACAACACCCAAACGAAAGTGTTTCCTCGAAGGAAACGCAAACTACCATCTTGTTCTCCCTCCTCGACTGGTTTGGCGCATGTCATGCGGAAGAGAGAAGCAAAGAAACGATGAGCTGTCGGGCGGGGTCACTGTGCAGTGAGGTCAGCATTCATATTCTTTCACCTTTTTTTTTTTTTTTAACACTTTGGCATGCCTTCATCTGCAGATATCGGACACCTAGATTGTGGCTCTCCCTGAACTCAGGTGTTTAATTTTGGTGTCAGCCAAAATGGCAGTGTTTTTCTACTCCTCAGACTGAGGAAGATACTGGCTAGAAGAGATTGTATTTGACCAACAGTGCAGGCATTGTCTCAGAGCAGTGAAACCTCAAATGCCTGTGACAGCTGCCGCCATACCAATCACAAATGCATACGAGAAATTGGATAAACATACCTTCCTCTTCAACGACTTCTGCATGCAGCAAGCATTGAAAGCGAAAGCAAAATAGGCATCATTATTGACACATTCATGGAGCTTTGTACACGCATGGTGAGGTGGCACAACTTTAGATTCACTCATCAGCACAGCATGGCTGAGCGTTGAACCAAATTGGGGTGTTTTTTTTTCATAATCTTTATTTATTACTGTTTTTTTTTTTACTTTGTGCATTTCGAAGTAGAATCTCAAGATCAATTATCAGACTAAAAACAAGTAGAATGGTCGTATAACACCCCAATATGAAACGCCTGAAAGGCAGTTAATTTTCTAATATTATTTTCAATGTAACATTTTTGTACCAAAATGAAAAAGTGTTCATTGAGTTTGGTAACTCAAAGAGGACAGAAAAATGGCTTGAAGGGGCAAAGCCTTTACTCTGGCCACACCCAATCAGTTATACCAAAATCAGTGCATTCTCAGTGTGAATTATCAAGAAAAAGGTGGACATTGAAAATGATTTATTACATTTTAGTTTATCCACAACAATTTATATACACAGATTATATTCTTACATACAATCCGTTTAGACAGCTGGCTATTTATACTAAAACAATTTAGGTTAATAGTTAACCCTCATATAATGTTCGGGTCAGTTTGACCCTGTGAAATGTTGTCTATTAAAATCCAGTTAGCCTTATTTTTTCATCTTCACACTATATGATTTGTTGGGATTAAATAGTAAAACATGCAAAAACCATAATGCAATGTTTTCAAAAGTCCTGTAACGAGTCTGTATGCAAAGGTGTTGTGTGGGGTCATTTGTGGGGTAGCTGTATAAATTTAATTACATTTTTTTACCTCAGATTTTGTGTGGGTGATTCTGGTGGCACTTTCCCATACAGGTTTTAAACTTCACAAACGTTTACTTACCTCAGGGTCTAGATGTTTCATCACAGATTTTTAATAATTAGGAATAAAATGGTAGTTAATTGGGAGGCACACAAAAGGTGACACAGAAAGAATAAAAATATTTGTATTTTAATACTTTGGTGTCAGTGTAAACTTATGGGGTCAATTTGACCCCAAGCATAAAAGGCGTCATACAATGTCAACATAATATGAGGGTTAAGGGTACAACAGCAGTGTTATAACTGAGGTTCAAATCCACAGTCTTTGAGTTAAAAGCCCAGTTCCCAAGCCAAGATACTATGCTGTCACTACAGAAATGAATACTACAGGTTTATCCCAGAGGTTTGTGTGACCACAAATATAAGGTATTGTAATAGTTGTTGTTCAGTAAACACATTTGTTGCTTTTTTGTCCCTTTTGAGATTTACCAACACAAATATTTTCAATAACAACATAAAAACAGTTTATCAGAAAACATTGTTTTGATATTGTATTGAATGACATCAGGGCTCAAAGGACAACCCATAGATGTTATGAAATCTCCCACAATTATGAATAGCAAACCTTCACTTGGCATAGCCACGCTGAAAGGATTGCGATAACTTTGGTCATACAGTTGCAACTTGACAGGTTTTGGAGGTCTGTAACTGTTGCTTAAAAGTGGGAGATTGCACACAGTGAGGGCCCGTGCATATCATTAAGGTAGAGGGCATGGCCAACTGCAAAATTAGTCTACTCCAGAGTCTCCAGGAAGTGCATCAAAATCACATTGCGGAAGCAGGTTCTGACCAGTAGCTAATGCACTCTGTGGAGGGGAGGCGGGGGGGGGGGGGAGAGCGGGCAGTGTGTGTGTGGGGAGGGGGGGGGGGGGGATGGGGGTTTGGCATATACACGGTATAAACAGTGATGCACTTATACCCGTGAATAGGCTCAGGTTTCTCCGTAGTGGTCGGTTATGAAGAGGAGGTACCTCCAATGGTAGTGTTGATTTAGAGAAGGCTACAGGTATGAGGACTGGTTATAAGTGGATCTCCCTGGGCTGTGACAGGCGGAGTACACTGCTGACTTGGGAAGGATGAATGAATACCCATGCCACATACCTTCTTCCACTTCTGGCTCAGGCTCTGGCTCTGGCACTGGCTCTGGCTCTGCTTCAGGCTCTGGCTCTGGCTCTGGCTCTGGCTCTGCTACAGGCTCTGGTTCAGGCTCAGGCTCTGGGGCCACCTCTGCTTCAGCTTCTGCCTCAGGGGCCACCTCAGGGGCCACCTCCACTTCCTCTACTACCTCCTCGGCTGCAGCTACGGGAGGTCACGCAGTAAAGCCACCAGGGGAAAGGAAGGCGTTTCCGAGGGAGATTAAATGCCACAGAGAAAGAGGGAGAGAGAAAGATAATGGCAACGTTAGCACAGAAAAAAAATTATATAAAATGGAGGGAAAGTGACCGTGAGGACAGCTTGGGGGTGAAGAGTGCAGCAAGCAGTGAGGAGGAAGAAAAGATGTCAGTAATATAGAAGGAGAGAGACAGAGAGATGTACATTAAATACTGAATGGTGGTTTCCTACATACCAGAGATACCTAGGTTGAAAATGTATCACAAGGCAAAACAAGATATTTTAGGGGGGAGAAAAAATCCTGGCAGTCTAATCCCAAACTGACTGATTTGAGAACCGTTATATTAATTTGTCACCCACTCAAATCAGATATCACCCTTAACTTGCTTGTGTTTGACAGCCATTAAAAAAGATCGGAACAACGTTAATGTTAATGTGCAGTAAGCATATCTTTTGAATTAACAGAAGGCAAAAACAGAAGTCTTGTGTCCAAAAACAGGGAAATGGGATGTCAGATCATCACTGAGTAAATGTGTAGGCTTATTTCATCTCCCTGTGAAAGGCCAAGACTTGTGTAGTTATGGTAACTCATAGAAGCAGCAGGGTGTGAATTTCTACCTGGGGTTATGACCTTGAGTCACTATGCTGAGGCTGATCTTTTAAGAGTGAAAGCATGGGGTTATTATGGAAAAAGAGAGGTTGTGTGGTTCAACAAAGAGGACTAAATCATCCAGCAATACAGGAACACCAAAAGCAAAGAAATTCAGCACCAATCAAAGGGACATGTTATGCAGTCAGACAAAAGATGGATCACATCACACCTCCAAATATTAGGCTTTAAAGATCACACAGAGGCAGCATGACATGTATTTCATATATATATATATATATATATATATAAAAAGAGAAAACTAGGATAAAAATATATAATGTAAAGCTCTACATTATATAGCTTTACATTATATATTTTCATCCTAGTTTTCTCTTTTTTCATGTTTCTTCATCTTGCCGACATCAGCACCTCTTTGACGTACACAGGTTTGTGTACAATACTTTTCTTTATATATATATATATATATACACACACACACACACACACACACACACATACATACAGTATATACACATTGTCCCTTGTGTGTCCATATGCAAAAGGTTTGTAAAAATAATATATGATTATACTTGCAAAGTTTTATAAAAATCTTATATGTTTATTAGTATTATATTATATATTTGTATACAATTTTTATACAATCTCTCAATGTTTTTTTATAGGGAGTACCATGTATGTCATGGAACTATTCAATTTTAGAGAAATGTATATGATAGTTCTCTACCACATATTTATAAGTTTTGTATATGGCATATGTGATTTTTATAGGAGTTTTACAGACCTTTTGCACATGGGTGGGAGAGCATAACATTATGTGTATACTGTACAAAACAATATTCTTGTGAAAATGTGTCTTCAAACAAACCAGATATTCCTATTTGCACAAAGCAGGAACAATAAAACAACAGAGTTACCGAGATAAAAAAATGTAATAAAATAAGTTAACTGACATGCCACAGAGTTGGGGATAGATACTGAAGGAGCAAAGCAGGCATCGTCAAACACATTGAGAATTAAGAGTGAACAAAGTAGACAAATTAGTATCATTCCTACAGATGGGAAAACGGCTTGAATTCTCTGTTTTTTTTACCTTCCTCTGCGACTTCTTCATTTTTCCGAAAAAAAAACAGTGAAACATGTTAGCGAACTATAAAATTTTAGTCTGAAATGTATATGCTAGTTCTCTACCACATATTTATATATACGTTTTGTATATGGCATATGTGATTTTTATAGGAGTTTTGCACATGGGTGGGAGAGCATAACATTATGTGTATACTGTACAAAACAATATTCCTAGAAAAATGTGTCTTCAAACAAACCAGTTATTCCTATTTGCACAAAGCAAGAACAATAAAACAACAGAATGACTGAGATTTAAAAAAAAAAAAAAAGTTAACTGACATGCCACAGAGTTGGAAATAGATACTGAAGGAGCAAAGCAGGCATCGTCAAACACACTGAGAATTAAGGGTGAATAAAGTTGAACAAAGTTGACAAATTAGTATCATTCCTACAGATGGGAAAACGGCTTGAATTCTCTGTTTTTTTACCTTCCTCTGCGACTTCTTCATTTTCCGAAAAAAAAAAAAAGTGAAACATGTTAGGAAACTATTCAATTTTAGTCTGAAATGTATATGCTAGTTCTCTACCACATATTTATATATAAATTTTGTATATGGCATATGTGATTTTTATAGGATTTTTTCTAATCTTTTGCACATGCGTGAGAGAGCATAACATTATGTGTATACTGTACAAAACAATATTCCTAATCAAACAACCCAGTTATTCCTATTTGCACAAAGCAGGAACAATAAAACAACAGAGTTACCGAGATTTAAAAAATAATAATAATAATAAGTTAACTGACATGCCACAGAGTTGGGGATAGATACTGAAGGAGCAAAGCAGGCATCGTCAAACACACTGAGAATTAAGAGTGAACAAAGTTGAACAAAGTTGACAAATTAGTAAAATTCCTACAGATGGGAAAACGGCTTGAATTCTCTGTTTTTTTACCTTCCGCTGCGACTTCTTCATTTTCCCCAAAAAAAAAACAGTGAAATATGTTAGGGAACTATTGAATTTTAGTCTGAAATTTGTATGCTAGTTCTCTACCACATATTTATATATAAGTTTTGTATATGGCATATGTGATTTTTATAGGAGTTTTACAGACCTTTTGCACATGGGTGGGAGAGCATAACATTATGTGTATACTGTACAAAACAATATTCTTGTGAAAATGTGTCTTCAAACAAACCAGATATTCCTATTTGCACAAAGCAGGAACAATAAAACAACAGAGTTACCGAGATAAAAAAATGTAATAAAATAAGTTAACTGACATGCCACAGAGTTGGGGATAGATACTGAAGGAGCAAAGCAGGCATCGTCAAACACACTGAGAATTAAGAGTGAACAAAGTAGACAAATTAGTATCATTCCTACAGATGGGAAAATGGCTTGAATTCTTAGTTTTTTTTACCTTCCTCTGCGACTTCTTCATTTTCCCCCAAAAAAGCAGTGAAACATAACAATTAAAATTTAAACAAGTCTGTGTGTGTGACCACTACACAGTTTTATCAGATTGCATGAATATGGCCAATGCCAACACATACTGAGCATATTAAATAGCCGGCGAAATGATATTCCATTAACAGTGTAAAGTTCAAAAGCTCTTTCAACACGCATATTATATTCCAGATATAGCATCTGACCTATCATATCTCAATTTCAGATTGGCAGGGCCAAACACTTCAAATTGGGTGTCAAATGTAAGCTACGGGTCCTGTTATCATTTTGGGAGGACTGTACAAATGCCTGGGAGCACAGTTTTAGAGTTGCCAGAGCTGCAGCTAACAGAGAAAATAATACAGAAGAATCCAAGAACCTCCAAAACCCCACAAATAATTTCCCTCACAAATGTCATAAATAAATTAGTTCAGTACCACCATAAAAAAAAGAATAGTTTAATGATGTCATCTACCAATTTACCAACCATTTTAAGGTAAAGGAAACTATTCACTTAAGCCGTGTCACCAACATCAGTAACTACAATTTAGCATTAGCGATGCCATGGCTGTTTGCACATTCACAGCAGTCGTTTACAGGTTTATGTTCTATTGTGCTGAGCTTTAGGAGGAAGCAATCCTGTAGGATTACTACAGAGTATTTCATGGAGTCAAGCCAAACCTGAATAAATGTTTTTCCATCACGTTTAGCCACTCTATACAAACATGTGCAAGCTGTTAAAATACAAGGATTTGCCATATTATATTTATTGAGATTAAGTGCATTAGCATGTAAATTCACATTATAAATGAGGGGAATACACTCTTAGAAATAGGTACAGTGGAGGTACATTTCCCAAATGTACCCTAAAGGTATACAATAATGTTCTATTTGGGTACTAATAAGTACCTTTTACAAGCAAAAAAAGTACAAATTAATTAGTTACTGCAGGCTTGGGGTACAATTGTATGTACCTGTAGGGTGCCACCCCCCGTGACAAGCATTTGTACCTTTTTAGGCACTTCTTGCCATCATCATAGCTAGTAATCTATGATCTATTATTCATAATAATATTGAAGAGGGATATTAATTACTGTTAACATTATAACAATACAATTTTGATCTTGAAAATAAAAATAAAAAAGGTCACTTACCCTCTACCTGCTCACTGAAATGCAAAATAAATAATTATATTAATTGACTTCATTGACGGCAGAATCCAAAACAATTAATTATAAGTCGATCAACATGCATACAGGTCAACTATTTGCCAAGTCATAAAGACAGGCAAGAATTACTGCCTATATTCCAGGAATAGAAACGACTTTAAAGACCACTTGTAACCATCTCCATCTCCAAACTATGATACAGACGCGGCGTGCATAGGTTGACAAATGATTCCCCAAGGGAAAAAACAATAGGCTAAATAAATAAAGCAAACGAAGATTATTGAAGGGTAGGTACTTACACTGCCTCAGTGTCAGACATGGCGACAGTGGACTTTGCACCTAGAAAGAGTACAGTGGAGGAGAGGGGTTAGTTTAGAAAATAGAGCACGGAGCTCAGCGCTAAGTGGTGCACCGCATTTATAGCGGGGGTAGTACCGCTAACAAAAAAACAAAAAAAAAACGGTCTCCTCCCAATTCCAAAATGAAACTGATAGGTTAACGCTTCATACAGAGAAACTATGATAGGTTGCTGAAAGATGTCCAATGCGATGATGTAGCCTACTCTAGTAATATGTCACTACCTTTCCGATGCAGTGCGATTGGGCGCCTTTGACCCTTGTCTTTCAAACTTAAGTAGTGCACCTGTTTCGCAAAGCGTCTGCAGAAGTCTACTCCGACACTAAATATATTTGCTGTCACACAGTAATAAAGGTCTTCGTTTATGATACTTATATACACTTTTTTTTTACAGGAAGGGCAACCATTTCTGTTTACACCGGCGTTAAGTGATCAAAATTCAATATTTTTTTTATTTGTTGAAAAAACTAAACTTCCTCGCAGTTTCCCTCAACAGACACAGCTGCGAAACTCTATTTTTAAACATTGACTATAGGCCTAGGCACGGCTGTTTAGGGTCTCAAATAGCCCTGAACCGGTCAACCTGACCCGTCCATTTTAAGTAACGCAGTTCTTGTTTTAGCCTATTGTCCGTGTTCTTTTTAAAATGTATGACATTTTTCCAACCGATTTTAAGTGTGAATTGTTTTTAATTATGCTGCTCAGTTGTTTTTCTCAGTTGTTTGCTTATCAAGAAAAGATGTAAATTATATATTTGAGCTGCAATTAAACACAAAAGGGCATGTATAAATCTTGGACTGCACTTTTGAAAATAATTACACATAGAAATGTATCCCCACTCAAACTCAGAAGTAGCCTATTCCAACACCGACAGCTGTAGATGTCTTTCAGAATTAGTCCATGATCGTATTTCCCAGCGTCAGCTCCGATTCTATCTGCTGGAATAGTATACCATTCCCTTTCCATATCTGGAAATGACTTGCACGGAAAAGAAAGGTGGAAAGGAGAATACATGGGAGCACACAGATAAACCGCTGCATTAACTATTTAGTATTACCTTTACCCCTAAATATTGTGTGCATGTTCTGAGTATAAATAAAGTATGAATAGAAAAAGACGCCACAAAACAGTTATGGAAACGAACAGAAACTGCAATTCACATGTCGTAAAAAATTATAGTGCGGTGTTTGCGTGATAATTTATTATCAGGCTATTGTTTATTTTTTATCAGGCTAAATATGCTTAGTTGAGGCATGTTGGTGGTTGTAGCAACACTTGAGTTGAGAATCTATCAATATGTAGTTTTTGACTTTCATTTTGCTCTATTTGCTTTTCTTGAATGATAGGCAATAAATGGTCAGTCTTGAGTTCTACAGGGATACACTTCTCTTCTCAGGTACTTGGTCCTCCTGTCCCATAGTCCCCTGCTTTGTTGCATCATACAGCGCGAGCATGGTATTAGCGTGCGCATACTGTGTATATATCTCTGCTCTCAGTCTTCGTTATGCAGTAATCCTAATTGCATTGTCAGCTGCTGCCTGCTAAGACAGGATTGGAATTGCCAGCATTGGTACAACTTGGCAGATTTGTGACAACTTTGAGGAACTGATTTGAAAATCCCAGGCTTAAAATACATTGACCGACCAGGCTGCCCAGGAGATCTGGATCTGGCAAGACGGCGAAAATATGTGCTGCAATCGGTGACCTTGTAACATCCAATCCAAGTGATTCAACTTGCTTTAACCACCAATGATGGTTAGAGAGTTCACAACAGCATAGTTTGGTAATTTAGAGTTTCAGACAATCGGAACACAGACACACACACGCACGCACACACGCACGCACACACACATTCATACTCATGCTCAAATGCACATCTAACAGCTAAAGGTACAGAAACAATTTCTATGTGGCTATGATCCGCATTGTCTCTCTAAAATCACATTCAAAATTAAACATTTTACACAAGTTCACATTTTGAAGCACTACATTATTTTCCCTGTGCCAACTATATTACAAACCACTCATGTCACCCCTAGCTAGGCTAAAAGAGATGCTCTCATCACCAGCCATCTCATGGGAGCCAATTCTGCCTGCATCACTCAGCCAATGTCCTGTCTTATTTGTGTTCTTACTCCAATATAAGTTAGCTCCCAGCAAACTTCCTATTGCGTAATCAGTCCATCACGGCAAACACACTACAGACCAGCCTCCGCATTGCAGCTAGAGTGAGAAAACTCAGCAAAAATGATGTGCACATGTATCTTCTACTGTGCTTGTCATGGGGGGTGTAGGGGGAAATCTCTGGCCTCTATGGATCCCTCACATTTCCTAGTTTCTTTCCCTCTCTATCTCATTTTTTTAAATTTTTCTCTTACCTCAGAAAAGCTGAAAGAAGTGAGCTCCCTGGTGACGGAGACTGGCTGTAGGGTTCTGCAGACGTCCTGGGGCGATTATGTCTTTCTGTTATAGTGATATTTGATATCCTGAGTTCTCTTATTGGCTGAGTAGGTCTCGGGGGCTGGGTGGGGTTGGGGTCAGCAGTCTTTTAGACCTGACGCTGAATAAGGAGATAGAAAGGTTGTGTCGGGAGGCACAAGTTTGGAGAGGTGTAGCTAAAATGCCCTGTTGCTATATTTGTCATCACTAGGCAAGCAGAATTAGATTAGTGATCAAGGGAGTGGACAGCATACACTCTGCAGGACAAGTAAAGATCAGTCTGCCAATTAGACCCCAGGGGCACAGGGATTTGGGACAGCTTTCAGTCGAAGCATAGCCACATGATTTATGGCTACAATTCTTCGCACTGATGTACGTTTGTATGCGTACACAGATGAAATGGTATAATGAGAACAACTTTAAAAATAAAAAAAATCTCATTCTTTTCATGTTGACGAAAGCTAAGTAGAAACAGATGTCAGTGAAAAGGATGATTTGTGGGTATAATGTTTTATGCGTACATACTGTTAGGGCCACACTGTGAGTGTATAGGTAGTAAAACAATGATAGATTTAAGTTTCCACACAGCATCTCTGCAGAATGGCACACTTTTAAGAGCCCTCGATCTCCCCGGACACACCCACCTCTAGGGCTTCCGGCAAATAGGAAGGGTTTCCCTGTAGATCCCAGCTTGGATCGCTCACAGGTTAGCGCTCCCTAAGCGAGCAGAATTGTGTGGCGTGAGAGAAACCACCCCAGGTCCCTAAACTCATAGCTGCCTGTAGGGGATGCTGCTCTTTAAAGAGAGGGGCTGTGGACACAGGGACTCCAGGACTGTGATATCTAAGGTGCTCAAAACTCCCCCTGCCTAGCTGACGCTCCCTGCACACGGTCACGCTGGAGCATGCTTCGAGCAAAGGGGCTCTGGTTTTATTTTTGGAGTGGCATGGAGACCGTTCCTTCCATTTGTAGTTAGGGTGAAGTTCAGCACAAGATGAGACACCCCTTCTGATACTCCATCAGGCTGGGACTTGCAGGCAGCAGCCAGTACCCCCAAAGCAGCAATCACACAGGTAAACACAACGAAATTGACTTTTTTGTGCTTTGGCTAGCTTACAAGTAATGCATTGAGTACTTTGACCGGGCTCCACCCTGATACAGATCCCTCTCTGGATTGGGCTTTAGCCAAACTCTTTCCAATTGTTTTTTTTAAAGAGGAAAATGATTTCACTGCAACTTAAAACTCATTTTTAAAATGGGAAAAAGACAAAGTATGCTTTTGACAGTTTCCTTTTTTTATATTTAGTATGTGCACATTTAATGATTTTTATAGGATTGCATTACAACAAGAATCTTCGGATTCCAGAACTGAACAAAACCATTATACATTATGATCCATCTGATTGGTTCTTTTTAACATTATTATGTAAATTTTATGAGCAAAATCCCATGTTTGTATATTATGGGTGAAATTAACTTGTTTTGTCCTCTTGTTTGGATGTACATTTTGATTAATGTTTTTTATTTCATTTGAAGGGTATTCAGTCCAAAGTGAGTTTGTCATCTGTGATAACTACTTCCTGGTAGGTTACTCCATGCTGGCCGTTTTCAGCTGTGATAAGCCTGTGTTTACTAACTGCCTGTGTCCACATTCAAGATTTGATTATTTTTTCAGAAAAAGGTGACAACTCAGAGGCCATTGTGCAGGGGGCCAGCTTTATTGCAAGGCTATAATTACCCTTTCCTCTTTTGAACTTGTATCTTGGAGGTGTCCCAGATATCTGCCCTACCAGGGCCTTAAAAGGAGGACCTCTTCTCATATATCAGCTGTTGGTTTCAATGCCCATTGCTGTGGAGGCCTGGCTCCTTTAAAACACTCTTAAAATCTGGCCTATATTTGAAAAAATAATTAGAAAGGGGCAACGGCTAGGAGATAACTTTGTGTGATTGTCAAATGTTTTTTTCAAAATGTGGTCATGAGACACATAGGCTTGAGTTTGACTGTAACTGATCCTTTTGCATTCAGGATTATTTGGGTGGCAGGGTGGGTGGGCGGGCCTAGTGATTTCACAGATGTTGGAGTCATTATCCTTCCCCAACATTCTCTATATGCTATGTCTGCTATCACTAGCTTACTTTAACATACTGGAGAAAAAGTAAAGTAGACTACTACTCAAGTGCTACTGTACTATAAGTGTGTTATGGAAGACGTTGATGCATTTTGATGCTACTATTAAAGAAGCACCATTATTTTACAACAGAAAAATCTCTATAGGTCTATAGAGTGTTGACTTGAGAGATCAAAGCAAATGCTAAGCAGTCAGTGTCCATCTACCAGCCTATCAAGAACAGGGTGTTTAAAAGAGTCAATCAAGCCTCAAGAGAGTGCGTAGTGTATTTATGTGATGGTCAGAATGGACACAGCTGACATGTCACACCCATATTATGGCATTTGAGAAGCTTGGTTTACATAGCCTACTGACATAGTATGTTCAGAAAGGGAAGATATTCATTGTAAAAACACCAATGTACGCCAATCTACCATTATATTAATATTTGTGTGACACTTTTGATCATTGGATAAAGCTGGAAAGCAAAACCATAATGGTGAACGGTTATTATATAATGGATGTAATACTGACTGCAAAAAAAACAACATAATTTAAAACCATTATCAAATGCTCAGTACATTTTGGCCAAAGATTTCCCATGTTAAATTTGAACGGAGTCTTGTTGTAAATTCTGTGGGTGAAATTTACTCCATTGGCCTCTCTGCTTGAGGCCTACACTGACGGCATTGATTTACAGAGGAGTGAAAATGATGCACCTTGTAAAGGACAGCATTGAGCAGGTGACTGCGGTCACACGATAGCTCGCCTCCTCCTAAAATTAGGCCAAGAAGCTCTCCAGCATCCATGTTCATTTCAGAAAGGAGTGTTAAACTTGAGCGGCCTGCTCATTTTCTCAACCAGGGAAGCAGAAAGCCTTCCTGTCTGCGCAGAATGCTATCACAAACGCAGTGCACAAATCAGCAATATCAAAAACACATCGTAGCTAAGTGCAGCTAAGCCAAAAATGGATTATTTTACTATTTTAAAGATACAATGAAGGAAGAAACACACTTTATCTCATCAGTGAAAATATTTATTACTTCAAAATAGAAAATGATAAGGAGCTAGAGTCACAAATCCCACAAAATTCCACATTTTCTTCACTGGACTGAATTAATAAATCACAGGCTGATAAGCAGCTACTGTATATACAAGTTTTAAATGCAAATGCAAACATTGCATAGCAGCAACATTCATTCAAATAAATGGGGGAAAAGAGAACACACACAGCATTCAAATATAGACAAATATCTCCACTAAGAAAAACTCCACTAAGACAGAAACTCAAAAAAGAAAAGTTTATAGTTGGAAGTAAAATTTATACATTTTCTGTAAAGTTTGTAACAATGCTGAACAAAGTGCCCACTAACCTGTAATGTGGTGGAAAATCAAACATGACTGGTAAAATGTATCAAAATATGCATTCTCCAGATATGCCACTGAATATGATCCCCAGAGTCCCGAAGTGCACATGAACAACATGACTGACCAATACAATGAGCATCAATAAGACCATAAATAGAAAAGGCCTGTTTTGTGTGGCTATCCATCCCTCAGGGCTCTTCAAGACTCAGTCCTGCTGAAACACAAAGCAAAAACAATAAATATAGATTCCTAAACTGAGACAATAAAAATAACTGTGAATATAGATATTTAAAGTGTTTAGGTCAGCAAGAAAACTAAATGTGCAATATAAAGAAAACAATGGCCTCATTTACTGTATAAGATTTTCCACAGCCTTAAAATAGGCCCAACCAATAATAATAATAACCAATATAAAATAATCAACCGGAGCCTGAGGCCATGGTTTGATCAACATTTGCCTATTGAATGTAAGTGTTATTTTTTCCTTCAGAAATCATCACAACTGTGTACGGAAAAAAAACAAAAAAACAAACTCCTGCATTTATTTGTAAGTTATGGTCAAATGTCAAGCACAGTTACAGTTTGAGAAGGTCTGTTGCTAATCATAGAGAGCTATTCTCAGTGTTTCTTTCAGAGCTGCAGGGACTCACACAAATAACATGCATATAGTAATAAGACTCCTAACTGTCTAAGAGCACATACAACCATATATTTTGACTTATTTTTAAAACGTAGTGTACTTACTGTATGTCGCTTTGGATAAAAGCGTCTGCTAAATGACTGTAATGTAATGTTAATATCACACAGGGTCATATTTGTTATATTAAGGCATCATTTTGATTGCATACTCTAGCAATGGGTAACATTTCATTTATCCTTGTGTACTGGTTTCAGGGGGTTGAAATGCTGATGGCTGTTAGTTACAGCACTGCCTCCCAGCCAGGCCTGCAGTCCCTCTACCCCCCGCCCTTGCTGCCAAAGCCTGGCAAAGACAATGCCCGGCTACAGAAACTGCTCAAGAAGTCCGCCAAGAAAAAAGCAGCCGTGCAGTCTGCGCAGACGCCCGTGCCTTTCCGCTCCAGCCTCTCTCCTGTGAGCGAGGCGAGCCCCGACCTCGAACACAGCGACCACTCGACTCCGCCTAAGACACCAGAGACACCCGTCTATGGCGGCACTCTGTACCCCAGGGCCACCGTCAGATCGGTGTACCAGCACATGCTATCTCCTTACCCACATCAGAGGAGCAAAACCTACAGCAAGATAGGAAGACTTTCCCCGCAGTCCTACACTCCCCAGGTCCTCACCTTTCGCCAAGTGAGCCCACACTTCACGTATACACCACCGCCCACATCTGCCACAGCCGACTCCACGCCCTTCCCTCCAGCTCCACCGCAGGCTCAACTTCCTGTTTTCACTTCAGCTGAAGCTCCAGTGCCAGCACCCACCCCATCATCAATATCACTATCAGCTACCACAACTCTATCACATGATGCAGTTTTACCTCCCGGTCCAGCTTCAGTATCAGTTCCAGCTTCATCAACAATAGCCTCAGCTCCCCAAGCAAAGCATCCTGGGTATACCCATGATGTGGAACCAAAAACTATCGATACTGTACCGTCAAAAGTAACTGCGGCAAAAGATGTGGTGGCCTCGGGGGCTAGGGGGTATTCAAGTGGGATTCTGATGGCTGCCAAAACTATGAATCCACAAATTACCATCTTTGAACTCACAAAGCCCAAAAAACCTATCTTTGAGGTTCCACAAATAAGGATATACACATCTAAGGCCTCGGTTCATGAGCTGTCTAAGTCACCTGTGTATTTTAGAACGCCATCTCCTACAATACCCAGGAGTAAAACACCAACGTTTGAAATAAAACGAGTGAAAACACCAACTTATGAAGTGAAGAGAGTAACAACCCCAACATCTGAAATAAGAAGAGTAGCAACTCCAACATTTGAAGTGAAACGATTAACTCCTTCATTTGACATGAAAAGAGGTACAACTCCAACATCTGAAATCAAAATTGATACAACTCCAACATCTGAAGTCAAAATTGATACAACTCCAACATCTGAAGTCAAAATTGATACAACTCCAACATCTGAAGTCAAAATTGATACAACTCCAACATCCGAAGTCAAAATTGATACAACTCCAACATCTGAAGTCAAAAAAGGTGAAACACCTACATCTGAAGATAAAGGAGGTACAACTCTTCCATTTGTAATTATAAGAGGTCCAACTCCAACCTCTGAGGTCAATAGAGGTACTTCTACATCTGAGGTCAAAAAAGTTACAACTCCTACAACTGAAGTAAAAAGAGTTACAATGCCAACATCTGAAGTAAGAAGAGGTACAACTCCTACATCTGAGGTCAAAAGAGGTACAACTCCAACATCTGAAATTAAAAGAGGTATCACACCTACTTATGAGGTTCCTGTGGCACTAACACCTTCAGGCCGACCAAAAACACCATCGTACTTTGATTCCCGACCAAAAACACCTGTTTTTGAAATATCAAGACCTAACCCTTTGTTATTCGCTGCTTATTCTCCTGTGACCTCAACCCAGGATGTCCAAACCACTACGGAAAACATTGAAAAAGAGAGAAGCAAAACACCCACATCCATTGCTGTAGCTGCTGAAACACCTTCAGCAGATGCTGTAAGCCTGAAACCCTCTGAGTCTGAAGTCGCTATTTCACACAAGCAGCCATGGGTTCCAGAATCTGGTGATGTAAGCCATACAATTCCAAATGGTTTTCCTCCACTGAATGGAAGAACTTCCTTGGAACATTTTATGCATTCTGTGCATACAACACCCAAGAGTCCTTCCAGTGCAGCGACTACACTTACAGCTCTGCCTAGCTACCAAAGACCCAAGACTCCAACATACGAAGGATGCATATCTGTATCCCCCTCAATTGGATATCAAAGGTCAAGGACACCAACATATGAAGCATCTAAACTTAAACCTAAATCAAAGTATTATGGATTGACTCCAGCTGAGTATGCCGCACATGGAGGAATCCGGAGTATTTCACCCACTTATGGAACATCTAGGCCAAAAACACCTACCAATGGGGTGTCTGAAGTATCTCCTTCTTGGAATGTTGTTTCTGTGCCTGAATCCTCCACCAAAGAACCGCAAAGGCCCAAAACACCTCCCAGTGAAACATCAGCACCCACAAAAGAGTGTTCAGTACCGCAAATTTTAGTAACCGAAATTACCTCTAAAGTTTTAACACCAAAAACACCAGCTGATGAGGTGGGGACAACAGAGATGGCAGAAATACCAAAAACAGCAGAACCTGTAGCAGAGAAAGCACCTACATCCCCTTACGAAATGCAAAGGGATAAAACCCCTACGTATGGAATACAGAGTCCAAAAACCCCACCTCCGGAGCCACCTAAAGCTAAAACGTCAACTTTGGAGATGGAAAGAGCCAAAACACCAACGAGTCCAGTTGCTAAGACTCCATCTAGTGAGACGAATGAGGTAAGCAAGTTATCGTTCCCATTTTCCAGGACAAAAACTCCCACTGAGGATGCAAGTGCTGCTGAGGTGGCCACAAACAACGAATCGCCAAGAGATGCACAGAAAGATGAGGACAAAGTTTTGACTGTAGATGCAGCACATGTGAAGGAGGCAGTTCCAACAGAAAAAATCCCCACCAAGGAAGAGACAGCAGCTGCCCCACCAACAGCAGAGCAGGAGGCTCGGGTAGACGATGCGTTGCCTAAAGCACAACCTCTGCTGAACGTGATGAAGAAACCACAGGGCATGAAATCCAAACTCAGCGGCTGGTCACGCCTCAAGAAGCACATGGTTGTGGAAACGGAGCAGCCCAAATTTCCAGAGCCTGACCCAAAGACAAAAATCCCAGATGACAGTCAAGAGCAGAAGCCAGAGAAAGCACCTTCAGAGGCTAGCATGCAGTCCGACAGTCAGGAGTCGGCAAAGGGCAAAGCCACCCCGAGGGCCACCAAGATGTGGGATGCTGTCCTGTTCCAAATGTTCTCCACAGAGGAGAACATCCTGCAGCAAATCAACAATAATGAGAAGGAGGCAGAAAAACCGGAAGTGGTGAAAGAAAAGCCAAAGGACATTCCGGCGTTTGTCCATCGGCTTCCTCTCCTTCTGTACAGCCCCAGGTTTGATGCCAGGAAGCTGAAAGAAGCTGCCTCAAGGCCGCTCTCTAAAATTTCCACTGTGTTTGAAATGGGGCTGCTGAACCGAAAACACCAGGATGAAGAGCCCAAAGACTTTAACAGAGTTGCAAAAGGGTTTTCTGTCACACAAACTATGGATGAATAATTTATACTATTGAATTATTCAATTGGGGGGGGGGGGGACTTTTTGTAATTAAACAAGGAATAATATTTTGTTTGTCCTGACCTGTTAAAATGTGCAGTCAAAAATTATGTGATAATTGTATATACAATCAGGCCATAATATTTTAGGATTTAATAGCTTTTGTGTAATACACACCTCGCCAATTCTGTCCAATTGGCGCTTGTCATAGGTAGTGAGGTAGCGAGGTACAGTATGACTCAAGTGCTTTCCAAATTACATTGCATCATAGTGTGTCAGCTTGGTGTATTCTGTTTACAGTGGTGAATTGGCCCGTTTTTGTCCAATCTGCCTGTAATGATATCAAATCGGAGGGAATGTTTGGAGCCCTCGACTTGAAATGTTAATATTTTAGCATTTATGTGGATATCATGTTTTCTAACATTGTTTTCTTAGATCGAAGATTAGAAAGGAGAGAGACCTTTTTGGCTAGCAAATTTACATTAATTATTAATAAAGTCAGAGGTTCCGCTCAGAAAGAATACATTTAAAATGTTAAGGACAATTTAAAAATCCCTTCATAAATTTTACTAAACGTGAAAACCTTTCTGTTTTTTCCAAGGGGAAACCAACCACTGACACGAGGAATCACATTTTTGGAAACATTTTATGGGCTAGAAGGTTGGGAACTGTTCTAAATTTAATTAAAAATTACCTCTCAAAGGATATATAATGTATGTTATTTGTTAATAAATGACCCTGAAACAAAATGGTTAGATTGGTATTGGCCATGTTAATGTCAGATTTTTTAGGATTACTTTCAAAGTATTAAAATAACAGTAGTATTAATGCAAATCTAACAATTACTTTCATATATAAATTCCTTACTTTTCTTTTAAATTCTTTTGTTATGTTAATTCATATTTTTTAGATTTGCTTTTTTATTCTATTCACAAAATCGACAATATGGTGCTTATTTCTTACCAAACTAAGAATCCACGACACAATGAATGCCAGGTTTTTCCTGCTATTGCTACTTTTGTAAGTGGTGATATACTTTGTGAGGATGAATCCATCTTTAGCTGTAGTTCCATTCTCTCTGTGCTTTTAAATGGTGATTAGTGAATAGGTAGAGGCTTCACTGTTGGTTTTCCAAATGCATTATGGGTATGTAGATGTGCACACATTCACCCATGTATGTGTATCTGCACACACACACACACACACACACACACACACACACACACACTGCAGCAGAATTCTCACAAGACAGTAAGCTTTGTGGTTCCCAGGGATGAAAGAGTGGGTGTGGCAGTGTGAGTGGGAGGCGGGGATAAGATAGTTTTGGATAGTGATGGGATTGGCTGTCTGTGCCAGATTGGCAGTAGGCCTGAAACACAGAGCTGGTGCGCAGAAAGTCATTGGAGCAGTCCGGCTAAACAAGCTGTGTATAGACTTCCCAGCGTATAGACCAGCACAGGCTCTTTAGGGGGACATTAATGCAATGTATGGCACAGCATTCAGTAAGGGCATTTTGTCTCACAAGTGATGCCAGTGGTTTTGGAAAGTTAAGAATGTCTTGAAAAATATGAGTTTGAACCCCATATTATGACAGAATGCAAGTGTTTTCTGGGATAAGTTGTTGGTTGTTGGAAATGATAAAAACATTGCCTTGTGCTGCTGCAGATTCTGAAGGCGGGCATGTTCCAGGCTCAACAGAAATGAAGAATAATGGCAAATATTGTCCAAATATGAGATAGGGGGTGAGTGATAGAGAGGATTAAAGAATTAAAAACAGATTCTTCCGAAGCCTCTGTCTAGAGCTTCTTGTTTCCTTGTTTTAGATATTGAATAGCCTGTTTGCAGGGATCTTTAAGATAATACATCATTTTGAAGTGCCCTGTAATACCTTAAAGCAAGCATACTCAAATCAAAATGAGGCCAGTACTACTGCTGGTTTTCATTCTAATCTGGACTGCTTTAAATCTCCGGCCAATCAGTGGCATTAATCCATCAATTAGGTTAACTATCGGGTGGAACAGAAAACCAGCAGTACCACTGGCTTCGGCCAGATTTGCATACGCACGCCCCAAAGTATTAATGTGTGTAGTATGCTCAGTATATTTATAAAGCTAATTACAAAGCTATGAGGATAAGACCTGTGGTTTGCTTTATCTGATGGTATGGAGGGGGGTTTTATTGCTGAAACCAGAGAACTGGGCAGAATATTACGTAGCTGATTACAAATCTTTTCTGTTACAGAGTATCTGCTAAGATATTGGTTTCACAATAGCTGCCTTGATTGTCGACACTTAACTGAAAAAGGAAACAAGAACTATTTTCACTAGGCATCACACCCAAACAGGAAGCACATTTACAGACCTGGTTGGGAGTTTCACTCGCTACATGTATATAAGTTTGTATAGAAATGTGTAATGAGTTTTTGTTAACTGATGTATGACTGTCTGTAATCTGCATACATTTCTGTAAGTAAATTTAAAACAAAATGAATCTACTTTTGCTCATTGTTTTTCCACCCCTTTCCTATAGCTGCCCATAATTATGTGCTTTGGTTAGTTGTGTACTTTAAAGGGATAGTTAACTTTCTGGGTTTAAAAAAAATATCATTTCAGTTTCAAACCTCCAGGCTTATTGAATCATTACCTTTAGGCATTTAGCAGTCACTGTTATCCAGAGAAATGTACATAAGTACATAAAAAAGGTTTGGGCAACAAAGAACTAGTGATAACTCATTAGGGACACAATCGTTAGTAACTGAAATGCACAACTTAATTTGAAGTAGCACATACATGAACCTATATTAATAAGTAAAGTGCCATTGTAGGTAGAAGAGGGAGACTTAGAATGTAGAGCTTCAAGTAACGAATGGGATTGAGGGTAGGCCTAGTTTTCAATGCGGCATAGGAGGGGCTAGCAAAGCCATGATAAAGTGAATTCAACATTGGGTAAGCGGAGATGCAATTTAAACAGCTGTGTTTTCAATCCGTGCATTATCTTTAGTTACTAATAATTATGATCGCTTTTGTCTCAAATGATGTGTTGTCAATAGGCTTCCAAATCCTGTTTGTAAATTAATACGTGTTCCTGCTTGATGAGCTATCAGCACCTGACTAAGTTCCGTCCACTTAAGGTACCGAGGGATTTGTACATTCCACAGGAGCACAGCCCATCAACGTGTAACAGCACCACACTGGAGAGACATAAATACTGCTCTTTACACTGAGCCACATTACAGACACAGATACAACCCCCCCCCCCCCCCCCACACACACACATACACACACCCCCCCCCCACACACACACACACACCCCCCCCACACACACACACACACACATGTACACCCCCCCACACACACACACACCCCCCCCCACACACACACACACACGTACACCCCCCCCCCCACACACACACACACGTACACACCCCCCCCCCCCCCACACACACACACACGTACACACCCCCCTCCACACACACATACACCCCCCCACACACACACACATACACCCCCCCACACACACACACATACACACCCCCCCCACACACACACACACACACACGTACCCCCCCCACACACGCGCGCACACACACACACACACACACGTACACACCCCCCCCTCCACACACACACACACATGTACACACCCCCCCCCACACACACACACACACACGTACACACAGATTCTGCATGTCACAGATATTGCTTGTCACACACACAAATCGATACTCTGCAATGCACAGATAATACACAAGCACACACACATAAATTTGATGTCACACACAAAAACAAACACAGGCACACATGTGCACAAAGATACACAGTCATGCAGACTCAGATACTATAAGTTTCTTACTTGATGTTGCACTCAAGTACTCATGATCATCGCCATTGATAGGCATCTTCTCATATTTGCCATGTCCTGTCACAACAAACGTGTATCTTTTACCACAGAGGGCGCCCTATGAAGAACAAAAAAACATTCAACATTTACAAAACATTTTTTAATGAATATTGCAATTGTATGGAGCCCCTAAAGGGACATTTGCAAAAAATATATGTTTTGCTTGCTTCGCTGGAGTAACTGAATTAGCTAATTTGCCATTTAATATCTAAATAGAAGTTTAACATTGAAAAAATAAAATGTCAACGTGGGGAGCGACGCATCCAAAATCACATTAACCATTGGACCACAGAAGCCAATGTACTAATGTGTTAGTTTCATATAATATAATTAGTCTAATATCATTAGTGAATCCGTTTGAAGTTTATTTATTTTAATTTGTTTTAATTCATGTAATACATTTTAATTTGTTATTTCAAAGCCAGTGGAACACTATGTAACTAAAATATATTCTCACCACCCCATTGTGTCAATTGCCCTGTTTTTTTGTGCAGTCGTTAGGCTCCAGTTGACTACAGTACCACAACAGCTGTCTGTAATAGCCATAAATGTGTTAAAAGACTGTGTAAATGAGGCCTAATAGCCTATGAATAATTAATGTGGGCATAGTATTTAAATATATAATTACTTTACATGGCAGGTTATTTAATGTTATTTAATGCCACGCTGTAGTAACTGAATGAGCTAATTTGTCATTTAAGATTGAAAAAATTAAATGTCTTTTAAGCGAAGGCTTTCTCGTGAGCATACAAAATGATCTCGTGCGCATGTGAAAAAATCTCATGCTCACGCAAAACTTTATGATTAAATTTTTTTTTTGCAAATGTCCTTTTAGGGGCTCCGTACAATTGTGATTTATAATATTAATAATTCATGTGGTGCCATTTGCAGCTAAACCTGTAGCTAAGCATGAAAGGCCAAATTCATATGGAAATATCAACACCTATCAAGTTGTTCATATTGTCCTGAATTTATTTATTTTTGTATATTCTATACAGACATTCAATGCAATGTTGAGATGTGTAGCTGTTGTGATAATACTAAAATTGTTAATAATGTAATTGCGATGTAAAGTTAAGTTCAGGTCATATATGCAACTGTGAAAAACACTCTGGAAAAGTAACCATAGACTTAAAACTTTCAGAGTATACCTTTTATTTTGTGAATTTGTATGTTTTAAAATGAATTAGCAAATATATGTTTAATATACATTTTGAATGTTAGACTTTGTCACCACTTCCAGCCAAGGGCACTACAAACATACAGATTAGGCCCAATGCAGTTACTGGCTAATGGTGTACTCCTCTGACTCCCTTCGCATTTGCTGTTGTCATACACTAGATGGTGGTGTTTTCCAGTTAATTTTAGTGAGTGATTATACTGTATAGGTTTTTATATTATAACAAATTAATTTCAAATATTACTGGATGGAAGCTGGTGATTGTTCTGGCAGAATGTGTCTCAGCTGCATGCAGTTTTAACTGGTCATTATTATCATTATTACATTACAATCATTTGGCAGACGCTTTTATCCAAAGCGACGTACAATAAGTGCCTACTGAAGGTCATTATTAATTAATTTAAAAAAAATAAAATGCATATGCATCTCACCTTCCCCTCTGACCCTCCAGAGGTGGAGACTCTCACAGACTCCCACAGGTTTTTTTTGTACATCACATCACCAACTCTGACATTCTTTTGAGAGAAATGTGGAAAGAAAGGAAATGTCTACAACACCACTGTACCCTATTTTAAGGAGCAAGTAAAAAGCATAAAATTATTGTGTTGCAACTCTTCATATTCATCACAAGGGGGTTGTCTTTGCTGGACAGTCTTTCCAAACAAAACCACCGACTCACTGGTGTCATGAACCAGAAAGGCCAGAGTTCACCTAAATATTTACAGAAATAATCTAACAGTCTAAACATCTCTCTAAAAGTAAAAAAAAAACCTACCTGCAGTTTGTAGGCTAATAAAAGCAGAGACAAACAATATTCTATTTATCATTTTAAATGAATTAAAAAGAAGAAATAACGGTTACCTTGAAGAGGGAAGAGGAAAGGTGAGCAGCAGAGATGGAGACAAATGAAGGAAGAAAACTGAGGAAGGACAAAAAAAAGGGACGTATACAGAGAAAGGATCGTATGACCAGCGCTCGCTGCCAGCAAAAAGTGAAGCCAAAGGAGTACGCAGACCAATGCTCTTTGGGCATGGGCTGTGTCAGTGGGTTACAGAATGTTTACCCAATAATTTACACTTCTCCCATAGAGTAGTGACACTGGCACAGGCTTTAAGCAAAGTCTAAATTCCGGGTGGCCACATAAACTCACTGATGGTTTCGAGGGGGACTTTCTGCCGCAGATCTCAGGATTCCCCTTCACCCAGTGAGAGATACGGTCTGCCACGCCCACTTTAAGACCATCCGCATCCTGGAAGAAAGGTACTGTGAGACATCTACTGGAATTCACATACACTGGCACAGGTACCGGAAGAGAGATAATGTGAGACTATAATTTATGAAAACCAGGGTTTGAGAGTCTGTCTCGCTCACTTCTTCCATCCACCCGTCACTTGCACTTTCTACTCCTACCTTCTCTCTCTATAGCTATGTAACCAAGTCATTCATTCACTCTTTCATTCCCCTGTTCGCTCTTCCACTTCCGAGAGGGGTTCTGTACTGTACTCTTGCCTTGTACTGCAGGTTCTTGATGGCGCTCTGGCTCCAGGCCTCTCCAGCCTCAAACAGGCTCTTTTTCGAGGCCACAATCTCCGGGGGGCTGGGGATGTCCATTACAGTCTGTCGGTCCTCCCTGGATGTAGTCTGTAATAAGCACAGAGCACAGGTCACATGAGTCACATGGGTTCCACAAACACTGAATCGGTCATACAAGCAATATTAGTCATGTGAGTAATATTGCAGTAATCAAGCCTTTCTGGCAGTGTGACTTCTCTGGGAAGAGCACTGTAGCAGGGTACAACTCCTCACCCAGTGGTGGTACGATGTGGTAAATTTTATGTGGTAGGTCCACTGACTTGTGGAGTGTGAGACCAAGATTTTGAGCAGGTAAGCTCTTCGCCTTCTCACAAATGCTATCAATGTTACGTCATAGTTTTAATTTCCTATTTCTTGTGCAAACAATTGAGATAAAAGAAAAACTTAGGGACGGTCACCTCGAGGGCATGAGTGTACTTTTTCAGTCTGCCATCGATCGTGGAGACGGGCACCAGGGGCAGCGTCTTCACACTTTTACTGTGGAAACACAACTGTAGCATCAGCATTGAGTCTTAACCTGGCCACAGGCCCAATAAAATGATGGCATGTCCTCTTTAAAAAAAAACATTCCCATTATTGTAAGTATTCATGTTTTCAAAATGAAGGCTACCACTACCACTACAACTCATACATTACGCTGTTGCTCATGTTTCTGCCTATGCCAGAATCACTGTGCCAGCTAGCATGCCTTCTGTTAATATAGTTTTTCAGAAACTCAGTGACACTGGCATGTGGCCAATCATAGCATGAATCATGAATTAAGATGAATTTATAGCCTTATATCACTGTGCCTGCACTGTGCACCATTCAAATAATAGCCTACTACGGAGGACTATGACCTCAACATATAGTAATGAAAAAAGCATGCACAAAAATAGAAGCAGGGCTGGGAATATCCAGGCTTTTTAAAAGCAGCAAAGAAAGTCTACAAAGTATGATAGGTTATCAGTATCTGTGCCTATATATCATCACAGATGTCTTTAGATAGGAATTACATCCATGCCTCAGCAGTAATATCTCATATTGTTGAATGGTTCAATATCTTTGTAAAAGCCCCATTGGATCAGTTACATGGCTCTGGCCGACAGATCTGAATTTTAAGTAATTCCTTAAGGATGATGGATAAATGAATGCAGAGACAGAAGGCATTTGGATTGGCCTGGATTGGATTAGCGCGATGACATCATGCAGACTCCGACACACAAGAAGAGCAACAGGATGAAGAGGAGGAGTACTTCATCATTTTTAAAGCAAAAGAAAATATCCCAGTCCTTATCTAATGCTTCCCTCTCCACTCTCCTTTTTGCATATAACAGAGAAAGGCTGTCTCGCCTAATGGAGCCATCACAGGCCATTTCGTTAATCTCTTTAAAACTTTCCAGAGCTAACAGATTTAAAACAGAGCAAGAAATTTCTATTACTCACCCACATCCAATTTTAAATCATTTGAGCGATTGTTTTTTTTTTTTACGGTTTGATGGCTCTCACATCACATAAATTTTGTCTTGTTGGTCTAATGCAATGTTCAGACTGCTGGAAGCTGGCTAACACTGATAATCTACTGCAGCAGACTGGATGGTGCCATGCAGTAGCCATGAACACTATTTCAACAGACACCAAGACAACAGACTTAGTCATCTGCTTAGGATATTTTAGGCCATAAATGACATCTGGCAAATGTGATCAAATAAATTATTACAGAGTACCAATTTCACAAGCGTTTCTCCTCTTGTCTATTGAGAAAATAGTTCATTTAGTTCTGTCCAGAGAGGCTACAGAAAAATATGTATTTATCTGTGCCAGCATAAATAGTATCATCTATCTTTTATTTCTTGTTGTTTCTGGTGTTTGACTTCTGAGCAAATTTGACAATTTTTGTATACAAATATGACATAGTAAAAAACATTCATAAACTCAAATGCCGAGCATTCAATGTCCCCAAAACCTTGAAACTCACTTTTTCTTCAGGGACTGGTTCAAGGATTCTGTTCTTTCTATAATCTATGAAAGAGCACAGTTGACATGATCAGAACTTAGAGAGAGGACACACATAGTTGGGGTCAGCTGCATTTAATGTTATATTCTGTTATTTCTAGAGCTTCTGTTATTTCTAAAGAGATTTATAGGCATGCCTTCTCTATCCAGAACACTGAACCATCCTGGCCTGGAAACATACAGTAACTGATAAGTCAAATGCTCCTTTGCTGGTGCTTCTCATGTACAGAGCAGGACAAAGCAACGGACTAGTTTTATATAATTTTTATTTTAAGCTCTCGTTTATAAAAACCATAACATAAATGTGTTGAAAATATATTGAAATAAAGCATATCATCAAGTCCACATACTTACAGCATACAGTATTGCACACTATGCCATTTCCATTCGGGAAGATTAAGTGATGGATAGTTTTAAGTCAATCATTCCTGACACGAACACTATTGACTTTCTCATCATAGTTAACCACGCCTTTTTCATAAGACCAACACAATGGAAAAACGTAGGCACATTAAATGTAAACGCACAGTGGAAGACGTGACGGAGGAGGAAACCACTCCTTGAGTTTCGCATTTCACTCACGCACAAACGGTCTCTTCACCTGAGAAACAGTCCCTTCACCTGAGAAATGGTCTCTTCACATGAGAAACGGTCCTTTCACCTGAGAAACGGTCTTTTCACCTGAGAAACGGTCCCCAACACCTGACAAACGGTCCCTTCACCTGAGAAACGGTCCCCAACACCTGACAAACGGTCCCTTCACCTGAGAAACGGTCCCCAACACCTGACAAACGGTCCCTTCGCCTGAGAAACGGCACACTTTCTGGCGCTGACTCACCGAGCTTGTGTTCTCCGCGGTCACCCTCGCCTCAGTCTCGTTCTGCAAACACACAGGCAGGCCGAGGGAAAGACAGGGACAAAAACCCCACAAGACCACAGAGACATTAGAGACACAACTTACATGGTTAAACGTCAAAGTGTATTTTGTGTTTTAAAATAGATGGAAGGTAAGAGGATTTGTAGTGCTTCTTCAAAAAAATGTAATCATTGTTTTCACAAAGCAAATGACCTTCACAGTTCTCATCGGCATGCTTTTATTGAGCTTTGATTGAACAATATCAATTGCCTAATGCTTTTCAGCAAAACTCAAGGGATCGTACAAGATTAATTCCCTTTAAATATGGTGTTAGATTCCTGATGTACAGTAGCATTTACACAACAAAGCTCAGTAAAAACAAACACTGCGATATAACACTGAGATATAATATGTAAAGGATGCTTCAGAGTATGAGAAGTTTTGAAAAAGAAGAACAGTTTGTAGTGCACACAAACCCGTTAGCTCTTAAATGGCACCTAAAGCTGTTTTTTAAATAACATAATAAACCGAAGGCAAGCTGTGTTTTTGATGAGCCGAAATAATTATATTGACCTATTTAATGCATAATGACCATACTATGTAATTACAATACAGTCAGAAATGTGAGCTACCTACTTAGTGTGTACTTGAGTTGCTATTTCAGCAGCAAATTTGCTTGCTCTCATGTTTTGAATCACCATGCCAACATTTTCTTTCTTCTTTGTTTTGCAAGGACAACCTTTGGTGCCTTAAAAGAACCACACGCAACACACAGAAGCACAGACCATTTCCCGCCAAAAACATCAAACTCTGTCAGCCCAAGAGAGATGGGGCTGATGTCTAAAATAAAAATGTATAAATCGAGGATAGATCACACTACAGTACAAGAGAGAAGAGGTGGCGTAACCAGTACTAAACCACATGCCTTTCCCCACATGTCTAAACACTGTGGGCAGCAGAGAAAGAATGGTAACTACTTCACTAAGAACCACACCACTTCAAACACAGCCACACGCTTGTAATAAATATTTTCTTCCAACGGTTGAACTTACAGGGTAAAACTGAATGAGCAGTTTCTGTTGAAATAGAGTAATAATGCTGATAAATGCTGATAAAGAGTAACCACACACGATGGCAGGACCATCCACAAAACAGTGAAAGTGAAAAACAAGAGTAGGACAGAAATACAAAAATCTACTTACTGGGATTTTTTTTTTTAATTGGTCACATTGGCTATCTGAGCCAATAATATTAAAGTAGGGAACAACTCTAAATACAACCAGACCACTTTTCAAAAGCATGCATTTCCTGGTATGTGAGATGTGATTGGTGGTTGAGGGTCATGTGGGTGGGGAAATGTAAGGTAGTAGATGTACCTTGAAGGTGGGGCTCATGGGACTGACTGGGATAAAAGGTTCCTCCCCCTCAGTGATGCTGAGGTTCTTCATCCTCTCTGCTGCTTCCATCCTCCTCCTCTCTATCTCTGCCCTCATTTGCCTCCTGTCCTCCTGTGAGAATCCTCCAATCAGAGTTGTCCTTATACAATTCTAGTTAATTTAAAGGTTCTACGTATACTTGTATAATGTATGCATGGGGTATTGATGCATGCATATGAAGTTTTTATTGTGAGTATCTATGTGCATTGTATTCCTCTACATACTGCCGGCGGGGCTCATGCGCCGCATTTTGAGAGTTGCTGTCACCCAGACTCCCCCACTGCGGCTTCCTCTCCGTCGCTGCTTGTCCCCCCCCCTTTCACCGCTGCCTGCCGCTCCCCCCGCCATCACCGCCCGGGTTTCCCCACCATCCCTGCCTCCCGCTGGACTGTCATCTAGCTGCTGAAAAATTCTATTCACATGAACATTGGCTGATTGATCATGTTGGCCATTAAAACCTAGACCCAGAGTTGACCAGAAGAGGATGAATTTGCCTCTTGAGTCTGATTCCTCCCAAGATTTCTTCCTATCTACCACCACACTTTTTTTTTTTGCCACACTGTTACCTTTGGCTTGCTCTTGTGAGGGTTTAGGCCAGGGTTTTCTGTGAAGCGTATTGTGACAATTGATTGTGAAATGTGTTATATAATAATATAAATATTGATTTGATTTGTGTGAGTGCATGTAAGCATGTGTGTATGTGTTGTGTGTATGTGTGTGTGAGGGAAAGATAGAGAGAGAGAAAGAAAGAGAGAAAAAAAGAGAGAGTGTGAGTGTGTGCTGTACTGACCTCTTCCTGGACCTGCCGTTGGTGCTCTTCTTCCTCCCTCCTGCACTCGTCTTCCTCACGGGCTTTTCGTCGCTCCTCCCTCCTCTTGCTCAGCTTTTCCAGCTCCACCTCAGCCTCCAATGGCCTCCTCCAGAGCTGCTTCTGCTCCTGTCTCCCTCTCTGGCTGCTCTGCATCATCTCCATCTTCACCTTCACCTCCACCTCCCCCGTATCATCCTCTACCTCCTCCACCACACTGGAGTGGTGGGAGAGATGGAGAGATCATGTGACTGATCTATAGTCCCACTTTCATCACTGCACAAATTATGCCTCTGTGGTGCTGCATCTGAAGTTCTTAAAATTATGATATTATTATATAGATAAAATTAACATTGAATAACCCCAGTGGCACCTGATGTAATATCAATTGTTATATTAAAAAGCCTCCAAAAATGAGACGGAAACCCTGCAACCAACTCTGTGTCTGTGTCAATTTCATATGCAAATTTCAAATACTGCAAAGCAAATCACACATGGGGTCAATAAAGATTTTGCTAGAATACTTGCTACAATACATACAATGCAATTGAATTGTTCAGATGTTTGATTTAGATTGTGAATGCATCGGTAGCTTTCTCCTGTGGAGAGAAGCATTATTCTAATTTCTGTATATGCACACTACCTCTGTGTTCTTTTAGTTGTAATTGTGCATGATGTCATTTCCTTTCCCGCTGCATCGCCATTGCTGATTATATGTCTCGTTTCCTGTTGCAGGAAGAGGCTGGACACATATGTTACCTTTGTCTGCTTTTCTTCACCCTGGAAATGCAGAAGTCAGTAAGCGTCCTTTCAATCCACTTACAAAAAAGTCACCAGTTGCCACCTCTGTGATTTGGCACATCCAAACAGTCTCAGTCATCTATGCTCTGATAAAGCTTTTTTGCCGAAACGCATCAGCCCGACCATATAATAAATGGTGAAATATGAGTTGATGTTTTTTTGACATTTTATTCACGTCTGGAGTGCCTCATTGACACTTTTTTGGTACCCTCTTCAAGATATTTCCCATGACAGAGAACCCAGCCAAATTTTAGACAAAGTGCACCTGCTACTAATTGTCTCAGTCGCAATCATCTATATGTTTATTATATTATTTGCCTCTGTTTTACAGACTGCGAATATCTAGGTTCTACCACATAAAATATAGTTGGACAGGGGATCAGGTAGAAAACAGCATTCTCTAGTGAGCAGCACCTTTTCTTGTTTTTTATGTATGTCCAGCTCCATCTTCTTTGTGTCCATCCTCTGATCCTCCTCGTCTCTCCCCTCTCTCTGATCCTGCTCCGCACTCCCCTCACTCTCCTTTTTCTTGCACTCGTCCTTGTTCTCCTCCTCTTCTTGTTGCTGTCTGGATGCCAGGTGTGTTGGGAAGAGGGAGTTCCCATCAGTATTAGGGTAGGATTCCGGACTCTGTTCCGCTGCATGAGGCTGACGGTTTCCCCCCTGTTTCAGTGTCCAATCGCTGAAGCCCTCATCCTCCTCCAGAGTCGCCTGGCAACCAGGCTTTAAACCGGCATCCAGTCTGGAGACAGAGCAGCACATAACATCATCACCAAGATCACCCTCCTATCTGAAAACAGAGCAGATCGTCATCACTAATATCACCCTCCTATCTGGAAACAGAGCAGATCGTCATCACTAATATCACCATCCTATCTGGAAACAGAGCAGATCGTCATCATTAATATCACCCTCCTATCTGGAAACAGAGCAGATCGTCATCACTAATATCACCCTCCTATCTGGAAACAGAGCAGATCGTCATCACTAATATCACCCTCCTATCTGGAAACAGAGCAGATCGTCATCACTAATATCACCCTCCTATCTGGAAACAGAGCAGATCGTCATCATTAATATCACCGTCCTATCTGGAAACAGAGCAGATTGTCATCATTAATATCACCCTCCTATCTGGAAACAGAGCAGATCGTCATCACTAATATCACCCTCCTATCTGGAAACAGAGCAGATCGTCATCATTAATATCACCCTCCTATCTGAAAACAGAGCAGATTGTCATCACTAATATCACCGTCCTATCTGGAAACAGAGCAGATCGTCATCATTAATATCACCCTCCTATCTGGAAACAGAGCAGATCGTCATCACTAATATCACCCTTTTGTCTGGAAACAGAGCAGCACAGAGAGTCGCCGCTAATATCACGGGGTTGCTAATAAACACAAGAGCGTTTTCGTAGAATGTCTTGGAGACAAGACCCAAAGTTGGCCCCGTTCCTCAGTCAACGTGGATTGGATTTTCCCATGTTATCTGACATGTCTACCTTAATGGCACTTTAATGGCAAGCTGAGGCAACAGGATCTATTCATTAGAAGAAAAACGTGCAGAACAGGATTTTTTAATGATACACCCTGCAACTTTCAGCCTTTCACTGTTCCCCATTCATTCAAAACCTTGAGATGAAAGTCTGTTCATTCTGCCTAGGAAGTTCACAGACAGAACCCCCCCCCAACCTTCCCAAGATTGACAGGTTTTCTATGATAGGAAATCAACAACACTTAATTGTGAGTAAAAAGACAAACATTGATTGTATGAGGGCAATAGTTTTGAAACAAACGAGAAGCGCTGTCGGCTCATCAGTGGCTCAGCCTGTAAAGGTGTTGAGTGGAAAACTGCATAAAGGTATCAAGCGGAAAAGGTGGACTGTGCACAAACAGTGCTCTCCATCCTGTGGGACAAATATCTGCATACAAGCATTTTCTCCACCTCATCGGCACAAGTTCTCACTCCCCCCGGACCTGCCCTAAGCATGTCTCACACAAGCGATGGCGTGACTCCCACAGCCCGGACCCCCTCGTCACGCGCATCGCACCCTGATGACAGAGCAGCGATCTCGGCATAGCAGATTCACAGTCAGCACCTCAGCGCTGTTGCTTCCATTCCCCTCAAGCAATTCAGGCCCTGTGCTAATGAAGCCAACGGAGACGTGGAAGTGCTGAACACGCTCATTTTCCGCATTTAGCAAGAACACAACGAAAGAAAAACAAACCCCCACTGTATCCCCCCTAGAGAGACAGTTACGCAAAGAAACAATAGTGAAGCACAGGGCGATATCAGGTTTAAACTGCCGTTTGGCTCCTTGTAGTTAACAGAAGCCTTGAGGCCCAGCCGGTCACCATGAGTTGTTGGGACTTACACTCTTTTCTTGGCTTTGGGTGCTGGGTCCTCAGATTGTGGCAGGCTGTTTTTGGATTGGGGTACACTGTTCTCAGAGTTGGGCGCAGATTGGGGCGCGGTGTTCTCGGATTGAGGCACGCTCTCCTGCAGGGCACCCCAAGTGCCCGCCCCCCCACCGCGGGCGCGTGTCTCCTCCCTCGCCCTCCGACGACGCTCTCGCTCAGTCTCCTCTGCATCCTCTATGCTGCGCTGCGCCGTCAATCTGTCAGACAGGAAACAGGAAGAAGCTGGTCAGGAGTGTCCCTGTTTTAATCTGACCAAGCCTCTCAGTTCACTAGCCAAACACATTGCCATACACAGTGTTAATAATCCTGTGCGAATGGGGGCTTTCAGAACTCTTGAAAGTTCATAACTTTGAAAGTGAACTCAAAGTAGACCAACTTTAATTTTAATCTTTTATCGGAATTGGTACTTGTGTTCCATTAGCCTTATTTTTTAAAGGGTCTCATTTGTAGAGTAGAAAAAGGCACGAGGCAGGACCTGTAAATAATTAGTGTTTTTTATTCCGCAGAAGGGGAGTCAGTTCACGCAACCAGATGCATGTTCAAAGTCCCACAGAGGGGCAGTCCCTCTGGGAATTTATAACATTCATATCACATCATTCCTGTTTACATCCAGTATTAACCAATCATTAACAAATCACTTGTTACATTTTACTGGTCTCCCAAATAAGGTTAATGAGGTTAGATTTATTGTGTTAGAGAAACTAAAATATAGTGTTCGTAAGTAATTATGGATTATAGATAATATTAATTAGTAAAAGTTAGCATATATACACACAGATATATTACATTTTAACTCCAAAAATACTCCCTTTAAACATATTGAAAAATAATGAATATATATATATATATATATATATATATGGCAAGCCAAACAGGAAATATGGAATGAACATTTATATATATGGAATGAACATTTATATATATGGAATGAACATTTATATATATGGAATGAACAATTATATATATGGAATGAACATTGATATATATGGAATGAACATTGATATATATGGAATGAACATTTATATATATGGAATGAACATTTATATATATGGAATGGACATTTATATGGAATGAAAATTTATATATATGGAATGAACAATGATATATATGGAATGAAAAATTATATATATGGAATGAACAATTATATATATGGAATGAACATTGATATATATGGAATGAACATTGATATATATGGACTGAACATTGATATATATGGAATGAACATTGATATATATGGAATGAACATTTATATATATGGAATGAACATTTATATATATGGAATGGACATTTGGAATGAACATTTATATATATGGAATGAACATTGATATATATGGAACAATTATATATATGGAATGAACAATTATATATATGGAATGAACATTTATATATATGGAATGAACAATTATATATATGGAATGAACAATTATATATATGGAATGAACATTTATATATATGGAATGAACATTTATATATATGGAATGAACAATTATATATATGTATGGAATGAACAATTATATATATGGAATGAACAATTATATATATGATATATATGGAATGAACATTTATATATATGGAATGAACAATTATATATATGGAATGAACAATTATATATATGGAATGAACAATTATATATATGGAATGAACAATTATATATATGGAATGAACATTTATATATATGGAATGAACATTTATATATATGGAATGAACAATTATATATATGGAATGAACAATTATATATATGGAATGAACATTTATATATATGGAATGAACATTTATATATATGGAATGAACAATTATATATATGGAATGAACAATTATATATATGGAATGAACAATTATATATATGGAATGAACATTTATATATATGGAATGAACAGAACAATTATATATATGGAATGAACAATTATATATATGGAATGAACATTGATATATATGGAATGAACATTGATATATATGGAATGAACATTTATATATATGGAATGAACATTTATATATATGGAATGGACATTTATATGGAATGAACATTTATATATATGGAATGAACATTTATATATATGGAATGAACATTGATATATATGGAATGAACAATTATATATATGGAATGAACAATTATATATATGGAATGAACATTTATATATATGGAATGAACAATTATATATATGGAATGAACAATTATATATACAATGTTCATTGTATATATATAAATGTTCATTCCATATATATCAATGTTCATTGTATATATATAAATGTTCATTCCATATATATAAATGTTCATTCCATATATATAAATGTTCATTCCATATATATAATTGTTCATTCCATATATATAATTGTTCATTCCATATATATAATTGTTCATTCCATATATATAAATGTTCATTCAATATTCAAAACTTCATTCATTCATTCAATATAATTAACTGTGTTTCCGGTTCCTGTTCACAATAACTTCCGTTTCCTGTTATTGCTAGTTGAATTAGCAAACGGCAATAGATTTTTAGAAGCAAAGCAATGGCTGCTGAAGGATCAGAAAAGAAGGAAGTTGGTGAATATGGCCTGACAGCGATGACCACGTCGAAGCATGAAACAATCAAGCTCAAGCTAGTTAACATTAGTGCTAAATTAAACACTCAATGTTAACTAGCTTGAGCTTGATTGTTTCATGCTTCGACGTGGTCATCGCTGTCAGGCCATATTCACCAACTTCCTTCTTTTCTGATCCGTTCATATTAAAAGATAAAGACTTTATTGCCACCAACAGCTTAATTTCTAAATGGGTAAATGTGTTGCCTGGTCTTCCAAGGTAACCTGACCCTCGGACTTCAGCAGCCATTGCTTTGCTTCTAAAAATCTATTGCCGTTTGCTAATTCAACTAGCAATAACAGGAAACGGAAGTTATTGTGAACAGGAACCGGAAACACAGTTAATTATATTGAATTAAGTTAATTATATTGAATGAATGAATGAAGTTAATTATATTGAATGAAGTTTTTGAACATTTATATATATGGAATGAACATTTATATATGGAATGAACATTTATATATATGGAATGAACATTTATATATATACAATGAACATTGATATATATGGAATGAACGTATATATAATTGTTCATTCCATATATATAATTGTTCATTCCATATATATAAATGTTCATTCCATATATATAAATGTTCATTCCATATATATAATTGTTCATTCCATATATATAATTGTTCATTCCATATATATAAATGTTCATTCCATATATATAATTGTTCATTCCATATATATAATTGTTCATTCCATATATATAAATGTTCATTCCATATATATAAATGTTCATTCCATATATATAATTGTTCATTCCATATATATAATTGTTCATTCCATATATATAAATGTTCATTCCATATATATCAATGTTCATTCCATATATATCAATGTTCATTCCATATATATAATTGTTCATTCCATATATATCAATGTTCATTCCATATATATAAATGTTCATTCCATATATATAAATGTTCATTCCATATACCATTCCATATATATAAATGTTCATTCCATATATATAAATGTTCATTCCATATATATCAATGTTCATTCCATTTATATCAATGTTCATTCCATATATATCAATGTTCATTCCATATATATAATTGTTCATTCCATATATATCAATGTTCATTCCATATATATAAATGTTCATTCCATATATATAAATGTTCATTCCATATAAATGCCCATTCCATATATATAAATGTTCATTCCATATATATAAATGTTCATTCCATATATATCAATGTTCATTCCATATATATCAATGTTCATTCCATATATATAATTGTTCATTCCATATATATAAATGTTCATTCCATATATATAAATGTTCATTCCATATTTCCTGTTTGGCTTGCCATATATATATATATATATATATATATATATATTTAACAATAAAATGTTAAAATTTATAATAATAATCTTGAATTCTCAAAAAACTAAATATTACAAACAATTAATAAAAAATGTAGCAAATAAATATCAGTTACCCAGAAAGTGAAAATGATTCCAGGACCTAGAAAGATACGCCGGGTGAACTGTGAGTTCAACGTCAGGGATAGGTCCCATCATATCATAAGACACAACATCAGTGAGAGAACATTGAAAGGGGAACAGCAGTCCCATCTATGCATTGAGAAACACGCGTGTGTTTTATTGTACATCAGAAGACATCGTTGTTTTTGCTGCATTGTGCTGGTCCTGTCAGAAAGTTACTACTTGCTCATTTTAGCTGAGTCCAAAATGGAGTTACAGTGGGAGAGATGTATTTTATTTTCAGTATCCCAACTCAACATGGCATCACCTGTTTGTCAAATTATTAAAAAGTAGTGGTCAACACTGTCAGTGCTTTTAATATCTTTACAAAAGCGCACTATGTGAGGTTCACAGTGTGGTCATTATATGTATTACTGACCGAGAATCAAGGTTAATTTAGTCTTTGGACAGAAAAAAAAACTTTCCAATGGCTGTGTCAACAGAAAGGACATTGGACATGATGACATTCAAGCCTTTTTCTCTTTGTATTTGCAGACTTAATTTCCTGGATTACAATCCAAACTCTCGACTCATTTCCTTGTTTGTTTACAGATAATAAGTAGAAATCCTCCATGTGTGACAAGCAAAAAAATATTTCTTAAAACAAATTTCACATCTGCAGGAGGCCTACTTCTGTGAACCTACATACGATTCTTTAATTGCTGGCAGTAAAATAATCTACAATTCTAATAACTGCTGAAGCATTTATTAGTCAGACTCAGTCACATCACACACATGCTCTCTTTTATGACAAAAAGTAATATGCAGTATTTCTGTCTGTTCTGAGGTTTGTGGCTGAAAGGGGAGTTTGGCGGGGGAGGGGCGATGAGGTCATCACTATGGAGCGAGTTTCAGTGCAAATAAGAAACCACTGAACCAGGCCAAATGTTGGTTTGATGATGCTGTGAAAACACACACCGAGGACCTTTAAACTCAGTCACTGGAACTTTCTGGAAAAGGACCTTTGGCAATAAAAAGTAGTAAAATAACCTGATTTGAGGTGCCAGACTGTCAGGACTGTGAATACATTTTCATTTAGACGTTTAGCAGACACTCTTATCCAGAGTGACTTACATACAGAAAGTGAATGCATACAGGTTTAAACAATAACCAGTGCTGATTTTGACATCAGGTTCACAAACAATAGTAGTAGTCCATACATAATCTTAAAATATAAAATGAGGTGCTATAGTTCAACTAGAGAATTATTAGAATGCACATTGGTTAGGGGATATAGTTTTGGAGTATATAGTTTCTGGGGTCTTCCTGTCAGAATTCCATACCACACTGTGACGTGCAATATTACTTTTTATTTCTGAATAAAATAGTTAATTTTATTTTTATAGTCCCCATGTTTTTACTGAGAATAACAGCTCTCTTCTCTAATGCCCCAGTGCACATCACATATGTACACACACACACACACACACACACACACACACACACACACACATGTATACATATGACCTGCATATATTCAGAGGGGTCATACATAAGACAAGTTTACTCTTATGGAAATGTAATATACTGCAGTATATTTTAAATATATTGTGACGATTTTGATATATTTACAATATACTGCAGTATATTCTTTTTCAATAAGGGTATACGTTGCTGAAAAACACAAAATTATGAATTTTGTTTGGATGTATTTCAGCTTTTCCTACACCAAAAATGGACAGAAAATGTTAAATAACCCAAAACAAGGGGGAAGTCCAGGGAGTGAACCCCTGCAATTCCAGCATTGTTTGCTGTCCTGGTTCCTGGGTAGAACGACCGATGGGGCACACGGTGGAGGGTTGGATGAGACTTTATTGGCCCATTCACTGAAACCGAAAAATCCTCCCACATTCCAGTGGCTCTTATCACGCCTTATCATAAACAGCAAGGACAGGATTGTCACCCCCCTCCTCCCCCCTCCAAATAAACCCTGGGAGGGCAGTAAACACACACACACACAGCTGAACCCCAGCCTGTCTGCTCCAAACACTAATGTGTATCGTCCTGTTTTGTTTTCACGCCGAGTGATTGGATTGTGTGTGGATGGTATTCCATTTCAGAGCCTCTGTCTCTTTGCAGAGTCTATAGCTCAGGTTATACCCGGATATAGCCTGGCTAGTGGCTACGTCCTGGTCTGCTAGAAATCTTTCACTTTTCAACCAAATGTAACTGGATTTTCACCTGAATGCCTAAACAGAATTTTACTGACTTTTCAACCCAAAAATATTCACTCACGCATTGACACCCACTTGCAGCAGACCGTAAAAAGTAGCACCCCCACAATGGTGTCCCAAACCTTTTCCCAAAATTGCTAAAACAGCACCAGCATCATTCAGTATAGGCATTAATCCTGTGTCACTGGAACAGAGAAATCTGCCGTCAGTGATCTAAATACCTATCAATGATAAACCTAGCAAGCAGGAGTAGTGAGTAGTGAGCACAGTTATCTTGCAAGCTAGCAAGAAATAAATGCATCTTAAACCAAAATGCATGTCAGAAATAGCTTGTGCCAAAAATATGCACGTGTGTTAGTGTGAACTGTTATAAAAAAAGTGTTGACCATTTCTACACCAAAATTTTGAAGAAATCATAAAATTGTGTGGGGTGTGTGGGGGGGGGGGGATGTAGGGTCAGTGTGCATGCTTATTAACCCCTCTCCAAAAACAGATGGAGGCAGGAGGGTGAGGTCAGCTTTAATAGTCTCCCAGTGGAGGGGAGGAAGTGTCACCCCCTAACATCCATTAGCAGTCTTATTCCCAGAGCCCTAATGAAGGACCGCACCCCACCATCCCCCATCCATCAGGATCACAGTGAGACACAATAAACAGCGGACTCAAGTACCTGTGGAATCACACACGTTCTATTCTTTGTTCTTTGTGGGATATCCTACTATTTACTTATTATAATCAGTGCTTGAGCATCAAACCAATTTCTCCAGGAGTATTCATGCACGGCGTGGATAGAACAAAGTTTAAAATACACATTGTAAAGTTTAGCATTTTAAGTGATAGCACCATCAGCCGTAAACTTAGCAAAAATACTTGCATGTCTGTTAAGGGATACAGCATTTACACATAATTAGGCAAAAGCCATTAGAGAAACCGCAGTAGACAACACAGCAACTGCGCTAACGTGGCTTATTTCATAGTGTGTTGTATGCTTAGCATTGATACCTCTCTCATCTATGAGATTTACCTGAATGCCCTGCAAATATATAGCTTATTTCATAATGTATGTGTAACCCGTATGACTGCGTCTCCAGAGTATCCCTTCCTCTAACAGAGCTGTGTCTCATTTTCATGCTGTACTCTACCCCAAACCCATTTTCCCCAAAACTGGAGGTACATCACCTGTAAAGCGTCCACAAACGCTGCCTGCCGTGCGCCAGACTCACCTCAGGAGGTTGTGCAGTCCCTGCTTGCTGCTGCTTCTTCTGAGGACAGTGCCTGACATGTCTGTTCTTCCTCTGGACACTGAGCTCCTATCAAATCAGCTCTAGCTTCAGTTTGGTCACCACTCCCAGCTTCAACCAGGTCCTCACTCTGCAATCCCAAATAAGCGTGTGGTCTCCTGGAGTGATCTCTCTCTCTCTCTTGCTCTCTCTCTCTCTCTCTCTCTCTCTCTCTCTCTCTCACTCTCTCTCTCTCTCTCTCTCGCTCTCTCTCTCTCTCACACACACACACACACTCACACTCTCAGACCCTCTCACTCATGTTGCCTACCTGGGCCTGGGGAAAGTGTCTGAACAGTCTCCACCCCCCTCCTCTCTCTCTCTCTCTCTTCTTTTCTCTCTCCCTCTCTCTCCCTCTCCCTCACCCTCTCTTTCTCTCTCTCTCTCTCCCTATCTCTCGCTCTGTCTCTCTCTCGTTCTCTCTCCCTCTCTCTCTCTCTCTCTCTCTCTCTCTGTCTCTCTCTCTCTCTCTCTCTCCCCCCCTATCTCTCTCTCTCTCTCTCTCTCTCTCTCTCTTACTGCATGTGGTTATAATTGAGAAGCTTAACCCCCTGGCCATGTTTCCCTCCCTGCACCCATTCTGCTAGTCTGCAGTCTGCAATCACGTGATTCTCCCCGGAGAGACGGTAACCTGACCCCCCACAACCAATCCACCTGCATCCTCCAACAAAAACACACACACACACACTCGCACACGCATGCACACACACACACACACACACACACACACACACACACACACACACACACACAGACACACACATAAAGGCACAAACATACAGACACACAGCAACAATAACTTAACAGAATTATACATCATTAAGAAATGTCACCTGTCAAATGATAATTATATTTCCACCAAATAATGAATTGTGTGTTGTGCACATAATACATTTTTGACTAAAATAATGTAATCTACCAGGAAAAAATCTTTCCTGAACATTCATACAGTAATAGCTGATTGTTTATAGAGTACAGAGCTGGGTGGCTCGTACTACTAAATCAGTGGATCTCAGTGTAGTCACATCCCCCATCGTCTGGTAACAAATCCTTACCATGCCAGTGGTGACTGTGACCTGGACACTGCAGCGCACAGGGAAAGAGGGATTCAGTCCTCAATGTTGTCCCAGTTTCTTTGTGCAAGAGTGACTCCTCAGTCGTACACATAGACCTTTCATTGCTGCCAGGCAAAAAAAAACTTTAAAAAAACCAACAAACAAATAAGAGGAGAGATGCACCATGTGCTACTTTAGTTACAGATGGCTATTCACACCAGTGTTGCCAAATACCTCTAAATTGAATCCCCAAAATATTAATCAAATCTCCATGCCATGAAAACTTTCAAGACCGTTCCCCCATACCTCCTTTCATGATGCATCCACCATTGACTGTTGTAAATATTTAAACTGAAATTATCCCCATGAATTTTTCACAAACCACCATGTTTGGTGGAAAATCCCCCAGCCTGGCAACCCTAATTTAATTACAAGCACAATTGTGTTCGTTTATGTGCTGAGTGCAGTTTGCCCGCACTGCAGCTGGCAGGTGGGCAGATTGTATTACAGCGCCATCTGTGCCTCTGGCTGACTGGCAGGCCAGCACGGGTCCAGGTGTTTTATACAATTTTAAATATATTTTGTTAATATATTAGTTAATATTATATTAATATATTAATATATTAGTTAATAATGAATTGACCGTTTAATTATTGATTTATTGCTAAATAAAATGTATTGTAATACTTTTATGGAGCACTGTGCTTGGGAGAGTCTGATGCAAAAGCCCATAGCTCTGTGTACTGTCTCTGTTCTCACAAAGCAAATTTTTTTTTGCATTGTTGAAACAGCAGGGCAACATTAGTACAATTGTGGGGGTCTTGTGCTGGCTTAACCTGCAGAACCTCACCCTCCAACTTCTGGGAAGACAGGCATGTACAACTGCCTGTCTGCTGCTCTCTGATACCTCCTGGTGCTAACATCATGCACGCACACACACACATATGCACGCGCACGTACACACGCACACACGCACGCACGCACGCACAGAACATTCCACCACACTCCCTTAACCCCTCTTCAGGATCCACCATGCTTAACACAGTTTCCATGGTAGAATGCCAAGCCATTCAGTCTAACAGACTGATGATTTAATGATTGGTCTTCAGGCCATTGTGTTTTGGCAAAGAAGACACTCGGCTCTGAATACACCCCAGGCTATTGGTTCCCCGAGCATCCGGCCTTCTGCAGAGGCAGGGTATCCGCACTACCAGACCCGTACAACCACACCAAAGATCCATAAACATGCATTCCAGACAAATGAAGTTTTCTTTTGATGGTAAGCGACTGACGATCCCCTGTCCTTTATTGCTGCAAACTACAGTAAATGCTGGGGTGCTAATCCCTGGCCCTGGAGTGGCAGACATTGGCTCCATCTGAGTTTGAATGCACAGATAGACCCGTTATTAAAGGTCTGAGCCTGAATATGTATTCTCCATGGTGAATGCTAAGTCTTTCCATCAACCTGGTCAACTGCGTCCATTAAGCGTTATGATGAATATAGTTTTTCATTTAGTTCAAGGTTCAGAGATGCAAAATCAAGAAGCATCTCTGACAGACCATCACAGACCAGGGTTGCTTAACCCTGCCATATAACCACACTCAAGAACACAATAAATATGAATATAATCACACCCAGAAACACAATAAATATGAATATAACCACACCCAGAAACACAATAAATATGAATATAACCACACCCAGAAACACAATAAATATGAATATAACCACACCCAGAAACACAATAAATATGAATATAACCACACCCAGAAACACAATAAATATGAATATAACCACACCCAGAAACACAATAAATATGAATATAACCACACCCAGAAACATAATAAATATGAATATAACCACACCCAGAAACACAATAAATATGAATATAACCACACCCAGAAACACAATAAATATGAATATAACCACACCCAGAAACACAATAAATATGAATATAACCACACCCAGAAACACAATAAATATGAATATAACAACACAATAAATATGAATATAACCACACCCAGAAACACAATAAATATGAATATAACCACACCCAGAAACACAATAAATATGAATATAACCACACCCAGAAACACAATAAATATGAATATAACCACACCCAGAAACACAATAAATATGAATATAACCACACCCAGAAACACAATAAATATGAATATAACCACACCCAGAAACACAAGGAATATGAATATAACCACACCCAGGCAGGAACACAATGAATACTGTAGTCATGCACAGGGTCTTCAACCCCAGTACTGACGAGCCACAGGGTCTGCTTGCTTTAATTTTCATATTACAATTATAAACTGATTCAAACCAAAAAAAGAAAAATAAAGAAGACGAGTGAGCTAACTGTACTAAATCAATATGTGCAACAACAAAACCCAGAATCCCTGTCTCTCTAGGACCCTTGGGGAGATCCCCAGGGGTGGGGGGGGGGGGGCAGAATACCTGTCTCTCTAGGACCCTTGGGGAGATCCCCAGGGGTGGTGGTGGGGGGGGGCTCTTCTGCAGAGAAATCGAATTGTGCGTTGACGTTCAGACCCTGATGACAGGCGCGTAATGAGCAGGAATGGACAGCAGAGATCTTGAGGAAGAGCAGGAGGCAGTAAAATATCCTGTCAGCAGGAGAGCAGTGAAACAGGAACAAATCTTCAGACTGAAGTGGAATTTATACAGCATTACAATAAAGACAAAATTCCATCGAGACGCAAAGTGTAAACTGCAAAGTGCAAAATAAGCAGTAGCATTATACTTCATTGCTTTAGATATTTCACTCTAGCTTCAGCACACAGACAACTGACATTATTGTGTAGGCACAAAGTCATTGTCACACTGTAGAAAAATAGGGAACAACCTAATAAAACTAGAATAGTTTGAGGGTATATTTGTACAAATTCAATAACAGCACCGACCACACATTTTAAAGTAGCAAGCCTACAGGGTACCAACACTAAAGATATGCAGTCAGAGGTTCCCTCAGTGGGAAGAATCTTGTGTAAACATGCCCCCTACTGACAAAATTGAGAAGTTGCGGAGTATAATAGGCATTTTGAGACCACTGCATTAGCAACAGAAATGAACACCCAGTGCTTATGTCAACCTTATGTCAACCTATGTCAATTGTTTTTAAATATCATACTTGTGTATTTTATTAATTTTGTTTGCCATTGCGCAACATAGAAACATAATCATTATTTCAATGAATTGATATTAAAGTAACGTTGGGCTAATAAGGATCAGGTTTTACACAGTGCTAGACAGTCTTTAGACAGTAGGTAAAACCGTGACCCTAGATGTTTCCTTTTTGAATGTGTTGGTGTCCATCACCTACAATACTGATGATGGTAATACGTTTTGTTATCTATGCTTCTGCAGCGGCAGTGATGTGCCATTTTTATCATAAAAAAATAATGAACCGAATTACTGATACATCAAAACATGCAAGTTAATTTAGAATTAAAGAATTATGAGGGAAAATAGGAGGGGGGGGGGAGTATTGCCTGTTTCAACTGTGACACATGCCTGTTTAAACTGCATCAAAAAACAGAATAGTTACTGCTATGCCTTTGCAGAATAGTTTTTTAAAGTGAAAATGACTTGTATTATATTTAATTGTGAATCAAAATTTAAGTCAAATGTCGACTGAATCTGGCCCATCTTGCCTGACTGCACTATTCTGAAGCCAGCCAGGAATTAGAATTTGAAACCCTGTTGCCATAGAGCCTCCATGTTCTTTGATTTGTTCCCTGGAAGATATGGCTGACCTTTGTGCAGGAGTCAGCTTGGTTACTGAGAGTGACATTGGGTCAGTTGGGTCATGCCTGCCATCACCTGGCTATATTTAACTCGGTCATATTGGCATCGAACTCAACAGTATATGCCACTGGGAATCTGAGCAGGGAGATAGGACTGGCTGACGTATTGACATCCTAAAATCGTAATACTGTAAATACTGTTGTTCCAGTGAATGTGGGACCAGAGAGAGAGAATGCTTCACTCGTCAGCAAACAAAACTGGCTCTCAAATTCTTACATGGATGTTAGCACGTTAGCATGTTTTTCTCTTTTTTCCATTTTTTTAAAATCAGAGGTAAGGCTTAACTCTCTCAAACAAGAGCATGAGAGAGTTAACTTATGACTGTAGAGAGTGCACCCATATCCACTTTTTTTTATTATTGGTCACTTTCTGCATATTATCAGCTCTGAGTAGCTCTGAGAAGTCGTAAGAATAAGAATCTCAGCAAAAACAAAAAGAAAAGATTTACTTTTTGAATTATTGAACATTGGCTCTGTCCCACGTCTGTCAGTTGACAAAGCAAAGTCTAACACAAAATACACCAGAAATTATGACGAGTCTTTACTTGTCTGATTATATCCTGCCACAGGAGCTAAGACGCCCAGTTCCTGATTCGTCAGGACAAAAAAGGAGGAAATAATTCTGCAATTGGCAGATGTCATCACTCATTCTGGGTCACTCAGAGAATGAAATCTGGGGAAGGGGTCTGGAGTCATTAAACATTGGTCCTTAACTTAGACTCATGATTAAATAAAAGTCTGGCAAGTTAATTGATTGATTGAACTCAAAAACATTTTTTTTTTAAGAAAACAGCAAAAACTTTGAAAAATAAATGATGACTGTATCACGGTCAGGTCCCACTTGTTAAAGTGCATGTCACGGTCAGGTTATAGTGCATGTCACCTCAATGAAATCAGTGGTGAATCGGTCACTTCAAAGATAGCACTTCTTGCATAATGAAATATAGCCTAGGGTCTGCTGATATAAATAGTGTGCCACCCCCTTGCTGGCTTGCACACAAGCTCCTTGGTGTAACTCAAGAGGGACAGACATGTGTGTCACAGCACAAGGCTGAGAGGACAGGCTGCTTGAACCAGGGTCCTCAATGACCATATATGGGATTTCAATGTCAGCTGCTCAACAAAATGAAGGGAACACTTAATCATCACAGTATAACACCAAGTCAATTAAACCAAACCGGTCATGCTGGATGATGTTGCAGGCAGCATAACATTCATCACGGCGTCTCCAGACTCTTTCAGGACTGTCACATGTGCTCAGTGTGAACCTGCTCTCATCTAAGAAGATAACGGGGTGCCAATGGCGAACCGGCCAATTCTGGTGTTCTCTGGCAAATGCCAATCGAGCTGCACAGTGCTGGGCTGTGAGCACAGGTCCCACTACAGAACATCGGGCCCTCATGCCACCCTCATGGAGTCTGTTTCTGACAGTTTGGTCAGAAACATGCACACGAGTAGCCCGTTGGAGGTCATTTTGTAGGGCTCTGGCAGTGCTCCTCCTGTTCCTCCTCGCACAAAGGAGCAGATACCGGTCCTGCCGCTGGGTTGTTGTCCTTCTACGGCCCTGTCCAGCTCTTCTCGTGTAATGGCCCGTCTCCCAGTATCTCCTCCACGTTCTTGAGACTGTGTTGGGAGACACAGCAAACTTTCTTGCGACAGCACATAGGGATGTGCCATCCTGGAGGAGCTGGACTACCTGTGCAACCTGAATGGGCTGCAGGTACCGCCTCATGCTACCAGTAGTGACAAGGGCACTAGCAAAATGCTAAACTCAAGAAAAATCAGTCAGGAAGGATAAGGAGAGAGAAATGGTCTGTGGCCACCACCTGCAAAACCATTTACTTTTTGGGGGTTGTCTTGCTGTTGCCTCTCCTGTCCATCTGTTGTCACTTTCATTTGCACCAAAGCAGGTGAAATTGATTCACAATCGTTTACGCTTTCTAACTGGACAGACCGATATCCCAGAAGTTTCATTGACTTTGTGTTATACTGTGTTAATTAAGTGTTCCCTTCATTTTTTTGAGTAGTGTAGTTAAGATGTATGTGTGTGCGATGTGCGTGTATGCATGTGTGTGTGTGTGTGTGTGTGTGTGTGTGTGTGCGTGCGCGCATGTTATTGTATGTGCATGTTCAATATAGCCAGTGGCCAGTGACTTTTGACTTTTCGTTTTGTAATTTGCTGAAATTGTTAAGCAGTATTTGTGGGATAAAACCTGACACTTCCATAAATTGAATCCAGGCCACAGTGTTGAATGTCACAGATGTGATGTCTCTTCATTCTGGGGTTCACACACTGGCTGTTGCCTAAGGATTTCAGTCATATGTTCATAAGACAATTATATGAGTTTACATTGCAACTAAAACTAATATGTTCCTATTAATGGGGCCCAGGCATGGAGGATGAGTTTAATAATGAGCAAAGCATTAATCAGCTTTATGAAACTAATCCTTGTTAAGCTCTTACATTCTCAAGTGACAGAATATTTGTAAAGGCCTAATTCTGCCAGCTCCAACCATAGGTGCTGCTAGCTGATGATGGCCAGCTTGCTTGAATTACAAAACATTAATACAATCATGTATTTGCTGTATCCCTAACATGCACATATTGTCAGAATAACAGCATCCATATCATCCAAACAGAATCAGTAAATAACAAAATAAGCATGCTGATCACATCTTATTATGTATTCAAATAAAACCCTCACAATAATCCCCTGTCCAAAATCAAAAGTGAACTGTTTAAAATATTTTGGTCATTAACCTGTCAAGAAACGGCCCCTCAGAAAGAGTTTTTAAATCTAATATTCCCCCAAGACCATCACTGTTGGAAAGATTCCCAGTATCACTTATGAGTCCGGTATTGCCAGCAGAATATACATTTTTCCAAGAACTAACAGAACCAAAGATCAATGGAGGCCAGAATCCGCAAATACTTGGATAAATAATTAAATATCTATTACATATTACATCTGTAAAGGCATTTGCTACATGTGCAGGCTGGGCAGTACAGAATGTTTGGGTCAGAGCTGCATAATTTGCTGGCTCCGACTGTGGGTCTGCAGTGGTGGGGCATAGTTGGTTTCATCCTACCAGGGGCAGGGGTGGGCTGAAGTTTGTCAGGCTCTATAGGTTATTCTGTTAGAGGCGCTCCCTAGCAACCGACTGGGGTACTGGTTGTCGAGAGTAAAAGATGCATCTCTCCTGTAATGTGTTTTCATGACAGGTGAGTGGGAGAGAGACAAAAGAAAAACATGTAGGGGGTGAAATAAGGATTTCAGGATTTATATTGTATTATCCTAAATTATTAGTCTACTTCATATAGGAACTGGCATTGATGTAACAAACAAGCGGGCATATCCTCATATCAAACTCACAAATCTGCACTTGGGCTCACTGGTATGTCTGCTCTTAGACCCAAACTCGATAGTTACCTGTAGATATTTGTGTCTATGTCTGTGTTTTTATTATAATATTTCATAGCACACAGTTTTGCCTGCTGTTGCATAAGAGGGAATCATACTATGAAAAAGGTAAAGGTACAGCTTGTCTGCAACACATACAATAAGAGACGGAAAAGATCATTTTGATCAAATATTTTATTTAAATGTGACGGGATATTATATACCTTGCTGAAAATATTTTCTGCAAGATATATATTTAAAATTGTCTGAAAAAAATGGGAAAGTGCAAAAGCTGTGATTATTATATTCAAAGAAGTGGATTATCAACAGGGAGCACAGTGGCTGCTGTCTGCTTTAGGCTTCCTCAATAAACTGTTGTCTAAACTTTCAAATAATTAAGACAGCAGGAGAGCCTAAATGGACTGTGCAGCTTTCATAAACATCCATCGGAAAACAGTCCCAGGGGAGATCACGGTGCTTCTATTCAAAATACCTCCAACAAAACAAACAATAGCCCAGCAATGGAGGCTAATTTAAACCTCTGCTTCAAACATCTTCTTCCTGCCGTCCATGCCAGCCTTATCCTCAATGTTCTTACGCCAGTCACCAACTGCTTCCTTTTCCTGTAAGGTCAAAGTGGAGAAGACGTTATATAATAATAATAATGATAATAATAATAATGATAATAATAATGATAATAATAATAATAATTAACTTGAATAACTATTTCTAAAGAAATTGTAGGTGTGGTTGCTTCACAGTGTTATCAAGTGCTGGAAATGGCATAGAAAGATGGAAATATGGTAGTGTGAGGTGGAAAATAAAAGGTGGGAATGGTATGAACTGATAATGCGGTATAAAGGGATCTAGTGAAGGTGAAAGTGTTAAAATATGGTGATGTATTTTGTGGTAAGTTGTCTAAAGAACCTGGAAGTGATACAAAAAAGTAATGAATTAAGTAAGCAAACTGATCGGCTCAGCTTCGCTCAGAGCGAAGAACGCACTTAACGGATTGCTCAGTTTCGATCACTCTGAGCCGATCAAAGCGTTGCTGAGCACTTTTGGATTTGGATCAGAGATGGAAGTAGGCTACGTCGTTAGCTATGAAATGTCTCGTCGCCATTTTTCCAAACTCAGACGGTTGTTGACAGTTGCTCAGCGCTAACGTGGAACAGAACGTTAAGTGATTCAAAAATCCACTCAGTGCTCACACTGAGCATTCTCAATGACCCAACCAATGTCAAATCCTTGTTCTATATCTATGGTAAAATCCTCTAAGATAGTATTGTTGGGTCATAACAGTGTTGTAGAGGAAGGCATTGTGATGTCATAAGCAGTGTAATATGTTACAGAATCCACATTCTATTGCATAGGTTTTCAAAATGTGTCCATTGACTCCCATTAATTTTTTGGTGATAAAAGTTCAATTAACTGAAAAAGCGTATATGATATAAAGGTAAAAAGTAATAGCAACCTGGAGGGTGTATAAAGGTATAATATGAGGTATGAATGGTGTCGATGGTGTGAATGGTGTAGGAGTTCTCAAAAAGTGGCGGAATAATAATAAGTATGGTGAATAACAAAAGGTGTGGTTTCACAACCAAACCTATTATTGTTATTGTTATTGTTATTGTTATTATTATGCTGTTCATTATTATGCTGTGGTGCTGCTCAGTGGTGTAACTCTGTTCTTTGTTGTATTGTTGCTCTGTCTCCAGAAAAGGACCCACCTCCTCTTTGACCTCCTTCTTGACTTGTTTCAGGTTGGCCCTCAGATCCATGTTGACCTTGTGTTTGGAGCCCAGCAGAGCTTGCAGCATGGCATCGGCAGACAGACGCACTTTCTTCAGAGCTGGCTTCTTGAACTTGCCCTGCAGGTCAACGACTTTAATCTTCATATCATCGATCTGGATAGAGGGAGTGATTCATACAAGAGAATCAGTGATTCAGACCTCCTTCAACACTGCTTCTAAACATGGGTTAAACAGAGGGGACAGAAATGGATGACAACAAATTGGATGGTTTCTACCTCCTTGGCAGATTTTTCAACTTTTGCTCCAATGTCATATCTCTCCTCATCAACTGCTTCAATCTTCTTGTGAAGTTTCTTGCACAATTCCTGTGGGGAAATATGCAGGATAAATCAATGAAAAGGTGGAAGTACATGGATTTATTTGTTTCTTATTACTTTACATGTTGCATTGCAAAAATGAATTATCCTTATGTACAGTTGTGACTTGGGCATGCCTACGTAAAGCTTTATGTTTTTGAATACAGATGTGCTCATTGGATAGCTTCACACCTGTAATTCCTGCATGGATTCAGGAATTTCCAGAGGGGGGCAGTTCTCCTCCATGTACTGAATTCTTTCATCCGCTTTCTGTTTCTTTTCTTCCTCCAGTAATTTTTTTGCAAGCGAGAGCATCAAGCTCTGGAGAATTGAGATAGAAACATATATTATTCAGAGTCTAAACAAGCATACAGTCCTTGTCCTGTGTGTCCCAAATACGTACACAGTAAAATGCTCAGTTTATCAACTACAGAGTTCATATGGTCCTAATTGGACTCATATGTACTTTGTTAGAGTTAAATGAACACTGGAGATTTTACTGTGTATCATTAAAGGAACATGTTTCTATTTTTAGATTCTTCTTCTGTGTTTGTTGTTACTATATGTTGTTAAATATGACTACAGCACAAGTGCCCCCCTGAGCTGCTCTACACCTCTATGTGAACCGAAACATACTAACAACTATTTTACGCTATCATGCCGATAAACATTTTATAGTGAAATCAGAGCAGGAGTTTACCTTCAGATGGTGCCTACGGCTCGTTGTCAACTTTTTCCTGTAGAGGGGAGATACATTTTTTTTTACAGAATATTAAATGTGAAAAGGATTTGGAAATAAAAAACAATAAAGAGTATAGGGCCTGATTTACTAAGATTTTAGCATGTGCAAAACCATTTTAGCACACGCAAAACGAATAACACAACCAATATTTGGTGCACAACAAATACTATGACCAATCATTGGTCATGTTATTGGTTTTGCGTGTGCTAAAGATTTTACATAGTGACTGTAGTACATGGCAACAGGCCGGAAACAAGCAAGAATAGAAGGTGGATCCCCTTTTTATTTTTTGCCACCTAATGGTAAAATTAAGCCAGTATTATGAGTCTAGGGGAGCCACAGTTTGCCCTAGGGACTATTTCAATGAACAATTGAAAAAACCTTTAACCCAAAAAAGGAATATCTGTCTTCTCTTATCCATGAATAAAAAAATAATATTTGTAACTGCATACTTACTCCGACATCTTGGCCTTGATTTCTTTCACACCCTATGAAAGGAAATCAGATAATGTAAGTAAAAGTTGAAAAACTTTTCATACAATTTCTACAGTTATTTTACTCGCTCATGTACCGTAAAATATTTAAAATCAGGTAAAATGGGATCCTAATGATATTTTTCTAAATGCTAGCATAGTGTTCCAGCCTGGCCAGTGTTTGCTGAAATATCATGCATTATTGAATAATAGTGAACTGTGTAGTGAATACAACTGAATGCAAGTTTTCTAAATTTAGGCAGGGTGTGGGAACCCAGCTGTCCTGCTGTGTCACTCTTCTTCAGGGTCTTTTTCTCAGAGATGTCATTAGCACCTGGAAGCAGGACAGCTGATGCTCGTCCTAAATTATGGCAGAACATCCTTGAGAGGGTCCAGATTTGACTCGTAAATTTTGACTGGGATTCCTTGGCCAAGACTCTACCCTATACAGGGTGTTCTTTATTTTTTTAAAGTATTAATTAAAATCTTAAGTGCATATAGTCTCTACAATTTCATACACCATAAATTAATTCCATGACCCTTATCCCTCTGGAAACTCTCACAGCGGCCGTTTCAAAAACCAACGGCTAACTTTCCATTGCTGCCAGTATCTGTGGAAGACGGCGAGTTACTGCCTCGCCTGTAGTGGGGAGCTCGTCCCACCACTAGGGGGCCAGAGTAGAGAGCATGTGATGTGGAAGACGGCGAGTTACTGCCTCGCCTGTAGTGGGGAGCTCGTCCCACCACTAGGGGGCCAGAGTAGAGAGCATGTGATCAAAGAGATGACTTAAGGCAGATCTGTGGTATTTTCAGGATGTACTGTGTAATTTTTATCAGTCTGCATGTACAGTGATACCTACCAAATAGAAAGAGCTCGAGAGGAGTGATTGGAAGGCACAGAAACGATAATGGGTATTATTTTTAGTTACCTATTTCTACAGGATATGTTTACATCCCAAAAATAATAAGCAGTCTTTGTGAATATTGAAGACATTTTACAGTAGTATGGGTGTATAATATAATACTGTATATATCATAGCTGTTTGGCATATGGCATGTTTCATGTCCTTTTGGAGGATATTGGAGCAACTGCATATAAGCATGACAGCTCCTATATTTAGCCTAAGAAGGAGATGCCCCAGCACACTTAAGATATTTTAAATTACAACAGCTGAAGATTCTTGCTACAGTATATTATCCACACTACGTATAACTATAACAGTTTGATCTATGTACAATTGTACAATGGTAATAAACATTAATGTTATTGTCAATGTTAAAAAACAACAACAATGAGATTTCCTAAATAGGAACTATTGATTAGTTCCCCAAACATGCAAATCAATCAAATAGGAATTGATTAGTTCCCCAAACATGCTACTTTGATCATTGCTGAACACATAACATAATTTTATTGGCCACCATAAAGCAGTACTAAAACATCCGAGCAATATCCATTGCATTTCTAAGTGTTTTTTTCTTGGACATCAGACACAATTGTTTCCTCTTTCTGTTCCGGTAAGACAATCAGCTTCTCCCAATAGAAGGATAAATGTCAAGCTTCTTATTCTTCACGACTCAGCACTCCAAAGACACCCAGAAGGTGCATATTTCATTAATGAAAACATATTTAATCAATAATTAGCATTGTTATCTCTGATAACCTTTTGTGATCCTTGACTTACTGAACTTTGAAACACTGATGGAAAATTGTACTAAGACACAACGGAAATGGAAAATAATGCAAAACAAACTGTTACATCCTGACGACAGCAAAAACAAAACAACTGCATTGTTTCCACGTGTAAGATATCAAACTGAACTTTCACACGCTTTTCTATTTACCACAGCACAAATTATTGTCATCATCATGGTTATTTTCTATCTTATTTTTATCCGTATTCTTATCACAAAAGTCCAATAAAACCATGGAAATATATGAAATAGTGGAAGGATTATTGAGAACCCTAACTCACAGGCTATGATTCATACATCTATACATTTTTGGCAAAAAACTGAATCCATTTTTTTTGTTAAGGGATTTGAGCCCAAAAGCTTGATGCCAAGATAAATTATTTTAGCAAGCCTGAAAACGTGCGTGTGCATGTGTGGGGTGTGTGTGTGTGTGTGTGTGTGTCTGTCGGTGCATGTGCGTATGTGGGGTGTGTATCTGTCTGTGCATTACGTGTGTGTGTGTGCATGCGCGTGTGCATGTTTATGTATGTGTGTGTTGACTGGAGTCAAAAGACCTTTGTTTATAACCACAAGTTGCAGTGGTTGTTAAATAATCAACAATGAGTTTGATAGATAAATTGTCTCTTTCAGTGCACATGATATTTTATATAGAAACCCTGGTCGGAAAGACACCTTAGATCGAAATTTCCCAGTGATACTAGACCCAGTGCAGCATGGCATTCAGACAGGACAGGATGAATGGAACACAGAAGGTCTCACCTACGAGTGAAGACAGAGATCAGGGAAGATTGGGCGAAGAGATGGGGAAGAGGAATATGCCAGGGGCAGATGGAATTTTCTGGGGGTTTATACTGCATTCGTTGCTGACTCAGCAAAAACCCCACCCTTCTCGAAATGGAAGTGTATTTTTGCCCTGACCAATGAGCTGGCACACTCCCAAAATACCCTTTCCCCCCTGTCCCTCATTTCAGAATGACTCTTTTCCTCAAGGCCAGTCGGTGGGGTCCATGTCAAAAAATAGCGTAAGGATTTTACATTGATAAATTTCAGTTCCTTGTTTATGAAACTTTTCTATTTCTAGTATTTTTCAGCTTTTTTTTTGAAATTTAGAAGTAATTGCCTTGATGCCTCAAATATGTTTAATGGAGTCTAAAATATCTGTTTGAATTTCTGTAAGTCTGTGAACATTATCTGTTTGATGAAAAATATTTTCAGCTGAAAAACATGACATGACTACAGAACCCATGGAAGAGTACATTTACCTAAATAGCTATTGGAATACAGAAAATTGAAATAAATAAAGTTTAAAAGTCTGGGGCGGAGGGGATTAGCACTACTATGTGCGTGGTGTTGTACACACACACACACACAAACACACACATCTTGGGTATCAAAACAATGGATCATGTTCGCAGCTGATGGCAAAACACAACCAAATAAGTGGGCTCACAAATGGTTACACCAATGTTTTCATTCAAACAAATAAAACAAGTCCTTTTTCAGACAGGGGAGTGTCTTTAAATGGCACAGGAGAGCGAGTTATTAATACATTAATTCTTCATCATGTTCCCACAACAGTGCCTTGGAAACGCTCCAGTCTTCAGACCTAACCTGCACATATGATTCACCTCTGGACCTTCATAATGTGCGGTCTTGTGCACGTGGTCACATACTGTCATCTACACGTGTCTAGTTTGTTTATCCAGCTGGTACCTGGGTACCACCAGATGTCTTCTGTCACATGGCTTGGGCACCTGTGGCCAACCTGCTGATTTCAGACCTGAAATTTATTCATCAATAACACCACATCAAAATGTTCTTAATTCCAAACTCTGAAACTCATTCATATTACCACTAGTATTCTATACTCTGAGAAAAACTTAAATTTATTAATCAGCAATACCACAACCAACTTCCAAACTCATACCACCTTAAAGTCACACATCATCTATATCAAAGCAACATCATTAACACTAATTAAATCATATCACCTTAATCATATTTATCAGTAATAACTCTGCAGCAATCATTAATGAATATTCCAACCAAAACATATCACCTTAAACTTGTTCATTAGTAATGACCTTCTTTAACACAAATACATAAGTGATTTTTCCAAATATGTGAAATTGAAATATTCATTTGCAGGTATAAATGGCTTAAAAGCAGAAATAGTGTGCATGATCATGCGTGCAACAAGCACATCAAAATTTTGGAGGTTCCATCAAAATATTTATTAGCTATAACTGATATAGCGACAGTTTTATTTTAATAATTGTGATGACTGTGAATCTGTGGCTACAACGTGCGAAGAGAAAAAAGGAAGTTAAAGAAATAAACTTTAAATTGTCCCAGTACACTTTACCTCAATAACAACATGTGCAAAAACAGAACAGAATAATCATAAAAACAGAAATAGAGAGAGAGAAAGAGAGAGAGACAGCCCCACATGAAGAGCAAAATACTTCTGGCAAAAACAAACAATAACCCAGAAACGGAGGCTAATTTAAGCTTCTGTCTCAAATATCTTCTTCCTGCCGTCCATGCCAGACTTATCCTCAATGTTCTTACGCCAGTCACCAACTCCTTCCTTTTCCTGTTAGAGCAGAGAGGGAGAAAGTGTCAACTGATTTGACATTTCTACAAACTCTAAGCAAGTTTGATAACTGTTTTAAAGCCATTTGGTAAAGTTTCTATGAACGGTCCTTCATACTAAATATCTCAATCCTTCATAAGTGCTACAGAATTACTCATAAATTACCATGTAAATAAGCGCAAATGGGCATAAAATGTGTTATGTCATCACTGATGACATAACACAAAAGCAAAAGCCACTACCATGACATACCAAGTGACACACACACCATATGCCTATTTCATGTAAATACACACAAGGAAAGGAAAATGTGTCATATTAACCAGGAGTTAAGCAGATACTGCTCTGTGTTGTATTGTTGCTCTGTCTCCAGAAATGCACTTACCTCATCCTTGACCTCCTTCTTGACTTGTTTCAGGTTGGCCCTCAGATCCATGGTGACCTTGTGTTTGGAGCCCAACAGAGCTTGCAGCATGGCATCGGCAGACATACGCACTTTCTTCAGAGCTGGCTTCTTGAACTTGCCCTTCAGGTCAATGACTTTGATCTTCAGCTCATCGATCTGGGCGGAGAGAGTGATTCATACAAGAGAATCAGTGACTCAGTGAGACCTTCTTCAACAGAGAGGGAAGGGAAGTAAGCGGTAAGCCTAGATCAGGAGGACTCTACCTCCTTATCGCACTTGGCTACTTTGGATTGCACGTCATATCTCTCCTCATCAACGGAATCGATTTTCTGGTGAAGCTTTTTGCACAGATCCTACCGCAAGACATTCAGAAAAAAATTTATGAATGAATGAATTAATTCAGTGACATGCATGTAAAAATTTGTCTATTGCTCTGTTCCTGTACATATTTCACAATAATGGGGCAATACATAACGTATAAAGGTCATTAATAGTGACAATACTCATCTTAAAATCTTTAAATGTTTCATTTAATATATTTTTTTCCTTCACACAATTTAGAGTGCCCACGATTAAAAATGTTTTTTAAACCAATGAGGATTGGATGTGTGAAGTTTGTGGACTGTCTGGGATGAATATGGACATGCTGGTTGGCCGTGACGGATGGTAGGGTACCTGCAGTTCCTGCATGGAGGCAGGTAAGGACAGAGAGGGGCAGTTCTCCTCTATGTACTTTATCTTCTCCTCCTCTGCCTCAGCTGCTTCAGCCTCCAACATGCTCGCTGCAATCGAGAGCATCAGGCTCTGCAGAAACAGCCATACAGGTGCGTGATGTCACCCCATCAGACAGAAACAGCCGTACAGGTGCGTGATGTCACCCCATCAGACAGAAACAGCCGTACAGGTGCGTGATGTCACCCCATCAGACAGAAACAGCCGTACAGGTGCGTGATGTCACCCCATCAGACAGAAACAGCCGTACAGGTGCGTGATGTCACCCCATCAGACAGAAACAGCCGTACAGGTGCGTGATGTCACCCCATCAGACAGAAACAGCCGTACAGGTGCGTGATGTCACCCCATCAGACAGAAACAAGTCTTTTACATACAACTACCAAAAAAGCCAAACTGCCTGAAACTATTTTAATATAGACATTTTTATACGGGAATATATTTTCATGAATGTATCCCATGTTATTAAAACTGCACTACAGAAATATATATTTTTGTATTTTTCTTTTTAGAAATAGATGTAAAAAAAATTAAGATATTTATTCAATAACATAAGATACATTGCTGATATTAAAAATAGGCATGGGATAAAACAAGTCAACAGAAGATGGATAACTTTGAGGAACATTTTAGCGGACACTGGAAGGGATGCCAACTCATCATAGATCTCACAGACAAACATATGCACACGCACACGTGTACACACAAACACAAACAGACACACAAATAGACAGCACCAAACGCTTACACACAAATATACAAACAAACAAACAAATGTCTGTGTGGACTGGGAAGACAGTAGATTAAACGCATGTGAGAATGGGGAGAGGGTGTGGCACAGCTGGATTTGAACCCGTTAAACTCTACCTTCAGATGATGCTTTCGACTGGTGGTCATCTTTTTCCTGTTGAAAGGCAAATAATTAATTACATTTAATGCAATTTATTTAATTTATTAAGACTGGAAACAGCACTGACAGGGAAATGCCTCAAATCAACCTATGGCTTCAGCATGGCAATCCTGATATCGGAATCAGGCTCCATTGGAACACCATAACAGGAATCTCCAAATCCAATCCTAGGGGATTGCCGCATCTCCAGTTTTTGTAGATTCCTTTTAATCTGCAGGCCTTGTAAACAAGGTTAGTGGAGTCTTTAGCAAATCAAATAATAAATGTTGAAACACTAAACCTGCAGACTCTCGAGGAGGCTTTCTGTAACCCTGCTGTATAATAACCTTTCAATTCAATATTGACAGGCCTGTACTATAAGGATGCAGTATGGTATTTTCAAATAATTCAATCTATATTATATTTTTACCTTTATAAATTTGTTGCGGTAAACATTTTAATATTTTAATATTTTTAGAGTTGTGATTTCTTAAATCAACAATCAGTCTTTTATTACAGTGTTGTACAATTTTAAAAAAAGAAATAAAAAAAATCAAAGATCAGGCATACAATACAATGAATGAACGAGTCTGCATGACAGAGATAGTTCTGTAGGCTTATTTCCACAGGGGACAGGATGGCCTGGGGGTATTTTGGGGTTTTGAAAGTGGACAACACCAGCCTAGTGTCACACATGGCCACCTACTGGTGGTTCACAGTTCAGGAAAAAATGTACTTCTTGGGGTTTAAACCCAAGGATGGAATGTGCAGCGAATGTTATTTTTATCACATTCACTGCTAACCTGTGTTTGGATGCTGGTAGATGAGTAGAACTCATAGGGTGTTATTTGTTGGAATTATTCAATGGCAATAGTTGCTCTGGTGTATTATCAGTAAATTTATTTAACCTGTTATAAATGGTCATATAAAAGGTATATTTTATTTAAGAGATATTGGATCTGATATAACAGCAAAAATTGATAGTTTGAAAGCACGCATTTGCTTGTAATTAATTTGGCATTATGCTATGTTACCATATTTCCTGATATTTAATGTTTGTGAATTATTATCAGACAGATTGGAACATCCTATCGTGGACAATGTCTTGGTTTTATTGCAATATATAAAAATAAAGAAACGGACTCAATACACACAAAAGTATAACTACCAATAGTAGATTCACTTCTAGTCTGATTGTGGATTCTTTAAGAAGACTATGACTGCAAGGTCATTTCAAAAATCAATTGTGTATTGAAAGTGACAGGTGGTGTTTAATTTGCATAATAATTTGCATTATTACATATTATTTCAAGACAGACACTTACTCAGACATCTTGACTGGCTGTTTTTTTCACACCCTGTAGAAAAAAATAATAAGCAATTGTCATATTATTTTTAATGTACCTCTACGAGAGAAGTCTACCACAAAGTTTGCCACAGTATGATAGATTTGACCTTGGAATTAAAACAATTATGCTACAAAACACTGCATTTAAATATTTAGGGTCAGCCATTGTTTTTCAGGGAAGAAGAGATATGAATAATGTTAAGGGTTTTTTGCATGGTCAAAGGAAATACAATCCCCAGAACAAGAGATATGTCTATATTTAGGGAAGAAGGGGAGGCCGCAGCTGTCCTGAATCACTCCAGCAGTGCACATTCCTCTACGAGCAGATGCAACAGCCCAAAATGACCAAAATCACACATCTTAACAGGTATTTACTCAGCTAATAATGACACTTTTGGACCAAGCTTCCCATTCTAATAAATACATGGTGTGACATCATTCCAACATTTGTCTATAATAAAAACGTATAACGGTTTTCTTAAATAAATTTAAAAAAATAAAATAAAATAAATATATCAATATTACAAATGGCATATGCCTAACCACACTTAAATTTGAATTGGCATCTCTAATATTAGACACTTGCACTTATGCACCATCAAGCATTATTATTCTTAGATTCATAAACTACAAAGGGACATAATACTGTATAACACTCTCAGTATCAACATTCTTCAAAGTGTAACATTGCAATCCAATTTTTCAACAATTACTGTTTGTCCAGTGTTACTTCAGACAGCATCTAGTATACATCATCCTACTTGTGCATTTATGGCTTTATGTTTTTATTCACCATACTGTTTTTGAGTTACGTTTTGCGTTATGCAAAACTGAACGGCTTTTCAGTGAAATTTATTTTGAAATGCATTCTCCTGCGTGTTCAAATAAGACCCAACTGATGAAAGCCAAATGATGTATAATAAACACTGACATGTTTTTCAACCACTGAGCAAACCCTCACATTAGATCAGAAGGTGGAGAATGTCAAGTAAGTCATCATTAAGTGCACATTATCTAACGTAGGCTGGAAGACCTGCATTCAACTCAAACAGCAGTGTCATTTCCTGCCAGTGGCAACACTTTCCAATGACTGTTTACAGCACTGTGTACTGACACATTGCAGTAACAATCATAAAATACGATTTTGTTTTGAGTTCAAATATTTTACCATTATTACTGCCTCATCTACTGAGTAAATGTATAATTTTTCATTAAAACATTTTCAAAGTTCTTGGCATTCAGGTTTCGGTCACAAAGTACGCAGAAGAGCAGGAGGATAGACAAGTCATCCGTGTGAATAAAAGAATACCCTGAATAAGAAATAGAGATACTTTAACGGACAAATGGTTTTGACCCAGGTTTGGCATCGCAGCATACCTGATAAAATAAGAAAATGGCAGCAGAGGTACAGTTGATCAGCTCATAGAGTAGAGTCGGGCGAATGAAACAGAAAGGATCTCACCAACAAGAGGAAGACAGCAGTGTGCAGGTCTGGTAGCGGGCTGGGCAGGGTAGGAGAGGACAGCTGAAAAGTTAAGGTGTATATATGACTACAGGCCTTCTGTTGTGGCCCAGGATGCCCTCTCTTTAAGGAAGAAACTCAACAGTTCAAAGGTCCCCTAAAAATAACTGAAAATAACAGTTCCTTCCCAGCTCCTCGATTATACATAACCCTTTAAGACAATTGATAATCCCCCAAGATATCTTCAAAAATATTCACTCAAAAACAACATTTGCTCATCGTGGAAATTATTTTCATTTACAGTTTAATGGTTTAAGATGGGGTGGAGGCTGATTTGGAGGATTGGCTTTTCTTGACATGATTTTCTGTGGTTGATTTAGCATAGGAGGATATACAGTCAAGCCGGAAAGTCTGAATACTCCTTTCACCTTCTCCACGTTTTATTACATTACAGACATATTCTACAATAAATTGAGTTAATTATTTGTCTCAAAATTCTACACAAAATAGCCCATAATGACAAAGTGAAAACATGTTTTTAGAAATTTTTGCAAATGTATTAAAAATCGAAAACTGAAATTTTTCATTTACATAAGTATTCATACCCTTTGCTTTAACATATTTTTAAAGTATCATATTTAATATTTGGTCGCACATCCTTTGCATGCTGTTACTTTCTGAAGTCTGTGACATGAAAATCAACATGAAAAGACTCTCGATATCTTATTTTCAGGTACTGTTACAAGCGATACTATAACCTCTCTGCATTTGAATGGATCTCTATGGGAATTGGGGGGTGAGACTAGATTCAGCTGTAAATTACACTGGTACAGTATGGAACATATGGCTGGCTAAATGGCTGTAAGTCATCAAGGGTCTGAGCTATCGAACGAGCCAAAAACCATCAATCTGTTGCCAGAGTCAGCCAGTAAATGTGGATGGATCACTGCAAGGGATATTCTCCTGACTCATTTTCCAATAGAACTCTATGGGGAAAAAAGTCAGGAGAAACAACCCTTAAAGGGATCCATCCACATCTACTCCATATCTGGCCGCAGAGTGATGGTTTGGGGCTCGTTTGATACCTTAGACCCTTGATGACGTACAGTCATTTCGCCAGTCATGTGTTCCATACTGTACCAGTGTAATTTACAGCTGAATCTTGTCTCCCCCCCCCCCCCAATTATCATAGAGATCCATTCAAATGCAGAGAGGTTATAGTATCGCTTGTAACAGTACCTGGAAATAAGATATCGAGAGTCTTTTCATGTTGATTGGTCACAGACTTCAGGAAGTAACAGCATGCAAAAAATATGTGACCAAATAGTAAATATGATACTTTAAACATATGTTAAAGCAAAGGGTATGAATACTTATGTAAATGAGAGATTTCAGTTTTAGATTTGCAAAAATTTCTAAAAACATGTTTTCACTGTCATTATGGGCTATTTTGTGTAGAATTTTGAGACAAAAAATGTACTCAATCTATTGTAAAATATGTCTGTAATGTAATAAAACGTGGAGAAGGTGAAAGGGGTATTCAGACTTTCCGACTTGACTGTAGTAGGATGGCATATATTTTGGGATATATGACTAGTTGGAAGCCATTTTTTTAAATGCATGTTTGAGGGTAACAGTGTTAGTATAATGAGGGCAGCAGTGTAGTATAATGGTTAAGGAACTGGACTTGTAACTGAAAGGTTGTAGGTTCGATTCCCAGGTAGGACACTGCCGTTGTACCCTTGAGCAAGGTACTTAACCTGCATTGCTTCAGTATATATCCAACTGTATGAATGGATAAATGTAATAAGAAGTATGTAAGTGGCTCTGGATAAGAGCGTCTGCTAAATGCCTGTCATGTAATGTAACAGTGGTGGTGTAGGACTGGACATATGAGCAAATGCTTGATTCCTGTCTTTTAGTTGCAGAAATGAAATACATACTTTGATAAGAAACAAAATAAATATTTATAAAGACATAAATCAGAATAATACTTTAATAATAATAATAATAATAATAATCATAATAATAACATTATCTGAAAAAGATCATTGAGAAAAAGAAGCAGCACTTCCTCAATACACAGCTTTTTACAAGCTTCCCACAGATGCCTTATATATAATACTCATCTTTAGACCGTTTCAGGCAAATTACCATTTTGAGCTACCTGCCAAGTTTGTGTGTCAAAATCCCTCTCCCATAGTGAACCATGTTCATAGATGATCATTTAAATGAAATGCAAGTCTTATTTCATTTTCACATTTCCACTGCTGAAGATTATAAAGTGTTGCCTACCTCTAAAGTGGAGGAGAGGAACTATTGCTGAAATCCACCAGGTTCAAAATTGAAGCAGATCATCCTATTTTAGAAAGAAAAAGTTATCAATAAAACAATATGTGTATAGATTTTCCTGTTAAACAACTTAAGTATTCAGAAATCCTTCCAATGGGAAAGACTTGAATAGTTCATTATCACCACCTTGTGGTAAAACTGAAAATTCTGAAGTGGTCAAGCAACAATTAATTTGAGCACTGAAACTACACTTCGCAGCCATAACACATTTCAGTAATGCAAACTATTGCAAGCAAAAAAATGTAAAGTTAAATATTTTATCCATGAATTACCTCCATGTTTTATTTTTGGTATGAGCAGCATAGGTCATCTACTGGATGGTTTTTGGATTATTCTTTACTCTATATTTCCATGGTGATGTCCAAAGGGACAGAATGAACGCTGACCTCTTTCAACATTGGCAGGAGTATTGAGTAGGAAGAGACTTTTGTTATCACATCTACAGTGATCTAGCATGTCCTGCTTTTGTCATCAAAATGGCACCTGTCATCACAGTGGCCCACCAGGTGAGCGATGAGCAGGTCATATCATTTCCTGGCCAGGTTTTCTGTCTATGAAAATTTTACCATTGATCTAAGATCTGAAACGTTTAACTCATAGCTGTAGCAGGGAGTGTACAGAAAATGAAGGCTTAAAAACTGCATGTTGTCATTCAATTATTTATTTAGTGAAGTTTGGCATGATAATTCTCAGCAAAATACAAAATTTGCACAGAGCTATTTTCCCCACCCAAAAAAATTTCTGGTGAAGATGCACTACCTGAATCTACTGAAGATAGAGTTGCAAAACATTTGCAAAATCTCCCTGGTTACACACGTTTGTCTTTTGTTTTACTGTAGTTCATAAGATACAGAAAAATAATAAAGCTGAAATGGAGGGATCTGGCCAGCAGGAATCCAAAAATTCCAACAATCCAACTTGGTTAATCATCAAACAATCAAACAACGGAGGCTAATTTAGGCCTCTGTCTCAAACATCTTCTTCCTGCCGCCCATGCCAGCCTTGTCCTCGATGTTCTTACGCCAGTCACCAGCTTCCTTTTCCTGTCAGAACAGAGCGTGTAAAGTAGTGAATGGATCAGGAGCACCAATGCCAAACTTTAAAAAATCTGAATCTCTTCTCTTGTGATTGCCTTCATTCTTCATAAAAAGTCCCAAGGTTGCATTCTGAGGTCATTAGATCAGTGCACCATGTATATGTGCACAATAAGACAGTTTGCTGGCTTGCTGTCTTACTACTTATAGACAGGTTAATATACAACCAAGATGTATTGATCCTATACTTACAGTATCCCAACCTGTACAGTACACACACACACATGCATTTGTTGACTTTGATATAATTTGAGGGTGACACATTTTTTGTAATTTTGGTTCTGTACTCTAGCACTTTGAGACTGTCAGCTTTAATTTCACCATCATGTGAAAATCGGCAGACATACACACTTTTCTCAGAGCACAAAAACATCAGAAAGTCAGGGCATGCAAAAGATATGCGACCAAATATTTTAAAATATGACTTTATTCTACATTATGTTAAACTGTCCAATATTTTTGATGCCCGAAAATGGGGGGGACTATGAACAAAAGGTTCTATAATTTCTAAACGGTTCATCCGATATGGATGAGAAAACTTCTCCAATTAAAGCTGACAGTCTGCACTTCAACATCATTGTCATTGTATTCTTTCAAACTCAAAGTGCTAGAGAACAGAACCAAAATAACAAAAAAATGTGTCACTGTCCAATGAATTATGCTGCTCACTATACACTTACTCTTTGCAGTCTGACTAAACAAAACGGTTAAGGTAAAAAAATCTTAAAGAATCTTAAGAGGAACCTTCCATTCTACAGCTAAACAAATATGTGCAAGCAGCTATTCACCCTGCCAGCTAGCACATACATATTGACAGCTCAGTGTCGACCAATGAGCTTAACTGAAACATATACGTATATACAAAGGCAATTTAGAACAGGAATGAGTTCTAGGCAGGGGTGGGTTATTACACATTGCATGGAAGGACACCCACCTCCTCTTTGACCTCCTTCTTGACTTGTTTCAGGTTGGCCCTCAGATCCATGTTGACCTTGTGTTTGGAGCCCAGCAGAGCTTGCAGCATGGCATCGGCAGACATACGCACTTTCCTCAGAGCTGGCTTCTTGAACTTGCCCTTAAGGTCTTGCACTTTCATTTTCAGATCTTCAATCTTGGCAGGAGCAGAGCACAAAGACCATCAGTGATGGTGATGTTTTGGGAGGTGATGAATGGGAGGTGATGGTGATGGTTTGGGAGGTAATGAATGGGATGGTGATGGTGATGGTTGGGGAGGTGATGAGTGGGAGGTGATGGTGATGGTTGGGGAGGTGATGAATGGGAGGTGATGGTGATGGTTGGAGAGGTGATGGTGATGGTTGGGGAGGTGATGAATGGGATGGTGATAGTTGGGGAGGTGATGAATGGGAGGTGATGGTGATGGTTTGGGAGGTGATGAATGGGATGGTGATGGTGATGGTTGGGGAGGTGATGAATGGGAGGTGATGGTGATGGTTGGTGAGGTGATGAATGGGATGGTGATGGTGATGGTTGGAGAGGTGATGAATGGGAGGTGATGGTGATGGTTGGGGAGGTGATGAACGGGAGGTGATGGTGATGGTTGGAGAGGTAACAGTTGGGAAGGCAATGGCTGAGAACATGATATTGACGGTTTGGGAGGTGATGGTGATGGTTGGGGAGGTGATGAATGGGATGGTGATGGTTGGGGAGGTGATGGTGATGGTTTGGGAGGTGATGAATGGGATGGTGATGGTGATGGTTGGGGAGATGATGAATGGGATGGTGATGGTGATGGTTGGGGAGGTGATGAATGGGATGGTGATGGGTGGGACAGACTTTACCTCCTTGACACACTTGCTGACTTTGCTCTCCATGTCGTATCTCTCCTCATCCACTGTATCAATCTTCTGATGGAGCTTCTTGCAGAGTTCCTGAAGACAGACATTACAAATAAACAAACGCATCACTGTATACATCAAGAACAGCTGTCTCATTAATTCTGCATTACCACAGTCCTCAGTCAGACTTAATGAAAACCTATGAGACTGTCTAGTGTATACTAATTTGGTGATATATCCTGTTAAGACCACAGCTATTCATTTCTCAAAAGCCATATATTATGCTATGTTAAAATGTACACTACCAGGGACATTCAAGAAAAATAAAATAAATAATATAAAAATGTACATATTTTGAAAATGTTTTTGTCATCCAAAACACTTGTCATATGTGAAGAAAATGAAAACACCTATTTCTGCCAGTTTGCTGAGGATAGTTTGCTCAGGATCATACCTGCAGTTCCTGTGTGGAGGCAGGTAAAGACAGAGGGGGGCAGTTCTCCTCCATGTACCTCTTTCTCCCCTCCACTGCCTCAGTTTCTTCAGCCAGCAGCAGATCTTTGGCAATCGAGAGCATCAGGCTCTGAGGACAGTGGGAAGACAGTGTGTCACTAACAGATCCACTCAGCCAGAGCAACGTTCTTATAAACCTGTAAGAACTGAAGTGGTTAAATGGACTTTTAAAATAGTTCACATTTCTTGTGTTTATGCAGGTTTTCTGTCAACCATGTTAGTTAGAGAGTCATAGTTTTTTTCTATCTAAATAGTACCTTGGGTAGGTTTGTGAGGAAGGAAGTGTAATTATGAAATGCCTTGTTGACTAGTTTTGTGCTATATATATATATTCTTTTCAGATATATGCAACTTTCTTTCTGCCTTCAAGCTAGAAACTACTTTGCACCCCACAGGCCACCCATTAGAATGAGAGAGCTCAAACTATTCAGAGGAGAGATGCATCGCTCACTGTAGCTACATGGGAATTGTAGGACCCTGGTGAGCAGCTAGGGGGCACTAATGTAGCAGTAACCTAAGGAATGCAAATATAACCCTGTACTATCCCAGCAGGATTCCAGCACAGGATAATACTGTCGCCCAAACCCAATAAAACAATTCCTGTGATTAGCAATACTGTTTTAAGTGTTAGTGTAACACCTGAGCCACTGAGAAGCCTAGATCAGTAACGGTTTAATAGTGAGAGAACTGGTCTGATTCTCTGCAGGTGTACAACATTCTAGCAAACAGCATCTTTGTGCGAGACACAAAATATTTACCTTCAGATGATGCCTCCGACTTGATGTCATCTTTTTCCTATTTTGTTAAAGACAAGAATAAAAAGTGTTACTTCTTATACCTCCCACAGGTAACTTTGGGCATGATGAGAGAAAGGAGACATTAATTCTAAATTATGACTTCAATATACCTCAATTCAATCAACCATTGTCTTTAACTCACAAATAAAGTCATATTTACAGCTGTAAGTTAAGGATAAATGTTGACCGAACCCACGTTTTACAGACCAGCCTGCAAAGTGGAATAATGATAGACAACATGAAATTTAGATAACATGCATTTTACAAATTAATACCCAAACCTTTTGAGAAATGTAACAAATGTATTATATATTTTTTTAATTGAGCATCTATAGATAATGACCACAGCACTGATGATTAAATACATTTATGTAATTGTACATTGCTAATAATGAAGAATATAGCATACAAAATAGCATACAAAATGTATCCCAGCCCATGGCCTGTTTCTATTTTATTAATAATAATAATAATAATAATAATAATAATAATAATAATAATAATAATATTAAATTCCAAGTTTAATAGCTTAATTACTTTTTTTCCTGTAGAGAAAACAAGGCAGTGACATCGAAATGAAGATTTGACTTGGAAAGGTAATTTGACCACATGGGGGCAGCATTGGATCAATAATTTGGTCCCAGAATTAAAGACAGTCATGAAATAAATTTTGATGTAGAGCAAATTTCCTTCTGTTTCAAAATCAAAGACGATTTATAGCTTAATTACTTTTTTTCCTGTAGAGAAAACAAGGCAGTGACATCGAAATGAAGATTTGACTTGGAAAGGTAATTTGACCACATGGGGGCAGCATTGGATCAATAATTTGGTCCCAGAATTAAAGACAGTCATGAAATAAATTTTGATGTAGAGCAAATTTTCTTCTGTTTCAAAATCAAAGGCGATTCAGAAAATTCGACCAGACAGTCTATCAGAAAGAGCCCATTCTTCAGGGGTAGAAAAAATTTTCAAATTAATTTTGAAAGGGGCAAAATACTGTATATGTGTTATCTGCTTAAGAGCTTGCCTTGTTTGTTGTTTTGACAAAAAAAAACACACAGTAAAATATTGTACCTTTACATGCAAACAAGCAAATAAAGTAACTCATTAGGTTACTGTAGTTTGTCTTCTTTATTTAAAATCCTTTTATTTAAAATAAAGTCATGCGGTCATTTGTATCATAACCTGTGATCTCTTCAGAACTACAAGCAGAACAAACAAGTACAGTACAATACTTACTCAGACATTTTGGCTTTTTATTTGTTTCAACCTCTGTGGACAAAAAACAGACGAGAACCATTTTATTGTATTTAAGCATGTATCAGACCTTCCTCCACACAGCCTCATTAGAGAGGTTGCTGAAGAGAGATGATTCTCAAACCATCATCCTTAAAAAAAAAAGGACATGGCACAGCTTTAAAAATATTAAATCTTATGAGCAAATTTACAAGATAGCAGAAACACAGCATGGAAAATAAAAGCACACTTAGTTTCTCAAACAGCAGTAGGGCAGGTTCAGTTCTTATTAATCAGTTATTGCATTTGAGCAGTGATTGTTATTGCATAGGCATGATGATAGCATTGGGAGGGCGGGTGTTTGTCAAACCTGAGCGGGAAACCTTATCCATGCCTCGATTGAAGCCCAGCATATTTTGTTGAAAGAAAAAAACACAGCTAAACTTGGGCAGCACACTGGAGGTCCAGCTGTCGTCTTAAGTTGCCACTATGATTGGTATGTTTTTTGTGCAGAGGCATGTAACGCTGGGAAACACGCCCCGAGATGCTGTCACAAGGCCAACGAGGGCCGCACCCACCATTAAATATGAGAATTATGAGAAACAGCAGACTGTTAGCACTAATGCCCCCAAGGGCTACAAATTATCACACATAAGTCAGTCATCCGGTATCCAAAATGCATTATTGATCAGTGGTTTGGACTGAAAAAGTGGATGCCCACATACTCAAAAAACTAAAATGTGCCAAACAGTACAGCATGGTTAACAATTAAGTAGGTTTTTAAAATAAGTTATAAATATTCATAACAACAAAATTATGTTTTATATACTGAGTTTGCATTAAATCAATGTTTAGTGGTCACAATCTGTAATTCATTATCAGTATACAGATCCAGTACACTACACCATCAAAGTAATGTTTACAGACTCTGAAGACTGACTTTGACCTCAACTTTGACCTCCGGTAGAGACCTCCATCTCCGTTTCCACCGGTATCTAAGCAGGGGTACAACTCTACTGCAGCTCCTGTTTCAGGGTATTTTGGAAACAAGCCTATCATCACCCTCAGGTAAAAAATGAGTACGTGAATGAGATTAAATAAAATGAGAATTAGGAAACTGATAATCTTTACATCCACTGGCACCCACGGAATCTCAGGAGGACAGCTTTCAGTGTTAGCAGCTTACAGAATGACACATTATGCTGTAAATGAACCACAAACTTCCTATTGCACACTGCCTTTGTTCATCAAACAGAAACATTTCATATATAACTGACTGCCTCTCACGTTATCTTACTTCTTTTTCATTGAATTATTTCTCATGGCACTTATGATTTAAACTGTAATGTGCGATGTTACAATTATGCTGAACGTCTTTTAGCATGATGGATGCCAGACAGTATCAGTGCGTTGTTTTAATTTCTCTGTTTAGCTTCTGTTGAGATTCGATTTGATTGGTGACAATCAAAAAACTTGAATACAAATTTAGATGTCTTGAGTTTACAAAGAGAGAAATGACTAATATTATTTTTTTAAAGTTTTATCATTACATAAAACAAAGATGATCCAAAGACGTAGGCTACACACTCACACATGGCACTCAAAGCAGTTTCTCACCTCAAGTGACTAAACAGATTACACTTCACCTACAGCGGACTGCACAAAATTATAAACCCAAATGTAATGGAAACGTATATCTTGGTGCAAATACACTACCATAACATGTTTGTTTACCACTGTCTGTGATATTATCGCTACTACAAAACTGTCAAGCTGGTGAGAGATGCTAAAGCCATTAATCTCAGAGATGCCATGCTGCGTGTGAAGAACCACGGCGGGGTGCGGACGGCAGTGGGCGCCAGCCAGAAGAACAGAAAAAAGTCTCACCTAGCACAGACGATGGCAGCGAGCAGGAAACCCCTGGGGAATGGCACAGGCCACTGACATGCCAGGAGGATTTTAATGGCATTGTGTGATGGCTCAGCAAAACTCTATGGCTCTGTTTAAGGAACTGCGTCCCTCTTCAGACCAATGGGGTCACGAGCCTCTGAAATGTTATCCACTTCCTGCCATCCCCCATTATAAATAACCCTTCCTTCTGTTCTGTTATTCTTGTTTTTTTGCTTATTTATTTAGTGGATACCTTGAGTGACACAAGACAACGACCTCTTCATTGAGGGGTCTTTAAAAGCATCGCTTCGAATTAGCATCAGCTTGTCATGGAGGTGCAGATGTCAATACGATTCATTTATATCTGTTTTATTTGACAAACAACTTGCAATAAGTGCATTTTATCCTAAAGCGTGAAAAGGGGCTCTTCCTGACGAGACATTTCTGGGAAACAAAAAAAAAAAAAGATTAAAAATTGAGACCCCACAAAGATTTGATATAAATATAACATGGTTTTTATATTTATTTAGAGTTAATCATTTCCAACAGCTGTTGTATACCTACTGATATTTTAAATGGTTCCCATGCCTCTGTGGCCTGGAATGGTGTTCACATTTGCAGTTCTTGAAAACATAACTTAGTCCTGAGCACATTAGATTTATGCTTGCATTATAGTAACACTCTTATAGTATTTCTCTAAATTATATTGTGGATGGCGAGAGACGGGAAGATAGAATCCTACAGAGAGGGCAGTGAGGTGGGCAGGTGACCCCTGTTGTGCCAGGTCTATCCAACTAGTACCAGCTCACTATGCACTTAAGGCTTGTCAATCCATAGTATTGTTATTAAAGTAATAAAGTGCAGTACAACAGCAACAGTTATAAAGAGACAGTGCCATCTGGTATCAGGCATGCGCAGGGGGGGGGGGGCTCCGGGTACCCGAGCACCTGCCCCAATGCGCCTCATTCGTTTTGGTTACATACTGTATATCCTGTACAATAACTGGGTGTCGTAAAGCAGTTAGATTGGTTTGCCCTTTACTCACTTTGAGCACCTGACCCTCAAAAGGTATCTGCACTGTGTACTATCACCACTAGTACATTAGCAAAAAGCCAATAATGCGCATTTGGAACGGCAATGCCGCGGCCAATACATACGCTACCCTGCAGAGCTGGGCACACATGGGAATAATGTCTTAGTAGGATGAGCCAGCCAGCCAGCCACCACCAAATTACAGTGATATATGCTGTATATACAGTGCCCTCCGCTATTATGGGCACCCCTGGTAAAGATGAGTAAAAAGGGTTATAAAACATTCACCGTTTGGTGAATTAGCTTAATCTCACACTGAAAAAATGAGAAAAATCCAACCTTTAATTGAAGAAAATGTATTATGAGAAAAGAAATCCCTCATCAAGAAATAATTTTTTTTTTTTAAAACACGTGTGCCACAATTATTGGCACCCTTGCATTTATATATAAAATAAAGTAATAATTTTTCATATTTGGTCACATATCCTTTGCATGCCATGACTTCCTGATGTCTGAGACCCAACAACATCTGTTGATATCTTATTTTCTGGTACTCTTACAAACAATACTATAACGTCTCTGCATTTGAATGGATCTCTATGGGAATTGGGGGGGGGGTGAAACTAGATTTAGCTGTAAATTATGCTGGAATACTATGAAATACATGGATGGTAAAATGGCTGTAAGTCATCAAGGGTCTGAGGTATCAAACGAGCCTCAAACCATCACTCTGCTGCCAGATATGCAGTAGATATGGATGGATCACTTTAAGGGTTGTTTCTCCTGACAGATTTTCCTATTGAACTCTATAGAAAAATAAGCCAGGAGAAGAAACCCTTCAAGTTATCCATCCATAGCTACTGTATTTCTGGCAGCAGAGTAATGGTTTAAGGCCTACCTTTCGTAGTGTGTTTGATTTATGTTCCGTCTCTCCATAGTAAACAAACTAATCCTTGCAAACAAATGGAGAGAATGCAGAGGCTCACCTGAAGACTGGACAGGTTGTGTACAGTAATGTCAGGTGACTGAGTATGTACAGTAATGTCAGGTGACTGAGTGTGTACAGTAATGTCAGGTGACTGAGTGTGTACAGTAATGTCAGGTGAGTATGTACAGTAATGTCAGGTGACTGAGTGTGTACAGTAATGTCAGGTGAGTATGTACAGTAATGTCAGGTGACTGAGTGTGTACAGTAATGTCAGGTGACTGAGTATCTACAGTAATGTCAGGTGACTGAGTATCTACAGTAATGTCAGGTGACTGAGTGTGTACAGTAATGTCAGGTGACTGAGTGTGTACAGTAATGTCAGGTGACTGAGTATCTACAGTAATGTCAGTTGACTGAGTGTGTACAGTAATGTCAGGTGACTGAGTGTGTACAGTAATGTCAGGTGACTGAGTGTGTACAGTAATGTCAGGTGACTGAGTATCTACAGTAATGTCAGGTGACTGAGTATCTACAGTACTGTCAGGTGACTGAGTGTGTACAGTAATGTCAGGTGACTGAGTATGTACAGTAATGTCAGGTGACTGAGTGTGTACAGTAATGTCAGGTGACTGAGTGTGTACAGTAATGTCAGGTGACTGAGTATCTACAGTAATGTCAGGTGACTGAGTGTGTACAGTAATGTCAGGTGACTGAGTATCTACAGTAATGTCAGGTGACTGAGTGTGTACAGTAATGTCAGGTGACTGAGTGTGTACAGTAATGTCAGGTGACTGAGTGTGTACAGTAATGTCAGGTGACTGAGTATCTACAGTAATGTCAGGTGAGTGAGTATGTACAGTAATGTCAGGTGACTGAGTATCTACAGTAATGTCAGGTGACTGAGTATCTACAGTAATGTCAGGTGACTGAGTGTGTACAGTAATGTCAGGTGACTGAGTATCTACAGTAATCTCAGGTGACTGAGTGTGTACAGTAATGTCAGGTGAGTGAGTATGTACAGTAATGTCAGGTGACTGAGTGTGTACAGTAATGTCAGGTGAGTGAGTATGTACAGTAATGTCAGGTGACTGAGTGTGTACAGTAATGTCAGGTGACTGAGTATGTACAGTAATGTCAGGTGACTGAGTATGTACAGTAATGTCAGGTGACTGAGTATCTACAGTAATGTCAGGTGACTGAGTGTGTACAGTAATGTCAGGTGACTGAGTATCTACAGTAATGTCAGGTGACTGAGTGTGTACAGTAATGTCAGGTGACTGAGTATGTACAGTAATGTCAGGTGACTGAGTATCTACAGTAATGTCAGGTGACTGAGTGTGTACAGTAATGTCAGGTGACTGAGTGTGTACAGTAATGTCAGGTGACTGAGTATGTATAGTGCGTTACCGGGTGGGCTGGCTGGTGTCACAGAGTAACAAATAGCTTCATGGGTCAAGTAGGAGTTGAGTAGGTGAAGGGTGGAAGACGATGTTTATGATTTTGCACTTTGTGCTTTTCCCCAGATGCAGATTTAAAATGTAAAAAATTTCACATCAAATAGACAAATTAAGTTTTATTTAAAATTAGTTGGTAATTAAAGCATTAGTGAATTGTATATGTATGTATTTTTCTTTTCCAATTACTGCATAAACATGGGTTTGTCTTTACTGGAAAGTTGATTGCTTATAAATTCATATTATTTAAAGTAAATTAACTATACAGACATTACAATTCAATTTTAAATAAATTTGCATTGCCAAGCATGTTATGAAAAAATGTGGATCTTCAAAAATGAGTTTTGAGATATACTGTTAGTTAGTATTGTTCTTATGTGTGTACTGTTACTTTAAGCAACTGGAACCTTCCCAGACAGATATTGGATTTCCAAGGATAAACAAAATAAACAAAGAACAGCCAGAGAAAGGAAAAGTTCTTTCTGAAGAGAAGAAAAATTATGGAGCAGGTCTTACTTCAGTATATTTGTTGTGCAAATAAAGTATGATTTATTGATATTGCTCAGTTGTATTAGTGAGAAATGTTCTTCTGTGGCATGCCATCCATCTGAAATCTTAGAAGACTCACTTGCTCTCCCTCACTAAAACTTTAGCAACCCCTGTTTAAGACCCAGTGGAAAAAATGATTAGCATTTTAATGTATTTTTTAACGATCACCTCAATTTTTAAAAATAGAAACAAGGCAACAGACATATTCGAACGACAAGTAAACCAGGCCACTGCATATGTGTAAAATATGACAGGTGAAGGATGAAACCCTTTTGTTTATAAAATACTATAATATTTGTAGCACACAGTAGCCTTCAGAAACAGCAGCCTTACAGTCATTATCTCTGATAATGAATAGTTTCTATTAGTGTTCACATGTTACAGCAAAGAGATCATGATGGAAATTTGTATCTGGGTATAATTATAATTAAGGTATAATTAAGGTATAATTAACATCAAATCAAACATTTGACTCCCAATACTTTTGAAAATACAAATATAGTCCGTCTTAACTTGGACTGAGGGTCTGTTGTGCAATGGCATGGTGCTAGCTATCTTGAGTCCTGGTGTAATGAAAGCATTCTGAGAGAAGATCACTGAAACCTAACACTGCATGACAGTCCTAGCCCTGCCTTCTAGAACATACTTAAAATGGCCGAGACATTACAGCACATCTCAGAAGCAACTGGTGACCTGTAATGACAATACAAGCACACACTCATTTTATACAGAGAATCAAATAAGCACCTTTCATTAAAATTACAATTTAACAAAGATCACACGCAAGAAAATGTTTTCAATTGCAATTAATGATTGTCCATGTTTAAGAAAAGAAATAGAAATGTGACTAACTAGAGATAGTAAAGCCTAGTAAAAGCCAGTAGCTATGAGCCTGGCAAACCCTCTTAAATTAAAAGGAACCCAAAATAAGAATGTGTTTAATTTCAGATGAATATACTAGTAAGTATGAAGTGTAAAACATTGATGTCCAATTATTTTTAAATGCCTAAGCAGATCTTTATGTTTATTTTAAATGCCCTCTGGCTAGTTGTTGCTGTTGTTATTACAGATCACACTTCCTGTTTCCAGCTTTGAGTATGGACTTCAACTAAGAGTATTAGCTGTATTAGTAGGTTGGGCTTAACTTAAAGAGTCATATTATTCACTGCAAGAACAGGATCTCAGTATTTTAGTATTTTTTCTGAAGTACTGTCTTTTCTGTCTTATAAATCTTCACCGTTTTATCCTACTTTAAGTAAATGGCTACATGTTCAGGATTTCAGCATGGTTCCACGAACAACCATTAATGAAAGAGTGCATGGTTGGTTGACCTTGAAATACAGTTAATGAAAGAAAGGGCGTGTTATTAAAGCACTATGCATAGTTTAATTCACAGGTAATATCTATATCCAACTCTTAGTGTTGACAGGAAAGAATTTCTGAAAGATCACTTTCTGATTTACTGCCAGGAGAGGTGTTCCATTTCAACATAGCAAATCATCAGACTGTATATCACACACTCCCGACTGCTGCCACTACGAGTCATGCTGACTTTGGCCACTAGATGTCAATGTTCAGCAAGAAGCTATTGCTGTCTTAAATGCTGGTTTTTCCCTGAAATATCTGTCATTTCATCTGCACCAAATAATTATACTGTAAGTGCCATGCCATTTATGGGATACAGTTTGAGATTCAGTACATTATGAAATTATGTATGTCATAATGTACTGAATGATTTGAGTTGGGTGCTGATTTACTCTGGAAAATATATTATTTTGGAAATGGAGTAATGCACATTTTCCATCAATATTATCAAAAATACTAAAAATCGCAACCTTTATGCTAAGCACAGTATGTTACATTCTGCTACCATAAGAAAGAAAAAAACACGACCATTAACAAAATATTTTAAAATACATAATTCACATTTGTCTTATTCAGATGGTTTAATCCACTTCAAAAAGTAGGTTAACAGAAGCAAACAAATGGCATTTAAGTGTGGCCAGCTACGGCAGTTAAATAATGTACTTGTACTCCATACGTACATACAATCCAAAATGCAGGATGAATGGCTTTGAAAGCCCTTCAGAAAGCATGCAGCTCAGAGTCTGAGAAAAGTCAGGTTGTTTCTCACCTGTCATAGGAGGTGGGGAGACCCACAAAGCATGTGAGGTGATGAGAGGGAGGGAGGGATGGAGGGAAGGAGACCACAGGTGAGCGCAGAGTCCATCTTTTTACGGCAGAGTAGATCCGGACTGTGTCAGTATGAAAGCCAGACACACCTCAGACTAATGAGCCAACAGGGTCATGAAATGTAGCACTTCCACACTACCCCTGTTAAAATAACCCAAGATCTTCCGCCTGCTTACAATTTACTTAGCAGATGCAGACATGTAAAGCGATCGCTGAATTGGATACTCCACTTCACAGTCACTGATTATGAAAAGTCATTAACTATGTTTTTCAAAGAGGACTTTCTTTGCTTGTGGATCCAGCGCAAATCATGAGAATGACTATTATTCAGGATCATTTGTGTTCTTGTAATTAAAAGGCACTTACCACTGTGAGATCAAAAAGGCTGAAGTCAGTAGCTTAGCTGCTTCTTTGCATTTCTGTTGTCTAATGTCGAGAGTACATTCTACAAAAAAATGTAAACGAGGTGGTTAGTGACAAGCATCATTTTTTAGCACATTTATTTGTGGATTCCGAATGTATGCCTTGAAATGTTCTAGATTTTTTTTTTGCCGTTTTCCTTTACCAAAAATCTTGGACTGGAGTCTTGAAAGCCATCTGAGTCCTCTTTCGAGGTCTGTAAAACGACTTTACAGACCTCCAAAAACAAAGTTTTGCAATATCTCTACACATAACTGTACGAACCTAAAAAACTTCACAAAACTCTCCAAATAACTGTACAGACCTCAAAAAGCCTACCTTTACAAAAATACGTGCGAGTAAAGAAACATTTGTAATTCCAAATATTTATCATAAGCTAATGTCAAGAATGGCTGCTATTGCATCTTATTAAAAATGAAAGAGAGGATTTTGTTTATTTACTCTTTCCACCCAGGAGTAGAGTTAGAGTGACCTTTGACCTCTGTTGAACCTTACCTCGTCTTGTTAATCTATTCCAAGAGCACATGCATGAACTGTAGAGTACAGGACACACCTTGTCCTCTGTCACTTTGGCACCCATTAGAAACATACAGTAGATATTGGTATTGGCATAAGGCTGAAAGACACCAACGTTTCTCAGTGTAACATAACTGCTGTATATGAAATGGAGAACAAACTGGTGCAGTACAATGTATGGTTATATTGGCATGGGGTTTATAAATTAGTTTGAAAAAGTGAGTGCCAACAAACCCATACATGTTTGCTCTTGTCAATTTCTTTAATTGGATGGAATTAGTTCTAAGCTTTTGTTCCGTCTGATTACAGTAATGAGCTTGCACAATAGGCCATATTCTATCCCTCAATGTTAATCTTAACAGAGGTAATATGGCCTGATGCTAACATCAGACATAGGTAACACAACTGTGAAAAATGCCACGTTAATGTGAACAAGTGAACATGACATAATCCAGATTACAATGTGGATTAGTTTGTGAGATTCATCAAAATAATTAGAAACAAGCAGATTCCTTCAAATTATTTATTTTCACAAGATAGTTTGAAGTGGAATTACAAATAATTTAATACTTTTAGAAAATCACATTTTTTAAAAATATTGTCCTGATTTCAAGATCCCTATGGGTTATTAGCTGTGAATTGCTGTGACTGTAAAAGACAGGAAACCTGTAGGCAGAGGCTTGCCTGCAGATCTCCTAATCCACGATACCCTACCAAAAATGGCTGTGTGCAAACAACAGAGAGCAAAAATTATTAAGACAGAGAGGGGTAATCTAAATGGAGAACAGTAGCCTACACTACAAATTATTATGGGGAAAACAAACAGCAGCCAGGTTAGCAAACCCCTTTTAAGACTCTGTCTCAAACATCTTCTTCCTGCCGTCCATGCCAGACTTGTCCTCGATGTTCTTACGCCAGTCACCAGCTTCACGCAATTCCTTATCCTATAAAGAAAGAGAAGTAGAAAGGGCATGTAGGTGAGAATAGCATTTTATTAGCGGTTGTATCTATCTCTCACACACTCTTTCTCATTCTCACACTCTCACTCTCTCATTTTCTCGCTCTCCCTTTCACTTTCTCACTCTCACTTTCTCACTCACTCACTCACTCACATAGTCTAACTGCACAACAATCATGGTCTCTGTGCTGTAATTCTGCGCTGTTGTGGTGCTGCACAGTGATGTAACTCTGTTCTTTGTTGTATTGTTGCTCTGTCTCCAGAAAAGGACCCACCTCCTCTTTGACCTCCTTCTTGACTTGTTTCAGGTTGGCCCTCAGATCCATGTTGACCTTGTGTTTGGAGCCCAGCAGAGCTTGCAGCATGGCATCGGCAGACATACGCACTTTCTTCAGAACTGGCTTCTTGAACTTGCCCTTCAGGTCCTGTATCTTAATCCTCATATCCACAATCTAAGCAGGAGCAGCAGAAAGAACAGGATACCATCAAAGACTTGCACGCAGATAAATTAAAGGAGATCCAAACTGAAGATAATGGATGGGAAGGTAATGGGAACGTGATGAGAAGGATTCTACCTCCTGTTCACTCTTTATCACTTTTCTTTCTAACTCGTATCTCTCCTCGTCCACCACATCGATCTTCTGCTGGAACTCTCGGCACAATTCCTCAAAAAAGATGTTCAGAAAAAACATGTCAATAAAGTACAATTACTAACTGGTACCAACTGTCTCAGGTTTTTCCGCTGTGTGCGGCTTTATGCTCCGCTAGTCTGTATCTCTACAACTTTTGGGTGTGCAACATTTTGTGCATATATGAATGATAATTCAACCAACAGTGACAGATTTCTTCGCTATATTGAAGTAGAACTGCAGTAATACTGCATAGTTCATCCTGATGAATTCTGCTATAACCTTGGTTTCATGGCAGCAATGAGTAACATAAATGCACGCCGATAAATATAATTCATCAAAATTAGAAAGTATATAGGTCAACCCAAACTACCAAACTGTAGTGATTATGATTAAAAAACTAAATAAAAAAATCATGTGCGTCACCCAGAAATCGGAGAAATTCTTGATGCGATTTTTTTTGGAAATGTGGCCTACTCCTAATCCCACATACAGTAGATAACCTTTAATTTGGATTCTCTAAATTGGATTTATACATACAATGGAAGGCTGTTGCATCAACTTGAACAGCTACGAAAATGAAGTTGTGAAGTTGACAGTTTGTTTGGCATCTCACCAGTAGTGCCTGCAAAGACCCTGGCAGGGACAGTGGGGGGCAGGCCTCCGCCATGTAGCGAACCCTTTCTTGCACTGCCTCTTTTGCTTCTGCCTCCAGTAAGCCCTTTGCCATCGTCAGCAACAAGCTCTGGAGAACAGAGACAGGAAGTGTAGTTTATGTTACTGAGAGGTCGAGCAAGTACAGTTCTTTGTGATTGTTGCTCAAATGTATCGGTAATGAGTATATATATATATATGTCAAAATTTCAATTTAACATTTTGATAGTCGGGTCAACAGCCCTGTCTGCTCTTGAATCAGTCATTTTAAATAATTAAATGTGACTTCAGCCACAGGGAAAGAATCGGGTCCTGTACCTTAATATGATGCTTTCGACTCGCTGACATCTTTTTGCTGCCAGATTGTGGGATGAAAAACACACCAGTTCATGAGGTTATCACAGATTAATTGGACATGAGTATTTGTATTCAAACATTTGGTTCCAAAACGGCCTCCATTCCTGCGGCTTTTGTAACTGCGATACTCTAATGCGCCTAAAACAGTCCACCTCACATAGTGCCACCGATTCACGCCTGTCGATTCGTTTTCATGGAAAACGTCTCGTCTCTCACCACCAAGAGGGACAGATGCAGGCCCTAGTGCCGTTCAGTCCCGACTACCGTAAATCCCTCCTCACTGGTCACCCTTTTAGTGAGGCCCAGCTCACGCATCCTCGTGCCTTAAGCCCCACCTCTCACCTTTCTCTCCACCTGCTTACCTCTGTCTATCACCTACACACCATGGTTTACACCTCCTGTCATTTTCAGTACCTAAACCCCACCTTCCCCCAGTATATCATCCCCCTCTACTGGCCAGTTTATGCTCTGCTCATCAGCCAAAACAAGTTTATACTTTAGAAACACGGTTGGTAATAATTCTAAAACGGTACTGTTCTGTACTTACTCTGACATCTTGGCTGTTTATGTGTTTCCCACCCTGTGAAGAGAGACAAAAAACTGCATTTTTATTATCCCCAAAATGAAGGCACACACACGGCCAGATTAAACTTGTATAAACCTTATACCAATACCTTAAATTAGAGCTGTATGGCTTTTAAACATATATCCCAAAACCGTTTTGTTTACTTGATCGATATATGATTTATATGTATGTTAGTAGATAAGTATTACCAGTGAAACATGTGATTCTAAAAAAACAGATCAAACCCTGGGTGATTTGCCTCTACAGAGCAAGCGCATCCCTAGGCCATAATGGACATTTGAAACTGAGACTGATGGTGCAATCCTGCCATCGAGAACCCCCTGACGACTATTCGAGTACATCTCCACGGGACATTACATTGCAATGAATACCGTTAACACAGCTCTGTAGGTCACACCAACCAGTTTAATCCACCTGAATCAAAACAACCTAATTAGCAAAGTACTAATAACTACATACAGAATCTGTGACTATGAGCATGAACTGTGAAGCTGTAACTACTGAAATAAATCCAGCAATCATTGATAGCTCATTATAAAGCATGTTAGCAGAGGCTAAATAAGCTATTTCAGACCAGTTCTCTGTGTTAAATACCTGGTACTAGAAATCATATACATTTTGTTGACCTGAAATTCAAATACCTGCTTCCTTCTTAGAAAGAAATGGAAAGTGGTCTGGTTTCAAATTCTTTGGCACATGGTGCATTATTTAATTTTTCATAAAAACATTTTTATTAATGTTTTTAATACAGACAATATGAGTGGAATTTATGCAACACTCAACATTTGATTTACTTATTACGTATGGAGAGAAGAAAAAAAAACAGTTAATTTGTGTTCCAAATTCATTATTAGGTATTATTAGGTTGTACATCCATACTGAGGAAGAAGCAGGGTTTCAATTGTGCCTGGCAATTGAACGGATGACACCAAGATAAACACCACAGTATCATTTTCAGAATCCGTGGCTTTCAGGAAGCCTGTTTCAGCAGTCTTCACCAACATGCATTGTTTTTACAAACATAAACTGTTGAAAAATGTATTCCAACATGCAACCTAGACACAAAAGACAAAAGATAAGGACAACAGAAAAATGTCAATTACTATTTTGTGACACCTAAATTGTCATCAACTACCATCACAAATTGTGATGTAAGCCATATACATGCTAAAAATTATTTTATGAATATTGTTCAGCCTTTAGACCACATATTTAGTCAGAACTGGAAAGAGGTAGGATAGTTAATGTAGAAAAAGACATATTATCACCTGTGAGAAGAGAAGACCAGGACAGACTTGGATTCGGAGGGATGGGAAAGACCAACTAGCTAGCACCAGCAGCTGAAATGTTAGGGGGAGGGGTTTATATTGTGTTATCTGATATAAAAAGAATCCCCCCCTCCCTCTCTCTTTATGGTAGTGGATTCCGCTGTAGACCAATTGGCCGGCATTTACCTGAAACACTATATCCCTACCCTGCTCCTTTATTATAAATAACCCTTCCTTAACTAATGTGACTATTATTATGCTATTTATTCATTTAGATGGTGGACCTATCAAATGGATGAAGACCTTTCGGATGGGAATGGGGCGTGTAACTCACCCCTGGCGGGCAACTCACCCCTGGCGGGCCAGCGATGGGAACCTATGCACTTTTGTTGAGGACTGATTTACCAGAGCAGCATCAGTGTCTCCATGGGTCTTGAAACTAGTGTGGAAACGCTTGCTTTTCTGATGCTTCTGATGCAGTACGTGTCCCATAAAAATGAAACTAACGTTTGTGAATTCAGTGACATCAGTGTTCTGCTAACCACACAATCTCCCTGGTTACAGAATGAAGGAGTGACTTTCAATGAAATTGTGGAAGGGAAGAGAGTAAGCAGGAAGGGCAATGATTGGATGAACTGAAGGAAACATACAACTAGGACAGCACTAGGAAGTGCGCCAGCAGTTGTGTATATACGCTCGCATGAAATTAACACAGGTACAGGTACCTAGAGAAAGGTAATGAGCTACAGGACAGGTAAAATAAAAGGCAGGTGAGGGTAAAGGGAAGCTAATATGTAGCTTAGATTCACAACTACACAAGTCATGAGCTCCACGTGTAGCTCAACTTCGCTTATAGAACGCTTAGTCATCTGTGAGTTCCAGGGGTCTGGGTTCCATCTGGGAGTGGTTCAACCCATCAGTGACAGTGGACTTCAGTGTTCTACCTTGGAGCAGATCAGGGTGCAGTTGATGAAATCATATCCACGTGCTGATAGCAGGAAAGCATCTAGAGATCTGGAGGGGTATCCTGCTAATCCAGAGGGTTAAGGCAGATAAATGTGTTTCAAAACAAGGAGTGGAGAGTAGTTAGGATTTCATCTACTTAATTTCTGTCAATCCCATCTTAGCTCTGACTGATTGGAAACTGGAGTACAGCCAAGCCTTGCTGGGGGCTTCAGTGGGAGGGGAGAGGCAGGGCACTGTTGAAACGGGACAGATGGGTGAACAGAAAAATATTACGGAACCAAACAGAATTATCTGAATAACAATCAACTTTATTTTATTTATAAATCATTAGTTATGGTCTTATTTATATCTGCATGGAACACAGGACACTAACGAGGGCTTCAATCATACTCAAGAGTGAGTGTATACCAACATCCCAGCTGTGAATGATTCCTTAAAAGGAAATCTTTTCTCTCAGCCGTTGGGAGGAACCGAGGTGAAGATTCAAATATTCAGCCTTTGACGAGAGTGGATAATTGAAGGTTCAAGTATTTTCAATGAATTTTCTTCACAGACATGAAGAGTGGGCAATGGGCATGCTGATGAATGCGAAGACAGTAATTGTTTTACAATTAAATCACAATTTTAGGCAGGTAGTTCTCCATTTTAGAAGGAATTCACACCAGGCATTTCACATTACAAATAAAACGAGCCAATTTGAAATGATTTCATGGTATTTTCCCACCTTGGGCCTCAGCCGCAGGAGGCAGACAGCAGCAATGCTAAAGAGCTCACTGTCCACATGAAGCGGAAATTAAATGATGTGTAAATAAATGTAAATTCAATATGAATAAGCTTAGAAACTATCTTAAGAAAGAAAGAGGAATGGAAGAGATAAGAGGCGAACAGCAGGAACCATCAGCATGGAAAATAAATGTTAAACAGAGGGGAGAGGGTGAGTAAGGGAAGACGAGCTGGGGCTGGCAGAAACAGACTAGCAGCTGTAAGATGTGTGGGGTATGTGGTAAGGAGATCAGGTGAGGAGGTCTGGTCCAAATGTAAGATGGTGCTAACAGCTAAACAAGACGACGGCCGCACGGAAATAGATAGTTTACTTATGACTTGATGGGGGGGAGAGAGTAACAGATGGTTGTAAAAAGCTTGGCGCTGCCCGCTTTGATAGGGATACAGGCTAAGCGCTCAGGCTTTTAATGGGCCCATCACAGGCCGGTTCTCCGACAATCCGATGATTCCGGAGGCGAACGCACACACACACGCACGCATGCATGCACTCACTCACACTGTCCCACACACACACACACTCACACGCACGCACAGAATAAATAAATTACAAAAACCATGCTATTGTGGATTCAGATAAAACTATTCCCACATAATAGTGGTGAGAAAAAGAAATTGAGAAAAGAGAAAAACACTATGCCCCTCACAAAACGAGGTAGAACACCAGTCACAACCATAAACAGAGAAAGGTGGGAAACCTTGCCCGATTGCCCCAAATGTGAGTGTGGAACAACAGTGCATCATCACAGATTCTATATTCTGACCAACCATTCCGCTCATATATCCGCTTTTGTACTCTTTTTATTCTAGAAGGTTCCTGTACGGCTGCAATGATGTGAATGTTCCATTTCTATTGAGAGAATAAAGCTGTGAATAGCTGATGGGTTTCAACAACTAAAATTTGAACTTTGAACCCTGCCCCTCTTTAATATACTTATTTCATAAATACAACCTCAGACACAAATACTGTACATGTGAACTGGGAAATGTGATATAGGTAACAGCCCATTTCTCCAGTATTCTAGGTTTACATAGACTCAGATGAACAAAACTCAACTTAAACCCTGTGGATAAAGAGCAAACAGAGGTGATGTCATATCAGTGTCTCACCAGGGCAGTCACTGACTTGAACATTATGCTCCCAGAGGAAATTTTATGTTATATATGACCTTATCAGTGTCTACAATGGTGCAATATCAAAGACATTCATAAGGCTAACCAGCATTGGTCTAGGGACCCACTTTGAATAGCAATGGTCTGTTGCCATTCGTCACAGAAGCTAAGCTTGATTACAAACACCAGCAGACTGCTAGTTGAACATGTACACTGTTGTGTAAGTTATGCATACAGCAGATGATGTTGGGTGACTCCTGCTTATCAAGAATTAAATCTAAAAGAAGGGACTGTGCTCTTTAGGGCGCAGGATAACAGTCGGTTTGCAGAAGAATGCATTTGAGGAGTGCACACACTTCAGCTGCAGTGCTTCTGGTATGCAGAAGGTAGGGTGCGGGGGGGGGGGGGGGGTCATTTTTCCACCATATGAAAAAATGATCTCTTGTGGATCACTGTTCTGAACCTGAACTCCTGAAATGTGGCAGTCAGGTCCAGGCCAGTCTGCGGGAGATGGCCTGTTTGCAGCTCTCTGGATCTACGCTGGCGGCGGGCCGCAGGGTTTTCTCCAGTCCGACCAGCAGGTTCTGGTGGCTCTCAGTGATGTTGACAGGGTGCCGGGCCCTGAGCAGCTCATAGGCAGCGATGAGCCTCATGTTGTGCCGAAGCATGAGGTACTGGATGACGCAGGTCGGGGCGAGGGAGTAGCCGTCGCGACAGTGCACCAGGACGCGCCGTCCCTTACCGGCGGACGCCGCGATGCACTCGTTGATGTCCTCAAAGCTGCGGCCTTCGAGGGCGGGGTCCCGGTCACCGAGGTCCACCTTGAGACGGGACCAGGAGTGGCGCGCTCGACGGGAGCAGGTGCAGGGCACCAGGCAGAGGCTGCTCTCCCCCTGAAGGCTGCTCATGTCCACCACGCTGTCGATGTTGTTCCGGCACAGCGTGCGGCCGCTGTAGGCCGCGTTGAGGTTCCCCACGTAGATGTAGTCCGTCACCTTGGAGATGACCGGCTCGGAGTGCTGGAACTGCTCCACGCCGCCCTGCTTGGGCTCGGCGCACTCTTCCCCTTTGCCCCTGGCCCCGCCCACTCCCACCCCGGCCTCTCCCACCCCGGGCCCGCCTCCAGTCCCGCTGCTCCGGCTGCGGTCGCGCCATTTCTTGGAACTGGAGCGAGAGGGTGGGTTGGAATCCGACTCTGAGCTGCTGTTCCAGGGGGAAGAGAAGAGAGAGAAGGGGCTGGAGCTCTTGCTCTTGGAGAGGGGGAGGGGCTCCACGGGACTGGCGAGGCCCCAACTGGAGGCTGTGGTTGACCCTGACGCACAGAACAAGGACGCCCTCTCCAGGGAGCCAGTACTACTGGCAGCTCCCACACTGTTGGCCTGCTCCATCTGCACACAGGCACACAGACACAGACACAACCAAGGCAACATAAAGAAGACTATACTAAAACTATATAACTATAACTACTATCTATAGTATCTAGGCCTGTGTCTAGCAATGCCCCCGATTACAGTCATGGTAGTAGCATTAAAACAGAATTCAAGGCGTTCCTAACCTTTTTTAGTATTTTAGTCTTTTTAATGTTTTTTAGTGTCCGTTGATCAAGTTGACTCTTTTTGACATGGCAGGCCCAAAAAAAGGAGGAAAAGAAACAGTGAATTGTTCTTGGAAAAATACAAAAACTGCACAGGCCATAAGACAAGTATACCCGCAGTGACTCAGTAGCGGTGTTCGATTCAATAACACCAGCCCATTTCCACTGAAGAAACTACGCCTTTTAATCTTCTAACAAATGTCCTTCAAACACACATACTTCAACTACCTACATTTTACAGCCTATCATTTACACCACTCACTATGGTCTGTATTATTGTTTAAGTGGATTTAAACCAGCTCTCTTTGTAATTCAGAAAATGATACCTATTATGTGTTGCTAGCAAACTGCCAAATAAGAAAGCGCATTAAACTTCTGTTGGGTTTGTATAGCTGGATTTCAATTACAGATGAGTAGAGCCAATGACAGACAGCACAGATGGAGCCAATGGTAATGGTAAGCCAATGGTAAGCCGAATAATTACCTGGGCTAACAGCACAAGCTCCAGGTGAACACCATCCCTGTCTTACCTGGGTTATGAGGCACTACAGGCAGAGCAGGTGAGCGGCTTACCTGGGTTATGAGGCACTACGAGCAGAGCAGGTGAGCGGTTTACCTGGATTATAAGGCACTACGGGCAGAGCAGGTGAGCGGTTTACCTGGGTTATGAGGCACTACGGGCAGAGCAGGTGAGCGGTTTACCTGGGTTATGAGGCACTACGGGCAGAGCAGGTGAGCGGTTTACCTGGGTTATGAGGCACTACGGGCAGAGCAGGTGAGCGGTTTACCTTGGTTATGAGGCACTACGGGCAGAGCAGGTGAGCGGTTTACCTGGGTTATGAGGCACTACGGGCAGAGCAGGTGAGCGGTTTACCTGGGTTATGAGGCACTACGGGCAGAGCAGGTGAGCGGTTTACCTGGGTTATGAGGCACTACAGGCAGAGCAGGTGAGCGGTTTACCTGGATTATAAGGCACTACGGGCAGAGCAGGTGAGCGGTTTACCTGGGTTATGAGGCACTACGGGCAGAGCAGGTGAGCGGTTTACCTGGGTTATGAGGCACTACGGGCAGAGCAGGTGAGCGGTTTACCTGGGTTATGAGGCACTACGGGCAGAGCAGGCGAGCGGTTTACCTGGGTTATGAGGCACTACGGGCAGAGCAGGTGAGCGGCTTACCTGGGCTTTGAAGCTGTTCTTCCACTCCTGCGTCTCCAAGGCCTTGAGGCAGATGCTGCTATCGGAGGAGACGGAGAGACAGAGCGGCCGGTGGGCGCGGGGGCGCAGCTGTGGGGTGAGTGCCATGGCGACCAGCCGTTGCTCAGCCTGTTCAGGCCTACTCATGAGATTTGGACAGGAGCCTGATGCACGTGTACACAGAGGGGACACTGAGGCCATCACAGCAGGCAAAAGCTAAACCTTATTCCATTTCAGTGAAATGATGAAAATTACCATTTTGGTTGATGAACTGCCATTAGTTCAAAACGTGGTTTTCTTGTGGCTTAGTCAGAAAAGGCACCCACGAGGATCCTACAGCCTAGATGTCACAGGCTCAAGCCTGGGTTATATTACGTCAGATCTCCTTACCACATACCCCACACATCTTACATCATTAGCAGACTCTGACAAGAAGTCCACAGTGGCGGGACACATTCGGCATTGTCCCGCCGAGGATACGGTACATTTAATTTGATCCAGGGTCCCCTAACATCACTGCTGCATCATTACATTACATGCATTTGGCAGACACTTTTATCCAAAGCGACGTACAATAAGCGCACACCGAAGGTCATTGAAACAACTACAAACAGGTCGGATAGTACATTTCTATAATAACTTAGCAGCTATCCATAGACATGTACATTGAGTCTAGATCACACAGTAAGCTATGGCTTAAGTCTTAATGCTAAGTAAGTAAGACACAGTTTCACAAGTTTTACTTCCTTAATGAGACTTTGCTTAATGTCCATTCCTTTATGTACTACCTTCTGCACAATGCTGCGGAAGTTTCGCCATGGCCTTCAGGCCCAGAGGATTCAGACTATGATCAATGGATGTCCTCTTTAGGGGTTAAATGTGTCTTTATATTCTAATGGCTTTCCCCCAATTCTCCATTACTCTTCATAACGTGAATGCTCTCTTAAAAACCACGCTGCATCGCATGTGCCTGTGTGTCACATATTGGTGTTTCCCAAGTAGCAAGTTTCAGTATCTAAGGTCCAACAGCTCAGTCAGTAAATAAAGCTAAATTGGCATAGGAAGCATACATGTGAGCTGCAGCCCTTGTAGATTAACAATGGTCCAGGAAAATGTCATTGTTTGCATATGTCACTGAAGCTAATTAGCACAGATAAGTAGCCTTTCCTGCATGGGAGAGTAAAATATAAGTGTGGGGTTGTGAAACGATTTACTGACACTGTTGTACAAACCTGCTGCTATAGTTTATCTCACACAATTTTTAAAACAAAGATCTAGAATAGCTTAATTTAGCCTCGTCTTCACAGAAAGAGTGATTACAATAGGACAATTTACCAGTAGCACATTCTGATCGTGTGATGGCTGACTTCAAACTCAAACCACTGTGGATCTTGAAAGTATTTTGAAGCGTTGGACCTTCTGAGAAATAATTAACATGTAATTCAATTCAATGAATCAAAATGCAACACCGTAAATAAATAAACAGGACACTTATCTGGTATTTTCAAACCTTGAATTAGATTAACGTTTAAAAAAAAAAACGTTCCAGGAAGGAACTACAGTGTCGGGTAGGTTACAGAACCCCGCAAAAAAGACGTTGACACACGAAATAGGCCTGCAGATTAAAAAAATACATAGCTAAATAAATAACAAAATAATAATCGTAAAATAACGTGTAATGTTGGGTTAAAAATGGGAGAAAAAAAATTTAAACGATGATCAACTGATTTTGTGATGGACGTGAAACTACATTTGCATCATAGTTTTCCTCGTAGACCTGTATTTTGAAAATAATATTTCGACTACCTGTCCTGTCGTTCTTTTTGGAATTCTGTTTCTTATCCAGCAGCCTAAGTGCTATAAAGTCTTTATTCCGTTTTTCCATGGACTCCATTTTCTGGACTACTGCGGAGAGAGATTTAATTAGTAAAGCTAATATCAATTTCTAAAATCAATCTCCCCAAATTCATTCTCAGAAATAAGCTAATGCTGCCAATTAACAAACGAAATAACTTAACTAGATGGGCTACCTATCCCTTCATTTTTTATAACTTTAAATCATTCCCTTTCCCTGCTATTTGGTAAACTTGTACACAACTAGCTTGCAATCACAGTAACTCATCGGGAAGTTTGGCCAACTTCAATGAGTAATGCATGCAGATAACATTCTAACGCAAAGTACACATTTATCCAGGTTAACTGCTTACACCACCTATATGCACAACCCCATCAATAATTAAACTTAATACAAATCCTTTCGCCATTCATTCTTCCACTCGCTCTCTGTGGCACACGCGTAAGCGAAGCTCACGTGGACAATCTAGTTCACAACGCGCCGAGAAAGGGATTCTGGTAAGTATAGTCCTGTGTAAGTCTGCACAGTGCATAACTGTGGTTCGGTGAACCCACTTTCACTATGATTTTTTAAGTGCGTGGTGTGATGCTTTTCTGCATGTTATAATCATCAACAACAACAATCATTAATAATAACTACAAGATAAATCATAACACAAAAAAACTGCAACCCAAGTCAAAGTGGGGTCATTTTAAACATTTCATGAGAGAACCTACACCTCCTGGAAATTGTAATTTCTAATTCTGTAGGCTATATGTATCTTGACACAGTTTGTTTTAATTCATTTTATGCATTTTGAATTTAAAAGATATACAGACACGTCATGCTCCTTCATAGACAGCCGGCAGCAGAGTTGCATATCTGTAGGCTACTGTGCAACCGTTTCACAAATGTTTGCTTCTGCTACCAGTGCAACAGTCAGATGAAAATCAGAATATTGTTTTATTCTGAATTCTTCTTACAAATATAACGCCTCCTCAATATTGCACATTTTATTACTCTTTTTTTATGGAGGACTAAATCAGAAGGCAAATAAATGCATGTTTAAATCAATATATTCTGATTTCATAAAGAAATAATTAAAAATAGACACTTTATGACATGTTTCATGACAAAAATCTCTACAATAACTTTTTCATAATGAAGCAGCTGATTGGCTGGAGATTTCAGCTGGAAAAACCCGGCACTTTTACTAATCTATGTCAGGACACATCACCTAGGCTCTCAGCATGCTGCAATTTCCGTGTTTTCCATCATCCATAGATAGAGGAACCCTGTTGAGGGTAGCTATAATCACTGATATAAACAGTATTTAATTACTTGTTATTGTTTTAGTCTTCTGAATACAGCAATAAGTGTATCTCCAGTTTACGGTGAATTACTATTAAGTGCAGTCCAAGCCGTTTTTGCCCGATGATAAAGTCCCAGTCTTGGGCAGGAGTACCACTCATTCAAAATTTGTCTTACCTTTGACTTACAGTGGAACAGAGCGCTGAAATAAACTGACGGATGTTTTGTGTACCCTTCTTCTCCAGCTACAGTGATCCTGATAGCTTTCGTCTGTATAGCACTAGTCCTTATGCAGCCAGGCAGAAGAAACGTTAAGTGCAAACACTTATGTAGCTGGTGCACGGCTCTCTGTAATTGGACAGATTTGCACTCTCTAGGTATCCTGGTAACGCAGGCTAAAGGGTGATGTCACTTCTGGATGTGAGCGAGATAAGCACAAGAGGCACTCAAGCCATTGGTCCTACGCGAGTGAAGTGCACACCACGCTTCTCTTGCCAGCCACAGGTGTCCATTTTAAGAAAATAATCACTGTTCTCTGGACTTGCCTTGTGTTGTGTTTCCTTGTTTATGACAGGGAAAACTAGCTAATTCGATCAGAATAATAGCATTGATATAATACATGCATGTTGTCATGCAATGGCAACGCTAGTAGCCATACATTATTTTAATGGATATTGAAAATCCCTATTTTTCTTGTGTGGGATAGGCCTACAGTCTTTATTAGAATCATGTAGAGCCTTACCACATGGAGAAAACAGAGATACTGTCAAGAAGGAGCCCAACCAAAGCTGTTGTGCAGCTCTAACACGTTGATGTGAAACATAATTGTGCATTGATGTGAGACCTGATTATGATATCTGAGGCATCTGATGGCTGAATAAGAAGTCTGCCCGTTATGGATGCTTACTTATGCATAGAGATGGAGAAGGAGCTCAGCTCGGGTGGGTGGCCAGATTAGCATTTCAAACTGTTTCCACGGCCCCCCCCAGTCCTTTCATTCATTGGAAGAGGGATCGCTTTTCACTGGGATACAGATTTACATTTGAAGTGAACAGAGTAATCGTATTGGTTCACTACCTACTATGGTAGTTCAGAGACTTCCCTCAGTGGTTTGTAGTCTTTCAATGGACATGTATTGTTGTTTTGCTGTGGATAGCAAATTAATTAGATTGATTTGTTTGTACTTAGTGATTGACAGAATGCATTGGCTCCACCTAGTATGGCATTATGTGTTTTTTAACCTCTCATCCTTTATTTTCTTCCAGATCTGAAATGCCCAATCAGATTTGTAGGCCTGTCCCATCTCTGCAGCAACCTCCATCAATTTGAATGAGCTCAGACTTCTTCACACTTCCATGCAGCCAACTCTTTTCACTCTGCAACATTGCTTTTCATGCACAGCAGATGCAGCCCAAATTGGACAGAGGAACCACCAAATTGAGTGATTGACTGAGTGAGTGAGTTGTGTTAGACAGTAGGTCCAGCTTTGTCATCAGCATGAAAATGAAAAGATTTATTAAAATGTCATATTAAAAGATACAGGGGTATATCAAGCATATCAATTTGGCCAAGACTGGAGCCCTGAGGCACCCCACATGAAAGAGCAACAATTGAGATCACCAATCTTATCACCAATAAACACTGAAAATGTTATATCAGGAAAATCAGATAAAAACCAGTTAAGAGCAGTCTTTAATATGCCAACCCACTGCCTAAGCCTATTAATCAGGATATCATGAGTAATTGTATCAAAGGCCGCACTGAAATATCCAGCAATACCAGAGTTATGCATTAGAATGTCTTTTAGTACTCTCAACAGAGCAGTTTCTGTGCTATGTCACTGACTGAATTTTTTTGAAAAGATGTGTGCTGAGGTGGGCAGAGTGGGTGAGTAAAGGTTTGGCTTTGCAGGTGATACCCAACCCAACCCATTGAACAGGCCCAGGCAATATGCAACAAATCAGCACAGTACAAGGCAACCATCTACCTGTACATCTATTTGATAAAAACAATTGAAAGTTTAAATTGTGTCAACTACTGGCATTCTCACATTTGCAAAGGTATGATTTTTTGGATTTAATAAAAAAAGCTAAATAAGAAAACCACACTGTTGAACAACATGTCTCAAATTGGAATCTGTTAGGCCAGAGCCCATTCATCGATCTGTCAGCATAAACATCAACAGCTTTCCCCCGGGGTTACTGTATTCCAATTACAGCAGAAGACAGGAATGCTTGCTTTCTCATTAAACAATGTTAATGAAGCCACCTGTGAGCTGACAAACAACCCTGTGTTGTTCTGTTGTTTTTGTTTGTGGAGGCACCTGCACTGCGGTGTGTGTGTGTGTGTGTGTGTGTGTGTGTGCAGTGATTTCCCACTTGAAGCTTTGCTTTTTGGTGTCATTGGGACAGCATAGGCAGAGTTTGATGTTTGAGCACGTTTTGGGGGGGTGTATCGCAGACCGGGGTGGAGGTTTTCAGATTAGGATTTCAAACCAGGGTGGATGGCAAATTTTTTATCACGGACTGTGGGGGGTGGGGGGGGGGGTATCCACCCCCCCCTCCCGCCCCCTTCCTTAATCTCCACCCATGTGGGAAAGAAAGGATGCTGACATGGTATTCTTGTAATTAATAACAGGGTATGATTTGCCAAGCAAAACCAAACTGGTAATGTGCTTATTGAAGAGCACAATATACACGTCAGTTAGATTAAGAACTCGGGTGATATTAATCCAATTATTAACCATGTATATATGCAGCTTAGAAGCTGTGTTGCAACTATATGTGTTCCTATCATGTTAAAAAAACACAATGTCATTGATTAAAAAAACACAATGTCATCGGTTAAAAAAACACAATGTCATAGAGTATTTCTTCTCTTTACCTGGTCCTATGCAGATTGCTTCAATGTGTTATAAAATGTTGGGTAAGATATCAAAAGACCAGTGTAAAACTTTGAGAGTGATATGGCAAAAGGATCTTAAAAAATAAATAGACACAAAAACATGGGGGCAGATTATTTAAAACAATGGGAAATACATTTGAGAAGCTAGAGGTAAAGGTATATTGTATAAGGTACTCCATAGATTATATTTTACACCAGTAAGGATACAAAAAATGGGCTTATGTCAAGATAATTTGACGCAGGTTACCCTTCTCTATGCTCTGTGGGAATGTCCAATTATACAGGCTCTATGACAGCAGGCGTCGCAGTGTATGGAGCAGGGCCTGGGGCTCTCTGTACCAAGGAACCCTAGATTAGGTTTGTCATGTGATATATCTCAGGTGTCAAAATTGAACAAGACCCAGGTTAGGATATTATGTATGCGTATAGTAGCAATGCTGAGGCTGGTCTTTAAAGGCTGGAAGAGTACAGAAAGGCCACTATTCAAAGAGTGAATAGATACATTAGTGAAAACGGTCTCATATGAAATAATGTTAACTAAGAGATCTAGAAAAAGTGAAGTCTCTAAAAAAATATGGAATACATTTTAAAACTATATTGGGGGAAGGTGATGGTATAATTGATGGTAGATGGGTATATGGGGAATGTGAATATATGTATAAATCTTGTTTTGTTCATTCATGGTTACTTTTAGATTTCTATTCCAATATGAAATTATGCAACAGCCGGTAAAAAAAATGGAAGACAGAAAAAGCAATTAATAATAATATAAAAAAGAAAAAACGGGGGAAAAAATAATCGTAATAATAATAATAATAAATAAATAAATAAATGTGTGTAAGGATCTATTTATATGTATATATATACAGTATATATATATGCATGTGTACAAGTATGTATGTGCATGTATATATACATGTAGCCTGTATATGAAATAATTCAGTTATTTAATTAGTATTTAAGGGGACAGTTCTATGTATGTGTAGTGTTTTAAAAAAAATTTATAATTATATGTGGAGCAGCACATCTACAAATATGTCTTGCACTCCCTAGTCGGTCTAGACAACCAATCTCATGCCAACCCATGCTCACTTCACATGCATATTTACTATGCTGTTTTATTCCCTAAAACACATCTGCATGTCTGTCATTGCAGAATACACATTGAATAATAAAACATCCATGTGCTGAAGTTCCTGCATATATTTTTTACTATGATAACAAGAGAAAATTTGTGACCCGCTCTATGAAAATGAGTCTGATGTGGGGGAAAAAAAAATTCTCAGCTATGGGGTGATTTTTTTTCTGATACATTTTTTTAATTTATTTTTTCCACATCAGACTAATTTTTGTAGAGTGGGTCACATTTAAAGAAAAATGCTTGACAAATGAATGGTGTCCAGATTGTCTTGAGGAAGGTTTGTTGGCCAAAACATTGGCAGCCTTTTTATTTAACATAGAATACATTTATTTTCTCGAGCAATTGTGTATGTGTGTATGCCCCATTCTTCAATGAAAATTGAGGTGATAAATATTTTCATTTAAAAAAAAAGAAAACAAATGATAGAGTTAATCAAGTGCAGATGAAACCTGAGTGTTTTATTCATACACGCCATTCATATCAATGGCTTTTAAAATGTGAATTGTACTTATGGGGTTTATATAGATGAATCTTTTCAGCAAAGCTGGCCTTGTTTTCAACAATGTGCCCATCAGGTCTGACAAAGGCAAAATGCTGATCCGTGCAAACTGACACAGGGACTCTCAACAGAGTCTTTATGACTATAATAAAGGGAAACTGAAATAAACCCCTCTTTTTTTCCATTGATAAAAGACACTGCTATTGGCAAAATGCACATGCATGCATGTGGAAAGTAGACCGTGTGCATCATTTTTTTGGGTGAGATTTGAAAAAAGCCATTCAAAAGGTAATTGGCTTGTGTTTTTTTCCCCTCGTATTCTATTAGATTGAACTTGTTGAACGTTAGATTGTATTGTACTTATATTTCAGTGCCTGGATGCGCATGTGTGTGTGTGTGTGTGTGTGTGTGTGTGTGTGTGTGCAGCGCACCATTCAAGAGTGTTAAACCTTGGGTTAAAAAAGGAAAACAACACTTACGTGTAGATGTAACCGGTTCAGAATTTTATAATAACTAACATCCCCACTCCTCTCAGACTCTATTTTGAGTATAAAATAAAAATAAACAGATAATAATTTCTCACCAGGAGAGGGTAGCTGACAACACACAAAAATAAGACAGGATGGATTTATAATCCTCATAGTCCTTCATCATTTGCATGGTAGTTTCATAACAAAAAAAATTGCATTTTCAAGCAAGTCATCAATATATTAAAATGCCCACATACAGTATATCCTAAAATGTATACAACGTATAATATACATAATATATTTTAAAAATCATGAATACCAGACAAACCGCAAATGTGGCCCCTAAACAAAGATACATGTTTGTGTCTGCACAGGCTGGCTTTTCAGAAGGTCTTGCTGGTG